>OY728141.1:1024584541-1025834541 GCA_963277665.1 Viscum album | reverse complement strand
AGGTCAAATTCGGTTTATAATGGTTCCAAATGGTCTTATTTCGAATATAAAGTGGGGATGGGTCTAAATCTTCTCATCCAATAGGATTTAGACAAGTTTAGGTTATTATTCTAACCTTATCAATTAGATTTAACTCTAAGTTAAATAATTTAACTTTTACCGTGTCTTTTTGTTTTCTTACACTATATGGTTAATAAACTTACTATATCAAGCCAAAAGAACCCCAAGTTGTTTATTATTAATATATCTATCCTTATCTAAGTCATTTTGCCGAACCTTAGATTTTTAGGAATTAAATAACAATTAATAATATAATATTTGTTTTAAAAACTAATTTATGTCAATTTTGACACTTTTTGGTACATGGTTTTTATGAAATTTCTAACAGAATGATAAGTTCGAACAAAGTTACTTAAATAAACAATAACATGTCATATTAACCTAGAAAATTATTGTAAGTCATAAAAAGTCTCAAATTTACATTTATTTGGGCATTTATAACATCAATTATGTTAATATTTTCTTAAAAAGGTAATTACTGCATCATCGTTGTGTCATAAATAAATTAAATTATTTAAAGTATAAAAATTAAAAATAAAATACCATTACGTAGGAAATATTTTTATATTTCTAATGAATATTTATAGTCAAAATTATATCATGTATAACCCTATATTAAAAATGTTTTAGTAAATAAACTTTGATTTTAACTCTTTTAACTCTTCTTTGAATTAAATAATAATAAATGTCCTAATCTAATCCAAGTGAGCCTAAATGATAATATTTTACACTTAAGATTGTTTTTGGTCAAGATACACTTGTACAATAGGATTAGGACATGTGTTAGGGAATATTAATATCATTTTTTACCCTTAATTACCCTATTTACTTTTAACCGTGGTAAATAAATGTAAAAAGTTATTATTCACCAAAAATTATTTTCATCTCATTGAACCACATTTTACTTACTGACATGAACCGTGTCTCTCAGATTTTTGAAATTCCATTCACAGAAGTGGTAAAATTAAGATTTATGAAAAAATTAATTTTTTTAACTACCACTTAGTAGTTTCACTATTCATCAAAAATTGATGTTTTTCAGAAAAATGCCAAAATTTCACCCTAATCTATAATTGATATTCCGAATTCAAAAATGATTTCTATTTTACAAAATTCCCTACATATAATTTTCATTAATTAATTTTATGATTAATTTCCTCTGTCACAACAAATAGCGTGTTTTTAAGAGATAATAACTATCAAAAGATTAACACTTGTTTATGTCTGGTGTAAATGTGAAATTACATCCAATGGCCATCATTGTATTGAATTGTAAAAATATATTCTAAATATACTTTAAAAGCACTAAAATTAACAATTTATCACTATTAATTATTTTTATTAAAAAAGTTGTTTTTAATTAAAATTTAGTAATTTTCACTATTCATCAGAATATGAAAGTTATCCGAAAAGTACCAAAATTTCACCTTAGGCTAAATTCGATACTCCGAATCCAAAAATGAAGTCCATTTTGAGAGCTAAAATTTCTTAAATTTTAAAAAGTGGTTATTACTATTCATAACGGCTAGTTTTAATAATATTTTAATAGCATATCATTGTTTAGTGAAACTCAGTATTACGTACTACACACGCTATCGAGGAAGGTCGCGATTGCGTGTAATGTAAGGCAAGTCAAGGATGTGTGTTGTGCAATCTCCTTTTGGTGTAGCGTACAACACAAGACATTAATAAAATATTTTTTATAAAATCTCGGGCTGTTACATTGGAAATCATTGAAGTGTTAAGATTAGAACGTTTAGGTATTGGTATTTGATAATAATGTGTTATAATTTGTATATAAATTAAATATTGGATATAATAATCATGAAAAATCTAAGGCTGGTTCAACACTAGTTATTCTATAAGTATTTGAATCATATGTTGATTGGTACTGATAACCTATAAAAGTGATTTAATGATAAGGTAATATTTTGGAAAACCCATTATTGAGGGATTGATCACCCTTAATACTTATTTGATGTTGGGATAAGAGAAAAGAGTATTAAGTTGATATGTATTGGCATAATATTATTTTAAAAATAATTGATATGATTTTTTTGGATATTAATATGTTTTAAGTTTAGCATGATTAATTATATGGTTGGAAACATATTACGTTATACAATATATTTTTATCTTGAGATGATTAAGGATATTTTAGGAGATGTTTCATTAGGTGAGGTAAATATATACAAATTAGGTTTAATATAAAATATTATTTGATAATAATTCTATTATGTTTATATATATATGGAATATTAGGGTTTGAGACAACCTTTGATGATAAAACATTATATAATGTTGAGGTTATTGGTTTTATTTGGGATATTGGGGTATTTATTTAAAGAATGATCTATGTTATAACTTGGGAATTTTTTTGTTGATTATTTTTCATCAATTTATTAAGTTTTAGTAATTTCTAGTATCATCTCACTTTTTTATAATAATTATAAATTTAGTAAATATAGTTGGAATATATTTTCATTATTTGGTGGATTATGTGCCCCGTTAGAAGATTATTCTAGTGCTTTAGGTATAAAAATATTAATCTTGAGTACTCATAGTTTGGGTTAAAATATGAGAATTTAGTGGCAATAGATTAGAGGATGAAATTATAATGGTTAAGAAAGTATATTTTCTTATGTTCCTAGTCTATATGGAAAAGGAATTCCATTACTTTTTGAATACAATCCTGAAACAAAAATGTTATCATTTTTTGAATTGATGGCCTTCTCACCCCTCACAAATATATGTTTTTGTGGTCATTGATTTTATCCAGTCCATTTTTTTAATACTCCCTATATTTTTTTGAGAATTAATTTCTTATTCTATTCTAATATCTTCACTTCTTACTACTGTTCTTTTACTTGGTAGCCAAGTTATGTGATGACCTTTATACTTCTCTTTTTCACTGTTCAAGTAGATGTTATATCAACCCTTATCATAATGTGGGTTTTCAATAAAAATATTTTCATGTGTAAAAAAATGTATTACCAAGATCAAGTTAAACTCTTAATGATAAAACTTATTAAATGGGGAAGAATATAACACCCTATGTTTTTTGAAGAGAAAACGATGTTCAATATTGTATGGGATACACAATACCAATCCCAAAAAATGATTATTTAAGTATGAACATTTTAATATGCAATTTAATTTGTGGATATGAATAAGATTAATTAAATTATGAAATATATATATATATATAAATTATACTCAATATAAATATATTTAAAAATACATATAAAACAATCAATCATTTTTTGTAATTTCATTTTATTCTTCAACAATACATTTATTCTAAAGTAATTTGTATTTTTTTTTGAAAAATAATATAAATAATTTATAGAATATTTTGATAATATATTTCATAAAATTAAAATAATTTTGTAAATAAAAATATCAAAATTAACATAGGGTTATATTCTTTTATTTTTCAAAGAATATTTATTTTTCAGGGAATAGTGGAAAATAATGTTTTTTTGTAAAACTGTCATTTCTTTAGATGAATTAAAAAAAATTAAATGTATAATTATAATTATAATTTTATTTGAAGGTAACATAATTAATATTTAGTTATATTTAATCGAATTAATTATATTTAATTTATCTTCGAAACATAATTTAGTATAAGTTTATTTTTAGGATAGGAAAAACATGTTTATTAAAAGTGTTTTAAAATGCATAATGTTTCCCCTTTTTAATTAATTTAAAGTATCCTTTAATGATGAATTATTTAAATTTTATTTATGGATATATATATATATATCATTTTTAATTAAAATTTATATATCTAATATTATTAGTCATATAGTTAAAGGAAAATCATATTTCCCTTGGAAAATGCATTAAAAAAACGCTTCCAATCACACATTTGGATTTTATTTTAAATTAAATTCTTCCAATACTATGAACATATTTTTATAAAATTAATTATATATTTGGAATAATAAAAATTTATAATAGGTAATAATTTCAACTTAATATTTCGACAATATGAATAATAACTGTAGTAAATATTAATTACAATAGTAAAAGGAAAATATGTTAATTAAGGGTAAATATATTTTAAGAAGGACTAGAAACAAAGTAATAATAATAGTATGAATATTTATATTTTTTATTTATATATTATAAATATTATATTTTTTTATTTTATTTTATAAATGATTAAATAATTATTTTTATAAAATTTTGATTTTCGATAGGTTAAAACATAAATTATATTAGGTGTAATATATAGTTTTAATCAAGTCATACTTTTTGACTAATTCAATAATTTTTTTAAATAAATGATATTTTAAATAAAGTTTACTATTAAATATTATATATTAAATATTATATATTAAGTATAAATAATAATATAAATTTATGAAGTGAAAATGTAATTTTTATAAGGGTTAAAAAACTTTTATTGTGAAAACCCATAATTTTTCCTAAATGTGGATCTTGATTTAAAGTTTTATGTTTTAATATTTGTTGAACTATTTTTATAAAATATATATTATTTTTGGATTTAACATGATGAAATTGTCCAACAGTGAATTTTTCATAATTTTCCGAGACAATTTAATTTTCATGTAAAAATTAAATATGGTATAAAGGAATGATATGTATAATGAAATTCGAATGACCCAAAAGTGACATAATATATAAAATATAATTAATCCAAGAAAAAATATTTGTTTAAAAATTAAAATAATGTCTTTTGAGGTTATTTGATTAATTTTATAATGCATTTTGAATCCTCTAAAATGTAAATAATATTTTTTATTTTTAAAATCATTTCTTTTTAAACATGACCCACCTCCACATATAAAATAGTAATATTTTAATGATTTAGGATGTTGAACTTATAAAATAGGTAAAAATTCTCTTATTTGTCAGAAATCATGGAAAAACCCCATGGGAATGCCTGTGGTTTTGATTATTTTATTATATTGTCTATAAATCCTATATTTGGGAATTAATAAAGTACTCTCATCTCTATTAATATATAAAATCACCCAAATTCCCATTCCAATTCACTAGAAAAACATTAATAACATACCAAATATTCAATACACTCTATATTTCCCTCCTAATGTTCCTTAAATCTCTCAATAATCCACTCTTATGCTTTTGCAATCACCCTCTCAAGGTAAGGGACTTGTCTCTCTTCATTTCTGTTCAATCACCTTCTTTTTATTTATCATTTTAAATCTCAATTAGTTATGTTTTCATGAATTTAACAATTTCAATTAAATATAAAATTTATTTTCTAATAATTATATATCATTTATCTCCTATCGTTATAACCATTACCTAAACAGTTACTATACCAAAATTTAGTAAGGGACCTCTTTATATTCTTTTCCTTTCAAGAAGCTTCTTTCTATTTAGCCTTTTTAATCTCAATTGGATAACTTTTAATGACTATATAAAGACCCCTATACTATAAAATTTAGTTCCTATTAATTAAAGATCATTTATTCTATCTTAATAAATCATTTATCTAATCAGTTACTATGATGAAATTTAGAAAAGGATCCTCTCCTTCTCCTCTTTATTCATGCATTTTCTCGATTTTATGAATTTTTATTTCGAATTCATAATTTTGGGATATAATATTAAACATAAATAATAATTTAATTTCTATATAAAAATGATGAGATACCCATTTCACTCTCATTAACCCATTTATGAATCCTTATGTACTTCCCTTATGTTGTTAAAAATTCATTGTAATTTTTCATACCAAATGATTTTGTCCTGAATATCCACCCACATTTCCACACAAGGGTATTCAAATAGATGTACCTATACTTAAGTGAATGGTTAATTCCATATATATAACCAAAACTACTTTATTATGGGGTTAAAATAGATGAAATACATCCATATGGTGTATGTTCTATGTGAAACACTTATCCGTGTACTTGATATAAAGGTGACGAGCACACCCAGAATTATATAGTTGTATAATTAATTGGGTAATGTTTTAGTCTAATGAGTCCTCACATATATTATTATGGAGTTAAGATAATCCATTATGGTACTTTTTCTACCATGTTATTATTTATGTGCAGTTAGCCTTGACTTATGTTTATGATGTCATGTTTAAAGTTATTGTCACATTTCCCAGGTCGCCTTTATGTTACCATGCTACATAATTCATTATTTTTCATGTTTATGATCCTCAAACATTTTATTCTCCATTGAAATTACGTTTTTCTAACATATAATAGTTTCTTCATGTTATAATTTTTTATTCCCTTATTGGGCTTTATATCTCACCCATTTTTTATGCATGTCCCTAAGTTATCCCATCAAGTTCTAAAGGCTATGAAATTATAGAAGAATATTAAAAATGTTTTTAATAATATTTTTTTGTATCAATGCATGAAGTTTTTGTGTTATGTACATAAATACCCAAATACACTAGCTACTCAATTTTAGGGATTTTATTAAGTGTATTATTATGTAATAAATCATGTTTTTTGTGAATTAATGACTTGGGTTTTCATAAGTTAAAAGATTGGAATGACCATACCTTTAAACCAATCCAAAGGTGATAAAAGGTTACAATTATGGATTTATTATATGGGATCATGAGGATTAACAATTATAAATTTTTATATGATTTACAGTATTCCAGGATTGATACATGATTTCTTTATAGAACACCATGGACATGCTCATGAGGTGGACATCCTTACACTTCCCATGAGTAATACTCTTTTCACTAGTAAATGACATTGAATGGGCTCGATAGGCATCCTCACATTGAAATTATATGAGTGATACCCGGTTCTCGATGTGGTACACTGCAGAAAGACTTATAGGTTTATTCTTTATACCATGACATGAGTCATACTTGGGTCCCCACATGGATACCTTGGATAGACTGCTACCATGATGGTTTATGATAGAACACACCTAGATTGATACTTATGTTCATAATATTGAACAGCTTAGATGGGATTATTTTATTTATTAATTTAAAATCAATAAAACCTTCTCCAAGATAAATCATAAGTTTATGTTCAGTCCATGATTTATATTTTATAATTATGACAACCTAATTATACCTCAATTCATTTATGTGAATGGATTTATGAAACTCTTAATAAGTGTGTATGTACTAATTTGGATTAAGACAAGGGTCCTAAATATCACTATGTATCATATATATGCACACACACACACATATATATCTATATGTGTTTGAATAATATATATATACTAACCATTTTCACATAATTATATATGTAGGGTGACATCGATTCAGAGACATCCAACATAGGACAAAATAGGTAGTGTCAGTCGTGTAACATCCCAAGATTTTATGAGAATTATTATTTTTAATTTCTTTGATGTCTTTTTTTGTACGCTTCACCAAGATTAGCTTACGTTATACGCGACACAGTTTTAGCTTGTAATATAAGAAACACTATTCTTGGATTTTGATGCACACAATTTCAAGTTCTTTCGAATAAAATTCATTTTACACAACACTAAGTATATATTTTGATCAATGTATAATTGAACTATATTTTTAGTATGTTATACACAACACCAAAGGAAGATTTCCCTACATGCAACCCTGACTTAGCTTGCATTACACACAAGAGCGACCTTCCTCAATAGCGTGTGTAGTACGCAATACTGAGTTTCACTAAACCATGATATATTATTATAATATTATTATGAAATAGACGTTATGAATAGTATTAACCTCATTTTGAATTTTATAACATTATAATTCACCGTACACATTTTTTGGAATGAGTTTTGAGAACAAAATCAATTTTTCGAATAAAAGAAGTATTTTTTCAAAAAAAATGCAGTTTTGCTGCCTTTTGATGGAGCACCCATTTTAAATCTAATTTTTGTCAAGTTTATAATTTCAATTTTACAAAATAAACTTATTCTTTTGAATGAAGATATAAAAATTTACATTGGATAATTTTTTGATATTTTTTTGACAACGTTCTTATTTTGATGAACAGTAAAAAC
The DNA here is from genome assembly GCA_963277665.1 of Viscum album. NCBI lineage: Eukaryota > Viridiplantae > Streptophyta > Magnoliopsida > Santalales > Viscaceae > Viscum > Viscum album. Next base: position 1,025,826,483 of record OY728141.1, on the reverse strand, counting down.
ACGCTAAATTTTACTTAAAAACAAATTTTTTCATCAACATAATTTGTATGGTTAAATTAGAATAGTAAATTGTTTTAAAGTATAAATATAATATATTTTTATCATTTAATATAATGAATGTAATTAGCATTAATTTTACATTTAAATTAATAGGTAAAAACATTTCAATCTTGGACAATGTTTTAACTTTTAAAACCCGTTTTCTATACAACGAGATTAATTTTAAATTAATTACTGCAAATTATGTGTTTTTAATTTTAAAAAATTGATTCCATATTTGGATTAATTAGGTCAAAATTATGTAAATAGGTTAATTTTAATTTTTTTATATTATGAATAGTAACTACGGTAATTTTTATTTACTACAGTTAAAGGTAAATCAGGTAATTAAGGGTGAAAATAAGATTATAAAATTACCATACCACCTGCCAAAATTCTATTGGATGGATAAAAGTCTACCCATATGATTTAAGGGTCGGAATAGATTCATTTCATGGACTTTTGACCACAAAAATGATATAATTATAATTAAAACCAAAGAAAGTGACAACATGTCACTCTCTTATATATTATAAGTATAATAATTTTAATTTAGTGATAAACTCCATAAATCCTCGAACATGAATAGTCTCCAAAAATCTAATAAAATTATCTACATCATGTTAATTTGTTTAAAAATTTTAGGTATTAAATAATTATCATTAATGATGACAGAATAGTGATGTTGAAATTATTTTATTGATTGAAATATCAAATAAATGGTTTTAAAAATATTAAAATAAATACTATGAACTATTTAATGTGATCCAAAAATTTTATAGATAAATATGAAATGTTATTAATCTATTAAATCTTTTAGTTAGAATATATATTCTGTTTGTATTTTATTTAAATTCAAATAAATTAATAGTGTCAAAATCGACAGTATTATTATTTTTTAAAAATAACATATTATAAAATTGTTTAAAAATCACAAAAATATTTAAAAATTATAAATTATAAATTTAAATTCTCTAAATTTTCATAAATTATCAAATTATAGAAAATTAAAAACACATAATTAATTATTTATAACAATTTAAAATTTATAATATTATTACCACAAATAAAATTAAATAGATTAAATAAAGATAAATCAATTTCATAAGGTTTAAAATAAATTTCCAACATGTCTAAATTTTATTGTATGATTATATTACAACTCTATCTCATCTCATATTATAATTGAGTCATTTTTGGAGGTCTTTAAGTGGTGTTTGAATTTATTATAAATTAATATTTCTTATGTTTCCAAAGGCGCCCCTCTCCTCCTTTATAAAAGGGCCCCTCCTCCCTCTCCTCCTCACACCACATGGAGCCTTAAAGCTCAGTTAAACCCTGATCATTTCTCTTATCCACTTTCCTAGAAATATACTAGAGGTCCTCGTCTTCTTCAAAGACCAACTTTGTTTCCCTAAGAGGAGGTTTAGAAGTGGCGCGTCGAAGAAGAGGTAATATCCTTTACCGATTCTTTCAAGTTAATTTCTTCTTCTACTTACTCTTCTTTTGTTGTTTCATAATAAAATAAATAAATCTATATCACTCATATACTGATATGTTATTATAAATATGAACCAATCCTATTTCACCTTCTATCAATCCTAAAGAAATAGAAATCACTGCGCGTGCGTACGTACGGAATACCGTCTCCACGCCATGGTGTAATCTGTTTTTCCACCACCACCCTACTTGGATGGGTATAAAGGGGTAAAGAATAACTATATATGGTTATTATAACATGATACTAATTATTATATATTATATCATCCACTCTAATTCCATTTAATAATTATGGGAATGATATCATCGCTTGTGCGTACGTACGGATTACCGTCTCCATGACGCGATGAGATTCATTCTCCAAGTTAACCATTCAAGAATGATTATAAAATCTATATATCAAATAATCAAGAAATATATGACATATTAATGATATTGGATTTATTTATATGTTATTTACTTTCTTCCATTAAATTTAATAAGGAAACAAAAAGAGCATGCATGCGTACGAACAGCCTATCGTCTCCATGAATGGTGTATTTATTTCCATTTATCAATATTATATATATATATATGTATATTCTGAATACATATTATATATAAATCCTGTTTTAAATTTTTTAAGTAATTAATCATGATCTTAGTAACCATATGAATAATTAAAAGTGAAAACATGAATGATAAATGAAATGATTTTACAGAAAACGCTACTTTAACATGGAATTGACAAATGAACGGGTAATATAAAGTCTTAGGTGAATCATATATGATATCATAAATATTATTATGGTTCTGTTACAAGTTAATAATATTTTTAAACCAACTATACAATAGTCTGGGACACATACATAATAAATTATACATAAGGTGAGGGATAATTTTTCAAATCTCATTTTTATCCGAGATTTATTATACGTAAGTATTTACTGGGGTTATATTTTTCTTCCATGTCCTTAAAAATGTTTTTCATAAAGTGTTTAATATTCTTCCATGTATTTTTAAAGTCATTTTTACCCCTATTTGACTTTTATATTTTGTTATTGAATGAATCTTTATTTTTTTACCATACGAGGAACTTTTTGACTTTTTCGGCAAAAGTACGAAGAAAATGTTTTTTTATCTTATACGACATGAAAAGATTTTTACGGTTTCATAACGCCTAATTTTCATGAATATTCCTCTACAATATTTCATGATTATTTTCAACCAAATCATTTTATTTTAAAATATAATGTCATTTTTTGAAAAGAAAATGATTTTGAAGAAGAAAGGATATTTTCCTCAAGAATTAATTTCAAGTGTTTTGTCAAAACTATTTTCAATCTATGATGAAATTATTTAGTATTATTATATTTCAAGTAAAATGTATCTATTACTTACATGGTTTGATTCTTCTTATGATGAAATGATATCTATTTTTTTTATATGGATTCTGTTATGATGGGATGATGTTTATGAAACCCATTTAATTCTTTAGGTTATGATGAATGACTTATGTTTATTTTGTGGCACAAGTAAGAATGATTTTATTATGAGATGGGTGGGAAATATATCTCTCTCCAATGCATTGGGTAAAGATTTATATCTCATGATATAGACATGGCTGGAACGACAGGTGAATCTAGTTCAGTAATATAGTGCAGGAACAGAAAGTAAACCCAGTTTAGTAATGGACTTTTTCCACTATGATGGTATTGGCTACAATGCCTTGGCTACTATGAAAATAATAACATGTTATTAAGGGTTTTCCACAATTACATGTTTTATTACCATGCTATTTTACCATGATTAATGTTCCTTTATGATCTATGCCTTATATACTGCCAAGATTTATGTCATTGCTCATGATTTTGATGTTTTATTTTCATGTTTTTACGTTCAATTTTTTATGGATTGTTTTTATTTCCTTAGTGTTTACCCTTAATGAGCATTTGAGATCACCCTTTTTATGTTTTTTCCCAAGAATATAAACAAAGGTTTTGGGAAAGAAAAAAAGGGTAAGATATTTATGGGAGATGTTGAAGATCTTTTACCATGATTAGAAGATTGTGTTCTGAGTTTCCAAAGACACTAAACTAATACGGTCTTTGGGCGTATGTTTTATTTATTTATTAAGTATTCCTCAAAATTAATGTAATTTTTATGTATGTAATGTTTGGGTCTCTACAGTTGGTATCAGATCGAAGGTGTAGTTAACCTTTTGAAACTAGGATGCGAAAAATTTAGTGAAATCCTTAGATATATTTCTAAGGTATGTCAAGGGATGTCTATAAGGTTAAGTATAAGTATAGGTTATAGTCCTAGAATTACGGTAAAAATATTAGAATTAAACCTAAGATGTTATATATTGAGGGTACTCCCCCTTTATTATGTTGTTTTCCTAGCATGATGTTTTCCTCTCACACTATTCTTTTGGGGTTTTAGATGATGGCTGGAACCCGAAAGAACCATGTAGATCAATGTAATGGAATATGAAATGATTGTCCTCCTGAACAAACCAATGTTATGGGAGATGGAGTGAATAATATTATTTCTATACTTACACAAGCTATGAATCATTCTAGACAACCAAATGAGAAAAGAAGGGAACAATATTATATTGAGTCCTTCATGAGGCAACATCCACCTTCTTTCAGTGGGTCTTCTGATCCACTTGTTGCTGAACATTAGATCAGTACCATTGAAAAGATATTTTCCATACATCACTGTTCAGAACATGAAAAATTCATTTTGGCTATTTACCATTTATAAGGTGAAGCAGACCAGTGGTGGACTCTAATTAAGAATACAAGGCCACAAGATGAAATTGAATCCATGGAATGGGATTAGTCAAAGAACATATTTTTCAATAAGTACTTCCCTCACATTCTTCAAACAAAGATGGAAAAAGAGTTCCATGAGCTTAAGAAAAAGGATGATGAATCTGTTGGTATATACGAGGTGAATTTTACAAGGCTCTCAAGGTATGCATCTGGCTTTATCATCCAACCTGAAAGTAAAATTGATGAATTCTTCTATGGCTTGAAACCAAGTCTTCTAAGGGAATTAGCTATAAGAGACTTCAGTAGCTATAAAGAAATTGTGCATTGTGCTATCAAGGTAGAACTGGATGTTGGTGTTACATATCCATATCATGGTTTAAAAAAAAATGAAAGATGGAGTTCAAGAAAAAATCTCAGAACAATGGTGAAAAGAAGGGGAATGTTTCTTTATGATTAAAGTGTGGAAAAGAAGCATGGTAGAGATTGTATAAATGGTACTAGAAAATGTTTCAAGTGTAGAAAATAAGGCCATCGAGCAGCTGAGAGTCGAAGTAATGGGAAAAAAGATTCTAATGACATGAATAGAGAAAAGACTACAGAAAACGCTCCACCAACACTTCAATGCTTCAAGTCCAAGGAAATGGGGCATTATGCTAATCAATTCCCTAATTCAAGGGTTAATGATGATCGACGTGAGCAACCTCTTAAGGAAAATGACAAAGGGAAGTCACATGAGATCACTATTTATGATGTGGAGTATGAAAATGATGTTGTGGAATGATTAAATGTTTATGTAATTGGATTTCAAAATAGTATCATGGAATCTCATTTATAGTATCGTGGAATTTTGGAATATCTATGTATTGGTTTTCAATAATTTTATGGTACCAGTGACCATGAAAAGTTATTGAAATATTTTTGGAAAGTATATGATATGAACATAATGAAGGGATAAAGAAAAAATAATATGTTTGATATTATTAATGAGCTCATGACTAATATAAGGACAAAGTGACATCATGGTTTGAGTATAAAGAATTTTTGGGATTTTGGTATGTGGAAAGGGTTGTATTTTGACAGAATTTATTTTTTCAATAGGGTTATATGGTAATTCATGTTGCAAGAGAATACAAGATTAAGGTATTCACATGTTTGGAATGCGATCAACAAGATATATCTTATGATATATGGGGGATTAATGATGGTATTCACATGATTGTTTGATGAAATTTATAGTAATCATTTTCTTTATACTACGAGCTTGGATAGAAGTATTTTGGATAAGCCTAAAGATTTGAAATGGATTATGTTGTTTAAGGAATAAATTTTTTTTTGATATTATTTCTGGAATGTTATAATATTGTAGTTCTAGAAAAAGGACATCCTGCAGGACAGACGAAAGTATGAAGAGAATATTTTTTTTCATCCATGTCCATAAAAATGTGTTTCATAAAGTGTTTAATATTCTTCCATGTATTTTTAAAGTCATGTTTACCCCTCTTTGACTTTTATATTGTGTTTTTTAAGGAATATTTCTTTTTTTACCATATGTGGAACTTTTTGACTTTTCCAGCAAAAGTACGAAGAGAATGTTTTTTTAACTTATACAGCATGAATGGATTTTTACGGTTTCATAACACCAAATTTTCATGTAGATTTCTCTACAGTATTTCATGATTATTATCAACAAATCCTTTTATTTTAAAATTACATATCATTTTGTGAAAAGAAAATGATTTTGAAGATGAAAGGATATTTTCCTCAAGAATTCATTTCAAGTGTTTGGTCAAAACTATTTTCAATCTATGATGACATTATTTAGTTTGATTATGTTTCAAGTATAATGTCTCTATTATTCACATGGTTTGATTCATCTTATGATGAAATGATATCCATTTGTTTTATATGGATTATGTTATGATGGGATGATGTTTATGAAACCCATGTTATTCTTTAGGTTATGATGAATGACTTATGTTTATTTTGTGGCACAAGTAAGAATGATTTCATTATGAGATGGGTGGGAACTATATATCCCTCCAATTCATTGGGTAATGATTTATATCTCATGAGATAGACATGGCTGGAATGACAAGTGAATCTGGTTCTATAATATAGGGAAGGAATAGAAAGTAAACTCGGTTCAGTAATAGACTTTGTTCACTATGATGGTTTTGGAAACAATTCCTTGGATACTATGTAAATCCTAACACGTGCATAATGGGTTTCCACAATTACATGTTTTATTCCCATGCTATTTTACAATGATTAATGTTACTTTATGATCTATGCCTTATGTACTGCCAATATTTATGTCATTGCACATGATTTTGATGTTTTGTGTTCATGTTTTTACGTTCAAATGTTTATGGATTGTTTTTATGTTCTCTGTGTTTACCCTTACTGAACATTTGAGCTCAACCATTTTATATTTTTTTCCCAAGAAAATTAATAAAGGTTTTAGTTAAGAAAACAAAAGGGGAAAATATTTATAGGATATGTTGAAGATCTTTTACCATGATTAGAAGATTATGTTTCGAGTTTCCAATGAAACTAAACTAATACAGTCTTTGGGCGTTTGTTTTTGATATTTATTAAGTATTCCGAAAAAGTAATGTAATTTCTATGTACGTCAAGTTTGGGTCTCTACAGTTGGTATCAGAGCGAAGGTTTAGTTAACCTTTGGAAACTAGGATGTGAAAACATTAGTGAAATCCCAAGATATATTTCTAATGTATGTCAAGGGATGCCTATAAGGTTAAGTATAAGTATAGGTTATTGTCCTAGAATTACAATAACAATATTAGAATTAAACCTAATATGTTATATATTGAAGGTAATCCCCCTTTATTATGTTGTTTTTCGAGCAAGATTTTTTCCTCTCACACTATTATTTTTGGGTTTTAGATGATGGATGGAAACCGAAGGAACCGTGTTGATCAATGTAATGGAAAATGAAATGACTGTCATCCGGAACAAACCAATGTTATGGGAGACGGAGTGAATAATCTTATTTCTATACTTATATAAGCTATGAATCATTCTGGATATCCAAATGAGCAGAGAATGGAACCATATTCTATTGAGTCCTTCATGAGGAAACATCCACCTTCTTTCAGTGGGTCTTCTGATCCACTTGTTGCTGAACATTAGATCAGTACCATTGAAAAGATATTTTCCATACTTCACTGTTCAAAACATGAAAAATTAATTCTCTCTATTTACAATTTATAAGGTGAATCATACCATTGGTGTACTCTAATTAAGAATACAAGGCCACAAGATGAAATTGAATCCATGGAATGGGATGAGTTCAAGAACATATTTTTCAATAAGTACTTCCCTCGTATTCTTTGAACAAATATAGAAAAAGAGTTCCTTGAGCTTAAGAAAAAGGATGATGAATCTGTTGGTGTATACGAGGAGAATTTTACAAGGCTTGCAAGGCATGCATCTGGATTTGTCATGCAACCTGAAAGTAAAATTGATCGATTCTTCAGTGTCTTAAAACCTAATATTTGAAGGGAATTATCTATAAGAAACTTAAATAGCTATGAAGAAATTGTGTGTTGTGCTATCAAGGTAGAACATGATGTTGGTGTTATATATCCATCTCATGGTTTTGACAAAAAATGAAAGATGGAGTTCAAGGAAAAATCTTATAACAATGGTGAAAAGAAGGGGAATGTTTCATTATGCTTAAAGTGTGGAAAGAAGCATGTTAGAGATTTTATAAAAGGTACTAGAAAATGTTTCAAGTGTGGAAAAGAAGATCATCATGTAGCTGAGTGTCAAAGTAATGGGAAAAAAGTTTCTAATGACGTGAATAGAGAAAAGACAACAGAGAATGCTCCACTAACACTTCAATTCTTCAATTTCAAGGAAATGAGGCATTATGCTAATCAATTCCCTAATTCAAGGGTTAATGATGACCGACGTGAGCAACCTCTTATGGCAAAGGACAAAGGGAAGTCACATGCGATCACTATTTGTGATGTGGATTATGACAATGATGTTATGGAATGATTAAGTTTTTATGTAATGGTATTTCAAAATAGTATCATGGAATATCATTTATAATATCATGGAATTTTGGAATATCTATGTATTGGTATTAAATAATTATATGGTACTGGTAACTATGAAAAGTGATTGAAATATTTTTGGAAAGCAGATGATATGTGCATAATGAATGGATAAGGAGAAAGTAATATGTTTGATATTATTAATGAGCTCATGACTGATATAAGGACAAAGTGACATCATGGTTTGAGTATAAAGAATTTTTGGGATTTTGGTATGTGGAAAGAGTTAACTTTTGACAACATTTATGTTTTCAATATGGTTCTATGGTAATTAATGTTGCAAGAGAATACAAGATTAAGGTATTCACATGTTTGTAATGCGATCAACAAGATATATCTTATCATATATAGGGGATAAATGATGGTATTCACATTCTTGGTTGATGACATTTCTACTAATCATTTTCTTTATACTATGAGCTTGGATAGAAGTATTTTGGATAAGCCTATTGATTTGAAACAGATTATGTTGTTTAAGAATAGAACCTTTTTTTGATATTATTTCTGGAATGTTATAATAGTTTAGCTTTAGAAAAAGGACAACCTACAGGATGGGTGATAACCCATCGCATCAGACAATGTTGTAGGAATTGAACCCACAACTGAAGTGAAACAGGCCTTTATCTCCTACCACTGGCCTACAAGATGTCCCTGGTTAGTAGAAACTAGTTTTATTTTATTAAGAGGTATGATAGATGAAGTATAAGTCCATTTTTGGTACCATATATGATTAATCTCACCATAAGATGGACTTATGTATATAACTTTTGCTAACCTTATGTTTGAGATAGATGGAATGACATATCATTCAATCGCATGATCTTCTAACACTTTACGAAATACAAATTCAACTTCATTTCTTTAAGATGTAAAGTGGAAATTTTTCAATGCACAAACAACAATGAGATTGTACCAAAATCAAGTAAGTATTTATTTTAATTAAAAAATTCATCAAAATTAGGGAAATGATCTTAAAAAAAAAATTTGTCCAAGTGCCCTCATATCTGATGAATCAGATGGTACCTTAGATCAACACAAATTTATGGCTTTGTGATTGTTGGATTTTTCATAGCCATGTTCTCTACCACTCATCATCCAAACATGATGGTTAGATTTATCTTCCATATCCACATTTTCACCTATATTATCCTATGTGGAAACCCAATGATGAGTTACTTTGGGTATCCATTATGTTTCTAATGTTTGTTTTTAAAATGATGATTTAGTATTCCTTTTTACGATGGGGGTTTCTATGAAAGAAACTGTCAAGTAGAAAACCATTTATAACCATGATAAATTTCGAGGGAAAAATTCATTTTAAGGGGGGTAGAATATAACACCCAGAGATTTTATGATTATTATTATTTTTTACTTTCTTTGATGTATTTTGTTTTATGCTTCACCAAGATTATCTTGTGCTATATGAAATACCGTATTAGCTTGTAGTATACGCAACACTATTCTTGGCTTGTGATGCACATAATTTCAAGTCCTTTGAAATAAAATTCATTTTACACAACACCAAGTATAGATTTTGATCAACGTATAATTGAAATATATTTTTAGTATTTTATATGCAACACCAAAGGATGATTTCCTTATATGCAACCTTGACTTGGCTTGCATTACACGTAAGAGCGACCTTCCTCAATAGTGTGTGTTGTACGCAACACTGAGTTTCACTAAACAATGATATATTATTATAATATTATTATGAAATAACTATTATGAATAGTATTAACCAAATTTTTAATTTTATAACATTATAATTCATCTTACATATTTTCTGGAATGAGGTATGAGAACAAAATCAATTTTTCAAATAAAAGAAGTATTTTTCAAAAAATGCAGTTTTGCCACCATTTAATGGCGCACCAATTTTAAATATATTTTTTTGTCAAGTTTATAATTTAAATTTTACAAAATAAACTTATTATTTTGAATCGAGATATAAAAATTTACATTGGATAAAGTTTTGATATTTTTCTGACAACGTTCTTATTTTGATGAATAGTAAAAACACACTAAATTTTACTTAAAAACAACTTTTTTCATCAAGATAATTTATTTGTTTAAATTATAATAGTAAATTGTTTTAAAGTATAAATAGAATATATTTTTTCCATTTAATATAATTTATGTCATTAACATTAATTTTACATTGAATTCATAGGTAAAACCATTTCAATCTTTTACAGTGTTTTAACTTCTAAAACCCATTTTCTTAACAAATAGATTAATTTTAAATTAATTACGAAAACTTCTGTGTTTTGAATTTTGAAAAATTTATTCCATATTTGGATTCAGTGGGTCAAAATTATGTTAATAGGTTACCTCTTTTTGACATTATGAATAGTAACTACGGTATTTTCTATTTACTACAGTTAAAGGTAAATCAGGTAATTAAGGGTAAAAATAAGATTATAAAATTACCCTACCACCTGCCAAAATTCTATTGTATGAATAAAGGTCGACCCATATCATTTAAGGTTCAAAATTGATTCATTTCATGGACTTTTGACCATGAAAATGATATAATTATTATTAAAACAAAAGAAAGTGACAACATGTCACTCTCTTATATCTTATAAGTGTAATAATTTTAATTCAGTGATAAAATACATACAACATTGAACATGAATAGTCTATAGAAATATAATAAAATTATCTACATCATGGTAATTTATTTAAAATTTTTACAGATTAAATAATTATCATCAATGATGACACAATAGCGATGTTGAAATTATTTTATTGATTGAAATATCAAATAAATGGTTTTAAAAATTTTAAAATAAATATTATATGAACTATTTAATGTAATCCACAGATTTTATAGACAAATATGAAATGTTATGTATCTATTAAATCTTTTATTTTGAATATATCTTCTATTTGGATGTTATATAAATTCAAATAAATCAATTGTGTCAAAATCGACACTATTGTTAATTTATAAAAATAACATATTATAAAATTGTTTAAAAATCAAAAAAATATTTAAAAATTATAAATTGAAATTTAAATGGGATAAAATATCATAAATTTTCCAATTATGGACAATTCAAAACACATAAGTAATTATTTATAGCAATTTAAAATTTGAAATATTATTACCACAAATAAAATTAAATAGATTAAATAAGGATAAATCAATTTGATAAGGATTAAAATAAATTCCAAACATTTCTAAATTTTATTGGTTAATGATATTACAACCCTATCTCATCTCATATTAGAATTGAGTAATTTTTAGATGTTTTTAAGTGGGGATTGAATTTATTATAAATTAAAATTTCTTATGTTCCCAAAGGTGCCCCTCTCCTCCCTTATAAAAGGGAACCTCATCCCTCTCCTCCTAAACCACATTGAGCCTTAAATCCCTGTCAAACACTGCCCATTTCTTTTATCCACTTTCCTGCAAACGTACTAGAGGTCTTGGTCTTCTTCAAAGTCCAACTTTAGTGCCCTAAGAGGAGGTTTAGAAGAGGCGCGTCGAAGAAGAGGTAATATCCTTTACCGATTATTTCAAGTTCATTTCTTTTTATACTTCATCTTATTTTGTTGTTTCATAATAAATTAATAACATAAGTATCAATAATATACTGATATTTTATTATAAATATGAAGCAACCCTATTTTACCTTCTATCCGTCCTACGGAAAACAAAATCGCGTGCGTACGTACGAAATACCGTCTCCACAATGTGGTGTAATCTGTTTTTCCACCACCACCTTACTTGGATGGGTATAATGGTCTAAAGAATAAATATATATGGTTATTATAATATGATACTAATTCTATGATATTATATCATCCACTATAATTCCATTCAATAATTATGGGAATGATATCATCGCTCGTGCGTACGTACGGATTACCGTCTCCACGGCGCGATGAGATTCATTCTCCATGTTAACCATTAAATAATGATTATAAAGTATATATATTAAATAATCATGAAATATATGAAATATTAATGATACTGGATTTATGTATATGTTATTTACTTACTTCCATTCAATTTAATAAGGAAACAGAAACAACTTTCAAGCGTACGAATGACCTACCGTCTACATGAACGGTGTATTTATTTCCATTTATTGATCTATTATATATATGTATATTATGAATATATATTATATGTAAATCATGTTTTACATTCTGGAAGTAATTAATCATGATATAAGTAATCATATGAATAATTACAAGTCAAAACATGAACGATAAATGAAACGACTTTACCCAAAACACTGCTTTAACATGGAATTGACAAAAGAACAAGTAATATAAAGTCTTAAGTGAATCATATATGAAATAATATATATTATTATGGTTCTTTTACAAGTTAATAAAATTTTTAAACCCACTATACAGGAGTCTCAGACACATATGAATGAAATTGGACATAAGGTAAGGGATAATTTTGCAAATCTCATTTTTATCCGAGATTTCATATACGTAAGTATTTACTGGGGTTATATTTTTCATCCATGTCCATAAAAATGTTTTTCATAAAGTGTTTAATATTATTCCATGAATTTTTAAAGTCATGTTTACCCTTATTTTAATTTTACATTGTTTTATGGAAGGAATCTTTCTTTTGTTTACCATACGAGGAACTTTTTGACTTTTCCAGCAAAAGTACGAAGAGAATGTTTTTTTAACATATACGGCATGAAAAGATTTTTATGGTTTCATAACGCCTAATTTCCATGAAGCTTCCTCGATAATATTTCATCATTATTTTCAACAAAATTCTGTTCTATTAAAATTTCATGTAATTTTGTGATAAGAAAATGATTTTGAAGAAAAAATGATATTTTCCTCAAGAATTCATTTCAAGTGTTTTGTTAAAACTATTTTCCATCTAAGATGACATTATTTAGTATGATTATGGTTCAAGTATAATGTATATATTATTTAAATGCTTTGATTATTCTTATAATGAAAAGATATCCATTTGTTTTATATGGATTATGTTATCATGGGATGATGTTTATAAAACTAATTTTATTCTTTGGGTTATGATCAATGACTTATGTTTATTTTTGGGAACAAGTAAGAATGATTTAATTATGAGATAGGTGGGACCTATATCTCCCTCCAATGAATTGGGTAATGATTTATATCTCATGAGATAGACATGGATGGAATTTTAAGTGAATCTGGTTCAGTAATACTGGGCTGGAACAACAAGTAAACCTGGTTTAGTAATGGACTTTGTCCACTATGCTGGTCTTGGTAACAATGCCTTGGCTACTATGGAAATCATAACATGTGCTTAATGGTTTTCCACAATTACATGTTTTATTCCCATGATATTTTATCATGATTAATGTTTCTTTATGATCTATGCCTTATGTAATTCCATGATTTATGTCATTTCTCATGATTTTGATATTTTACATTCATGTTTTTACGTTCAAATGTTTATGGATTGTTTTTATGTTCTCCATGTTTACCCTTACTGGGCATTTGAGATCACCCTTTTTATGTTTTCTTTTCACCAGGATATAAACAAAGGTTTTAGGTAAGAAAAAAAGGGGAAGATATTTATGGGAGATGTTGAAGATCTTTCACCATGATTAGAAGATTATGTTCAGAGTTTCCAAAGACACTAAACTCATACAGTCTTTGGGCATCTTATTTTGTTATGTATTAAGTATTTCGCTAAAGTAATGTAATGTATATGTACGTAATGTTTTGGTATCTGTTGGTTGGGTACCTGATGAGAAACTTGGTTTGATGTGATGTATATATTTATAGTCATGAATTCATTATTATTTTCCCATGTTTCATATTATATGCACATAATAGATAGTTCTAGACACCATTTTGTGGTTTCCTGCTTAGTGTATCTTACACCCTGTTCAGGACATCTTTTGGCCTAATTTTTTTATATGCCTATTAAACTACTTCCAGGTACTCCCTTTTGATTATTACCATGAAATTATCATCATTTTTGTATATAAATTTGATTCATATTCCACCTATTTATTATATCTAGATGATTTATTACTCCACTAATGATTATTTATTAACGTTTCCACTAATTACCATTATTAGATATAGTTGTGCTACACTTTGATGAAGGGGGTATATTCTCCCCACCACACCATCATAGAACCAATCCACTAGTTTTCAGACTCTAGTGTATGGGGAGGCACACTTTAGGTCATGTAGTTAAACATGTTCAGTAACATATGAGTGAAACGGGTCTGTGATGCTATAATATTATTATCCCAAATTAAAAGTCAGTTGTATTCACACATATCCAGATACATCTCATTAATAAGGTATATGAAACAATTTCATGTAAAGTATAAGAATCATATGAAATCAAAAATACATATAAGAGTATGTTTAGATAAAAACACCAACCCCTACTTTTCTTATTAAGGCACAAGCATCAGGGCTAGTGAGCAGTCTCACACAATGTCCCTCTACCCACGATTACTTTACTCAAAGGGACCTTGATTCTTCCACAATTCTAACACCTGAAATGTACAAAATATATCTAACTTCTTAATCCAAGATGATAAATTTTTATAATCCAAATTCACATATGAATATAAATAAATCAATTTTTATACATAGAATGTTACTGTTTAGATGAATATATGTAACTTTTTAGAAGCAATTTAACACTTTAAACAGAAAAAACATAAAATGATAATATAAAAATTATATTCATCGATACTAACTGGAATGAAATAATTAAATGAATAATTCATATATTTAAGATTGAGATAAACATTTATAAACAATTAATAAATAAATTATAAACACATTATAATTTAGCCATGTATTATGTTCATTCCATAATAAAAAAATATATAAAAACATTATTTTTATCCTAATATAAAACCCATCATATTATCATTTTAAATTGAAATATACATAAATATATAATGTTAAATGAAATATAAACATATTATAATCAATTATATTATGTAAAAAAATTATATAATCTAAATATCACATATTTAATATTATTTAGACCATGATCATATCTATCATAATAACCTTTGTTGATATAGTTTAGAAATTTTTTCAAATTAGGAATCTTATATTAAATTATTTTAATTAAATAATTATGAATAATGGATAATTTTAAAAATAATTTTTTTATATTTTTGGCTTATTCTATAATTTATAAACACTTTTTAAATTACATTATAATTTCCATATAAACATTTTATATTCATATTATAAGTCATTACATATAAATTAAAAGGTATATAAAATTAATATTTAATATTCATGATACTTATTTATTTAATGATTCATAAACATATAATTATTAACTATAAATATTTTATAATTAATTAATATAAAAATATAATAAAAATTAATTAAATTCCCCAAAATAAATTTTTTAAAATTTATATACTATTTATAAATTTTATAATTAAATTTCATTAATGAATATTAGAAAAATTAAAATTTGTTTGGATATCTCAGTTTATAATAAACATTTTATCATAATTTGTGGTATAACTGTCTTATTGGGTCATTTTCAATGATTAGATATTAGTGGCTTATAGTAGATAATACTTGAATTTTCTATAATATTTTTTGTTATAATATATGTAATATTTTCAATGTAATACTCTATTTTGCTGCATGAAACTGACACCAACGTATGTTACGATTAGATATATCTTACTTTATAATATATTGATGCTCGATGAAATTATTTTCAATCGCTGCATTCAATCTCCTATATTATACGTTTCAAATGTATCACACCTTATAATATCACATATCGTAGGTCATTCCAAAGAACAAAATTTATGTCTTTTCTTAGGATATTAAAAATTATATAAAAGCGACAAACATATTTCTTCATTTTAAATATGATTTAGAGAATCAAGAATCATTAAAAAATTCATATACCTCTAAAGGGTATTTAAGGACCCAATAACAATTTTTCATGGTATTATAAGATAATATAAACCACATAACCAAGATCATTATGCTACGAATAAATGAAAATCATGTATAAAGAAAAATGAAGAATACATACCATTCACCAAATATAGAAATTATTGTCATCTTTAATCGAGTTATTGATGAATATCACTAAAGAAAAAACGTATGAATATATCCTCTTGGGTGCATCCATGGGATGATCTAAATCATCATACATTTTTGTGGGATTGTACATAACTACTATGGTATGATAGTATCTCTTGATGGTGAAGGGTAAAGGAAAAAAGAGAGTTTATATGGAGAGAATTAATCAAACTGATGTTTTCTCAAGGGTCATGATCAAGATTATCATTGATACTGAATCCTTTATATAGGACTTGAGGAAACTATCTCTAGCTAAAAATAATTTACTCATAAATTCAAAATACATGAGAAAATAGGTTATTGTTACATTTCTTTATAACATTTTAATCGATTTGTATTTTCTCAATTCTTCATCACAATAAATGTTAACTATCAATGTTAGCCTTACATGGATGGTATTATGAGTAATAATTATTATTATTCTTCTTCCTTAAAATATTATGATACTATGTTTACCATACAATATGATTAATAATCATTCTAAAATAAATATACCATATAATATGATTATCCAAGTAATTGGTTCCTTATGATACCTCAATATCGAATGAAATTATACACCTAAATAACATGTTAAATTCATTAATATTGTACTAAACTATATATAATTTCAGAACATATGATATGTCCAATAAACATCATACGTATATAGGTTTTATCGTATATTTCCATCAAATGTTCTATGGAGATGGGTGTTGTGTTTTGGGGGTGTTTGTTGTTAAGCTCATTGATTCCACTAGTTTCATGTAGTTTGTGAGTAAATATTATCATTGAATAATGGTATTTTTTGACATGTCACAAGTTTTTGTGGGTATACAGTGGTTCATTCCATTATCCTTAGGGATTCAATTGGGGTAGAATAACATTATGAATTGTATTGTGGTCTTCATTATTTCTATAGAGTTATGGTCTTTTATCCCAAAAATTCAGTGGAGATATCATGACATGGAAACATGATATGACATTATTGAAGCATGATCTTCGACATCATGATTTGATTTCATATTTTAACAAAATAATTATATATTTAGGCCATTTATACAATTATCTAGTATTTAACTGACTCCCTTAAAACCCTAGTCAATTATAGGTGCATCTTTGAAGACTTGGGGAAATTCTTAGGTTAGTTTTGTACCCCAGCTTTAAGTGGTCTATTCCTTACGATCCAAGGTGGGATCGTATCCTATTTTGGTTTGTTTATTCATATTTAGGATGTGGTGTAAGTTTTTTATTCAATATTTTTATTTCTGGATAATAGTTTTTCGAGGGAAAGGCCATGCGTAGGCTTTGTGGACGATCCTTGAGTGATGGGTAGTACTTGATCGAAGTTTCCACCTTATTATTATGAACTATTTTTTAGTGTATCCTAGGAGGTAGGGGATTCATATATTCTCATTATAAAATTACATATAAACATTTATTAATCATGATTTTTATTTTATTTGGTGGATAATAATAATTAACCTAAAATAATGACAATAGATCAGTAAAAATGGATTTAAGCGGAAGGTGGAAATCACATGTAATTTTTGAGATTACTTGTTACTGATTTAAATTTCATCCATTTTTAATAGTGTTTTAGGTTAGCTTTTGTTTTATTCTTTTTAATTAATTATATCAACTTTTGGAAAAGGTTTACCAATAAAACATGGTAATGAGTTTCTTGTGTGGAAATATATAATTCCAATGATATTACATATGTTTGAGGTAATAAATTTGAATTTAAGTATATTAAAAAAAGAGGGAGTGTTGGTATTCCTTTGTGTAGTAATTTAAATTTATTACTTATTTTTTTGTGTAGTTACCCTACCAGTTCTAGGGAATAGTGAAAGTATTATACAGGTTCCCATTTTTTGTTTATCATTGGTATAAATCAGTAAAACTGAAAGATCGTGAAGAAAACCAAGAATCATATTGAGAGACCATTTCACATTTATATTAAAAAGAAGGGGCCGAAGCCACTTTTTATAATGGAATAAAATAAATTTTTCAATATAAGTAGAGGGAGACCCATTACATAGACCATAGGACCAAGGGAATGTGACCAGTGGACATGACCCAAAGACCCAGTGCATGGTCATGCCAACATCATCCTACATGCATCTATAGGCCCATGTTATACCAACTTCACTGCCTCCTTACATCATACATACATCACCACCTGCCCGAATCTTCCCTACATAACTATCTACATCATAAATACTATTTGGTGATTTCCATGATTCAAACCTTCATCTTTTGGATATAGGATTTTTGGGTTTACTAATCCAGATCCACCCCAACTGCTAGAGGAAATTTCACATTTAATTTATAATTTATAATTAAATTAAATAAAAATTACCTCAATATAGGGTATTTATTTTGATCAAAGATCCATTACTAGTCTTGTTGCATTGACATTCTGGTGGAGAATCAATGATATTATTCCTCTAGATGTATCCACACATTATCATTAAATCTCTAGATGCTGCTCTATAACCTATGTGTACTACAATTTTCGATATAAGATCTTCACATTATTTATTACTAATCATAGTAATATCTCTTGGTCCCAATATGTTCTTAAGAACTAAGATGGTAGGTTTTTCTCTCTAGGGATAGAGATAATTCTATAGAACGTGTTTCCATTATTTTAACCCACCACATGGGAAAAATGATATAATTTTGAATATATACTTGGGTTTAAATAATGATAATTTCTAAAAGTCAAATATTGATTATTTAATCTAATTTATCCCCCATATAAAATAATAAAAATAATAATAACAACAATATCATATAACATTACTTGATTTTTATAATGAATACAATTTATTAAGAAAGTAAATTAACATTTATTTAAATGATATTAAATATATTATATTTTTTCCCATCAATCCATTAACATGACTGAAAATTCATCCCAAGGAAATTATTGAACCTTGAATAATTATGAATTTATTTCATCACAAAAAATATTAATCATTTGATAAAGTAAATAAATATTACATTCACTAAACTCATGAATATATATTTATTTTAATATTCATGTAACTAATTAAATATTTATAATAAATTATTCACTAAAATAGTGAATAATTAAATATCTATTAACTACAATGTGAGTAATTAAACATGAAATAAAATTCGACTCACATATTATAAATTCAAATATCTCATTATAGACTTTATATGCTCAATATTACTTGGATAAAAACTATTAAAATAGTTTATATATAAATTTATTAATTAATATTAAATGTAATAGAATATAATGAGATTCCAGATACACTTTGAGTGTTACCCTTTAAGACTCTTTCTCAGTTTCATTCGGTGAACTTATCTAAATTAAAATATTAGTGTATATCAACATGTTAAGGAACCTATAGAGAAATAAATTAATGTATTAAATACATGAACCTTTTTATTAATGATACTATGTAATTAAATAAATTTATATTATAATATCTCATTAATTATAATGGATACTTCTATCATCACCCTATATACTCAATTTATCTATCTATGAATTTTCAAAATGAATTCATATATAAATTTTTTCCCATGAATTTGTTCATAAAGTTATATTTATATCAAAGGGCTCAAGATATCTTCTTCCACTAATATGTAATGGAAAAATCCTTTCATGAGTTAATCAATTAATTTCATATCACATAAGATGAACCCGATATATTATAGATCACTATGAGAATATTTCATCCCAATTTTCATCTATATATCAAATTACATGATTCATGATGCACATTAATAATAATATTTATCTTGATGACCAATAAAATGGTTTTCAGATAGGAATATTCAGTGTCACATAAAACTTTTTGAATTTATATGGGAATGTATTTCTCCAAGAACATCCTCCTTGAAGATCACCAAGAGTGAACCTCGTGTGAAGATGTATCAATGTTATCTAAGATTCAAGTATAAAATAGGTAGAAATCATTTTTATCCCATCAAATTGATGAATCTAGACCATATATCTTATTTAAGAATACTTTCACATTATCTTTAGGTTCTCATTATACCAAGGAACTATTATAAACTATGAATGAGAAAAATAATCTATGGATATTATAACATTAATTTTAAAAATAAGAAACATCATTATGTTATAAGTTTTTTATTTTAGATTTAGTAATAAAAATTAAAAATTTATACAGTTCTAGGGGACTAACTCCAAAAAAATCCCACTTCTATTCTTATAAAATTGTGAAATTTCTCAACTCATTAGCTCTTACATGATATTGATTATTCTGCTAATGTATAACTATAGATTTTTGATTTAAAACATTTTTCTTAGTAAGAACTTAGTTTTATGTGACTTCACCTCTCTTGAGTAAAAATCACAAGATATGATATCCTTGAGTATTAACTATTGTAATTCAATCATAATCTTTGAATATTTTTTAGCTCCATTGCCACAAGTTTATCATAATATGTATTTTTATAATAATTTACTACCTTGACATTATGATATGACAAAAAATATATCTTTAATAATTTTATAACACTTCTTCAATTGCATCATAGTATGCATCATACTCAATACACAATGATCTTACTACAACTTTCTTCAAAAATATTCGCAATCATTTTCCTAGCCTTACTATGATATAAGATAAAATTTATATAAAGAGAGATAAGTTTAATATCCCCTTGACAACTAGTGTTCTTATTTATCCATGTATTTAGAATCCATCCTTCCTATATTATTTAATAATATTAGAAAGTTTTGATTTTTTTACTTAATGTTGTTCTCTTATTTTTTTTGATATTTTCCCATGATTAATTTTGAATAAGAAATTTCAAATAGCTATATATATCATTGTATACATGATAATTCCCATTACCAAATAATATTTATTTCTACTCATTATCATAATAAATACTTGTATCATAACACATCATCATAGAGAGATTTTGACCAAGTGATGTAGGTAACAATTCACTTTTAAATTTTTCAATATTTTATTTTTTAATACTGTTCCAATATTTATAATATGAATTGATCTAATAAATCCCATATATCTTTATTAGTGTATTTTATTCCCTAGAACATTGGTGGCTAGTATGCATTATTGTTGAAAAAATATCTTTTAAATTTATTCTTAACTAATCATATGTCTAATATCACTTTTCCATATATTATTAACAAATTTTAAATAGAAGGAAAGAGTGTTCACAATAAACTCTAATATACAAGAGTTTGAATTAATTATTAGTAAATACAAAATAACTTTTGGCTGAATCATGACAAATTTTTTACAATCTTGATGCTAGATTTAATCCATACATTGATTTCTACAACATGAATACAATATTTTATTCATTTTGTTTCACAAAACCCTTTAGATGTGTCATATATACATCTTATAGAAGGTTTTCATTATGGAAAGTGGAAATTACATCCATTTTCTAAATTTTGTAATCATATATATATTTAACTAAAATTAGAATACTAATTGATATTATAATAGATTATAGTGAAACAGTTTCATCATAATCAATTCCATGAGATTTATATAAACATTTAGAAACAAATAGTGCCTTATATTTACTACATTTACTTTCAATGTAAGGTGTTTTCATGAATACCCAACAATAATATTTATATCTAGATAATAATAATACAAATACAGTGTTATATTTTAACACATGGAATACATTTTTCTTCTCAAATAAACTTTCTTAACTTCACCTTATATCAATTTACTATTTTTTAGGAAAAGAAATTATTATTTTTAATTAATTATATATCCTCTAACTTAGTGATTATAAAACCATATCTCTATGTTTTTATCATTCATACAAAATATTTTTCTCTGGAACACATCCCCCCACAATGTCATGTGTTGTTTGTGTTTCTATTCTAACTAATGTGAATCCATAACATTGAATTCAATGATGACAAGGTTTATAACACTATCTAAAATAGAGAAAAAACCTAATATATAAATATAGACTTTACCTTGACATATTATTTTCTATATTAGGGATATTTAAATCTCAGTAAAATAGGAAAATAAAATATGTTTCACTAAGTGTTTTCTTAATTTAAATTATTAGACATTAACAAATAGCTTTCATCTAAACACATGAGTTTTTGAGATAATTTATTTCTTTCAAAACATTACTTACATGATATCCATTTTTTATTATAGATGGTATATGGATAAGTTTCACGAACTATCCCAACTACTCTAGTATATTGACAACAGAACCAGAACTAACACAGTTCAAAGATCATTGTTGATCATCATGAGTTCGAAACTATCACTTAAAATTATAAAAAATGATATTTGGAATGATTTTACCACTAACATTACAAAACTAAAGACAAACAAGTTAGTATGAATACAAGTAAAATGATGCATGGAGAAATGTACTAGAATTAAAACATGTATAACACCCCAAAGTACTACAAAAAAGTAACAGAAAATTGAAATAACATCCCAAGTCCCAATGGATGAAACTCAAAAATTCAACAGATCAAAAACTAGAACCACCTCCAAGTGGTTCTTTACCCCTGATTGAACATAGAAGGATATAATCTAGAAACACACAATAGCATAGTTAGGGTGTGAGATAAAATAACAATAGGATATCACTAAGGATTCCATTAAAGATGACAACATTTACTTAATCAAATGAAGATATTCGAATTTAAAAATGAATATGTTTGGCATTTTAAAATCATATTTAATCAAATCAAGATTTACATTTAAAATGATAGAAGTACTTTTAAAAAATGGGTTAAATAAAATTTTTATATAATATATTAAATATAAATTTAAGAAGGCCTTTAAAATAGTTCAATAACATTGGAATACATTTATATATCAAATATAAACAACTGAGAAACATGGTTATCTTTCAAGAGTTATGATTTTTCTAGGTTACGGTATCCTCACACACTCATGTGATAACAACCACAACATGTACACATGTATCTCGAAACTAGAAATCTAGGACTCATCTATGTCATACTGATTAATATGATGTTCTAAAAATTGTTTTTTAGGGTTGTAAAATTTCAATCTGGTGATAGGGAATTCTTATCCTTGCATATTTATACCAAACAACTCACTAAATACCTATAATTTATGTGATCTAGTAAAAATCAGTGATGAAAAATTTATTTTAAGAAACCATAAAATATAATTAAATCCCATTATACCATTTCAAAAATACCAATTTTACATTTGAAACCTGAAGTGTGGTTTTAATCAAATGCATGCCTTTCCAAAGATAAAAATCAAAGGTTTCTGTCAAAACCATTTTAATCCATTTTCACAAAATAAGAATTTGGAATCAATTTAAATTTCAATTGAACAATTAATTTTATACAATTAAATTAAACAACTCAATTGAAAAAATTTCCATAAATTTAAAAAATTAAATTCAACAATTGAAATGTCAATAATTTTCCATCAATTTCACAATCACACTACAATTAAAAGGAATATTGGGTTTTCCAAAATTCAGGCCAAAATATAATCTCTAAACACCCCCCATTACTTGGAATTGGGTTTTTAATCAATCAATCTAAAGAAATTTCATTTATAACAATAAATTGAATTAAAATAAACAATTGAATTTAAATAAAAAATTGAATTTAAATCAAGTAATTTAGGTTTAAAAAAATTGGGCATCATGATGGAACCACTTACCTTGGAATCACTAGATCTCAAAACTCAAAACCATAATTGAAATTTGTCAATATAGAATGATGATAATAGAAAACAAGAATACAAACTCGATCTAATATCCTAAAATAGAGTGTATTAGATCCTTTAATCAACATGGATATCTACAAAACCCAAGGGAGGAAAACAAAGAGAGCAAGAGACAGAGAAAGGGAAGTGGAAACAAACTAGGAGAGGATCGACGACCATTATCCAAGATTCGATCCATATCCAAGAGAGTTTTGAGGGCCCAAAAACAAATTTTGGGAGCTCTCTTGGAAGGATAAATTGGGTTAGGGTCGTACCAATACAACTGGGACCTAAAAGGGTGGATTCTAGATTTTAAAACATAATTTCATATTAAAATAAATCAATTTACACAATTTCCTGGGTATGTCTACAAGGTTAGACCAAACTGTGTGCCCCGGTCGTGCACCGATTTTAAATGGGTTTCATAGTTTCTCTTAAGTGGGAAAATAGTTTTTCAAACTGTGTGAAAGATATAAAAAACCCAGTGTAAGGTTTTTCATGGTTTTACCTGAGAGGGTTCCTGGTTTGGGAAAACCATGCGCCAACCGTGCACTAGCCCAAAAATTTTCAAATCATTGAAAATTTATCCCAATTTACCATAAAACAAAACCCAACCTAAGAATGATTAAAATTGGGGTTTAGGAATACTGGTTTATGAATACCTAAAAATTGTAATATGATAAAAAACCTCCCACTATAGAATCTTTCTGTCCCTAGAAAGTCTACTCATAACTTCCATGCCAAAATATGAGGCCACTTCCTTATCATCAGTGCCTCCCTCCCCCATATCTCAGGACTATCAGAACCACACATCCATAGAACACAAACCAAAGGTATCATCCTCCCATAAGTTACCTTGGTTTTAGAATCAACTATGATGACAGGTTGTCCAGTCAGAGATAGATCAGGTTCAACGTCAAGATCACTCCAAATCCGAACATGAGATGGATCAGATAAATACTTTCTCAAATATGATATATTGAACATATTATGTATTGATATTAGTTGTGGTGGAATAATTAAATGATAATAATATTTTCCCACCTACTCAACAACCTTAAAAGGTCCCACAAAAGAAGGGAAAGTTTCCTTTACCTCCCAAATTGTTGATGACCCAACTAAGGTGAAACTTTATAAAACACCTAGTCACAAATTGGGAATTCCCAAGGACTGAAATGATGATTGACATAAGAATTATACTATCTTTGTGACATAAAAATCATTTTATGAATTAACTGAATCTTTTCTATCATCTCTTAAAATAAGATCAGTCTACTCAAGTAACTTTCACCAATCTCTGACCAATGCAACATATATTTTTAAGGCCAACCATACAAGGAATTAAAAGGAGACATTTTGATCTTGTACTAGTAAATAGTGTTATAAAAAAAATAAACCATCCCCATGTGATCATCCCAAGACCCAATAATGTTGTGAACACAATCATAGAGAATATCCTTAAGAATCTAAACATATATCTCTATCTAGAAATCCAACTACAGATGGTATTCCATACTCAAATTTACATGAGATCCCATTTTCTCTTAAAGGACTCTCAAAAAATGAGAAGTGAACCTAGGATCCCTATTAGAGACTATATCATATAGAACTCTTCGAAACTGAACAATCTCTTTCACATAGATATTTCCCAACTCCTCAACTTTGGTTTCATCATGAATGGGTATAAAGTGATCCAATTTCGTCAGCTAATTGATCAAAACCCATATCTCAATCTTATTCCCCTAGGTACATGGATAACCAACCAAAAATTACATATAGATCTCATCCCACTTCCAATCTAGGACTGGATGTGGTTAAAGAAAACCCAATTGTTTATAGTGCTCAACCTTAACCTATTGTCATGTATTTCATTAAGAGACAAACTTAGAAATACTTTGTCTTATACCTGGAGACCATAATTGATGCTGAATTTCATAGAACAACTTCATCATTCCTGGGTGCACAACCCACTAGGAATTATTGAAATCTCCCATCACATATTTCATTACCGCTTATAGTAAAAAAAGTTATTCTGATAACATAGAATTCTATATTTGGAGAATGACCACTCAAAAACTATCTCCCCTACATAAAAAGAGTCTCTAATTCTATGAAACTCATCATTATGCTACTAATCCTATAAAATCATCTCAATAAGAGAGGATGAAAACTGAACACTAGACATGGAAACATTTTCCTATGAATCCTAAACTCCAATATATAACTATGAAAAAAGATCCATCAATTTCAACTCTTTCGAAGATTATTTCACTACTTGGGTTGAAAGTTTTTACCCAAATCATCTATAATGATATTCCCTCTCCATGGGTTATATGTGATGTTGAAATCAAAAGATTGTAGGTATTCCACCAACACCTCTAGTGAAGATAATTTTTTTTTGTGAGAGGATATAACTCAAGTTCTTTTGGTCTAAAAAATGGAAAATATTTCTCCATAAAGGTCATTCCGCCAACTCTTAAGTGTGTTCATCATAGCTTCATGTTCAAGTTCATTGGTTAGATAATTCTTCTCATGTGACCTAAACTTATGATATACCTAATAAACAATGTGATCACCTTGAATAAGAACACAACTCAAACATGAAATTAATGCCTCAAAAAATACCACATAGCAATACCCGACCTTTGGAATAGTCAACACCGGTGTAGTAGACAAAATAATTTTCATCTTAACAAAATGATTCAAAAAATTATCATCCCAAGAAAAATTTACTCCCTTACAAGTTAAAGAATTCATTTCTTAAGCAACTTTGATAAGTCCTTAACAAACCATTGTTAATTATCAACTAGACCCAAGAATACCCAAATCTAAAAAACATTATGTGGTTTATACCATGTCATAACAACCTTCACCTTATCAGGATCAACTAATATTCCATATTCCAATGCCATGGGTCTAATGAATTTCACCTTTTGAATCCAAAAATAACATTTAAAAATATTTTTATAATGTAAATGACTTCTCAAAAATTCAAGAACTGCTCTCAGATGACACACATGATCCTCCTCAGACATAGAGTAAACTAGGATGTCATTCACAAAGACTTACACAATGTTATCGGGATATTCATGGAAAACTCCATTCATTAAATACATAAATATTGTATTAGAACTAGTTAGACCAAAGGGACTGACTTGGTATTCATAATGGATGTACCTACTCCAAAAGGTTATTTTTTGAACATCTGATTCTTTTAGTCTCAACTTATTGTAACCAAATCAAAGTTAAATTTTTGAGAACCAATTTTACTCTTTCAACTGATCAAACTGATCATCAATCCATGGAAATAATACTTATTATTTGTTTTAATTCAATTTATTTTTCTATAATCGACACAAATGAAAATTAAACCATCATAATTATTAGGAATGAGAACATACACCACCCATGGTGACACACTAGGGCATATAAATCCTTCCTCTTGAAGATCATTCTACTAAATCATCATCTATTTCATTTCAGATGGGTCCATACTATATGAAGGAATAGAAACTGGTTGAGTACTGGGAACTAGACCAATAGAAATCACTACCTCACTTACTA
This sequence comes from Viscum album, assembly GCA_963277665.1. Classification (NCBI taxonomy): domain Eukaryota; kingdom Viridiplantae; phylum Streptophyta; class Magnoliopsida; order Santalales; family Viscaceae; genus Viscum; species Viscum album. The sequence goes on along the minus strand of OY728141.1, from coordinate 1,025,798,739 downwards.
GTGGAAAACTAGATAATTCAGAAGGAAATGTGTTAGGAAACTCTAGGAAAACTGAAGGTAGATCTTGTATTGAAGATTACTACTCCAAATGAAAGGAAAACACATATATCACTTTCCATAACTCCAGATTAGAAGGTCCAAATCTACCAGACCTTGGATCCTATTCTCCTTTAAAGACTAAGAAAACCCCATCAGGTGTAGTAAAGTATACATGTTGAAGATAAAAATAAAACAGGGATTTCTTTTAAATGATCCAATAAATTTCAAAAATATCTTCACGGGGTTTCATTTAGAGAAAAAAAACTTCAAGAATGTTGAAAATTAGACAAAGAGAAAACCCAAGTGGGGCTACGAGACCCTACTCTCTCTTCATACGAAGGGGAGTGGTAATATCCATTATATAATATGGAATATCTGTAGAAAGATTTTAGTTTGTTAAAAATGTGGGTTGAAATAAATGAATGAGATGCACCAGTATCAAATAAAGTAGTCACTAATGACAAAACTAGAGTGATGGTACCTCTCAAAGTTATTGGACCCATATCTTCTTCCTCTAGATATTCTTACACTATGAAAATAAGCTTCATTCAGGATTCCTATAGTGGGAACTCTTTTTACACTTAAGGAATATGACATACCCATAGTTTCAGAAAGATCTAATGATCTCATTCCATTATGAGGAGTGGAATAGTTATGGAATAACTCATGCAGGTGACCCGAGAATCTGTCGGAGCCAGATATTTTGGGTGACTCAGTGAAAACCTCCTTTGAATTCCCCAACATGCCACATTGGTAACAAATCGACAGATCTCTTCCAAACACTACATGAGTTCTAGAAGAAACTTGATGTCGAGAGACCCTATGAGAATCATCATGATCTCGAATTTCTTTGAAGGAACATGCACCACTATTGGGAGAGATATAAACTCCTGACAACCATAAATTTCCATCTAGGTCCATTTTGACCATATGTTATCTATCCAAAAACTTAGCATAAGAAGTTAGCTTCATCAAGAAAACCTAACATTGATTATAAAAATGATGTCCCAACTTGAACCTTTGATCCTTCATATTCCCATTCGATACAATATCAGGTGAAAACTGCATGAGTTCAGCAAAAATGGTAAAGTACTCTGTTACGGTCCAATCAGCCCTCTCATGGTTGAGAAACTCTCTAGCCTTAGAGAAAAACATGACAATGAATTGAACTGTTTAGTGAAAATAACTTTTAATTCCTCTAAATATAATCCCTAATCCTCTTATACCATTACCATCATGTCCCACCATCTCCTTCTTGGTCCTTCATGAATAAAGGTTGAACACTTCACCTTAATTTCATCAGGTGTATCAAAGAACTCAAGAAATGATCAATCCTACCTAACCATTCCTCAACCTCTTAAGGATCATATGATCCCTTTAATGGTGCTGGCTTTTAGAGAAGGAACTCATGTGAATGATTCTAGAGATCATGCCTTTGAGTTACCACAGCTGGATCATGAGCAAGAGCCTGTGGTTGTGCCTATCCTAAATCATGGATTGTACATAGAATTAAAAAAACTAAATTAAGGTCCACAAGAGGATTTTTTTACTATGTTTTAGTAGAATATTCCTTATGGATCACATTCAAATGTCCTCTCAGAGGCATGATGCTACCCAAAATCAACATACAACAAAGAAGATATCAAATTAACACTCAAACAGACCAATAAGGGAAATTAATCCAAATATATATAGAATCTAAATTTGGATTTGAAAATATCAAAACAAAAATCATGGAAAAGACTCAAAATAATACTCAAGAATACATTCCCTAACCACCCCAGTGAATTAATGTTCATTTCAATGAGATCTATCTAAGAAATCAATCAGAACTACCTTCTAAGACCCAAAACAATTAAACATTTCATATTGACTTAAAAATAAGAAGTTGAACCCAAATATGTGATACCAATTTTTCATGGCCCATCCAAGGTACCCTGGTAACCCAATAACCAAGCAGACACTAATATATCCTAAAAAAATTCCCAATCCCCATGGGTTTAAAACTTGCACCTAACATCATAAAAAATTAATCTAGGAACAATTTCCCAATAATAATTATAGAAGTAAAGAAAAATATGTCAGTGTGCATTCAAGGAAAACTACATAGGAGAAAATTTACTAGAAAAAAAAGGTATAACAACCCAAATTACTATATAAAATTACTGAAAAATAGGAAAAACTTCCCATGTACCAATAGAAACAACTCACTAAGTCCACGAATCAACAATTATAACGGCCTCCAAGTGGTTATTTACCCCTACTCGAACATGGAAGGATATAATATACAAACACCCCAAGTAAAATTTGGGGTGTGATCTAGAAGCCCTGTAGCTTCTCACAAAGAATTCAATAAAATATTCCAATATTTAAATAACTAAATATAGATATTTAAATTTTAAATAAATAGGTTTGGTATCTAAAAAGCATATTTAAACAAATAATGATTTATATTGTAAATGGTGGAAGTACTTTTAAACAAATGGATTATATAAAAATTTTATATAAAATAATTTATATAAATTCATAGGGCATGTAAACTAGTATACAGACATTGGAATATATTTATATATTATATAGAAACAAGTGAGAAAAATGTTTATCCTCCAATATGTATGATAGTTCAAGGTTATGGGATCATCACACACTCATGTCATAATAAACACAATGTGTAAACATGTCCCTTTTCCCTGGTAATAGAGGACTCATCTATGTTATAAAAAGAAATAATATGTTCTAAAAAGTGTTTTTAGTGTTGTAAAATGCTAATATGGTACTAGGGAATTCCCATCCTATCATGTTTGTCCCAAATAAATTAGTGACTACCTAGGATTTCATGTTCTCTATTACAAATCAATGATATGAAATTTATTTTATGTCAACTTAATATGAAGTTAAATCCCATTATAATATTCTAAAAATTTCAATTTTCCAATTAAAAACCAAGATGGGTTGTTAATAAAAAAACAATCCTCTTCTAAGTAAAACCCAATGGATTATATGGAAACTATTTTTAGCCATTTTCCTGAATAAGAATTTGAACTCAATTCACAATTATATTTCCTAATATAATTTCCAAAATTAAATGCAAAAATTTAATTGATATATTTTCTATAAATTTCATAATTTAAACTCAATCATTTAAGTCTATATAATTTTCCATCAATTTCACAAGCACATCCCAATTTAAGGGAATTGGGGTTTTCCCAAATTTCATTCAAAAATTCAAGTTCTAAAAACCCAAATTAAATGGAATTGGGGTTTTAATCAATCAATCTAATGAAAATTTATTTATAATAGCAGTTGAATTTAAATAAAAAATTGAATTTAAATCATGCGATTTCGGGTTAATAAAAATTAGGCTTCATGATAGAACCACTTACCTCCGAATAGTTTTTTATTGAAACTCCAAATCCTAATAGAGATTTTTCAATAGAGAATGATGCTAATAGAATATAGGAATAAAACATATTTTTATGATCCCAAAATATAGGGTATTAGATCCTCTAACCAAAATTGAGATCTATAAAACCCTAGGGAGGGAAATAGATGGAGCAGTATATTGAGAATGTAAAGAGGAAACTAACCGGGAGAAGATCAAAAACCATTCTCTAAGACATGTTCCACTTCTAGTAGGATTCTGAGGTCCCAAAAACTTATCTTGGGAGCTCTTCTAGAAGCATAGATCGGTTTGGGGTCATACTAGTCTTTTATGGAACCAAAAGATGGATTTCTAGATTTTAAAACTTATTTTCATATTAAAAAATTATACACACGGTTTCCTAGGACAGGAAGCATGGTTAGAACAAACCATGTTCCTTGTCAATGTTCTTATTTTAAATGGGTTTCATAGTTTATTTAAAGTGGGTGAAAAAAATTTCAAACCTTGAGAAAAATATGGAAAACCCTACTATTTGGGTTTACATGAATTTCTTAATATGGTGCATGGTATGGGAAAACCATGTGCCAACCGTGCACTAGCCTATAAATTTTCAAAACTATAAAAATTTTACCCAATTCAACCATAAACCAAATGCAACTAAAGCCTGATTAAAAAGAGGGGTTTATGAACAAATTTTTTGTAATACCTAAAAACATAAAGAGGATGTTACACTAAGGGATTAATTTCACTATTTACAAAGTATTTCATAAAAGGTGTAATATAATATGTTCAATACTTATAATAACCATTAGTATTCATGATTATAAGAAAATCATCCCTTTGATGTTTATATGGTAATATTAGTTTAGGAATATCTCCACTTTAAATTTTAATGGTCGAAGAATAAATTGATTGTAGTACCCCCGATTTGAGGTATGTGACCCTTGTTTCGGTTCGATTGTTCTTTTTGAATTGGTTGGTTGAACTTTGGAAAATTCTGGGAAAAACTTTTAAAGTTGTAGAGATTGTGCAGGGGCGCACAATTGGCACACAGTATGAAAAAACTGTTCTACCAGCCCAAGAAACCATGAACCCTTGACAATGGGCTCTGCACGGGTGGCACACATTTTTTCAGGCCGTGCGGGCAAGTCGTGTGAAGTCCCTTAGTGAGATAGTGGAAACTGCACGGTTGACACACAGTTTGGAAAACCGTTTGGGGTAACCGTGCTGCCACTTAATGTTTGGGTTTTTATGTCTCGTGCCACTCTGGATTTCCCATTTTCTCTCATTCTCACTCCCATTCATGGCTCACATAGGAGTTTCGGTTTTCAGAGGTTGGGGGAGCTCCTTAGCTCGTTTTAGAGGCAAATCAAAGGGGTTTCTTGGTAGATCAAAGGCAGTTCTACTTGGGAAAGTCATTCCTTTGGTTCTTTGAGGTTTTGGTTAGGGTTATCCCTCTCCCTTTCTTAGTTTCCTAGATCTAAAATGGTTTCATATAGATCTAGGGTTGTGTTGCCTTTGTGTGTTAAGGGTTGAACATGTTGATGTTAGGGAAGGGTTTTTTGAGGTGGTTTCGGGGAGGCATTCACCTGGTTTGGAGTGTGTTTGGGTGAAGGGTCGATTTATCCAAACCCTAAGAGGTAGGTGACTTCTCTCTCAACTCTACTAGGTTTAAATGTGAAGTTCATTTAAAATTAAATTGGTTTCCTTAATTTAACTTTTAGCATGTCGTGTGAATTTTGTTAGAAAATCAAATGGGTGATGATTTTGGGGTTTTGGCATGAAATTCGAGTTTTTTTGAAATGGGATCAATTATTTAATATTAAATTGGTTATTTTAAAAAGGTAATGATTGTGAGCATGAGTATTGATTTTAATAAATGGGTGATATTGAAATGTGTTTGGCATGGAAATTGTATTTGTTGGTATTGACAATAAGGGATGATTATTGTTGTGGCTTGTGTAGAAATGGGTGATATCATTGCATGGATGATGTTGGGATGTGGTGGAGTGGATGAGTAAGTGACACTACAAAAAGGGGATGGATAGTGGATGGAAGGGCCACCATCAATTGCAAGTGGGTGATAAGTACCACTTGAGTGGATTGGTAATGAATGGGTTGGACAGGAAGTGGCACCATGATTTGTTGTGTGCGTTTTTGGTGATGTTTGTAGATGGGTCTTATTGGTGAAATGAAAAAATGGTAATCGTCTTGTGGCATGGTTGAATTGGATTCCTTGTAGGGAATAGTTGATTTTGATTCCTTGTATGGCATGTTTTTCTTATGGCATATTTGGATTTTAAACAATTGGTAGCTAGGTTTTTGATTTATATAAAATGTTTTTTATAAATGTGCTAACGGTTTTATCCTAGTGGAATGTGTAGCGAAGTCAGTTGGGGAAATCCTACTAAGTAGTTGTACTCACCCTCTTCTTTGACACTTTGGTGTCTTTTCAGATGTCTTGTACCATGACATGGGAAAAGGTAAGGCATCACCCTTCTTTAGTGGTGCATTGTGTTGTTTTGGTGGAGGTTGGAACTTGGAGCTTGGTGTGGAGCTGTGGTGGTGTCATGGCTCATGGTGATTTGTTGTTTAGTTTCCTCTTTGTACTCTAATGTTTTGTGGACATATCTAGTTGAATGGTTTTGGGGTTTATGATGGAATTGTTAGTATCACATGGTTGGGTTTGAAAGCACATGCATCTTTAGTTGTTGGTTGGTTGAGTTGGGTTATCTTCTTAAGGTAAAATCATTTCCCAATGTTCCTTGAAACCCTCGACATTTATTTCCAGCCGTTGGCACTTTGGGAATGTCACTTAAGGCCAAGTAACCCTCACTGCCTCCTCAAGCCAATGAGGTCGGGGTGAGGTGTTACAAGTGGTATCAGCTTGTTCGGTCCTTTAGAGTTGATTCTCAGATTTTGAGTTGACATTTTTTGTGGTATATTCCTTGTGTTGGGATAATAGCAAGGCATAAGAATGTCAGAACATGGAATGTATAGCATAACAGGATGTAGCGAACCCTTTTATGCTGAACTTCAAGTTACCAGGGAGTTGGGTACATATGTGTTTTAGAGAAACTTATAGGCATTGGGAATCTCATTGTCGTGGGTGTATCCAATGAGATGTGCATGGAATATATGGCAGAAATGACTTCCATCTAGGATGCATATTTCATTCGGCATAATTATTTATGGGTTGAATTGAGAAATGAATTTTCAAATCTGTGAAATTTTAATGTGAATACATTTTGTATTTTGAAAATGGTTTGGTTTTCAAAAATGGTGAGACATGGAAAATGTGGAAAGGTGGAAAGCCTCGTTGTGATAGTGTTGTGTAATTTGATTTAAAATGGGAATTCTTGATGTCTACGGAAGTAAGACTCATGGTTTTTTGTTTTTTGTTTATTGAAATGAGATTGGGTCGACATCGTAGAGACCAACCAAAAGTGCCCGATGAGAATGTGGTTTCACCTGAGCCCCATGTGAACCAACAGTTAGTCCAGAGCATAGTTCATATGGCATCCTTCCGTTTTAATACACAAATTTTCATTAAATTTTACAGAGGATCTTTAATGTCTAGTGTCTTGGAAATCAGGATCATAATATATAAAAACAACATAAAAATTCTTCTAAACCACTTGTAAGGATTCTACATTGTTCATCCTAAGTTCATTAAAAAATTTCATAACCTGGTAACATACATCAAAGGAAAGGGTGATCAGAAGGACCACTAAGGAAAACAAGAGAAACATTTTACATGTGAACTTGAGATACATCAATAAAGTCTTGATACATAACTTTAAGGCATGAAAAAGAGATAATGAGGCATATCATAATAAAAATAACATGTTTCATAAATTGAAGATGCGGCTACAAAATTTAACTTAGACAATAATTTCCATATCACCAAGGTCCATCCCCAAGCTGTCATTAAAAAATTACCAAGGTTATTTACCAAGGTATCGTTAAAATGGTCATCTCTAGAGATTAAGTCTTTACCCAATGCATTGGAGAGCTATCAAGACACACCCTTAATTTGCCTTTATTATCATGTGAGCCACATATATCATCATAAAAATTTCATAAATAACCCATATAGCATAAATGAAATGGGTTTCATTTCATAATCATAACGTTTTAAAAACATCTTTAAAGACATGATCTGTATGTCACTTTAAACCCACAGAAAAGGAAAGCGGGTTTCATGTATGTAAATACCAGAATTAAAATAGAACATTTTGATATATATGTGAGTACCCGTATAGAAGAAATATATTTTAGTATTCACTTAATAAAATAAAAGAATTTGAGAAAAAGAGAAAGACATTTTGAGACGAAAATTCTGCAGCATAACGACTATGTTACAGGGTTTTAAAAAATATTGAAAAGAGAGGGGACATGGGTCACTGACTCATAAATGATCCATAAAATAGTTGAGGGTCATAATATAAAGGATATAAGAACATTATAATAAAATTTTTGGGTCATACCATATGAAATGAAAAACTTGAAAGGAAGACAAAAATAAGTTTTCTCTTATGAAAAATTCGGCAGCCTAATGACGTCACTTAAAACTTCAAAAAAAAAATGAATTGATGAGAATAAATTGGGTCTATCATGATTTAAACATAAAAAGAAATTATTATGAATATTTATATCATATGAAAACATGGAAAAATGGATCTTGAAAGACTTGACATGAAAGTAGAACTTTGAAAATGGGAAGAGTGAAAGAATCCCTTACAAAGATTCGACAGTCTAACGACGTCACTTAAAACATAAAAAAATTAATTGATGAGAATAAATAGGGTATCTAATCACGTTAAAATAAAAGGATAGTATGATGAATATAGTGATCATACTCCAACAGGGAAAAAGGGAACTTGAAAGACTTGACATGAAAGTAGAACTTTGAAAATGGGAAGAGTGAAAGAATCCCTTAAAACAATTCAGCAGCCTACCGACGCCACTTAAAAATTCGTAAAATGAATTGATGAGAGTAAAAGGGGGTCCCTCATAATATTAAATAAAAATTAAATTAATGTAAATATAAAATAACATCCTCCAACATAAGAACATGGAGCATAAGAGAAATGACATAAAAGAGAGTACATGAAAAGAATGTGAGAGGTAGGATCCCTTACCTTAAAACGTAAGTCCAAAAACTCAAAGGTCAGGACCTTGGAGGATTGAGGGAACCTTGGGAGGACTCTTTGGGAGTTAAAGAGACCAGAACTTCTTTGGATAGTATTTGGAAATGAAATTAATGTGGGGAAGTCTTGGTATTTATAGGAGAAGTGTGAGGACAGAGCATTAATTTCCAAGGGACACCTCATCAGTGGTATTGGAAAAGCCCTGGGCTATCCCATGGTATTTTCCCATGGTTTTTTCCACTTTGGAAACCTCATACCTTCTCTTACAATTCATGGGTAGACCAGAATTATTTCATAATTATTAAATCTTTAATGATGTCATTAAACACACGAAACTCAAAAACTATATTTTCACTATTCACCGAAAATTCAACTTCCTCAGAAAAATCCCAAAAATTCACCTCAACCAAATATCGATGCTCTGATTTAAAAAATGATCTCCATTTTATGAAACTAATTTTCTAAATATTTTTTGTTTTATTTTTAAATAAAAACACTATTCACAGAAAATTCAACTGTTTTAAAAAAATCCCAAAAATTCTCCTTAACCTTATTTCGATGCTCTAAATTCAAAAATGAACTCCATTTTATAAAAATAATTTTCTAAATATTTTTAATTTAATTTTTAAATAAAAATGACTATTCAACCAAAAAAACTAATACTTAAAAAATACTTTCGATAAGAGTTATTTATCTATTTTATTAAATCACAATACTTAATCAAGGTGCCTAGATTATATTAATAGTTTATTAAGTTAGGTTACATAATCCATTTGATCACATTATCAATCATAAGCGTAAAATAACTATTTATAATTTACTATTCATCAAAAATAAATTTGATCTTATTAGACTCTAAATTTTTTATTGAACATTACTATAGAAGACCATTTTTTGAAAATCATTTCACATTATTAATTATTTAAGGTTCACATAAATATTTTTAAAATATAATTTTTCTAAAATTCATCAATAATATACATCATATATTTATCCGAACACTTGATATTCACAAACTTCACCATAATAAGAAATCACAATTTTTATTTAAATCAAAGGATTACACAAGTCAGTTACGGTCTCGTTACATAGCCCCTTATAACACCATCATAGGACCTAAGAGTAAAGTGTTCTAGGGTGATAAAATCTTCGGGAAACTCATCCAACATTGCCTGAGTAGTAATTTCAATCATCTTGAACTTATCTTGAAGGCGATTCTGTTCCAGCTTCACACGATGAAGTTCAGATTGCGTTTGGTCCAGAGCAAAGCCCAAAGGTGCTACCTCCTTCTCAAGTTCCATCTGATGGGCTTCGATCGGCTCGAGACTACTGGATGGGGCCATCGAATCATCTTTCTATATTAATTAATCAAGATCACCAGTATTTATAGAAAATTATTGTTACATTTATTTTCCAATGGTCATATTGACCAATGATCAAATAATAGTTGAAACCCAACAGTCTCATTTTAATTATACTCATTTTATTAAATGAAAAATAAAATAACCCACAAAAAATAGGGAACAAAATTTACTCAAATTTATTTTCGGTCATTACAATATTCCTCCATTAAGAAATTGCGTCCTCAAAATTTTAAAATCGGGCTTGGAAATTTCATTGAAAGTCCCACATCAGAAAATGAGTCAGTAAATCTATTACTTTAAAAGAAAGAAATAAAAGTACAAAGGTCACACGAGTTAACCCTTAATAGGATTCCATGTTGGAAAACATGGATATGGAAGAGAAAAAAAAGGGTCATGTTCTGATGGAGAGTGATAGAAAACCTGATTAGGAGAAAAATAACCACAATAAGATCACAAACTTAAGATGTGTTAAACGGTATTTGATTACCCAGTAGGAAACGTAAACCAACAATGTTTTTGTTTTACGTTCCTTTTCATAATTTTGAGGAATTCATTTACTACATAAAATAAAAAAATAACGAAATATACTTACCTTCATGTAGAGTTTCATCCCTTAATAAGTTTCCACCAAGACTAATCTTTTTTCTAAACAATGAGAATTCAAAAAGACTTGGTCTCATCAAATGCACAAGATTCATCTTTTAGATAATCACATTATCCACAAAAGAATAACTGAATTTTTCCCTTTTCTTTAGTCATCAACTAAAACTAAAATGGTTTGTATGAGATCATATAATCCCCAAAAAGGATAATCCATTATAAAAATAAATATGACTATTAATCTCCAAAATTCAACAAAAGTCACCAATGTTCCAGAAAGACCATTCAATACACAACCATCCTTAAAATTCTTAAGAAAAAATCGAACTAAGATTGGAACCCAAAAATCAGAAGAATTTAATCACATAGTCTTACACAATAAATCAGAAAATTTATCTCCAAATAACATTGAATACTATTAAAGTTGAATACTAAAGTGTAATTAACCTATTCACATATTCTCTATGATAGGTTCATCATTTTCCATAAATAACCCAAATCACCATATGTTCACAATAAAAAAATTAAAAAAATCAACCATTCCTCCTCAATTTAGATATTGTAGTATTTTATTTCCCTTAGGCATATATAAATCCAAAAAGAGAAAACATCATCCAAAATAAACTTTATCATTTATTCACCAAATCATTTTCATATATAAAGGATATCCATTTGATAAACATAAGTTTCCAAAATCAACTAATTCTTGATCCATAAAAATAGCTGGTGCATTATTCAGTTGGAAGGTCATAACAACAAACTCATAATGCCCATATCTTGATTGGAAGGCAGTTTTTGGAATATCATCATTCTTCACCCTCAATTGATGATAACCAGAACGAAGATCAATCTTAGAGAAGAATTGAGTCCCACAAAGTTGGTATAATAAGTTATAAATTCTTAAAATAGAGTATTTTTTCTTTACTGTGATCCCATTCAGTTCTCTATAATCAACGCATAGCTGCATCGATCCGTCTGTCTTCTTCACAAAGAGAAATGGGACTCCCCAAGGAGACACACTTGGTCGGATAAACCCATTCTCAAAAAGATTTGGGAGTTTTTTCTTTAATTCCTATAGCTCCACATTTTCCATCCTATAGGGGGTCTTTGACATTGGATGAGATCCATGTACGAGTTCAATGGAGAACTCTACCTCTCTTTCTGGGGGAGGTCCGGGTAACTCCTTAGGAAATATGTCAACATATCCCTAGACGATGGGGACATTTTCTAAAAGAATAAATCCTTCATGAGAAACTTATTTCATTTACGAATATTTTAACTAAAAAGGATTTTATATCTTAAAAATTAATTCTTAGACAATTACATTTTTCTATAATTCCTTCATAATGATTCAAAAAAGCTTGTGATTAATCAAACATATCCCCCAGGAGTGTCGTAACCAAGAGTGCAGCAAGTCCCATTGTCATGTACCAGTTCCCATTTGAGTCTAGCACAAAGCAGTGTTTTTCGGTTTCACCCCTATGTAAATCAATGTCAGAGCCACCTCTACCTACTTGTATCTAGACATGGATGTATTTTCTTGATAAACCACTTACCCAATACTCACCAAAATACCAGGAAGATTTCCAATATTTAAACTTTTCTATAGGGTTATTCCTAAAGTTTTCATATCCTAATTTCCATAAATAACTAAACTATCCTTTGATACCAACTATGGAATCCCATAATTTTAATTCATAACTTTTCATTACATTTTACAAACAGAGGATCTTTGAAGTCTAGTGTCTTGGAAATCGGGATCATAATACATGAAAAATACATAAACATTCTTCTCAACCACTTGTAAGGCTTCTTCATTGTTCATCATAAGTTCATTATAGCATGTCATATCCTTGGAGCATACATCAAAGGAAAGGGTGAGCAGAAGGCCCAGTAAGGAAAACAAAAGAAACATTTTACATGTGAACTTGAGATACATCAATAAAGTCATGATAAATAACTTCAAGGCATGAGAAAGAGATCATGAGGAATATCATAATAAAAATAACATGTTTCATAACTTTAATTTGTGGCTACAACATTTAACTTAGAAAATCATTTCTATATCACCAAGGCCCATCCCCAAGGTGTCATTAAAAAATTACAAAGGTTATTCACCAAGGTATCGTTAAAATGGTCATCTCTAGAGATTACGTATTTACCCAATGAATTAGAGCACTATCAAGGTGCACCCTTAAGTTGTATATATTATCATGTGAGCCACATATATCATCATAAAAATTTTATAAATAACCCATATAGCATAAAATTAATGTGTTTCATTTCATAATCTTAGCGTTTTAAAAACTGCTTTAAAGACATGATCTTTATGTCACTTTAAACCCAAAGAAAAGGAAAGAGGGTTTCATGTATGTAAATCCCAGAATTAAAATAGAAAATTAATATATATATATATATATATGTGAATATCCCTATAAAATAATTATATTTGAGTATTCACTTAATAAAATAAAATAATTTTAGAAAAAGAGAATGACATTTTGAGACGACAATTCTGCAGCATAACGACTATGTTACAGGGTTTTAGAAAACATTTAAAAGAGAGGGGACATGGGTCACCCATTCATAAATGATCCATAAAATAGTATGGGGACAGAATATAAAGTGTATAAGAACATGTCAATGAAATTTTAAGGACATACCATATGAAATGAAAAACATGAAAGGAAGAAAAAAATAAGATTTCTCTTATGAAAAATTCGGCAGCCTAATGACGTCACTTAAAACTTCAAAAAAATGAATTGATGAGACTAAATAGGGTCTATCATCATGTGAAAATAAAATTACAGTATTATGAATATATAGATCATACCCCAACATGGAAAAATGGACCTTGAAAGACTGAAATGAAAGTAGAACGTTGAAAATGGGAAGAGTGAAAGAATCCCTTACAAAAATTCGGCAGCCTAACAACGTCACTTAAAACATAAAAAAATGAATTGATGAGATTAAATAGGGTCTCTCATAATGTTAACATAAAAGGAAAGTATGATGAAAATAGATATCATACCCCAACATGGAAAAGGGAACTTGAAACACTTGACATGAAAGTAGAACTTTGCAAATGGGAAGAGAGAAAGAATCCCTTAAAACAATTCGACAGCCGAACGACGCCACTTAAAAATTATTAAAATGAATTGATGATAGTAAGATGGGGTCTCTAATCATATGAAAATACAAATTAAAATAAGGTGAATATAGAAGAACATCCTCTAACATAGGAACATGAAGCATAAAAGAAATGACAAAAAAAAGAGTACTTGAAAATAAGGAGAGAGGTAGGAACTCTTACCTTAAAACGTAAGTCCTAAAACTCAAAGGTTGGGACCTTTGAGGCTTTAGGGCACCATTGGAGGACTCCTTTGGAGGTAAAGAGACCAGAACTTCGTTGGAGAGGATTTTTAAATGAAATGAATTAGGGAAAGGCATGGTATTTATAGGAGAAGTGAGGGGACAAAGCATTAAATTCCAAGGGACACCTCAACAGTGGTATTGGAAAAACCATGGGCTTGCCCATGGTAATTTCCCATGGTTTTGGCCACTAGGGACATCTCATACCTTATCTTACTATTCATGTGTCGACCAGTATTATTTCATAATTATTAAATCGTTAATGATATCATTAAACACACGAAACTCAAAAACTGTATTTCCACTATTCACCGAAAATTCAACTTTCTCAGAAAATTCCCAAAAATTCACCTTAACCAAATATCAATGCTCTGATTTCAAGAATGAACTCCATTTTATGAAAATAATTTTCTAAATATTTTTAATTTTATTTTTAAATAAAAACACTATCAACAGAAAATTCAACTGTTTTAGTAAAATCCCAAAAATTCACCTTAACCTAATATCGATGATCTGAATTCAAAAATGAACTCCATTTTATAAAAATAATTTTCTAAATATTTTTAATTTAATTTTAATATAAAAAACAGTATTGACCCAAAAAACTAATACTTAAACAATACTTTCTAGAATAGTTATTTACTTATTTTATTGAATCACATTACTTAATCAAGGTGCCTAGATTATATTAACAATTTCTTAAGTGAGGTTACTTAATCCATTTTATCACATTACTAATCATAAGTGTAAAATCACTATTCATAATTTACTATTCATCAAAAATTATGTTGATCTTATTAGACTATATTTTTTTTTCAGAACATAACTATAGAAAGACCATTTTTTGAAAATAATTACACATTATTAATTATTTAAGATTTACATAAATATTTTTAAAATATACTTTTTCTATAATTCAACAATAATATAAATCCTATATTTATCCGGACACATGAGATTCACAAACTTCACCATAAGAATAAATCATAATTTTTATTTAAATCAAAGGATTACACAAGGCAGTTACAGTCTCGTTACATAGCCCCTTATAACACCAGCATAGGACCTAAGAGTAAGGTGTGCTAGGGTGATATAATCTTGGGGCGGCTTAGCCAACATTGCCCGAGTAGTGATTTTTATCAGCTTGAATTTCTCACGAAGGCGATTCCGTTCAAGCTTTACACGATGAAGTTAGGCTTGGGTCTGGTCTAGAGCAAATCCCAAAGGCACTACCTCCTTCCCAAGTTCCATCAGATGGGATTCGATCAGCCCGAGACTACTGGATGAGGCCATCGAATCTTTTTTCTATATTAATTAATCAAGATCACCTATATTTATAGAAAATAATTGTAACATTTAGTTTCCAACGGTCATATTTACCAATGGTCATATAATAGTTGAAACCCAACAGTCTCATTTTAATTATACTCATTTTATTAAATGAAAAATAAAATAACCCACAAAAATTAGGGAACAAAATTTACTCAAAATTTTTTTGGGTCGTTATAGTGAAAGCTTTCCAAGCTCTGGGAAGTGTGAATAGAGCGGAAGAGCCAAATTATGTTGATTATGTGGCTTAGTTTCAAAAGCAGGATCCACCAGTCTTTAGGGGTGATTCAGACTTGGAAAGGGCCGAGGCATGGCTGTCCAGAATGTACAGAATTTTTGAATTCTTGGGGACACCGGTAGAGCAGAAAGTGAAGCTATCAACTTATAAGCTAGAGGATATTCCTCTTTAGTGGTGGGAGTTGGTAGTCCAAATGGGAACAGAATAGGGTATGACGTGGGGAGGCTTTGAATAATTGTTTAATAAACAATTGTAATGACCCGAATCTTTGGAAAAGGTACATATCATTAGTTTTTCTTTCGAACCATTCCTTTAAGCTTTCTTAATGTGTGTAACATCCTAAGGAAGGTTCGGGGAGTGTCCGGGGGTTGTTCGGAGGCCAGAAGTTTGAGATTAAGAGTTGAAGACAAGGGTGCATGGCATGTTCATGGCTTGCGCACGGTTTGGGTAAACTGTGTGGCCTTTGGTCTGGAGGTAGGGAGGTGCGCACAGTTTTCACACAGTTTGGGTAAACCGTGCGCCCGAACCGTGCGACCCTTTATATGAAGGTAGTGAGATACGCACGGTTTGCACACGGTTTGGAAAACCGTGCACCTAAACTATGTGACCCAGATCTGGGTAAATTTACCATTTTCCCTTAATTCTATTTAAGCCTAAACCTATTTTTTTATCTTCCTCCCATGGAAACAACTAGAGTAGAAGCCTATTTGAGCTCCCAAACCCTCTTCTCACTCAATCTCTTTTGGTTTCTTCCCCCGGTGTTCGTTCCTCGATCAGACAGAAGCATTGGAAGGGCCAAGGTAAGGCTTACCTCACGCACCCCTTTCTCCTCAGCAAATCATGCCTTCCGTCTTGTTATTTTGATGCAGGCTCATTGGCCATATTTTCAAGTCATTGAACTGGAACTCAGATCTCTTCCAATATACTACAAATCTGAGGTCGATATCAAGTGAGCCTACTTCAACAACCCTAAGGTAGGTGGTAATGTGGTATTAGTTATGGGTTTTCATCTTTTCGGGTTTATACCATCGTGTCGTGGTTTTAATTTCTCCAAAACTCTTATTATTATTGACTAATTACTGTCTAAATGACACTTTTGATAGGAGGTTATGGGAACTACCCTCATTTCTGTGTTTGGGTACCGTATGACCTCGGTATGGACACCCATAGGTGCTATACCTTGAGTTTTATCCCTTTTCACCTTTGGACCATATGGATATGTCTTGAAATCCATTTTCCATGTGAGAAAAATTGGATTTTTTGGTTAGGGCTTGGCTAGGATGAGTTAGACTAAACCCCTTTTATTATTTTAAATGCATGTTTGCTTGAAATGTGATTATGTGATAATGTGAGATGGAAATGCCATGTTTTAAGGATATGAATGTTATAAGAAGTGTATTCCTTATAACCTATTCTAACTAAATGATACAGCTTTGGGCCAGGGGTAGACCGTGAGAGCACCCCTATGTTACGGCTTCAGGCTAAGGGTAGAATGTGAGAGATCCCTCGAGTAATTATTAAGCTTCGGGACAGGGGTAGACTATGAGAGCTCCGCTATGATACAGCTTTGGGCCGGGGATAGACTGTGAGAGCTTCCCCAAGGTTGGACTAGGGGTAGGATCGAGAGTGCTTCCCATGGGTTAAGGATGTCCATGAGTTCTATCCCGGTCCTACCCAACGTATTATATATATGTATATATCTGTCTATCTCTAAATAAGCAGGTAGACCCGCCAGGTTTCCTTCGGAAACCTGAGCGAGAAGGTTGCTATTTACTTTGCTTTACTTGCGTGCTCTATATTACAGACTGTTTACTTGAGATCACCCTTTTTGGATTACACGTAGACACCATTGGTGGTGGCCTACTGAGACTTATCTCACACCCTACCCGGGCATCCCTCTGGGCACCCGTGTAGAATTTTCTGCTGTACGTACTAGTAGGGGAAAGGGCCCTGTTTCAGGTTTTTGATGTCTATATATATGTTCCATCTGGAGTTCTAGATCAGTGGACCAAGCTTTGATAGAGATGCTCGTGGACTTCCTTTTTGTTCTTTTATTCCTTTTGTACTGCTTGTAGTATGCTAGTGTTTTGTTTACTTTTTTATCAGCATGCCATGCATTCATTTTGTATTAGACACAGCGTATGAGGCTTTTGTATGTTATACTGGGTTTACTTTACTTTTATGGTCCGGTTATATGTTTTCCTGTTCTCCTGCTTATCCATTGTTTATTCTTCCGCTAATCTATCACTTTACTTCTTCCCACTGTGTACTCTGAAAAGGGGGAAAAGTCTCCCCACCGACTTACCATTAAACCCCCGCTGCTAGTCGGAATCCCCTGGAATATAGGGAGGTGAGCCAGGGGTCATGTGGCCAACCGGGCTCGGGGATTGGGTTAAGGGGCAGCTGGGTCTAGGACGTCACACAATTCTACCCACATACATTCAAAATTCAGCGCACACCTGATTTCTTCAGTCTGAAGAAAGAGCATATGTCTATGATGGAGTATAGAGCTGTGTTTATGAGCATAGTGTAGTTTTCACCTGAGGTGGTGGGTAGCATGTCTTTGAAGGTAAGGATCTTTGAAGCGAGGCTAAGGCAAGAGATCCGTTGAAAAATAGAAGTGTTGTGTATCAGTGATTACACTGAGATGGCGAATCGAGCATCAGTGGATGATCGGGATATGTTGGGTGCTCCAGGTGGAGGAAGAATTTTGGTTCTCATAGGGAATAGTGGGAACTTAACGCTGGGTTCAAGCGGAAGAGGGACACTTATTCCTAGGGCGGGAGTATGGCACATAATCCGATGATAGGATCGGTAAATATTCTTCTCAAGCATCATAGAAAACCAGAATGTTTTTAGTGTGGCTCTACGGAACACATCAAGCGGGACTGTATGGAACAACCTTGATCTTGTCACAATTTCATGCATATGGGGAATATTTAGCACTATTGTAGGAATGCTCCGAGGTCGGGTGCGTGTTACACTCCTCAGGGATCGCAGACGTCGTATGCTTCGATGGTATGAGGACAGTAGCATACCTCTCATCAGCAGAGCAAAGTCATTCATGGTGATTTTCGAAACACCACAACTCCTCAGCAGGGTAATAAAGAGTAGAGTGTGGAAACCAAGGCATTGTTTGGATCTAAGCAGGTTGTGGTGGATGATTAGTCAGGACCATCTACGGTGCGAGGTACGATTCATTTAAATTTTACCGTGATGAAAGTTCTCTTGGATACGGGTTCTTCACACTCTTTTATTGTTGCACGTGTGGTTGAGTTGCTGGGATTAAGGGTAGAAATGATGCCTTTAGTTTTGAAAACTCAAACTCCTCTGGGTCGAAGAGAGTGTCAAGCCTTCTTGTGTAGAGCATGTTGTATTGTTGTGGGCGAGGTTGAGGTAATGTGGAATTTCTCAATGCTTGAGATGGATGGGTATGATGTAATCCTAGGAATGGATTGGTTGGTAGCGTTTAAGGCCCACATTGACTAAAATGAATGAACAATGGATTTTACGACACAATATGGAGTTGGACATCTCTTTAGAGGAGAGAGGCATGAAAGGAAAGGTGCAACGGGTTTATTGGAACCATAAGTGGGCACGATATCATATCAGTTCGTGGTGTTTTTGTCGGAATCTATAGAGGGTGTTGATCAGAGTTTTCTTCGGGTAGTGGTGGATCAATTCATGGATTTCCCCCCCAAATAATTCTCTGGGTTACCTCCCGTAAGAGAAGTGGAGTTTTTGATTGATCTCCTTCCCGTGACTAGTCCTATCTCACTTACATCTTAACAAATGGAACCTAATGAATTGCAGGAATTGAAAGTCCAGTTAGAAGAGTTAGAAAAAAAAGGGTTTATCTGGCCTAGCATCTCTCCATGGGCAGTTCCAGTGTTGTTTGTGAAAAAAGGAATATGGAACTTTGATGATCTGTGTGGATTATCCTAGACAAAACCACATTATGATAAAGAACAAATATCCGCTTCCATGAATTGATCATTTTTTCAACTAGTTGAGGGTATCCCAGTGATTGTACAAGATTGACCTAAGGTCAAGATATCTTCAATTGCGGATGAGGAAGGAAGGTATTCCTAAAACAGCTTTCATAAGTAGATATGGGCATTATGAATATGTATTTATACCCTTTTATCTAACAAATTCACCAGCGGTGTTCATGGCATTGAGGAATAAGATATTTCAGAGATATCTGGATTCATTTGTGGTGGTGTTTTAGATGATATTATGGTGTATTCAAAGACAAGGGTGGAGCATGAGCAGCACTTGGTGATAGTGTGGAGGATCTTGAAGGAGCGTCAGTTGTATGACAAGTTTTCAAAGTGTGACTTTTGGAAAAAAGAAATTCATTTTCATGGCCATGTGATTTCTGAAAGGGGTGTTTCAGTGGATCTAGAAAAGATAAAGCATGTTATCTCATGGAAATGGCCAAATAATGTGTTTGAATTACAGAGTTTCCTTGGTCTAGCTGGGTATTATCGGCATTTTGTTCATGATTTTTCACGTTTGGAATTACCGATGACATCTTTGAAAAGAAAGAATGTTCTATTCCAGTGGAATGAACAGTGTTGTCAGTGTTTCGAAGAGCTAAAGGGTCGCCTTACATCAGCACCAATATTAGTTTTTCTAGAACCAAGAAAAGGGTACGTGGTGTATTGAGATGCATCAGGATTAGGGTTGGGGTGTGTTCTCATGTAAGGGAATCATGTGGTTGCATATGGCTCACAATAGTTGAGGGTGAATGAGAAGAACTACCCAACTCATGAATTGGAATTGGCAGTAGTGGTCCATGGTTTGAAATAGTGGGGTCATTATCTCTTCGGTGAGAAATTCCTGGTATATACAGATTATAATAGCTTGAGGCAAATTTTCTCACATAGGGATTTGAACTTGAGGCAAAGGAGATGGATGGAATATCTCCAGATGTTGGATTTTGACTTGATGTACACACCGAGTAAGGGAAATTCAATGGGAGATTCATTAAGTAGAAAATCATATGCTCAGGTGCCGAAACATGGATCAGACCAGTGGTAGTTGTTGTCCGTTATAGCTAACGTGTGGTTGGAATGTGAGGACCAGGGGGATAGAGTGGTCTTCTTTCCAGTTTTGTTGATTTCCGACTTGGTTGTCCTGGTTAAAGAGGCAAAAATATCTGTTTCTGAGTGTGTGACCTTGAGGTCAAAACTCAATGGTGGGGAGACCATTGAGGTTCGACAATTGAATGGAGATTCCATTTTGTGTTTTCATAATCGGATGGTTGTACCATTTGCTTGTCCGGAGGATCTTCTCAGGGCGTATCATCATTTCAGGTGGGCTATTCCTCCTGGAATTCAGAAAATGTATAAAGCATTGAAAGCGCAGTTTTGGTGGGCTGGTATGAAAAGAAGATTGGATGAGTTTATTTCTAGGTTCTTGACGTTCCAGCAGGACAAGGTAGAGCATCAAAGGATGGTGGGAATGTTGTTGTCTTTACCAAAACCTGTTTGGAATTGGGAGAAAATAACGATGGATTTTGTCATAGGTATCCCAAGAACGATCAGAAAGCATGATGCCATTTTGCTGATAGTGGATCGACTAACGACGTCAGCCCATTTCATTCCAATTTTTGAATCTCATACGGTGGAGGATCTATCCAAATTCTATATCTGGGAGTTGGTAAAGAGGCATGGTTTTCCAGTTTCGATCGTATCCAATAGGGATCCGAGGTTTACATCTCATTTCTGAAAATCCTTACAGCAAACCCTTGGGACTAAGTTGACAACGATTATGGTGTATCACCCTCAGATGGATGGTCAATCTGAGAGGATGATAAAAACTTTGGAGGATATGTTGTGGGCTTGTGTCATGGATTTTGGTGGATTGTGGGAGAGGCACTTGTCGTTGGTTATGTTCTCATACAATAACAGTTATCAAGCATCCTTACATATAGCTTTGTTTGAAGTGTTGTATGGGTGGCCATGTCGTTCTCCACTATGCTGGGTGGAAATGGGTGAGTCCTTCATGGTTGGATTGAGCCTTATCCAGGAGGATATAGATAAGATCAAGTCAATCAAGAAGAGAATGGATATGGCTCAGAGTCGTCAGAAATCATATGCAGATCATCGTCGACGACTGTTGTCGTTCGAGGTGAGAAATCATGTTTTCTAGAGGATCTCTCCTAGGTTGGGACATTGTCGGTTTGGGAATATGGGAAGGTTATATTCGAGGTTTATTGGACCTTTTGAGATTCTTGATCGGGTTGTTGAGGTGGCTTATCATATGGATTTTCCACCTAGGTTCAGTGCAGTGCACAATGTGTTTCATGTGTCACAGTTGAAAAAGTATCAGCCAGATCTGGGCCATGTTATTCGATGATATCATGTTGATATAGAGTTAGATACTTCATTGGGGCACATGCCAATGTGGGTTGCGGATAGGCAAGAGAAAGTCTTGTGGGGTAAAATCATCAGTCTGGTTTGGGTTTTGTGGTAGCATTATGACAACCCTGCTTTTTATTACAACTTAAACATGCTTTATTACATAAAACTTCACTTGATACAACAAAGAAGATCGAGAGGTTTAGTGTCTTTGGGGATTAGGACCATTACATAAAAACTTTAAACTTGAAATACAACATCCTTATTGAAAACTTCCTTTACATGACCACTACATTCCTTCGTACTTAGCATTGCATGGGATAACCTGAGGACATGCATAAGAAAAGGGTGAGCTATAAAGCCCAGTAAGGGAGTACATAATGAATAACATGAGGAGTACAATACATGTTAGGCAATAGGCATATCAATAGAGCATAAGAGAGACATGAACATAAAGGCATGATAAAGCATGATAATCATAACATGGAAATGTGGCAACAACACTTAACATTGAATTAGCATGAGCCAAGGCTCATTGCACATGGAGCATGAGTAAACCCTCATTGCACTTGAAGCACGAGTAAACCCTCGTTGCACTTGAATTAGCATGAGTCAACACTCATTGCACATGACGTATCATGATACTATACTTTACCCAATGCATTGGAGCGCTATAAAGGGCGCACCCTTCTTAAACATTTCATTTCATGCATAAGTGTGCCACATGGATCATAAAACATGGATTCATAAAACATAATCATTTATTCCACGATAAAGGAATGTGGAATTAACACATGAAACTTTACAATCAATAAGTAAATGTGCATAAAGGTGAATACCCTTGATGGAGAAGTGGGCATGGTATTCACTACACAATGATATTGGCTTAGAAAATCGGTGTGATTTCGGCAGCGTAACGGCGTGACATAAGAATTCATAAAAAGGTTGATGAGAGAGAAAGGGGTTCTTCATCATATTTACATGTAATGTACAGTAAGGAGATCATATATATACATGTCCCAACAATAGAAATGGAATTTAGATTCATGATACAAAAGTATTGCTTGAATGTAAAAGAAGAGAGAGAAGTTCCTTTCGGAATTTCGACATAGTAACGGGTGTACATGGGAGGCATTTAATGAGAGAGAAAGGGTTCTCCCATCATTCAAACAATAAGAGGGCAGTATTGGGGAGGTGAGAAACCATAACCCAACATACATAATTGAAATAAAAAGGGAAATACAACTTAAAGAAAATTGACAAAAAAAAATGAGAAAGGAAGAAAACCCCTTACTTGGAAGTGTGCTTCCAAAGGCTAGAGAGAGGCTTGTGAAAGGCTTCTTGGGAGCTCGGGGCACCTTGAGAGGATTCTAGGGAGAGTAGGGCAGAGGTTGGACGAACTTCAAGGGCTTTGGGTGAGGAGGAAGTGGGAGCTTGGGTGGGTTTATATAGGAAAGGTGAGAGAATTCTTTATTATTTAGGTTTGGGACCCCTTATATTAAAATAATCCAAACCACAAACCATCCCATGGTATTTGCCCATGGTTTCTGGAAAAGTAAAGAGGAAAACAATATTTTACAAGTCCAAGGTCCGAACTTATTAAAAAATTAGGGTTGCTTATGTGGAGGTGAGTCACACTCCCATGGAAATTAATTTAAAAAGGCAAAGTGTTGAATAAGTCTTGAGGGCTCCATTAATGCTTTGAAAAGTGAGTCAAACAAACCCAAAACCTCATTATTTTAATGATAAAACACATATTGGCCGAACATAAGGATTATGGTATTTTATTACATCACCATTGGGTCATTATGATGTCATAAAACACATTATATATTTAAATGGTATTTAATTTTTACCCAAAAATTTGACTGTCTCAGAAAATTATGAAAAATTCACCGTTGGATAATTTCGACGTCCTGATTCCAAAAATAATATTTATTTTATCTAAATAATTTTCTAAATATGTGAATTTTTACTTTTAAAATAAAAACCGACATTTATAAAAAAATTCACGGGTTTTGACAGAAATGGCTTTCAAACCTTAATAAAAATTTTAATTGCATTCATAAAATTATAAGATCATTTATATTTAATAAAAATTAATTTTATATTAATAATAATATTTTATTAAAATATTATTTAATTCAAAAATCCTTTAATTTAATAAAATATAATTCTTAATTAAATAATAACTAAAAACACCGTTTGTACTTTAAAAACTAATTACAATGTATCAAAAATGACTAGAAATTATATTCATTATTATATAAAAAGATAATGTACATGAACATGGTGCTACTTATTTGTTACATAACCCCTTAAAATAGCCGCATAAGACCTAAGGGTAAGGTGTGCGATGGTGACAGACTCTTGGGGTTGCTCGGATAACATCGCTCGAGTGGTAATCTCTATCAACTTCCATTTTTCCCGTAGACGATCACGTTCGAGCTTGACTTGATGAAGCTCAGCTTGGGCTTGGTCAAGGGCAAAGCCCAAAGACGCCACCTCCTTTCCGAGCTCCGACAAATGGGCTTCGTAAGGGGCAATTCTACTGGATGAGGCCATCGCTTCCTTTGTCTGAGTAGAAAATTGGTTCGTTAAAGACTTATATTTAAACTACCCAGATGATCACTGTTCAACGGCTATAAAAGTAACGGTCACAAATCTTAACGTAAAACTTAAAGAAGTTGACATCTTATAAAAACATTTTTCATAAAGAAACATTTAACTGGATCAAGAGGGATTTTCCATTAATGAAACTTTGGGTCGTTACAACATTCCCCCCTTAAGAAATTTCGCCCTCGAAATTTTCCTTTTCCCACACTAAAACAAATGTGGGTAACTTAGCTTCATCATATCCTCCGACTCCCAAGTTGCTTCTTCAAACTTGTGGTTTCTCCACAACACCTTGAAGAGGGGCATTGTCTTATTTCGTAGAACTTTTTCTCTACGATCTAAGATCTTCACTGGTTGCTCCTCATAAGAAAGATCGTCTTCTAATTGTACCACCTCGGAAGAGAGTACATGTGAAGGGTCTGGTATGTACTTCCTTAAGAGGGATACATGGAAGACATCATGCACCTTGGCCATAGTAGGTGGAAGTTCTAGTCGATAGGCCACAGCCCCAACACGATCAAGAATCTCGAATGGGCCGATGTACCTTGGACTTAACTTCCCTTTCTTTCCAAACCTCATGACCTTCTTCCACGGAGATATGCGTAAAAACACCATGTCTCCGACTTTAAACTCAAGGTTTCGTCGACGATTATCTGCATAACTCTTCTGTCGACTTTGGGCTGCCTTGATATGCTGCTGAATGGTTTTCACCTTCTCCACCATTTCTTCGACCATTTCTGGTCCAAGCAGCTTACGTTCACCGACCTCATCCCAACATGCCGGTGTTCTGCACCTTTTCCCATATAGGGCTTCATATGGTGCCATTTGGATGCTCGAGTGGAAACTATTATTATAAGAGAACTCAACTAGAGGAAGATGTTGATCCCATCCTCCTTTAAAGTCCATTGAGCACGCTCTCAACATATCCTCAAGTGTTTGGATAGTTCGCTCGGATTGGCCATCAGTTTGAGGATGATAGGCCGTACTGAAGTTCAGTTCAGTATTCAGAGCATGTTGAAGACTATTCCAAAACTTAGAGGTAAATCTTGGATCTCAGTCAGACACAATAGATAGTGGTACTCCATGCAACCGTACCACTTCCCTGATATATATCTGTGCCAGTTGATCCAAAGAGAAATCCTCTCGAATAGCAATGAAGTGTGCAGTCTTTGTAAGACGATCCACAATAACCCAGATTGCATTGTTGCTTTTGGATGTCCTTGGAAGTCCAGTGATGAAGTCCATGGTGATGTTCTCCCATTTCCATTCTGGTATGGGCAATGGTTGCATCATCCCCTTAGACTTCTGCCTCTCTGCCTTCACTTGCTGACACACCAGACACTTTGATGTATATTCGGCGATCTCCTTCTTCATATTATCCCACCAAAAGTTTTCTCGGAGATCTCGATACATCTTTGTGCTCCCTGGGTGAATAGAGAAATTTGAACTATGTGCATCATCCAAAAGTTCTTTCTTCAGCTCCGAATTTGATGGGACACATAGTCTTTTCCCAAACCGCACAATTCCTTCTTCATTAACATTAAACTCTGAGGATTTTCCCTTTTTGATAGCTTCCACTTTTTCTTGGATTCTCGCATCATCCTTTTGAGCATCCTTTAACCTTTCCAAAAGAGATGGTTGAGCAATCATTTGTGAAAGGATTTATGATGTTCCCTTCTTTATGATTCCCACGTCCATCTTCATCAAGTCTAAGAAGATTGGATCCTTCTCAATTCTCATCATTGATAGAATTGTTGGATCCTTTCTACTTAGGGCATCCGCCACCTTGTTCGCCTTCCCAGGGTGTTAATGTATTGAACAGTCATAATCCTTTATGAGCTCTATCCATATTCTTTGGCGCATATTAAGCTCTTTCTGTGTGAATATATATTTAAGACTCTTGTGGTCAGTATATATCTCACATTTCTCTCCATAGAGATAATGCCGCCAGATTTTCAAGGCAAAGATCACCGCCGCCAACTCCAGATCATGCGTTGGATAGTTTCACTCATGGATTTTCAACTGCCTTGAGGCATAGGATATCACTTTATCATTCTGCATCAGCACACATCCTAATCCCTTCTTCGAAGCATCACTGAATACCACAAAAAGCTCCCCACTTGTGGGTAAAGTGAGCACAGGTGCAGTGATAAGCCTCCTTTTCAACTCCTTGAAGCTTTCTTCGCATTCATCACTCCAAGCAAACTTTACTCCCTTTCGAGTTAGCTTGGTAAGAGGGTTGGACAATCGTGAGAAGTTTCTCACAAATCGTCGATAATATCCAGCTAACCCCAAGAAGCTACGGATATCAGTTACCGATGTGGGCCTCAGCCATCCCTCAATTGCATCTGTTTTGGAGGGGTCCACAGATATCCCATTGCTTGTGATGATATGGCCCAAGAATGAGACCTCCTTCAACCAGAACTCACACTTGTTGTACTTGGCATAGAGCTTCTCCTTGCGCAAAGTCTCCAGTACAGTTCTTAAATGCTCCTCATGGTCCTCCTTGGTTTTGGAGTATATTAGAATATCATCTATAAAGACTACCACAAATTTGTCTAGGTAATCTCTAAAGACTCTATTCATCAAGTCCATGAATATTGCTGGAGCATTGGTGAGTCCGAAAGGCATTACTATGAATTCATAGTGCCCGTACCTTGTACGAAAAGCAGTCTTGGGGATATCTTCCTTCTTCACCCTTACTTGATAATATCCCGACCGCAAGTCGACCTTGGAGAAGTATTGAGCTCCACGCAGCTGATCAAACAAGTCATCGATTCTTGGGAGAGGATACTTGTTCTTTATCGTGATTTTGTTAAGTTCACGATAATCGATGCAAAGCCGCATTGACCCATCCTTCTTCTTGACGAAGAGGACTGGTGCACCCCATGGTGATGCACTTGGGCGTATAAACCCTTTATCCAGATTCTCCTGTAGTTGTTTCTTCAGCTCTTCAAGCTCAACAACAGCCATTCTATATGGAGTCTTGGATATTGGTAGCGCCCCAGGTATAAGTTCAATTGAGAACTCAACATCTCTTCTTGGAGGAAGACCAGGAAGTTCCTCGGGAAATACTTCAGCGAATTCCCTCACAATAGGCATTTCTTCAAGGGTGGTTTCTTCCTTGGACTCAATCATCTGAGCCAGATATGCGTGCTCATAAGGTAGTAATATCCATGCTTGAGATGATGGAGCTAAAAGAGATTCATCTTCCTCCTGACACTTGTAAAGAATCGGGGGTCGATTCTCCATATGGAATGTGATTTCCCTCTCCCGACAATTTATGTTGGCTCTATATAAGGAAAGCCAATCCATGCCAAGAATTGCATCAAATTCCACCAAAGGGAGTATGACGAGGTTCGCCAGGAAATTCAATCCACAGATTATAACAGGGGAGGATTTATACTCATGGGATGCAATGATTGCCCCATTTTCCGTACTCACCGACATCTTTACTTCCATGATTTGTGGTGGTGCAAGGATTATTCTACTAAACTTTTTAGATATAAAAGAATGTGTAGAACCTGAATCAAAAAGTACGTTCGCTATTCTTGAATGAATAACTAGCGTACCTGTCACCACTTCGTTGTCGGGGTTCACTTCGGCAGAAGTGATGGCAAAAGCTCTTCCTTGCTGTCTTGGAGGTTGTTGATTGCCTCCGATAACCCTTGGATTAGGGCACTGATTCGCAAAATGACCCGGTTCTTTGCATTTGAAGCATTGAACAACGCGTTGAGGTTCGAACGGAGTGTTCCTCCCCTCCGTCGCAGCCGCGGGTCCTTCTTGCTGACAGTTAACAGCTAGGTGCCCTTCTCTTCCACACTTGAAGCATTTTCTTGTCCCCCTAAGGCAATTTCCAGGGTGCTTCTTTCCACACTTTTGGCAAGTGGGGTGCTGGAATTTCTTAGCGCCGTTGGATTTATCCATTGGACCACCAGCATTGAAGTCCACCTTCCGCTTCTTGTCCCCGTGATACTCCTGTGATTCTCCGATCTCCATTTCAACCTTGAGGGCACATCGGACAATTTCCTCATAGCTGTCGAAGTCACGGATCGCTAATGCTTTCCTCAAGCTAGGCTTCAGCCCACCAAAGAAGCGGTCAACCTTGCATTCGGGGGTAACGACAAAGCCGGAAGCGTATCGTGCAAGCCTTGTGAAGTTTGCCTCGTACGCTCCCACAGATTCCTCATCTTTCTGCTTGAGGGAAAGGAAGTCCCTTTCCATCTTAATACGGAGGGTGCGTGGAAAATATTTATCGAAAAACATCTTCCGGAATACCTTCCATTCCAAAGCCTCGATCTCCTCCTCAGGCTTCGTATTTTTGATCAACGTCCACCATTGATCAGCTTCACCCTCCATAAGATAAGCCGCCAGGAGAACCTTCTCTTTTTCAGAGCATTGGAGGATGGAGAATATCTTTTCAATGGAGTTGATCCATTGTTCAGCAATCGTGGGATCGGATGATCCACTAAAAGTAGGAGGCCTTTGTTTCATGAAGCTTTCAATAGCGACTTGTTCTTTCTTAGGGGGGTTGAACGTTCCTCTTGACCAGTGTTTCTATTCAAAACTTGAGTTAGCTGAGAGAGAAGCGTGACAAAGTTCGCGATTCCCGCTCCCATCGGATTTGGCATCTCATTAGTACAATCATCACACTGATCTTCACAACGGTTGTTAGCCCGAGTTCTCCTATTACCGGCCATTGGCTGGAATAAAAGGAAAGTTAGGGGTAACACATAAAGGGTAATCCAAAGACAAAAGTTGATGACTTATAAATAAACTTTAATCTCTTTAACTCATGAGTCTATAGGATTCAATCCAGGCTTTTCATGATCTTCCTTCTAACATATATTCTTAGGGGCATTTTTCCCTTAATAAGGGTTCATACTAAGATTGTGAATTTATCAAAACATATCCCCCGGGAGTGTCGTAACCAAGAGTGCAACAAGGCCCGTTTTCGTGCACCAGTTCCCGTTCGAGTCTAGCTCAAAGCGGTGTTTTCGGGTTTTACCCCTAGGATACATCTGTGCCAGAGCCGCCTCTACCTGCTCGTATCCAGACAGGGATGTATTTGTTTGATAAACCACTTACTTAGTATTTACCAAAATTTCGGGATGTTTTTATTATTCTTAGTCTTGTATCTAAGGCTTTACTAGGGTTTCCTAATCCCAAAAATAACTAAACCTCCCTCTGATACCAACTATGACAACCCTGCTTTTTATTACAACTTAAACATGCTTTATTACATAAAACATCACTTGATACAACAAAGAAGATTGAGAGGTTTAGTGTCTTTGGGGCTTAGGACCATTACATAAAAACTTTAAACTTAAAATACAACATCCTTATTGAAAACTTCCTTTACATGACCACTACATTGCTTCGTACTTAGCATTGCATGGGATAACCTGAGGACATGCATAAGAAAAGGGTGAGCTATAAAGCTCAGTAAGGGAGTACATAATGAATAACATGAGGAGTACAATACATGTTAGGCAATAGGCATATCAATAGAGCATAAGAGAGACATGAACATAAAGGCATGATAAAGCATGATAATCATAACATGGAAATGTGGCAACAACACTTAACATTGAATTAGCATGAGCCAAGGCTCATTGCACATGGAGCATGAGTAAACCCTCATTGCACTTGAAGCACGAGTAAACCCTCGTTGCACTTGAATTAGCATGAGTCAACACTCATTGCACATGACGTATCATGATACTATACTTTACCCAATGCATTGGAGCGCTATAAAGGGCGCACCCTTCTTAAACATTTCATTTCATGCATAAGTGTGCCACATGGATCATAAAACATGGATTCATAAAACATAATCATTTATTCCACGATAAAGGAATGTGGAATTCATACATGAATCTTTACAATCAATAAGTAAATGTGCATAAAGGTGAATACCCTTGATGGAGAAGTGGGCATGGTATTCACTACACAATGATATTGGCTTAGAAAATCGGTGTGATTTCGGCAGCGTAACGGCGTGACATAAGAATTCATAAAAAGGTTGATGAGAGAGAAAGGGGTTCTTAATCATATTTACATGTAATGTACAGTAAGGAGATCATATATATACATGTCCCAACAATAGAAATGGAATTTAGATTCATGATACAAAAGTATTGCTTGAATGTAAAAGAAGAGAGAGAAGTTCCTTTCGGAATTTCGGCATAGTAACGGGTGTACATGGGAGGCATTTAATGAGAGAGAAAGGGTTCTCCCATCATTCAAACAATAAGAGGGCAGTATTGGGGAGGTGAGAAACCATACCCCAACATACATAATTGAAATAAAAAGGGAAATACAACTTAAAGAAAATTGACAAAAAAAAATGAGAAAGGAAGAAAACCCCTTACTTGGAAGTGTGCTTCCAAAGGCTAGAGAGAGGCTTGTGAGAGGCTTCTTGGGAGATTGGGGCACATTTAGAGGATTATAGGGAGAGTAGGGCAGAGTTTGGACGAACTTCAAGGGCTTTGGGTGAGGAGGAAGTGGGAGATTGGGTGGGTTTATATAGGAAAGGTGAGAGAATTCTTTATTATTTAGGTTTGGGACCCCTTATATTAAAATAATCCAAACCACAAACCATCCCATGGTATTTGCCCATGGTTTCTGGAAAAGGAAAGAGGAAAACAATATTTTACAAGTCCAAGGTCCGAACTTATTAAAAAATTAGGGTTGCTTATGTGGAGGTGAGTCACACTCCCATGGAAATTAATTTAAAAAGGCAAAGTGTTGAATAAGTCTTGAGGGCTCCATTAATGCTTTGAAAAGTGAGTCAAACAAACCCAAAACCTCATTATTTTAATGAAAAAACACATATTGGCCGAACATAAGGATTATGGTATTTTATTACATCACCATTGGGTCATTATGATGTCATAAAACACATTATATATTTAAATGGTATTTAATTTTTACCCAAAAATTTGACTGTCTCAGAAAATTATGAAAAATTCACCGTTGGATAATTTCGACGTCCTGATTCCAAAAATAATATTTATTTTATCTAAATAATTTTCTAAATATGTGAATTTTTACTTTTAAAATAAAAACCGACATTTATAAAAAAATTCACGGGTTTTGACAGAAATGGCTTTCAAACCTTAATAAAAATTTTAATTGCATTCATAAAATTATAAGATCATTTATATTTAATAAAAATTAATTTAATATTAATAATAATATTTTATTAAAATATTATTTAATTCAAAAATCCTTTAATTTAATAAAATATAATTCTTAATTAAATAATAACTAAAAACACCGTTTGTACTTTAAAAACTAATTACAATGTATCAAAAATGACTAGAAATTATATTCATTATTATATACAAAGATAATGTACATGAACATGGTGCTACTTATTTGTTACATAACCCCTTAAAATAGCCGCATAAGACCTAAGGGTAAGGTGTGCGATGGTGACAGACTCTTGGGGTTGCTCGGATAACATCGCTCGAGTGGTAATCTCTATCAACTTCCATTTTTCCCGTATACGATCACGTTCGAGCTTGACTTGATGAAGCTCAGCTTGGGCTTGGTCAAGGGCAAAGCCCAAAGACGCCACCTCCTTTCCGAGCTCCGACAAATGGGCTTCGTAAGGGGCAATTCTACTGGATGAGGCCATCGCTTCCTTTGTCTGAGTAGAAAATTGGTTCGTTAAAGACTTATATTTAAACTACCCAGATGATCACTGTTCAACGGCTATAAAAGTAACGGTCACAAATCTTAACGTAAAACTTAAAGAAGTTGACATCTTATAAAAACATTTTTCATAAAGAAACATTTAACTGGATCAAGAGGGATTTTCCATTAATGAAACATTGGGTCGTTACAAGCATGGCCAGGTCTAAGAAGAGACTTTGGAGCGGGAGAAAGAGATGGTCAAGCAATAAACCAAGCTCTTTTGGAAAAGGGTGGGTTCAATACTTTCTGAGGACAGAAAGTCCAATGGTGGGGAGACTTTAATACCCCCGGTTTGAGATATGTGACCCTTGTTTCCATTCATTTGTGATTTTGGAAGTGGTTGGTTGATGTTTTTACAATTCTGGGAATTTTTTTTAAATTTGTGGATGTTATGCAGGGGCACACGGTTGGCTCACGGTCTGAACAACCTGTGTAGCCAGCCTTAGAAACCGTGCACCCTTGACAGTGGGCTCCGTACGGGTGGCGCACAGTTTCTCAGATCATGCGGGAAAGTCGTACAATGTCCCTGGGTGAGACAGTGGAAACCGCACTGTTGGCGCACAGTTTGGAAAACCATGTGGGGTAACAATGCGACCACTTAATGTTTGGGTTTTTACATCTCCAGCCACTCGGGATTTCCCATTTTCTCTCATTCTTACTCCCACTCGTTGTTCATGCAAGATTTCTAGTTTTTAGAGGCTGGGGGAGATCTTTAGCTCTTTTTGAGGAAAATCGAAGGGGTTTCTTAGTGGATCGAAGACGGTTCTCCTCGAGTAAGTCGTTATTTTGGTTATTTGAGGTTTTGGTTAGGGTTATCCCTCTCCCCCATTAGTTTCCTAGACCTACAAGGGTTTCACGCAGATGTAGGGATGTGTTGCCTTTGTGAGTTAAAGGTTGAGCTTGTTGATGTTAGGGAAGGGTTTTTGAGGTGGCTTCGAGGAGGTGTTCACCCGGTTTGGAGTGCGCTTGGGAGAAGGGTCGATTTCAAAAAACCCATAGAGGTAGGTGACTTCTCTCTCAACTCCACTAGGTTGAAATGTGAAGTTCATTTAAAAATAAATTGGATGCTTTAATTTAATTGTAATTAAGTCGTGTGATTATTTTTGGAAAATCAAATGGGTGATGATTTGGGGATTTTGGCATGAAATTGGGGTTTTGTTGAAGTGGGCTCAATTGGTTAATTTTAAATGGGTGATTTTATAATGGTAATGATTGTGACAAGGAGTATTTATTTTAATAAATGGGTGATATTTAAATGTGTTTGGCATGAAAATGGTATTTGTTGGTATTGAAAATAATGCATGATTATTGTTGTGGCTTGTGTGGAAATGGGTGATATCATTGGGTGGATGATGTTGGGGCGTGGTGGAGTGGACGAGGAAGTGAAACTATAAAAAGGGGATGGATAGTGGATGGAAGGGCCGCCATTAACAGAAAGTGGGTGGGAAGTACTAATTGAGTGGATTGGTAATGATGGGTTTGACGGGTAGTGCCACCATGATTTGTTGTCTGCTTTGTTGGTGATGTTTGTAGATGTTGCCTGTGAGTGAAATGTGAAAATGGTAATCGGCTTGTGGCATGGTTGAATTGTCTTCCTTTCATGGAATGGTTGATTTGTATTCCTTGTGTTTCATGTCTTGATTATGGCATGTTTGACTTATAAACAATTGGTAGCTTGGTTTTGATTTATATAAAATGTTTTATATAAATGTGCTAGCGTTTTTATCTTAGTGGCGTATGTAGGGAAGTCAGTTCGGGAAATACTAATGAGTAGTTGTACTCACCCCCTGCTTTGGCACTTTGGTTTCTTTGCAAATGTTGTGTATCGTGACATGGGAAAAGGTAAGGCATCACCCTCCTTTAGTGGTGCATTGTGATGTTTTGTTGGTGCTTGGAGCTTGGAGCTTGGTGTGGAGCTATGGTGGTGTCATGGCTCATGGTGTTTTGTTGTTTAGTTTCTGCATTGTTCTCAGATGTTTTGTGGACATGTTTAGTTGAATGTTTTTGGGGTTTGTGATGGAATTGATAGTATCACATGGTTTGGTTTTAAAGTGTATGCATCTTTAGTTATTGGTTGTTTTAGTTGGGTTATATTCTTAAGGGAAAATAATTCCCCACTGTTCCTTGAAGCCCTCGACATTTATTTCCAGCCTTTGGCACCTTGGGAACGTCGCTTAAGGCCAAGTAACCCTCATCGCCTCCTCAAGAAAATGAGATAGGGGTGGTCTGTTACAAGTGGTATCAGCTTGTTTGGTCCTTTGGAGTTGATTCTCAGATTTGGAGTTGACATTCTTTGTGGTATATTCATTGAGTCCGAATGGTAGCAAGGCGTAGGAATGTCGGAACATGAAATGTATAGCATAAAAGGACGTAGAAAACTATTTTATGCTGAACTTCAAGTTACTGGGGAGTTGGGTACATAAGTGTTTTGGAGACACTTATAGGCATTGAGAATATCGTTGTCGTGGGTGTAGCTAATGGGATGTGAACTACATATATGGTAGAAATGACTTCCCTCTAGGATGCATATTTCATCGGGTATAATGATTTATGGGATGAATTGAGAAATGGGTTTTCAAATGTGTGAAATTGTAATGAGAATAAATTTGGTATTTTGAAAATGGTTTGGTTTTCAAAAATGGTGAAACAGGGGAAATGTGGAAAGGTGGAAAGCCTCATTGTGATAGTGTTGTGTAACATGATTTGAAATGGGAATTATTGATGTCTACGGAAGTGAGACTCGTGGTTGTTTGTTTTCTGTTTATAGAAATGGCACTAGGTAGGCGTCGTAGAGACCAACCAGAAGTAGCTGATGAGAATGTGGTTGCACCTGAGCCCCATGTGAACCCGTTGTTAGTCCAGGCCATAGTGCAAGCTTTCCAAGATGTGGGAAGTGTAAATAGAGTGGAAGAGACAACGAATGTTGATTATGTGGCTCAGTTTCAAAAGCAGGATCCACCCATCTTTAGGGGTGATTCGGACCTAGAAAGGGAAGAGGTGTGGCTTTCCAGAGTGAATAGAATTTTCAAATTCATCGGGGCACTGGTAGAGTTGAAAGTAAAGATAGAAATTTATAAGCTAGAGGATCTTTCTCTTTAGTGGTAAGAGTTGGTAGTCCTGGTGGGAACAGACTAGGGTATAACATATGAAGGCTTTTAGGAATTGTTTAATAAACAAATCTACCCACATACATTCAAAATTCATCACACAACTGATTTCTTCAGTCTGAAGAAAGAGTATATGTCTGTGACGGAGTATGCAGCTACGTTTATGAGCTTAGTGCGGTTTGAAACCGAGGTGGAAGGTAGCACGTCGTTGACGGAAAGGATCTTTTAATCGGGGTTAAGTAAAGAGATCCATTCAAAAATAGCAGTGTTGTGTATCGGTGATTATACAGAGATGGTGAATCGAGCATCGATGGCTGAGCGGGATCCGTTGGGAGCTCCAGGCGGAAGAAGCATTGTAACACGCGAGACTTTTATAAGAAATATTTTGTTTTTATGTTATATAAATCATCAAAGGAATCTTTGACTACACACAACACTATCTTGTCTTTCTTTACACGCAATCGCGGCCTTCCTCGATAACTTGCATTGTACGCAATACCGAGTTTCAATAAACAACGATTTGCTATTAAAATATTATTAAAACCAGCCGTTATGAATAGTAATACCCACTTTTTGAAATTTTGTAAATTTTATTTTTCAAAATGGACTTCATTTTTGGATTCGGAATATTGAAATTAGCCTAGGGTGAAAATTTGGTAATTTTCAGAAAAATTTCAATTTTCAATGAATAGTGAAAACACTGGGATACTATTTAAAAACCGACTATTTATTTAAATAATTATTTATTTTATTTAAATTTATTGACCCATAATACCTATATAAGTTCAATGCAATTCATTGGATTCATTTTATAAAAATTTTAGATATATAAATTCTCTTTTGAACATTTACCGTCTTTTACCCACCTCCTAGGAGAATTTCCAAATTCACATAAAAATTAATCTTACCGCTTCTATGAGTGGAATTTAGAAAATATGAGAGACACGGTTAATATCAAGGACTAAAATGGGGTTTAATGAGATTAAAATTATTTTTGGTGAATAGTAATGTTTTACTTTTTTTTCCACGGTTAAAAGTAAATTGGGTAATTAAGGGTGAAAATGTTATTATTATTACCCTAACACATGTACTAATTCTATTGGATAAGTGTAATTAGACAAAAAAAAACCTTAGGAATAATATATGACCATCTGGGTCCACTTGGATTCGATTAGGACATTTAATATTATTTTATTTAAAGAAGGGTTAAAATAGTTAAAATCAAAGTTTAATAACTAAATAATTTTTAATATAGGGTTATACATTAGATAAATTTGACTATAAATATTAATTAGAAAGATAAAAAGAATTCCTACATAATGGTATTTTATTTATAAATTTTAGACATTAAATAATTTAATTTATTTATGACACAATGATGATTCAGTAATTATCTTATTAATGAAATATTGACATAATTGATGTTATAAATATCCAAATAAATGTAATTTGAGACTTTGTATGAATTAAAATAATTTTATAGCTTAATATTACATATTATTACTGATTTAAGTAACTTTTTTCTAACTAATCATTCTGTTTTGATTTTCACATAAATCAATTACCAAATAGTGTCAAAATTGACATAAAATAGTTTTTAAAACAAATATTATATTATTAATTATTATTTTATTACTAAAAATATATCACTAGAAAAATTACTTATATAAGGTTCTATATATTAATAATAAACAACTTGGGGTTAGGTTGGCTTGTTATAGTAAGTTTATTAACCTTATAGTGTAAGAAAACAAGAAGACACAGTAAAATTAAAATTATTTAACTTAAAGTTAACTCTAAATGATAAGGTTAAAATAGATACCTAAACTTGTCTAAATTCTATTGGATGAGAGGATTGAGACCCATCCCCACCTTAGCTTCTAAATAAATCAATTTGGAGCTATTAAAAACTGAATATGACTTTATAATAAATAATATTTTTAGTTTTTCCAAAGGTGCCCCTCTCCTCCCTTATAAAAGGGAACCTCCTTCCTCTTTTCCTCACACCACTTTGAGCCTCAAAGCTCGTCCAAAACCTGCCAAATTCTCTTCTAAACTTCCCTATAAACATTATAGAGGCCTTGGTATTCTTCAAAGACCAATTTTAGTGCCCTAAAAGGAGGTCTCAAAGAGGAGATTCAAAGAAGAGGTAATGTCCGTTACCGATTCTTTCAACTTTATTTCTTCTTCCAATTATTATTCTTGAGTTGTTTCATTATGATGTAATAAAATCAGTATCACTCATATAATGATATTTTATTATAAGTATTAAACAACCCTATTTGTCCATCTATCCATCCTATGGAAGATAAAATCACCGCGCATGCGTACGTACGAAATACCGTCTCCACGCCGTTGTGTAATCTATTTTCCACCACCACCTTACTTGAATGAGTATAATGGTGTAAAGAATAACTATATATGATTATTTTAAAGTGATATTTATTCTAAAATAGTATACATACACTCAAATACAATTCCACGATCATGGTAACGATATCATCACTCGTGCGTACGTACGGAATACTGTCTCCACGATGTGATGCGGCTCGTTCTACATGATATTCATTGAATAATTATTCTATAAATGAATTTAATGAATTAATATGATATATATCACACTAATACCATTATGGAAATGTGGTATCTATAACCTAAAAATAAGAATAATAATTTATTCGACAAAACACGCATAAGAACAAAAAGTAATAAACACCCGAATAATAAGTAGCAATGAAATATTACTAATACGAAGCAAATAATATGACCATATATGATATCATAACAATGATTATGACTCTGGAATAAGTCAATAACATTATTTAAATCATTATACAATAGTTTCAGACACTTACGAAGCAAATTAGACCTAAGGTAAGGGAAAATATCAGAATCTCATTTTTATCCGAGATTGTTTATACTTTGGTATTTATTGGGGTGTATTTTATCATCCACATCCATTTTTCCTCAATATGTAATATTATTTCCATCCAACTACAATTTTTTAAATCCAATTTTACCTTTTGGTGAGTTTTTATTAAAAGATATGAAAGGAATCTTTTGTCATTTTGCGTACGAGGTACTTTTTGACTTTTCCGACAAAAGCACGAGAAGAATGTTTTTTTAACTTATACAAAATGAATGGATTTTTAAAAAATTATTTCCAAGAAGTTTCCTTTACAAGTTTACAAGTATATTTTTAATCAACTTCTTTTAGTTTAAAATTGTATGACATGTTAAGAAAGCAAAATTTTTTTTGAAGTTGAAAGGATATTTTCCTCAAGAATGGAGTTCAAGTGTTTTATCATAATTATTTTCCATCTAAGATAATATAGGGTTATGTTTCTATCCCTATTGTTTTACATTTATTTGATTATGTTATGATGGAATTATTTATATGATATCCTTTTATCTTTTATGGATTATGTTATAATGGCATGATGTTTAAGATTCCCATTTATATTACATGGGTTATGCTATGATGTATGATTTATGGTTTTGTGGAACACATAAGAATGGTTTCATTATGAGATGGGTGGGACCTATATCTCCTTCCAATTAATTGGGTAAAGATTTATATATCATGAGATAGACATGGATGGAAAGGAAGGTTAATCTGGTTCAGTGAAACAGGACGGAAATGAGGAGTGAACTCGCTTCAGAAATGGAATTTGTCCGCTAAGATAGTCTTGGAAATGAGTCTTGACTACTAAGAAATGATTCTATATGATTATGTGTGTATGCCACAATGTTTCATATTTTAAGTTATGATTATTGAGATTACATTTTACTACTATGATTTATCCCATGTTATGAAATTGAGATCTCTTTTGCAGGTTAAGATTTCCAAAATGTTATGTTCTTATGAATATGATGTGATTGATATTTCTTTTGTTTTCCCTTACTGAGCATTTGAGATCACCCTTTTGTATGTTTTCTTTCCCCAGGTCAGGAATAAGGTTATTAAGTAGGATATGCCAAAAGGGACTCTAGATAGTGTAGATGCTTTATGAACCCGTTGTTTATGTTTCCCAGTTTCTAAAGACACTATACCTATACGGTCCTTTCATGGTTTTGTTATATGTTGTAATAAGTATGCTTAAATTTTGAAGTAATAACCATGAATGTAAAGTATGGGTCGTTATAGTTGGTATTAGAGGAACGGTATAGTCAACCTTTGGAAACAAGGATGTGAAAGCCTTAGTAAGAAACCTAAGGATATTTCTAAGCATAGAACACAATATTAGTGTTTTAGAAATGGACATGAATAACCTATGATAATACCTTAAGTGTAAAATTTTATTCTTGATTATGTGGTTTTACTATTAAAATTAGTGTTTCTCAAACTATTCTTGTTTGTTTTAGTCAATGGCTAGAACTCGAAGGAACCGTGTTAATGTGGAATGCGACAGGCAATGCAATGATTGTCCCCCTGAGCAACCAAACGTTATGGGAGCTGGAATGAAAAATATTTTAGCTAGGCTCACACAACCTTCTCAAGTTATGAATCATACACGACATACAAACAAGCAAAGGAAGGAGCAACATTCTGTTGAATCATTCATGCGGCAACGTCCACCTTCATTCAGCGGGTCTTCTGATCCATTAGTGGCTGAATAATGGATCAGTACCACTGAAATGATATTTTCAGTTCTTCAATGTTCTGAACATTATAAAGTCATCTTAGAAGTATATTTTTTAGAAGCTGATGATGATCAATGGTGGAATCTTATTAAGAATACAAGGCAAAGGGATGAAATTCAGTCCATGGAATGGGACGAGTTCAAGAACATATTTCTCAATAAGTACTTACCTTGTATTCTTCGAACAAAGATAGAGAAGGAGTTTCTTGAACTGAAGCAAAAGGATGATGAATCTGTTGGTACCAATGAAGCAAATTTTACAAGACTTGCAAGGTACGCTTCTGGTATTATTATCCAAACTGAGAGTAAGATCGATCGATTCTTTAGTGGCTTAAAACCAAGTCTTCGAAGGGCGTTAGCCATAAGGGACTTCAATAGCTACGAGGAAATCATTCGATGTGCTCTCAAAGTTGAGATGGAGATTGGGGTAACCCATCAGTCATATGGGTTTGATAAGAAGAGGAAAATGGAATTCAAAGGAAAATATAAAGACCACATTGAAAATAAGATGAGTTTTACCTTATGCTCAAAGTGTGGAAAGAAACATGGAGGAAATTGTCTTAAGGGGGCAAGAAAAAGTTATAAGTGTGGAAAAGAAGCTCATCGGGCATTTGAATGTCGAAATAATGGGAAAAAGATATCTAATGATGAAAACAAAGGAAGGGATACACAGACTAAACGTACTACACTTCAATGTTTCAAGTGCAAGGAGATGGGGCATTATGCTAATCAATGCCCTAATCCAAGAGTTGTTAATGATTATCGACGTCAACAAACTCTTAAGGCCAAATAAAAAAGAAAGTCACATGCAATTACTATCAGCGATGTGGAGTACGATAACGATGTAGTGAAAGGTACACTTACAATCCACTCTAAAGTAGCAAATGTTTTATTTGATTCTAGATCCACCCACTATTTTATTTCTAAATAATTTTCTAAGGGTATCACCATATTACCTCAACAATTGGATGTTGAGTTAGCTGTGACAACCCCTAATGGTACAACAGTGGTATCAAAAGTTTATAATTCTTCTCCGATTTAAGTTTGTGGGAAAGTGCTTCCTGCAAATCTTGTGATCCTTCCTATAGTGGAATTTGATGTGATTCTTGGCATGGATTGGCTTTCTCTATATGGATCTCATATCAATTTCTAAAGAAGGGAAGTCACATTTCATATTCCAGATCAATCTATGATTATCTATAGATGCAAGGATGAACATAACCTTCCTATGGAAATTTCTTCCATCTTATGGGTCTTGATTCCACTAAATGAGGGTTATTTATCTCAAATGGTTGGTGAGAAAATCACGATTAAGAATATTCCCATTGTACAAGAGTTTGATGATGTTTTTCTGGGGGAATTTTCGGGTCTTCCACCAAATAGTGATGTTGAGTTATCAATAGAACTTGTACTGGGTGCTTTTCCTCTTTCAAAGACACCATATAGAATGGCCCCAATTGAGTTGCAGGAATTGAAGAAGCAACTCCAAGATAATCTTGATAAAGGATTCATACGGCCTAGTGCGTTGCCTTGGGGAGCACCTGTTCTGTTTTTTAAGAAGAAAGATGGATCAATGAGACTCTGCATTGATTATCGAGACATTAACAAGATCACTATCAAGAACAAATATCCTCTCCTGCGTATTGATGACTTATTTGACCAACTACGTGAAGCTCAATACTTTTCCAAGATTGATCTTCGTTCATGGTATCATCAATTAAGGGTCAAAAGGTAGGATATACCAAAGACGGCTTTCTGTACAAGGTATGGACACGATGAATTTATAGTGATGCCATTTGGTCTTACTAATGCCCCTTCTATCTTCATGTATCTGATGAATAGAGTTTTTAGAGACTATCTTGATCAGTTTGCGGTAGTCATTATAGATGATATTCTTGTCTATTCAAAGAGAAAAGAAGAACATGAATATCACTTGAGAATTGTATTGAAGACCCTAAGAAAGGAGGAGCTTTATGCCAAATTTACCAAGTGTGAATTTTGGCTTCAAAAAGTTGCATTCTTGGGTCACATACTCTCAAAAGAGGGGACATTTGTGGATCCAGCAAAGGCAGAGGTTATCGAATGATTGTCGAGACCAGTAACTGTAACTGAGATCCGAAGTTTTGTTGGTTTGGGTGGATATTATCGAAGTTTTATGAAATATTTTTCACGAATATTTAATCCACTCACTAGGTTGACTCGAAAAGGAGTTATGTTCATGTGGACGGAGTAATGTGATGAGAATTTCAAGGAGTTGAAAAGAAGGTTATCAAGTGCACCTGTACTCCCACTTCCTTGTAGTGGAGAAAGGTTTTTGATCTACAGTGATGCATCCAAGATGGGGCTAGGGTTTGTTCTTATGCAAAATTATATGGTGATAGCTTATGCCTCACAAAAGTTGAAAATCCATGAGAAAAATTACCCAACTCCTGATTTGGAGTTAGCCGTTGTAATCTTTTCATTAAAGATTTAGAGGCATTATTTTTATGGAGAAATGTGTGATATTTATACTGATCATAAAAGTTTAAAGTATATTTTCACACAAAAGGTGCTGAATATGCGCCAAAGAAGATGGTTGGAGCTGATTAAGGATTACGACTGCTCAATTCATTACCACCCTGGGAAAGCAAACAAGGTGGCAGATGCATTAAGTCGACAAGACCATGCTAGCTTATCCATGATGAGGATCACAAAAGATCCAACATTTATGGATTTACAAAGGATGGATCTTGGAATTATAATGAAAGGGGAAAATCGTATCTTTCTCAAATGAATGTTCAACCATCTATACATGTGAAGATTAAAGAGGCACAGATAGAAGATGTAGAGTTACAAAAGAAGGTGAGAAATGTTCCTTAATTCAACCTTGATTGTGATGGGATAATAAATTTAAGGAATTAGGTTTGTGTTCCTCCCATCCCCAAATTAAAGAAGGAGCTGCTGGATGAGGCTTATAGTTCTTCACTATCTATTCATCCTGGAAGCACGAAGACGTATAGGGACCTGAAAGAGTACTTCTGGTGGGATGGCATGAAAAGAGATATTGCTGAATATTTCTCTCAATGCTTGGTTTGTCAGCAAGTTAAAGCTGAGAGACAGAAGTATAAGGGGATGTTACAAGCATTACCCATACCTGAATAG
Organism: Viscum album; assembly: GCA_963277665.1. Taxonomy (NCBI): domain Eukaryota; kingdom Viridiplantae; phylum Streptophyta; class Magnoliopsida; order Santalales; family Viscaceae; genus Viscum; species Viscum album. Next base: position 1,025,755,683 of record OY728141.1, on the reverse strand, counting down.
AAATGGGAAAACATCACTATGGACTTTTTCACAAGACTTCCTAAAACATCCAACGACAATAAAGCTATCTGGGTCATAGTTGATCATCTTAAAATGTCTGCACACTTCATTGATATTAGAGAGAATTTATGTCTAGATCATATTTCTTGGATATATGTAAAGGAAGTGGTAAGATTGCATGGAGTACCACTTTCCATTATATCTGATCGGGATCCGAGGATTACCTCAATATTCTGGTGAAGTCTTTAGCATACTCTGGATACAGTGTTGAGTTTCAGCACTGCTTATCATCCTTAGACAGATGGTCAGTCTGAGAGGACGCTTAAAACTCTAGAAGAAATGTTGAGAGCTTTCTCTATGGATTTAAAAGGTGGTTGGGATCAACACCTACCTTTGGTGGAATTTTCTTATAATAATATCTTTCACTCCAGTATTTAAATGGCTTCTTATGAAGCTCTCTATGGAAAGAAATGAAGAACCCCAACTTTCAAGGATGAAGTTGGGGAAAGAAAGCTATTAAGACCAGATCTTGTTGATGAGATGGAAGAAAAGGTCCGATCTATTCAAAAACACATAAGAGCAGCTCAGAGTCGACAGAAAAGTTATGCCGAAAACCGAAGAAAAGACCTTGAGTTTGAAGTGTGTGATAATGTGTTCTTACAAATATCTCCTAGGAAGAAAGTCATGAGATTTGGAAAGAAGGGAAAGTTGATCCCTAGATATATCGGTCCTTTTGAAATACTGGATCATGTTGGGAAGGTAGCATACCGATTGATGATTCCACCGAATCTCTCTCAAGTTTACGAAGTGTTCCATGTATCTCTCATGAGAAAGTACATACCTGATCTTTCACATGTACTCAGCTCATAAGTTGTACCGATGGAACAAGATCATTCTTATGAAGAACAACCAATAGAGATTCTTGATCGTAGTGAAAAAGACCTACAGAACAAGACCACTCGCTTGGTGAAAGTTTTATTGAGGAACCACCAATTAGAGGAAGCTACATGGGAGCTTGAGGATATGATGAGGGAGAGGTATCCACTATTTGTTACAAAGTAATGAATTTCGAGGGTGAAATTCATTTTAAGGGGGGCATAATGTAACACCTGAGACTTTTATGAGAAATATTTTGTTTTTATGTTATATACATCATCAAAGGAATCTTACACTACACACAACACTAGCTTGGCTTGCTTTACACGCAACCGCGTCCTTCCTCGACAACTTGCATTATACGCAATACTGATTTTTACTAAACAACGATATGGTATTAAAATATTATTAAAACTAGCCATTATGAATAGTAATACACACTTTTTGAAATTTTCTAAATTTTATTTTTCAAAATGGACTTCATTTTTGGATTCGGAATATCGAAATTAGCATAGGGTAAAATTTTGGTATTTTTCTGAAAACATTCAATTTTTGATAAATAGTGAAAACACTGAGTTACTATTTAAAAACCGACTTTTTTATATAAATAATTATTTATTTTATTTAAATTTATTGATACATAATACCTATATAAGTTCAATTCAATTCATTGGTGTCATTTTATAATAATTTTAGATATATAAAAATTTTATTGAACTTTTACTGTCTTTTACCCACCTCCTAGAAGAATTTCCAAATTCACATAAAACATAATTTTACAGCTTCTGTGAGTGGAATTTAGAAAATCCGAGAGACACGGTTAATATCAAGGACTAAAATGGGGTTCAATGAGATGAAAATAATTTTTTGTGAATAGTAACTTTTTACTTTTTTTACCACGGTTAAAAGTAAATAGGGTAATTAAGGGTAAAAATGTTATTATTATTACCCTATCACAAGTTCTAATTCCATTGGATAAGTGTAATTCGACCAAAAACAACCTTAGGAATAAAATATGACCATTTAGGTCCACTTGGATTAGATTAGGGCATTTAATATTATTTTATTTAAAGAAGGGTTAAAATAGTTAAAATCAAAGTTTAATAACTAAATCATTTTTAATATAGGTTTATACATAAGATATGTAACACCCCAAGATTTCATAGTATGTACTTCTTCGAAACAAGTCAATAACTTTCACTACACACAACACCGAGTTCAAGCGCACCATGACTTACCAAACAAGCCGTTCAAAAGAGGTTATGAATAGTATTAACTAAATTTTGAACTTTATATAATCCTTATCCATATTATGACTTTCTTAGACATAATTTAAGAACAAATTCATTTTTTTTAGATAAAATAAGTATTTTTCAAAAATGCACTTTTACCAACTATTAATAGTGAACTCTTTTTAAATCCAATATTTTAAACTTTTATATATTGAATTTGACTAAATAAATTTATTCTTTAAAATGGGGACATCAAAAATTTACAATGTAATACCCCAAGATTCCACGGTACGTTTCCCTTTTAGTAATGCAATAGCGTGTGTTGTACGCAACTTCGAGTTCTAACACACACCACAACCAATCAAACTAGCTGTTATGAATAGTAATACCTAATTTTTGAAATTTTATAAATGTTATCTCTCAAAATGGAATTCATTTTTGGATTCGAAATATTGAATTTAGCCTAGGGTGAAATGTTGTTACTTTTTGGATAACTTTAATATTTTGATGAATAGTGAAAATTACTAAATTTTAATTAAAAACAAATTTTTTAATCAAAATAATTAATAGTGATAAATTATTAATTAGTGTCATTTTAATGTAGATTTAGAATATATTTTTACCATTTAATACAATGTTGGTCATTGGACAAAATTTCATAATTAAACCGGATATAAACAGGTGTCAATCTTTTGATAGTTATTATCTCTTAAAAACACGCTTTTTGTTTTAACAATGGAAATTAATTTTAAATTAATTTCTGCCACTTATGTGTTTTGAATTTTTAAAAATGGATTCCATATTTGGAATCAGGATGTCCAAATTGGGTAAATAGTTAACTTTTATTTTTAGACATTTTGAAAAATTACTTCGGTAAAAATTTTATTTACCATGGTTAAAGGGTAAATCCGTTAAATAAGGGTTAAAAAATAATATTATAATAATACTAAATTACCCTAAAACATGTCCTAACCTTATTGGTGGATACATGTCCGACCATGGGAATCTTTGGGTCGATTTTGGGACCCCATGGAGCCAGTTGTAGGTGACAGGGTCACTTTATTTTAATTAAGTTAAAATAAATACAAAAATGACATAAGCATATATCTTTTAGAATTTTTTTACATAGGGTTATATATTGTTTATTTTAGACTATAAATATTAATTAGAAAGATAAAACTATTAACTACATAATGGAATTTTATTTATAATTTTTTGAAATTAAATAATTTAATTTATTTATGACACAATGGTGATGTAGTAATGACCTAATTAATGAAAAATTAGAATAATTGATATTATAAATACCCAACTAAATGTAATTTGAGACTTTTTATAAATAAAAAAAATTTACTAGGTTAACATGACATTTTAGGATTGATTTAATTAACATTTTTTGAAGTAATAATTCTGTTATGAATTTTACAAAAATCAATTATTGAATAGTGTCAAAATTGACATAAAAGAGTTTATAAAACAAATATTATATTATTAATTGATATTAAATTCCTAAAAATATAAGGTTCTGCCAAGAGACTGATATCATGATAGGTGTATCATTAATGGACCACTTGGGGGTCTCTTGGATGTATATAGTTAGTTTATTAACCATATAATATAAAAATACAAAGAGACATTGTAAAAGTGAAACTAATTAACTAAGAGTTAATACTTAATGATAAGGTTAATATAGTAACAAAAAACTTTCTAAATCCTATTGTTTGAGTGGTTTCAGACCTATCCCCACCTTAAACTTTAAATAATCCACTTTTTATCCATTAGAAATGGAATATAAATTTATTATAAAATAATATTTCTTGATTTTCTTAAAGAGCCCCTCGCCCCTCTTATAAAAGGGTACTCCCCCTTCTCATTGATTTACACTTTAAAAGCCTTTTGGTTTGGTCAAAACCTGCCCAGATACTCTCTAAAATTCCCTCATTTAATCCTATATTCCTTCCTTTAGTCATAAAGCCTACCTAATGATCCCTTTTGATCAAATCCAAAGGAAGAACCCGAAGAAGAGGCAATGATTTCACCACCCTTTTTCAAGTTCCTTTCTTCTTCCACTTCTTCTTTCTTTCTTATTACGATTCTAAAATAATAACTCCAGTATATTATATATACTTTGATGTTAATATAAACACGGTAAAACCATATTTCAGTATTCTATCCATTCTTTGAATGACATGTCACCATACGTGCGTGCGCACGACTTACCATCTCCACGTCGTGGTGTAATTGTTAATGAAAACATTATTATTTGGATGGGTATAATAATGATGTGTAATTCAAGTAAATAATAAATATAACATGATAATGATTCTGTATATATGATATAACATCCAATTAAATATTATTTTAATATCAAAATAATGATATTGTCGCTCGTGCGTACGTACGGATTACTGTCTCCACCACGCGATGAGATTCATTTCCATGTTCACCATTCATCGAAGATTATAAAAATATATATTACTAATAAGAATGTAATATATGACATAATAATTCTACTGGAGATATATATATTTATATATATAATGATTTATGTAGTTACATATATCTTATTCACTTACTTCCGTTCTATACTATATGAAGACAAAAACAACGTTTATGCGTACGTACGGACTACCGTCTCCATAAACGGTGTTTTCCATTTCATATATATGTCTATTATACATATTTATATTCTAAATATATATGATATATTTATCATTTTTTATATTCTGGAAGTATTTAAATCATGATCTAAGTGATACAACCAAGAGTAACAAGTTAAAACACGTACGATAAAGAAAGCGATTATTACAGAAAATATTAATTTGACATAGAAATTATTATTAAATGGGTAATATAAAGTCATAAATGAATCATGTATGATATAATTAATATTAATATGGTTATGGTATAATTTAATAACATACTATGATTTTCGTACAGGAGGTTAAACGTACCCTTGACTAAAGGAAAGTGCAAGGTAAGGGGTTTTCATCTCACTCCTTATTCCCGTGAGATTCATGCCATATTGCCACTATTACATTTTGTGTGGTATATGTAATGCCCATAATTGTATTATTTGTGTAATAAAATTTTATTTATGTGTATTTACATATTCATTGTACGATACCTCATTCATGGGTTGTATGTTTCGTCATTTACCAAATTGGTAAGGGTTAATTCCTCAATCTCATTATTACCCAAGATTGTTTATGTGTAAGTATTTACTGGTACATTTTTATCGTCCATGTCAATTTTTCAAAAAAATTATTTCAAAATGAAGATTTTAATGATTTTTAAAGGTACTATTTATCAAGATCAGAATTTTAAATGTTTTAAAGATTTATCTTTCTAAATATTTTTAATTAATGTCCATGTTTTCCAAAATGATTTTAAGGATTTATTTATATGGACATTAATGCTTTGAAATGATAATTTTTTCAAAAGTTTCAAAGTGGTATGGGACACTTTGATTCAAAAATCTCTTTTAAATTACATCCTTTATAAATGTGTGACTTTTATCTGATTTTACAAAAGGATATTTCTCTCAAAAAGTTTTACTCATCATTTTCATCTATGTCAACATCCTTTGATGGATTTGAAGATCATTTGTAGTTGATTTATTATACAAAACTTCCATTGAAGGTTTTGTGATATGTTTGACTGTGGATGTGTTATTTTTAAACCATTCATGTTTTATGGAGAAAGTATTGACATTTCGTATGCTAGTTTTAATACGATTGTTTATGTTATGTTTGAACCTATTAATATGAGGAATGAATTGGACTTAGTAAGTGACGAGTGGAGCCTGCTATAGCTCCTCGAGGCATCGGTAGGTCTCATCAGACAAACTAGTGTCTTGTCATGAGGCCTTGACAAAATCTTATTTGTAGTCTTGATACGAGGTCTTGGATACATGGTTATGATAGTCTGGCATTATGAATTCCATCATTATGAATGTGGTTAGTGACATTGAATGTGATTATTGAACTAGTAGAATATCCATGTGAATACGTAAATGGAATTATTTCATTTTATTTTTTCCATATTATTCAGAAGTTCATGTTTAAAAGGATTTTATTTTAGTTATACATTGCCTAAAATTTTTATGCTTATTTATGAAAGTTTCCACTGTATTGATTACCCTTACAGAGCATTTGAGCTCACCCCTTTATATGTTTTATTTTTCCCTGGATTCCAAGAAGTGTAGTGTGATTGATATGCAGGGTTAAGACAAGGTAATGATGGCATTCATAAAGGAATATTTATGTTGTTATGTATGTTATGAAGTGTAATGTAAAATTCATGTATGTAATCTATTTTCCAAGACTGGTAAACTGATCAGTCCTTTGGGACTTGATTCCTTGTAATCAGGCCAATGTATTAAAATAATGCACCGACTCTAGGTAACTGGGGTCGGGGCATTACAGTTGGTATCAGAGTAAGTTTAGCAATAACCTTAGAATATAGATTTAGATAATCTCTGATTAGATCACATAGACTTAAGATAGACTTTGGGGATTAGTGTCGAAGAACTTCCAAGAATTTTGGTATTGTAGAGATTTTGTGTGTTTTCCAAGAAATACATCCCTGTCTGGATATGAGTAGGTAGAGGCAGCTCTGGCACAAATGTACCAAGGAGTAAAACCTAAAAACACCTCTTTGATCTAGACTCAAATTGGAACTGGTGCACGACAACGGGCCTTGCTGCACTCTTGGTTACGACACTCCCGGGGGATATGCTTAGGATAATTATCATTTTTTTACAAACCATTATAAAGGGTTTATGAGTATATACTTTCTCAAAGGAGACATTTTTATGATTATGGATTATATCCAAGAAACTATTTAATTTAAGTTAGGTATTTTACATGTTTGGAATTATTCATTGTAATTCATAAACTGGCCTAGTTTATGATATTGTATAGAAATGGAACCCAGTAGAAGGAATGTGAACTCCAGCAATACGTATGATCCAAAGAGTAAGAAGGATCGTATCTTTCATGTTATCAAGCCATCATTTTGAAGAAAAATAGTCTCCCACGTATTATCATCATATGAAGAAATAGTATCATGTTTTGATAAGATAAGTAAAGAGTTTACTAAGTCCAATGGATTTGAAGGGAAGCAAGAGAAGAAAAGGATGGAACAGAGAAAGATGGATAACGGGAAGATGGAAAAGAAAAATTTCCCTATATGTGATAATTGTGGGAAGAAACACCCTGGAACTTGCCTAAAAGGAATGAAGGTTTGTTATAAGTGTGGAGGAAAAGGGCACCAAGTACGTTACTGCAAGGGTAAGAAAATGGTTTCAAATGTACAATGCTTTATTTACAAGGAGTTTGGACACTACATGAACCTATGTCCCAGTCATCAGACTATGCCACAATTGATGCTATTAGATAATAATCAAGTTATGATACTACCACAGATGAAGAGGAATGATTAGATTTCTTATGTTGATTATGTCATTTGATTGTTGTATCAACAATGTACTTGTTATAATAATTATGGAGTATTTAAGGATTGTACTGCAGTACTATTTCATTGAGGATTTGAGATTTTATGGTACTAAGAAACGTGACTCTACAGCGAGTTAAAATTTTTGGAAATTATATGGTTGAAGGAAAGATAAACCTTAATATTGTCCTAATATTAAGGTACTGATTTTGGAATAAGATATGGTTGATTTGGGTAAATTATATTGGATATTCTTGACTTCCTTGAAACTGATTAAAGATTTTTATATTCCATCATTGTTGTAGTTTACAACATTTTTTGGATGGATGAAGTATATCAAGTATTCTATATGGAATAAGGGAGCATGAATGTAATCAATAAGGATTATGGTAATTCAGGATGTCTCAGTGTTTTAAAAGAATACATGATGAAGGTATTCACATGCTATTACAGGGTAAAAAGGATCTACATTATGTTTACCTTCCTTATAAATGTTGGACTGTGAGTTTCTAAAGAAGTATTTTGGATAATTTTAGTTTGAGATTAATTTTGGATTTCTATAAAAGGACAACCCAGAGGTCGGGTGGCAACCCGTCGCGACCGGCAAGGACGCGAGACTTGAACCCGCTACCTAAGGGCGACAAGGGTGTATCACCTACCACTGGCCCACGAGATGTCCTGGATTAAATAATGTAGTTTATTTTAAGAAGGTCTAGTAGATGAATTATAAATTCATTTTTTAAGCCCAAAATAATAGGATAAATAGAATATTTTATTATGTTCTATTATCTTTTAGTGTGAAAGATGAGTTTGTGGTAGGAATTAGTTAAAATATGGAACTATACATTTCAAGTATATATTTTTCTTCTCCTCCTATTCTATGAAGAAATTAATTCTTTTACTTTTTTGAAGGGATCTTAAAACCAAAAATGTGTTATCCTAATACCTTATGTTTTGTTGAACCAATGGCATTTTAAATCATCATAGATTGATGAATTTAAGGACCTCAATTTTAAACTAGTTTATGATTGATGACCTCAATCGCTACCTATAAATATTTGCATTTTTACTCCAATTATATGTCTCTAATTCCACCAATGTTCTCCTAAATGAGATCATAATTTGGTGGTGACCCTTTCATTTCTCTTTTCCTCTTATTAAGACTAAATTATATTAACCAAATTTCCGATGTGAGTTTTCCCACAAAGATATTTTCTACTTTCAACCTTTATTTTCGAAGAACAATATCAAATTGCGAGGATACAATTCATTGAAGGAGGGAATAATGTAACACCCCAAGATTTCATAGTATGTACTTCTTCAAAACAAGTCAATAACTTGGACTACACGCAACACCAAGTTCAAGTGCACCATGACTTACCAAACAAGCCGTTCAAAAGAGGTTATGAATAGTATTAACTAAATTTTGATCTTTATATAATCCTTATCCATATTTTGAGTTTCTTAGACATGATTTAAGAACAAATTCATTTTTTTCAGATAAAATAAGTATTTTTCAAAAATGCACTTTTACCAACTTTTAATAGTGAACCCTTTTTAAATCCAATATTTAAACTTTTATATATTGAATTTGACTAAATAAATTTATTCTTTAGAATGGGGACATAAAAAATTTACAATGTAACACCCCAAGCTTCCACGATACGTTTCTCTTTTAGTAATGCAATAGCGTGGGTTGTACGCAACTTCAAGTTCTAACACACACCACAACCAATCAAACTAGCTGTTATGAATAGTAATACCCACCTTTTGAAATTTTATAAATTTTATCTCTCAAAATGGACTTCATTTTTTGATTCGGAATATCTAATTTAGCCTAGGGTGAAATTTTGTTACTTTTTGGATAACTTTTATGTTTTGATGAATAATGAAAATTACTAAATTTTAATTAAAAACAACTTTTTTAATCAAAATAATTAATAGTGATAAATTATTAATTTGAGTGGTTTTAATGTATATTTAGAATATATTTTTACCATTTAATACAATTTTGGTAATTGGACAAAATTTCACAATTAAACTGAACATAAACAAGTGTCAATCTTTTGATAGTTATTATCTCTTAAAAACACGCTTTTTGTTTTAACAATGAGAATTAATTTTAAATTAATTTCTGCCACTTCTGTGTTTTGAATTTTGAAAAATGGATTCCATATTTGGAATCAGGATTTCAAAATTGTGTAAATTGTTAACTTTTATTTTTAGACATTTTGAATAATTACTTCGGTAAAAATTTTATTTAACATGGTTAAAGGGCAAATCCGGTAAATAAGGGTTAAAAAATTATATTATAATAGTACTAAATTACCCTAAAACGTGTCCTAAACTTATTGGTGGATACATTTCCGGCCATGGGCATATTTGGGTCAATTTTGGGACCCCATGGAGCAACTTGTAGGTGATAGGGGCACTTTATTTTAATTAAGTTAAAATAAATAAAAAATGACATAAACATATATCTTTAAGAATGTTTTTCAAATAGGTTTATATATGTTGGATTTTCGGCTATAAATATTAATTAGAAAGCTAAAAAGATTTCCTACATAATGGTATTTTATTTATAATTTTTAGAAATTAAATGAGTTAATTTATTTTTGACACAATGGTGATGCAGTAATTACCAAATTAATGAAAAATTAGAATAATTGATATTATAAATACCCAAATAAATGTAACTTGATACTTTTTATAAATACAAATAATTTTATAGGTTAATATGAATTGTTATAATTGACTTAATTAACTTTTTTTAAGTAATAATTCTGTTATAAATTTTACAAAAATCAATTATTGAATAGTGTCAAAATTGACATAAAAGAGTTTTTAAAACAAATATTATATTATTAATTGATATTAAATTCTTAAAAATCTAAGGTTCAAACAAGAGTCTTATATGATGTTATGTGTATCATTAATGGAACACTTGGAGGTGTCTTGGATGTATATAGTATGTTTATTAACCATATAATATAAATATACAAAGAGAGATTGTAAAAGTGAAACTAATTAACTAAGAATTAATACTTAATGATAAGGTTAATATAGTAACCCAAACCTGTCTAAATCCTATTGGTTGAGTGGTTTTCGACGTATCCCCACCTTAAAATTTAAATAGTACACTTTTGAGCCATTATAACTTGAATATGAATTTATTATAAAATACTATTTCTTGATTTTCCTAAAGAGCCCCTCACCCCTCTTATAAAAGGGTACTCCCCCTTCTCATTAATTCACACTTTCAAAGCCATTTGGTTAAGAAAAACCCTACCTAAATACTCTCTAAACTTCCCTCACTTCATCCTAGAGGCCTTCCTTTAGTCAGAAAGCCAACCTAATGAGCCCTTTTGATCAAATCAAAAGGAAGAACCCGAAGAAGAGGTAATGATTTCACCACCATTTTTAAAGTTCCTTTCTTCTTCCACTTCTTCTTTATTTGTTATTACCATTCAAAATAATAACTCCAGTATATTATATATACTTTTATGTTATTATAAATATGGTAAAACCATATTTCAGTATTCTATCCATCCTTTGAATGACATGTCACCATACGTGCGTACGTACGACATACCGTCTCCACATCATGGTGTAATTGTTATTCAAAACATTATTATATGGATGGGTATAATAATGATGTGTAATTAATGTAAATAATAAATATAACATGATAATGATTCTGTATATATGATATAACATCCAATTAAATATTATTTTAATATCAAAAGAATGATATTTTCGCTCGTGCGTACGTATGGATTACCGTCTCCATGACGCGATGAGATTCATTTCCAAGTTCACCATTCATCGACGATTATACAAATATATATTACTAATAATAATGTCATATATGACATAATAATGATACTGGAGATATATATATTTATATATATAATTATTTATGTACTTACATATATCTTATTCACTAACTTCCATTTAATACTATATGAAAACAGAAACAGCATTTATGCGTACGTACAAACTATCATCTCCATAAACGGTGTTTTCCATTTCACATATATGTCTATTATACATATTTATATTCTAAATATATATGATATATTTATCATTTTTTATATTCTGGAAGTATTTAAATCATGATCTATGTGATACAACCAAGAGTAACAAGCTAAAAAATGTAAGACAAAGAAAGCGATTATTACCCAAGATATTAATTTGACATGGAAATTATTATTAAATAGGTAATATAAAGTCATAAATGAATCATGTATGATATCATTAATATTAATATGGTTCTGGTATAATTTAATAACATAATAAGATCTTCGTACAAGAGTTTAAACAAACCCTCGACTAAAGGAAAGTGCAAGGTAAGGGGTTTTCATCTCACTCTTTATTCCCGTGAGATTCATGCCATATTGCCACTATTACCTTTTTTGTGGTGTATGTACTGCACATAATTGTTTTATTTGTGTAATAAACTTTGATTAATGTGTATTTACATATTCATTGTATGATACCTCTTTCATGGGTTGTATGTTTCGTAAGTTACCAAATTGGTAAGGGTTAATTCCGCAATCTCATTATTACCCAAGATTGTTTATGTGTAAGTATTTACTGGGACATTTTTATCATCCATGTCCATTTTTTATAAAAATGATTTCAAAATGAAGATTTTAATGATTTTGAAAGGTACACTTTATCAAGATCAGAATTTCAAATGTTATAAATATTTATCTTTCTAAATATTTTTAATTAATGTCCATGTTTTCCAAAATGATTTTAAGGATTTATTTATATGGACATTAATGTTTTGAAATGATAATTATTTTCAAAAGATTCAAAGTGGTATGGGACACTTTGATTCAAAAATCTATTTTAAATTAATTCCTTTATAAATGTGAGACTTTTAACTGATTTTACAAAAAGGATATTTCTCTCAAAAAGTTTTACTCATCATTTTCATCTATGTCAACATCCTTTGATGGATTTTAAGCTCATTTGAAGTTGATTTATTATAAAAAACTTCCATTGAAGGTTTTGTGATATGTTTGACTATGGATGTGTTATTTTTATACCATTAATTGTTTATGGAGAATGTATTGACATTTCGTATTCTAGTTTTAATACGAATGTTTTTGTTATGTTTGAACTTATTCATATGAGGAATGCATTAGACTTAGTAAGTGACGGGTGGAGCCCGCTATAGCTCCTCGATGCATCGGTAGGTCTCATGAGACAAATTAGTGTCTTGGCACGAGGACTTGACAAAATATTATTTTTAGTCTTGGCACGAGGTCTTGGCTACGTGGTTATGATAGTCTGGAATTATGCATTCCATTATTATGAAAGTGGTTAGTGACATTGCATGTGATTATTCGACTAGTAGAATATCCATGTGAATAAGTAAATGGAATTATTTCATTTTATTTTTTCCATATTATTCTAAAAGTGAAGTTTATAAGGATTTTGGTTTAGTTATACATTTCCTAAAATTTTTATGCTTATTTATCAATGTTTCCACTGTATTGCTTACCCTTACAGAGCGTTTGAGCTCATCCCTTTCTATGTTTTATTTTTCCCAGGATTCCAAGAAGTGTATTGTGATTGATATGTAGGATTAAGACAAGGGAATAATGGCATTAATAAAGGATTATTTATGTTGTTATGTATGTTATGAAGTGTAATGTAACATTCATGTATGTAATCTATTTTCCAAGACTGTTAAACTGATCGGTCCTTTGGGACTTTATTCTTTATAATCATGCCAATGTATTAAAATAATGCACCGACTCTAGGTAACTGGGGTCGGGGAGTTACAAGATAAATTCGACTATAAATATTCATTAGAAAGATAAAAATATTTCCTAAATAATGTTATTTTATTTATAATTTTTAGAAATTAAATAATTTAATATATTTATGACACAATGATGATGCAGTAATTATCTTATTAATGAAATATTGACATAATTACTGTTATAAATACACAAATAAATGTAATTTGTGACTTTTTATGAATTACAATAATTTTATAGGTCAATATTACATATTATTACAGATTTAAGTAACTTTTTTCTGACTAATATTTCTGTTATGATTTTCACATAAATCAATTACCAAATAGTGTCAAAATTGACATAAAATAGTTTTTAAAACAAATATTATTTTATTAATTGTTATTTTATTCCTAAAAAGATAAGGGTCAGCCAAATTACTTATATATGCTTATATATATTATTAATTAACAACTTGGGTTTCGTTTGGATTGTTATAGTATGTTTATTAGCCTTATAGTGTAAGAAAACAAGAAGACACAGTAAAATTAAAATTATTTAACTTAAAGTTAAATCTAAATGATAAGGTTAAAATAGATACCTAAAGTTGTATAAATTCTATAGGATGATATTATTTAGACCCATACCCACCTTAGATTTTGAATAAATTAATTTGGAGCTATTAAAAACCGAATTTGACTTTATAATAAAATAATATTTTTAGTCTTTCCAAAGGTGCCCCTCTCCTCCCTTATAAAAGGGCACCTCCTCCCTCTTTTCCTCACACCACATTGAGCCATCAAGATCAGAAAAAACCTAAAAAATATATTCTCCACTTCCCTAGAAACATTCTAGAGGTCCTGGTCTTCTTCAAAGACCAATTTTAGTGCCCTAAAAGGAGGTCTCAAAGAGGCGCTTCAAAGAAGAGGTAATGTCCATTACCGATTCCTTCAACTTTATTTCTTCTTCCAATTATTCTTCATGAGTTGTTTCATTATTAAGTAATAACATCAGTATCAATAATATAATGATATGTTATTATAAGTATGAGACAACCCTATGTCACCATCTATCCATCCTATGGAAAACAAAATCACCGCGCGTGCGTACGTACAGAATATCGTCTCCACGCTGTGGTGTAATCTATTTTCCACAACCACCTTACTTTGATGGGTATAACGGTGTAAAGAATAACTATATATGATTATTGTAAAGTGATATTAATTATGAAATAGTATACATACACTCTAATACAATTCAACGATCATGGGAATGATATCATCACTCGTGCGTACGTACGGAATACCGTCTCCACGATGTGATGCGACTCGTTCTACGTGATCTTCATTGAATAATGAATCTATAAATGAATTGAATTAATTGAATGAATTAATATGATATATATTACACTAATACCATTCTGTAAATGAGGTATCTATAACCTAAAAATAAGAATAATAATTTATTCGACAAAACGCGCATAAGAACAAAAAGTAATAAACACCTGAATAAGAAGTAGCAATGAAATATTACTAATAAGATGCTTATAATGTGACCATATATGGTATAATAACAATTATTATGATTTTTTAATAAGTAAATAACATTATTTAAATCATTATACAAGAGGTTCGGACACTTACGAAGTAAATCAGACCTAAGGTAAGGGAAAATATCACAATATCATTTTTATCCGAGATTGTTTATACTTTGGTATTTAATGGGGTGTATTTTATCATCCACATCCATGTTTCCACAATATGTAATATTATTTCCATCCACCTACAATTTTTTAAGTCCAATTTTAATCTTCGGTGAGTTTTTAGTAAAATATATGAAAGGAATCTTTTGTCGTTTTTCGTACGAGGTACTTTTTGACTTTTCCGACAAAAATACGAGAAGAATGATTTTTTTAACTTATACGAAATGAATTGATTTTTAAAACATTATTTCCAAGAATATTCCTTTACAAGTTTTCATGTTTATTTTTAATCAACTTCTTTTATTTTAAAATTGTATGACTTGTTAAGAAATGAAAATTATTTTTTAAGTAGAAAGGATATTTTCTTCAAGAATGGAGTTCATGTGTTTTATCAAAATTATTTTAAATCAAAGATAATATAGGGTTCGGTTTCTATCCCTATTCTTTTACATTTATTTGATTATGTTATGATGGAATTATTTTTATGATTCCCTTTTATCTTATATGGAGTGTGTTATGATGGCATAATGTTTAAGATTCCCATTTTTATTACATGGGTTATGCTATGATGTATGGTTTATGATTTTGTGGCACACATAAGAATGGTTTCATTATGATATGGGTGGGACCTATATCTCCCTCCAATGCATTGGGTAATGATTTATATCTCATGAGATACACATGGCTAGAATGGCAGGTTAATCAGTTTCAGTGAAAGAGGACTGAAACGAGGAGTGAACTTAGTTCAGAAATGGACTTTGTCCGCTAAGATAGTCTTGGCAATGAGTCTTGACTACTGAGAAATGATTATCTATGATTATGTGTGTATACCACAAAGATTCATATTTTAAGTAATGATTATTGAGATTATATTTCACTACTATGATTTATCCCATGTTATGAATCTCTTTTGCAGGTTAAGATTTCCAAAATGTTATGTTCTTATGAATATGATGTGATTGATATTTCTTTTGTTTACCCGTACTAAGAATTTGAGCTCACCCTTTTGTATGTTTTCATTCCCCAGGTCAGGAAGAAGTTTATTATGTAGGATATTCCAAAAGAGACTCTAGATATGATGAAAGACAATGTATATGCTTTATGAACCAGTTGTTTATGTTTCCCAATTTCTAAAGACACAATACCTATATGGTCCTTTCATGGTTTTGTTATATTTTGTAATAAGTATGATTAAATTTTGAATTAATAACCATGTATATAAAGTATGAGTCGTTATAAGCATGGTGGTACCCATGGGGGATAGTGGGAACACTAGCGCTTGGTTCAAGTGAATGAGGGACACTTATTCCTAGGGCAGTAGTATAGAACATTATTCGACATGAGGATCGATAAATCTTTATCCAAAGCCCAAGAGAAAACCAGGATATTTTTATTGTGGCTCTACGACACACATCAAGCATGACTGTGTGAATCAACCTCGAGTATGTCAAAATTGCAAGAAGATGGGGCATATTCAGCGCTATTGTAGGAATGCTCAGAGGTCGGGTGCACGTGACACTCCTTAGAGATCACAGATGTCATATGCTTCGACGAGACAAGGACAATAGCATGCCCATCGTCAGCAGAGCAAAGTCAGTAATGGTGATTCGTAGAACACCAAAACTCCTCAGCAGGGAAATAAAGAAAAAAGTGTGGCAACCAAGGCATTGTTCGGAGCCGAGCAGGTTGTGGTGGATGATCAGTCGGGACCATCCATATTGCAAGGTACTATTCTTTTAAATTCCACCATATGCAAGTGTTGTTTGATATGGGTGCATAACACTCTTTTATTGCTGCACATGTGGTTGAGTTGCTGGGTTTAAGGGTAGAAATGACACCTTCAGTTTTGAAACTTCAAACTACTCTATGTCGAATAGAGTATCAAGCCTTCTTGAGTAGAGCATGTTATATCATTGTGGGAGAGGTTGAGCCAATGCGGAATTCCTCAGTGCATGATATGGATGGGTATGATGTAATCCTGGGAAGGGATTGGCTTGCGGAGTTTAAGGCCCACATCGACTGTAATGCATGAATAATGGCTTTTACGGCACACGATGACATTAGAAATCTATTTATAGGAGAGAGGCATAAAAGGCAGGGTGCAACGGGTCTGTTGGCACCAGCAGTGGGCACATTATCGTATCAGTTGGCAATGTTGTCGTTGGATTCGAAAGAGGTTGTTGAGCAGAGTGTTCTTCCAAGAGTGGTGGATCAATTCATGGATATTTTTCCTGAATAATTCTTTGGGTTACCTCTCGTAAGAGAAGTGGAGTTTACGATTGATCTCTTTCCAGGGACCAGTCCTATCTCATTTTCATCTTACCGAACAGAACCTACTGAATTGCAGGAATTGAAAGTTTAGTTGGAAGAGTTAGAAAAAAGGGTTTATCTGGCCTAGAAAATATTTGTGGGCAGTGCCGGTGTTGTTTTTGAAAAATGAAGATGGAACTTTGAGGCTCTGTGTTGATTATCGTAGACTTAACCAAGTTACGATAAAGAACAGATATCCACATCCATGAATTGATGATTTGTTATACCAGTTGAGGGGAGGCTAGTGGTTCTCCAAGATCGACTTGAGGTTGGGATATCATCAATTCTGGGTGAGGAAGAACAATATTCCTAAAACAGCTTTCAGAATTAGATATAGCCATTATGAATATGTGGGTATGCCATTTGTTATAACGAATGCTCTAGTGGTGTTCATGGAATTGAGGAATCAGATATTTCAGAGATATCTAGATTCATTTGTGGTGGTGTTTGTAAATGATATTATGGTGTATTCAAAGACAAGGGTGAATCACGAGCAGCACTTGGCGACAGTGCTGAGGATCTTGAGGGATCATTGGTTGTATGAAAAATTGTCAAAGTGTGAATTTTGGATATAGGAAGTCTGTTTTCTTGGCCATGTGATTTATAAAAGGGGTGTTTCAGTGGATCTAGAAAAGATAGAGGTTGTTATCTCATGGAAACCACTAATTAATGTGTTTGAGGTACAAAGTTTCCTCCGTTTAGCTGGGTATTATCGGCGTTTTGTTCATGATTTTTCACATTTGGCTTCACCTATGAAAGATTTGACAAGAAATAATGTTCCATTCTAGTAGAATGAACAATGTCAAAAGTGTTTTGAAGAGCTAAAGGATCTCCTTAATTCAGTACCAATCTTGGTTTTTCCAGAACTAGGAAAAGGGTACATGGTTTATTGCGATGCATTGGGATCAGGGTTGGGGTGAGTTTTCATGCAAGGGAATCATGTGGTTGTGTATAGATCAAACCAATTTAGGGTTCATGATAATAACTACCCAACTCATGATTTTTAATTGGTACCAATGGTCCATGATTTTAAAGTGTGGCATCATTTTTACTTCGGTGAGAAGTTCATGGTATATACAGATCATATGATCTTGAAGCACATTTTTTCACAAAGGGATTTGAAATTGAGGAAAAGGAGATGGATGTAATATCTCAAGATATTTGATTTTGACTTGATGTACACACTGAGTAAGAGAAATTTGGTGGTGGATGCATTAAGTAGAAAATCATATGCTCAGGTGGTGAAACAGGAATCAGACTAGTGGTAGTTGATGTTAGTTATAGCTGAAATGTGGTTTGAATGTGAGGACTAGGGCAATAGAGCAGTCTTCTTTCTGGTTTTTTTGATTCCTGACTTGGATGTCCAGGTTAAAGAGGCATAGATTTCTAATTCTGAGTCTGTGACCATGAGGTCAAAAATCAATTGTGGGGAGACCATTGAGGGTTGGAAACTGAATGGAGATTTAGTTTTTTTAGAATAATATTATTGTACCAGTTGCTTGTCAGGAGGATCTTCTCAGGGCGTATTATCATTCCAGGTGGGTTGTTCATATTGGAATTCAAAAAAATGTATAAGAGTTTAAAGATCAATTCTGGTGGGCTAGTATGAAAAGATGAGTGGCTGAGTTTATTTTCAAGATGTTTTACTTGCCAGAAGGTCAAGGCAGAGCATCAGAGGCCAGTGTGAATGTTGTGGTCTTTACCAATCCCTCTTTGGACGTGGGAGCAAAAAGAAATGGATTTTTTCATAGGTCTCCCAAGAACTGTCAGAAATCATGATGCCATTTGGGTGATAGTGGATCGGCTAACCAAGTCGACCCATTTCATTCTAATTTGTGAATCTCATATGGTGGAAGATTTTTCCAAAATCTATATTCAGGAGGTGGTAAAGAGGCATGGTGTTCCAGTTTCGATTATATCTGATAGAGATCTGAGGTTTACATCTCATTTATGGAAATCCTTATTGAAAACCATTGGAACTAAGTTGACCATGAGTATGGTGTATCACCCTCAGATGGATGGTTAATCTGAGAGGAAGATAAAAACTTTTTAGGATATATTGCGGGCTTGTGTCATGGATTTTGGTGGCTCGTAGGAGGAGAAATTATTATTGGTTGAGTTCTCTTACTATAAAAATTATCAACCATCCATACATATGGGTCCGTTTGAAGCATTGTATGGGAGGCTGTGTCATTATCTACTATGCTGGGTGGAAACAGGTGATTCTTCAATGGTTGGACTGAGCCTTGTTCGGGAGACTACAGATAAGATCCAGTTAATCAGGAGGATAATTGAGACATCTCAGAGTTTTCAAATATCGTATGTGGATCAACATCGATGGTTTTTGTCGTTCGAGGTGAGAGATCATGTTTTCTTGAGGATCTGTCCTAGCTTGGTACATCATCGGTTTGGGAAGCATGGAAAGTTATCTCCGAGGTATATTAGACCTTTTGAGATTCTTTAGTGGGTTGGTGAGGTGGATTATTGTTTGTCTTTTCCATGTAGGTCTAGTGCGGTGCACAATGTGTTTCATGTGTCGCAGTTGAAAAAGTATCAGCCGGATCCAGGCCATGTTATTCGATGGGATCATGTTGAGCTAGAGCCAGATGCTTCGTTGGTGCACGTGCCAATACTGGTTGTGGTTGGGCAAGAGAAAGTCTTGTGGGGTAAAAGAATCAGCCCCGTTTGGGTTTTGTGCCAGCATGGCCAGATCCAAGAGGAGACTTGGGAGCGGGAGAAAGAGATGGTCGAGAAATGGCCCGAGTTCTTTCGGTAAAGGGTGGGTTCACTACTTTTCAAGGACAATAGGTCCAATGGTGGGGAGAATTTAGTACCCCCGGTTTGAGGTATGTGACCCTTGTTTTGGTTTGTTTATGCTTTTTGAGGTGGTAGGTTGAAGTTTTGACAATTCTAGGAAAATATTTTAATATTGTGGAGGTTGTGCAGGGGTTCACAGTTGGCGCATGGTCTGAAAAAACCATACGGACAGCCCAGGAAACCATGAAGCCTTGATAGTGGGCTCTGCACGGGTGGTGGATGGTTTTCTAGACCATGTGGGAATGTCGTGCGAAGTCCTTGGGTGAGACAGTGGAAACCACATGGTTGGAACACAGTTTTCCAAACCATGCGGGGTAACCTTGCGGCCACTTAATGTTCAGGTTTTTAAGTCCCGGGCCACTCAGGATTTCCCATTTTTCCCTCATTCTTCCTCCCACTCATGGCTCACACGGGAGTTCCATTTTTCAGAGGTTTTGGGTTCACCTTAACTCGTTTTAGAGTCAAATCGAAGGGATTTCTTAGTGGATCGTAGGTGATTATCCTCAGGTAATTCTCTCTTTGTGTTCTTTGTGGTATTGGTTAGGGTTATCCCTCTCCCTCTATTATTTTTCTAGATATATAGGGGTTCCATATAGATCTAGGGTTGTGTTGCCTTTGTGTGTTAAAGTTTGAGCTTATTGATTTTAGGGTAGGGTTTTTAGGTAGTTTCAAGGAGGCGTTCACCCTGTTTGGAGTGCGTTTGGGTGAAGGGTTGATTTCAGTAAACCCTAGAAGGTGGGTGGATTCTCTCTCAACTCTACTAGGTTGAAATTTAAAGTTCATTTACAATTAAATTGGTTGCATTACTTTAATTTTAATCATCTCGTGTGAATTTTGTTGGAAAATAAAATGGGTGATGATTTGGGGGTTTTGGAATGAAATTGGGGTTTTGTTGAAATGAGATCAATTAGTTAATTTTAAATGGGTGATTTTAAAATGGTAATGATTGTGATCATGAGTATTGATTTCAATAAATGGGTGATATTGAAATTTTTTTGGCATGGAAATGGTATTTGTTGGTATTGAAAATAATGGATGATTATTGTTGTGGCTTGTGTGGAAATGGGTGATATTATTTGGTGGATGACGTTGGGACGTGGTGGAGTGGACGAGGAAGTGCCTCTATAAAAAGGGGATGGATAGTGGATTAAAGGGCTACCATCAAATGAAAGTGGGCGGGAAGTACCACTTGATTTTATTGGTAATGAATGGGTTAGACGGGAAGTGCCTCCATGATTTGTTGTGTGCTTTGTTGGTGGTGTTTGTAGACGGGGCTTGTGAGTGAAATGTGAAAATGGTAATCGGCTTGTTGCATGGTTGAATTGGATTCCTTTTGTGGCATGGTTGATTTAGATTCCTTGTGAGGTATGTTTGTCTTATGGCATGTTTGGAATATAAACAATTGGTATCTTGGTTTTGATTTATATAAATTTTTTTATATAAATGTGCTAACAATTTTATCCTAGTGGCATGTGTTGGGAAGTCAGTTTGGGAAATCCTATTGAGTTGTTGTACTCACCCCCTTCTTTGGAAATTTGGTGTCTTTGCTGATGTTGTGCACCATGACCTGGGCAAAGGTAAAGAATCACCCACCTCTAGTAGTGCATTATGATGTTTCGGTGGAGTTTGGATCTTGGAGCTTGTAGTGGAGTTGCGGTGGTGTCATGGCTAGTGGTGTTTTGTTGTTTAGTTTCCACTTTGTACTATGATGTTTTTTGTAGTTGTCTAGTTGAATGGTTTTGAGGTTTGTGATGGAATTTTTACTATCACAAGGATGGGTTTGAAAGTGCATGCATCTTTAGTTGTTGGTTGGTTGAGTTAGGTTATCTTCTTAAGGGAAAATCATTCCCCACTATTCCATGAATCCCTTGGAATTTATTTCCAGCCTTTGGCCCCATGGGAACGTCTCTTATGGTCAAGTAACCCTCACCACCTCTTAAATACAATGAGGTAGGGTCGGGGTGTTACAAGTGGTATCAACTTTTTCGGTCCATTGGAGTTGATTTTCGGATTTGGAGTTGACATTCGATGTTGTATATTCCTTGAGTCGAGACGGTAGCAAGGCGTAGGACTATCGGAACATGGAATTTATAGAATAAAAGGACGTAGCTAACCCTTTTATGATGAACTTCAAGTTACCAGGGAGTTGGGTACATAAGTGTTTTGGAGACACTTATAGGCATTCAAAATCTCATTGTCGTCAGTGTAGACAATGAGATGTGCATGGAATATATAGTAGAAATTACTTCCCTCTAGGATGCATATTTCATTGGGTATAATGAATTATTGGATGAATTAAGAAATGATTTTTCAAATATGTGAAATTGTAATGTGAAATTTTTTGGTATTTTGAAAATGGTTTGGTTTTCAAAAATGGCGAAACATGGAAAATGTGGAAAGGTGGAAAGCCTCGTTGTGATAGTGTTGTGTAATGCGATTTGAAATGGGAATTCTTGATATCTACGGAAGTGATACTCATGGTTGTGTATTTTCTGTTTATACAAATGGAACCGTGTAGGCGTCGTAGAGACTAATCGGAGGTGGCCGATGAGAACATGGTTTCACCTAAGCCCCAGTTGAACTAGCAGTTTTTACAGAGCATAGTGCAAGCTTTCCAAGATGTGGGAAGTGTGAATAGAGCAGAAGATCCAATTTTTTTTGATTATGTGGCTTAGTTTCAAAATCAGGATCCACCCGTATTTAGGGGTGATTTAGACCCAGAAAGGCGAGAGGTGTGGCTGTCCAGAATGAACAGAATTTTTTAATTTTTGGGGATGGCGGTAGATTTGAAAGTAAATCAAGTAACATATAAGGTAAAGTATCTTTCTCATTAGTGGTGGGAGTTGGTAGTCCAAGAGGGAAGTGACTATGGTATTATGTGGGAAGGCGTTGAGGAATTGTTTAATAAACAATTCTACCCACATAAGTTTAGAATTTAGTGCAAAAATGATTTCTTCAGTGTGAAGAATGACCATATGTCTGTGACGGAATATGAAGCTATGTTTATGAGCTTAGTGTGGTTTTCACCCGAGGTGTCGGGTAGCAGGTTGTTGAAGGCAAGGATCTTCGAATCAGGGTTAAGGCAAGAGATCCATTCAAAAATAGCAGTGCGGTGTATCAGTGATTACACAAAGATGGTGAATCGAGCATCGGTGGATGAGTGGGATCTGTTGGGAGCTCCGGGCGGAGGAAGCATGGTGGTACCCATGGGGAATAATGGGAACTCT
This sequence comes from Viscum album, assembly GCA_963277665.1. Lineage (NCBI taxonomy): Eukaryota > Viridiplantae > Streptophyta > Magnoliopsida > Santalales > Viscaceae > Viscum > Viscum album. The sequence goes on along the minus strand of OY728141.1, from coordinate 1,025,732,306 downwards.
AATACTTTTTGGGATACAGCCATTAGATATACCTCCTTAGGCATTATGATCCCCTTTTTGTTGTATATGTGTGAATTATTTTCCCCTTTTTGGGATACATCCCTCAAATATACCTCCTTAGGCATTCAGATCCCCTTTTTGTTTTATATGTGTGAATTATTCTTCCCTTTTTGGGATACATCCATCAGATATACCTCCTTAGGCTTTTGGATCCATCCATTTGAGATGTTAACCAAGAATATTCCCTAACAAGTCAAAGGGTAGCTATAAATGTGTAATCCCTGATGTCATGCCAAACTACATAGGTTTTGACCCCTTTCATCTAAACATGGTTTATACGAAGCCTCTCAATGGTTCAAGCCCATCATTCATTCCCATCATGGTCATTACCTTGAGTCATTATTTCTCAGGAGGATCATGACTCATCCCAGAGGTCACACGCCCTTCAGGTCCTTATCCATGCAATCCATTCTCATGAGTAAACTCTATATGAATCCCATCACCCCATCTTGAACTACGTGAACTTTGATTCCTATCCACTGGTATATGTAGTAACCCTCCATGAGGTTCAATCCCAACCCTACCCACACTCTATACAGTCCTTCATCACTTCCTCCATATTCATCCTAATTCTTACATAGGCTACCACATCTCAGTGAGATAATTCCATCCAAACCATTGATGCTCTCAGCAACATCTGAGAATCTAACCATACATAATCCTTACACAATCCATATTCATCCAACCAAGAGTGATCCTCTTGTGATGGGTAACTAGCCATGTACAATCCCCAAATCAACCTTTCAATCTAGATGAGTTTTGATCACTGTATTCTAATTAGGGTTTGTAAGAAGCCTCCATAGGGTTCAATCCCAATCAAGGGTAAACCTTAAAGTACCCCTCATTGGGGATGACCTTCCCTAATCCACTCTCAGTGGTTCCCATATCATCCTTCACGGTGTGACATTTTCCATTTTTGGGAAACACCATCCCGGGTCTGATCTCATTGGGTGTTTTGATCCACCCATCCCGTAAAGCTTCTAGGTGATCCCTCATTGGGATGCACCTATCGATCCACCTTTCTATATGTTCCCATTAGTCCAATCTATCTCCATAATACATTGAAGTCACAAAATGCCACGTTTTAAACATGGGATGTGGAGGAAAAACTTAGAAGACTTGCCTCTGGAATAAGATACAATGTGGTCAATGTGGAAATCCATAGGATTTAACACCCCTGAGAAGACCTCTTATGAGAAAGAATATAGGTGATCCAATGTCCCAGTGTCCAAACAGGCTCAGCAATTCCCAATGTGATATCTTCCATGAATAAAGGTTGCTACAATTTATAGAACCTTTAGAATTTCGAGAAAAGCATCATAATTTACCGACATCCACAAAGATATGGGACTAGGAATGAGGTTCACAAACATTGTATTAATCTATAAGGGATACGAAGACTAGGCGACCAATTCTGAGGACTAATCCATGGAAGGATGAATTGACATCCTGTCATCCCATTTCAATCAAGGAGAAAACATCTCTAAATAATTGAGGAATACAAAAAGTTTTTGGAAAGTGGGGTTGTGGGGAAATAGTGCGGTCTATCTGTTCTAGTAAATAGAAATAGAGGAATGCCCCCGTGAAAGAGATAGAAATAGAAATGTTGAACCCGATGAGAACTTGTTTTCTCAATATGGGATGAGTAATGCTCGAGACATTAGCTAATGAGCATGTCACCATATGTAGTTTTCTGGTGCCAAGTATTTCCATGAAAATAGAGGGTCTTTCATGAAACTCACCATAATTTGGGTAATTTAATCATTGGGAATTCTAGACTATGACATCATCTGCATCGATCTTTCTCTCTAGTAATTGAAACTTGGACAACATTGGGGAATTGGGAATTGCTGTCATTGTATTTGTATTGACAACTGAATGTTATTACATTGCATGATTTCATCTACATGAAACCAATCACCCCTTCTCATAGACACCAGGGTAGAAGTAGCATCAATGCAAAAATATCTCAAAACTCCACCACTTCCATGACTTCATCTGAGACCACAAATACTATGTTCCTATGCCCCATCTCACCATCTCAAGTCATCCTGATAAGGGTGATACACACTCTCATTCATCAATATGGGAATGAGGGGATCATTCCCTCTTAGGGACATGTCCCACCAGAATTTTCAGGCTTTTAAGCCTTGTGATTATTGCCATGACCAAGGTCAGCACATGGATGTTCTAATCCCCACTCCCATATTCATCTACTTTAATAGCCTCTCTCAATAGAGATCTTGTGATTCTCTCTTTTTTTCCGATGAATTAAGGGATATTTGAGTCATCTAGTATAAGAAAACCATTTATGAGCAACGAAGATGGGATCTCACCAGGCCATGTGAACACCCCCAAATGGTCCCTAAGGCTAAAGAATAGGTTGTTTTTATCCTTATCTTCCATCCTCGGTCCAGATAACCCAATGTGGGCGTCAGGACCAAGCTCAAGAGGTTTCCCTTTATGGGGAATCATCTTTAATAGCTCTAGTGGCCTGTTACACCATCCACATATACTACCAGTTCTATACAACCACATAGTAGGATCAATACAACATTTAATCAGGATCGAGACCTCATCCACTCCATGGATAGGCTGCTTAAATCTTTTGGCCACCGACACCACAAAAAGACATCGTGGGATGACCTATGATGATGATATCTAGCATGAAATTCCTCCCCATACCATGATCATATATATTGGGTTTCCTCCCTGATCTCATGCTCAGTATGGAGGTCCTCCCCATGTTACCAGCATCAGTATGAGCAGTTGTTCCTGCCATCTTATTGACATCTATCCTAGAGGTCCTGAGAATGTCCTAGGTTGTCAATGTGAAGCTCCTCCTCATGTCACTCCCTGCTTAAGAAGAGGTCCTCCCCATAACTGTATTATCTAGAGAAAATTTTTTCTTTTCTCATCCACCCATCAGTATGGAGGTCCCCCCGATGATCTAACTAGCTCTAGTAGAAGTCTTCCCCACTCCATCTACCTTCCAAGCATAGGTCCTCCCCATTTCATCGACTGTCAACACCGAGCTCTTCCCTATGTCTAGTTCAATTAGTATGAAGGCCATATTCATGATACCAATTCCATCTAACACAGAGGTCTTCCTTGTGCTTCCATCATCCAATGTGTAGGTACTCCCCATTTTCTTACAACCTCTGGTAGAGGTCCTCCCCATGCAACCGTTAATCAACATGAAGGTCCCCCCCATATCTCTAAAAATCAAAGAGGAGGTCCTCTACACACAATCAACCTACAACATGAGGTCCTCATCATGTTGAAAAAATTCTCTATCCCAATGAACCATCTTGTGGAAGAAGATAGAACCATCGCCACTTAAGGAAGAACCCCATGAAGTTCTATATTTTTGTGAATACCACCCTCATATCTGATTCTGAATTTGAGTGGGTTCCAATGATGGAGCGTTCATCCCTATATTCTACATCAGAGTCTGGGGTAGAAACCTGACATGTGACTTTTGTCCTTCCAAAAGGCGATATGTACCAGATCCCCAAATCCCTTCACAAGTATATGCATGTGGAATAATATTTGGATCCATTCTAGAATATCTCAGTTTATCCCTCCCTATCATCTCTAGTTTCATTCTCTACCTTACATGAGATCATAGAGAGTTATTCTGGGGAATTATAGGAAGAAATAACCAGCCATATTCTTCACCGATAGACACTTCCCTTCACATGAATCAAGAAGAAATAATCCATCCTATAGGGACATGATGATGTGGTCAGTACCATATCTGAGAAACAACCCAGTGAGTGGCAGACTGTTAGCTCAAGTGCCATTTCTCCTGTTGGTTAGTCCATCACCATAGTGGTCTAAATCAGTGCCACTTCTAGTTCCTTAGCTAACCCTGATTGAAGACTGGGGCCACCAAGACTTGGAATCCACTTATGAGTAGATAAGTTTGTGGGAAACCCTAGTCGCTGATTAGTTTTCAAAGATGTTTTGGCCCATCACTACTATCGAAATCGACATTCCGGTGTCACTAACTCAAGATGAGGTTTCATGATTTCATCAGACCATCTAGATGGTACTTTTGTTCCTCTGAAACCATCAATTTTCTTATCTAAAGATTCAATAGAATTGTGGTGACATTGGCCAACAACGTCACATGGTTGAATTAGCAGTGATTTCGGTGGCTCAGCAACCCGCATCACATAGCTACCATGGGACCCTTTAGAAATGATTCATTTAGAGATTTTATATGCTAATATGAATTATTGAGAAGGCATACCCACACGTGTGTATACATGGATGGGGGAAAAATTCAGCTCTTATAACATCCTTCCTTTTTATCACATAAACTTTCATTACATTTTACAAAACCGAGGATCTTTAAAGTTTAGTGTCTTGGAAACAAGGAACTTAAAACATGAAAACATATTACATTCTTCTTAATGACTTGAAAGGATTCTCCTCATGTTCAACCTAGGTTCATTACTGCATCTCATAACCTGGGGACATACATCAAAATAAAGGGTGAGCAGAAGGCCCAGTAAGGGAAATAAGGGAAACATTTAACATGTGAACTTGAGATACATCAATAAAGTCATGAAAAAGAACTTTAAGGAATGAGAAAGAATCATGTGGAATATCATAATAACAATAACATTTTTTATAACTTGAATATGTGGCTACAACATCTAATATTGACAATAATTTCGTTTCACCAAGGTCCATCCCCAAGGAGTCATTAAAAATTACCAAGGTTATTCACCAAGGTATCAGTCTAAAAGGTCATATCTAGAGATTAAGTCTTTACCCAATGCATTGGAACGCTATCTGGGAGCACCCTTGACATGTCTTGTTTATCATGTGAGCCACATATATCATCATCAATCATTTCATAAACAACCCATATATCATAAAAGAAATGGGTTTCATTTCATAATCAAAACGTTTTAAAAACTCCTTTAAAGACATGATCTTCATGTCACTTTAAACCCACGGAAAAGGGAAAGCGGATTTCATGTATGTAAATCCCAGAATTTAAAATAGAAAATTTTTGATATATATGTGAATAACCTTATATAAATAAGAGATTTGAGTATTCACATAATAACATAAAATAATTTTGAGGAAATAGAGAGGCCTTTTGAGACGAAAATTCTGCAGCATAACAACTATGTTACAAGGTTTTAGAAAACATTGAAAAGAGAGGGGACATGGGTCACCCACTCATAAATGATCCATAAAACAGTAGAGGGACAGAATATTAAGGATATATGAACATGGTAATGAAATTTGAAAAATGTACCATATGAAATGAAGAACATGAAAGGAAGACAAAAATAAGATTTCTCTAATGAAAATTCGGCAGCCTAACGACGTCACTTAAACTTCAAAAAAAAAATGAATTGACGAGATCAAATAGGGTATCTCATCATATGAACATAAAATATTAGTATTATAGATATAGAGATAATACCCCAACATAATAAAAATGAACTTGAAAGACTAGAAATGAAAGTAGATCTTCAAAACGAGAAGGGTGAAAGAACCCCTTTGAAATTCGGCAGCCTAACGACGCCACTTAAACTTCAACAAAAATTAATTGGTGAGATAAAATAGGGTCTCTCATCATATGAACATAAAATATCAGTATGATAGATTTAAATATCATACCCCAACATAATAAAAAGTAACTTTCAAGATATGACATGGAATTTGAACTTTGAAAAGGGAGAAAGGTGAAAGAACCACTTAAAATTTTGACATCGTAACAGCGCCACTTAAAACTTCGAAATACTGAATTGAAGAGATCAAATGGGGTCTCTAATAATATGATCATAAAATATCAGTATGATAAATTTATAGATAATACCCCAACATAATAAAAAGGTACTTGCAGGACTTGATATGGAATTAGAACTTTGAAAAAGGAGAATGGTGAAAGAACAACTTAAAAATTTGGCAGCCTAACGGCGCCACTTAATACTATAAAATACTGAATTGAAGAGATCAAATGGGGTATCTCATCATATGATCATAAAATATCAGTATGATAAATTTAGAGATCATACCCCAACATAATAAAAAGTTACTCGAAATACTTTACATGAATATAGATCTTGAAAAATGAGAAGGGAGAAAGAATTCGTTACAATAATTTTGACAGCCTAACGATGCCACTTAAAACATCATAAAACGAAATAATGAGAGTACAAGGGGATATATCAATATATGAACATGAAAAGGGAATTAAGAGGAGTATAAAATAACATCCATTAATATAAGAACATGGGGAAAAAAGATATTACATAAAAGAGATTTCTTGAAAAGAAAGAGAGAGGTCAGATCCCTTACCTTAAAACGTAACTCTTAAAACTCAAAGGTTGGGACCTTGAGGGACTGGGGGCACCTTGGGAGGACTCCTTGGGAGATAATGAGACCAGAACTTCGTTGGGGGAGAGTTAGGAGTCCAATGTATGAGAGGATGGCTTGGTATTTATAGGGAAAGTGAGGGGACAATGCATTAATGGCCAAGGGACACCTCATTAGTGGTTTTGGAAAAACCATGGGCTTGCCCATGGTATTTTCCCATGGTATTGGCCACTTGGGACACCTAATACCTTATATTACTATTCATAAGTCGACCATATTGATTAAAAACTTAATACATCATTTAATGATGTCATTAAACACCCGTAACTCTAAAACTGTATTTTCACTATTCATCGAAAATTCAACTTTCTTAGAATAATCCCAAAATTTCACCTTAACCAAATATCAATGCTCTGATTTCAAAAATGACTTCCGTTTTATAAAAATAATTTTCTAAATATTTTTAATTAAATTTTTAATTAAACGACACTATTCACCAAAAATTCATTTTTTTTCAGAAAAACCCCCAAAAATTATTTTAACATAATATCGATGCACTGAGTTCAAAAATGAAATCTATTTTATAAAAATAATTTTCTAAATATTTCTAATTTAATTTTTAATTAAAAAACACTATTCACCTGAAAAAACTAATAATTGAATAATAATTTATGAAATCGTTATTTAACCATTTTTTTAAATCACATTACTTAATCAAGGTGCCTAGATTATATTAATACTTTCATTAAGTGAGATTACTAATACATTTTGTCACATTACTAATCCTAAGCATAAAATCACTATTCATAATTTACTATTCATCAAAAATAAAGTTGGTTTTATTAGACTCTAAATTTTGTACTGAACGTAATTGTAGAAGACCATTTTTCGAAAATCATTACACATTTTTAATTATTTATGGTTTATATAAACATTTTTAAAATATAATTTTTCTAAAATTCATCAAAAATATGCATACTATATTTATCTGGTCATTTGAAAATTCATAAACTTCATCATAAGAAGAAATCCCAATTTTTATTTAAAACAAAGGATTACACAAGGCAGTTACGGTCTCCTTACATATCCCCTTATCACACCAGCATATGACCTAAGTGTAAGGTGTGATAAGGTGAGAGAATCTGAGGGAGGCTCGACCAACATCGCACGAGTAGTAATTTCTATCAGTTTGAACTTCTCGCAAAGGAAATTCCATTCTAACTTCACACAATGATGTTCAGCTTGGGTTTGGTCCAGAGCAAAGCCCAGTGGTGCTACCTCCTTCCCAAGTTCTGTTAGATGGGCTTCGATCGGTCCAAGACTACTGGGTGAGGCCATCTAATCTTCTTTTTATAATAATTAACAAAGATTACTTGTATTTAGAGACAATAATCGAAACGTTTAGTTTACAGCGGTCATATTGACCAATGTTCATATAACAGTCAAAACCCAATGGTCTCATTTTAATTACACTCATGTTATCAAATGAACCATTTTATTGAGTATAAAAAAATAAAATAGACTAACACAAAAAATTAGGAAACAAGATTTATTCAAAATTTCGGGTCGTTACTATATTCCCCCCTTAAGAAATTGCGTCCTCACAATTTTTAAAATTGGGTTTTGAAATTTCATAGAAATTACCACATCGGAAAAGGAGTTAGTAAAACTATTACTTTAAAAGAAAGAAAGGGAAGTACAAAGGTCACCTGAGATAACCCACATTAATATTCCATGTAAGAAAACATGGACATGGAAGAAAAGAAAAGGGCCAAGTTCTGAGGGAGAGTGATAGAGAACATTATTAGGAGAAAGTTAATCATAAGAAAATCCCAAACTTATGATGTGTGTAAACGATCTTTGATTACCTAGTAAGAAACTTAAACCAACAACGTTTTTGTTTTTCGTTCCTTTTCATAATTTTGAGGAATTCATTTACTAAATAGAACAAAAACATAAGAAAATATACCTACCTTCATGTAGAGTTTCATCCTTTAATAAGTTTCTACCCAAAACTAATCTTTTCTACAAGCGATGAACATTCAAAAACACTTGGTATTATCAAAACACATGAATCATCTTCTTGAGAGTCACTTAATCCAAAAAAGATTAACTATCAATTTCTTATACCTTTAAACTTTATCCCAAAAACAGAAAGGGTAAGATAAAACAACACTTCAAAAAAATAAAGAATCCCATAGGAAGGGAAACTACTTTTAAATCATCAAAGATCCATGGTACTACCCAAAGTTCATAATAGACCATTCCATAAATAACTGTTCTTAAAATTCTTCATAATAAACCAAACTAAGATTGAAACCCAAATACAAGAAAGATTTGATAACATAGTCTTCCAAAATAAACTTCATTGTTCATATCCAAACAACATCAACCACTCCTAACATCTTATAACAAAAGTAGCTAACCTAAACATATTTTACCCAAGATAGGTTAATCATTCCCATAAGTAACCTAAATTACTATAAGTCTATCTTAAATTCATCGATTCTTCAAAATATAAGTCAACCTTACTCCTCAATGAAAATACTGTAGTAATTTATTTACCTCGATCATATAAGGTCCCCAAAATAGTGAACATCTTCCAAAATAATAATCATCTTTTAATCCCCTAATCATCCCTCTCATATTAATATGAAAATCATCGCATTTCCTATCACATTGTTTCTTGGGACATGTTCATCCATTTCCCACCATTAACTAAGAAGAGAAAGTATAATTAGGGGCTTAAGTACTTAGCCAATAATCATGAAAAGGAACTGAAAGCATATAAGGATAACTTGTAGAAGAAAAGTATACCCTAACTTGTGATCCCCTAGGTTCCCATCTAGTTTATCCATGATCATATATTCTTATGTGAATCTTTATTTTATTTTATCTTTGTTCCTTTAACAACGGCTCATACTAAGCTTATGAATTTACAAAAACATATCTCCCAGGAGTGTTGTAACCAATAGTGCAACAAGGCCCGTTGTCGTGTACCAGTTCCCGTTCGAGTCTAGCTCAAAGTAGTGTTTTCGGGTTTTACCCCTATGTATATCTGTGCCAGAGCCACCTCTACCTGCTCGTATCCAGACAGAGATGTATTTGTTTGGCAACCCCTTACTCAATACTCACCAAAATACCAGGAAGATTTCCTATATTTAAACTTTTCTATAGGGTTCTTCCAATAGTTTTCATATCCTAATTTCCACAAATAAATAAACCATCCTTTGATACCTACTATAGCATCCCACCTTTTTATCACATAAACTTTCATTACATTTTACAAAACCGAGGATCTTTAAGGTTTAGTGTCTTGGAAACCAGGAAATTAAAACATGAAAACATAAAAAATTCTTCTTAAAAACGTGAAAGTATTCTCCTCATGTTCACCCTAGGTTCATTACTACATCTTATAACCTAGGGACATACATCAAAAGAAAGGGTGAGCAGAAGGCCCAGTAAGGGAAACAAGGGAAACATTTAACATGTGAACTTGAGATACATCAATAAAGTCATGAAAAAGAACTTTAAGGCATGAGAAAGAATCATGTGGAATATCATAATAAAAATAACATTTTTTATAACTTGAAGATGTGGCTACAATATCTAATATTGACAATCATTTCGTTTCACCAAGGTCCATCCCCAAGGTTTCATTAAAAATTACCAAGCTTATTCACCAAGGTATCAGTCTAAAAGGTCATCTCCAGAGATTAAGTCTTTACCCAATGCATTGGAGCGCTATCGGGGCGCACCCTTGACATGTATTTATTATCATGTGAGCCACATATATCATCATCAATAATTTCATAAACAACCCATATAGCATAAAAGAAATGGGTTTCATTTCATAATCATAACGTTTTAAAAACTCTTTTATAGACATGATCTTCATGTCACTTTAAACCCACGAAAAAGGGAAAGCAGGTTTCATGTATGTAAATCCCAGAATTTGATTTTTTTTGATATATATGTGAATAATCCTATATAAATAAGAAATTTGATTATTCACATAATAACATAAAATAATTTTGAGAAAAAGAGAGAGGCCTTTTGAGACGAAAATTCTGCAGCATAACGGCTATGTTACAAGGTTTTAGAAAACATTGAAAAGAGAGGGGACTTGGGTCACCCACTCATAAATGATCCATAAAACAGTAGAGGGACAGAATATGATGGATATATGATCATGGTATTGAAATTTTAAAGATATACCATATGAAATGTAGAACATGAAAGGAAGACAAAAAAAAAGATTTCTCTAATGAAAATTCGGCAGCCTAACGACGTCACTTAAACTTCAAAAAAATGAATTGATGAGATCAAATAGGGTCTCTCATCATATGAAAATAAAATATCATTATGATAGATATAGATATCATACCCCAACATAATAAAAATGAACTTTAAAGACTTGACATGAATGTATATCTTCAAAACGAGAAGGGTGAAAGAACCCCTTAGAAATTCGGCAGCCTAACGACGCCACTTAAACTTCAACAAAAATGAATTGATGAGATCAAATAGGGTCTCTCATCATATGAACATAAAAGATCAGTATGATAGATTTATAGATCATAACCCAACATAATAAAAAGTAACTTTCAAGACTTGACATGGAATTTGAACTTTGAAAAGGGAGAAAGGTGAAAGAACCACTTAAAAATTCGACAGCCTAACGACGCCACTTAAAACATCAAAATACTGAATTGAAGAGATCAAATGGGGTCTTTCATCATATGATCTTAAAAGATCAGTATGATAAATTTAGAGATCATACCCCAACATAATAAAAAGGAACTTGCAAGACTTGAGATGGAATTAGAACTTTGAAAAAGGAGAAAGGTGAAAGAACCAATTAAAAATTCGGCAACCTAACGACGTCACTTAAAACATCAAAATACTGAATTGAAGAGATAAAATGGGGTCTCTCATCATATTATCATAAATGATAAGTATGATAAATTTAGAGATCATACCCCAACATAATAAAAAGTAACTTGAAATACTTTACATGAATATAGATCTTGAAAATGAGAAGGGAGAAAGAATTCGTTACAAAAATTTCGGCAGCCTAACAGCGCCACTTAAAACATCATAAAACTAAATAATGAGAGTAAGAGGGGATATATCATTATATGATCATGAAAAATGAAGTAATATGAGTATAAAATAAAATCCTTTAACATAAGAACATGGAGAAAAAAAGAAATTACATAAAAGAGATTTCTTGAAAAGAAAGAGAGAGGTCGGATCCTTTACCTTAAAACGTAACTCTTAAAACTCAATGGTGGGGACCTTGAGGGGTTGGGGGAACCTTGGGAGGACTCCTTGGGAGTTAATGAGACCATAACATCGTTGGGGGAGAGTGGGGAGTCGAATGGATGAGAGGATGGCTTGGTATTTATAGGGAAAGTGAGGGGACAAGGCATTAATGGCCAATCGACACCTCATTAGTGGTTTTGGAAAAACCATGGGCTTGCCCATGGTATTGGCCACTTGGGACACCTCATACCTTATCTTACTATTCATAAGTCTACCATATTGATTAAATACTTAATACATCATTTAATGATGTCATTAAACACCCGTAACATAAAAACTGTATTTTCACTATTTATCGAAAATTCAACTTTCTCAGAATAATCCCAAAATTTCACCTTAACCAAATGTCAATGCTATGATTTCAAAAATGAAATCCATTTTATAAAAATAATTTTATTAATATTTTTAATTAAATTTTTAATTAAAAAACACTATTCACTAAAAATTCAGTTTGTTCAGAAAAATCCCCAAATATTACCTTAACATAATATTGATGCTCTGAGTTCAAAAATGAAATCCATTTTGTAAAAATAATTTTCTAAATATTTTTAATTTAATTTTTAATTTAAAAACACTATTCACCCGAAAAAACTAATACTTGAATAATATTTTATGAAACCGTTATTTAACCATTTTATTGAATCACATTACTTAATCAAGGTGCCTAGATTATATTAATATGTTCATTAAGTGAGATTACTAATCCATTTGGTCACATTAGTAATCCTAAGAATAAAATCACTATTCATAATTTACTATTCATTAAAAATCAAGTTGATCTTATTAGACTCTAAATTTCGTACTGAACGTAATTGTAGAAGACCATTTTTTAAAAATCATTACACATTTTTAATTATTTAAGGTTTATATAAAAATTTTATAAATATCATTTTTCTAAAATTCATCAAAAATATGCATACTATATTTATCCGGTCATTTTAAAATTCATAAATTTCATCATAAGAAGAAATACCAATTTTTATTTAAAGAAAAGGATTACACAAGGCAGTTACGGTCTCCTTACATAGCCCCTTATCACACCAGCATATGACCTAAGTGTAAGGTGTGCTAAGGTGAAAGAATCTGAGGGAGGCTCGACCAACATCACACGAGTAGTAATTTCTATCAGTTTGAACTTCTCGCAAAGGCGATTCCGTTCTAACTTCACACGATGAAGTTTAGCTTGGGTTTGGTCCAGAGCAAAGCCCAGTGGTGCTACCACCTTCCCATGTTCTGTTAGATGGGCTTCGATCGGTCCAAGACTACTGGGTGAGGCCATCGAATCTTCTTTCTATAATAATTAACCATGATTACTTGTATTTAGAGACAATAAACGAAATGTTTAGTTTACAGCGATCATATTGACCAATGGTTATATAACAGTCAAAACCCAACGGTCTCATTTTAATTACACTCTTGTTATCAAATGAAACCTTTTTTTGAGTATAAAAAAATAAAATAGACTAACACACAAAATTAGGAAACAAGATTTATTCAAAATTTCGGGTCGTTACAGCTCTTCACTTCAGTCCTATCCTATAGTAGACATACTTGCCTAGGGACATAGAGGATACTCCTCTAGGTTTAGTCATGGTGAATATATATTATCTTGGCACACTCATGTATAGATATAACAAAGTCAGTTTTGAGGAAGAGGAACGACCCCCTAGGGCAACAAAATATATGTTGGACACCCAAGGTGTTGTCACCCACCAGCAAAGAAAGATTCTTATCTTTGCAGAGCCCTCCAAATCATTTCCCTTAGTTCGATACCCCTACAAGGGTAAAGGGATAGCCAAGACCTATAATGCCTCTGAACCATCTTGTTCAGTGAAGAAGATAGAGGTTGATCATACGATAGACACCTTTCTCCAGAAACATTCTGAACAAAAAAGGATCATCGACGAGATCCATACTAAGAGGTGTATGGATTACTGTGATCCTCAATATAATTCTATCCATCCTTCATTTGGAAAGAAGAAGAATCCCTAATTATTACTTTTCTAGATAACTCTTATCAATTTTGAAGATTCTATGCATCCTAATAGGGTAGATATCAGAGATTACGACAAGAGACCACAGTATTTATCACTCAATCTGCCTGAGTTTCATGTGAATCCTCCTCAAGACCCGTCTCATGTCATTCCCCCAATAGCTCCTCAAGCAATTACTCCAGCAGTTCTACCAGGTTATCCCTGATCCATTGAACCCATCAACCATATAGATGACCCTTTATAGGAATTAGTGGTTTGGGATCCTTATCTAGAAAGTAATCCTCTTCATGACGACCTGATGGATGCACTCATCACGCACATCGAGGCCCTAAAGACATGGAAGGTGGTGATCCCACCTAATTTAAATCTACATCTGTTCTGGGTGGCTAATATTTCGGCACCCCCAGATTTCTGGAATCCTAAATTCTCCTCCTTTAACATGATGGGTGACTGGATATAACATATGACATACATTATTTCAAGTTACAGACCCATGATGGGAAATCCAAAACAATAGGAATCCGTTATGATCTAGTATTTTGTACATACATTATAAGGGCATGTCTTCATATCGTATAGATAGCTACTCATCAGGTTCATAGATGACTAGGAATTTATTCATAGGCAGTTTCTTTACCAGTTCAGCTCCACCACATGAAATAAAAGTACTACCGAACTCTTTATGTGAAAGCAAGGACCAGATGAGCAAGTTTTAGACTTTTTCTCTAGGGGTATAGGCCTCATGTATTCACATGACATGCCACTGACTCAAGAGAAACTTATGATGATGTGAATGGGGTATTTTAAGACTAAATTGGTTCCATCCTTCAACACTCAGAATTCCCCATGTGGCTTTTTGGGACATTTATAACAGGGCTTAACATCTACAGAATGTCTTGCAGCAGGCTATACAAGTGCGTTTGTTGCCTCTATCTCTGGTAAGAAGATCCACTAATGTTGGGACTACCATGATATCATATATAGACCCCCCCACTAGATTTTTTTACCAAAAGATCCTCCTCCACTACCTCTACAAGGGAATCAGCTAAAGGTCCATCCTCAGGCTTAGCATTTCCCAGTGCAAAATATCTAGGCACTACCACGCAATGCACCACCACCACCCAGGAGATACAATCACGCTCTAGCCCCTTGTCAGGGCCAGGCTCCAGGAGTTCCCTTTCCAGATAAGAGAAACTAGTCCTAATCATTTAACTAGGATCAGGTTCCTAGTTCTTCCCATAGTACCTTGAGTTAATGTATTTAAAAGCTTCTTGAATGAAAGAGACCCGAGGAGGCTAATCTCATTGACCACCCCAACCACTACCCCTATCACCAATTCCTTGTACATACCTTCAGGAAGTTGTATATATTCATGGAATATATCTAGAACCATATCGATAATAATAAAATCCCTAGAACAAGTAGCATGTATTTATATAAATCCTATCAATGAAAGAAAAGATGAGTGGTGCAAGGTCTGCATCCACATGACAAATAAGTATGACAATTTTATTGCTCATAGGGCAGTTAATGGTGCCCATGGTATAATCTATTCTCATTTGAAATGGCCTGAACCTTCTGAAGTTTCCATATCTCCTATGGTTACAACTTATGCATCCACATGTCATCATTTTACTTCCCAGAAGAGTAGGCTCCACCGCCGAAAGGGGAAGAAATGTTACCCTTCAATGTCGAACCCATATCAAACCCTTGGTAATTTAATTCCTCCCAAAATGGGTGCCCCCTTTGAATCTAACTAGTATTTAAAGATTCTTCAGATAATGATCAAGACTATACTGTCATGAATACCTTTGAGATGATGGAAGCCAATGTGGTTCCTGATGATGTGGGGTATAAATTTGGTCATCCAAATGTTCTCGGTCGATGCCATTGTCGATGGGGTCAAGGCCATGTGAATCATTGGAGTGCCCAGGTCATGCATGATACTGAGACCAGACAATAGGCTTAGTGAATAACCATGTAGATATAGGACTCTCATCCGATCTTGTCAGTTCACAACTGTTGTCATTCATGATACTCAACCAGGAAGATCCACCAAAACCATGTTATAATAAGTCTCATTTGATTTCAGCCAGGCCTCAGTCAAATGTCACCCCGGTGATAGTAATTTTGTGTGGTTCAGCCAGTGAAAAATATAATATTCACTACACCAGGTAGAATCCACAGGTTTGACTGGCAATGCCTGTCATACCTCCTACGCAGGAACAACCTCTTCATGGTATAAATGTGAATCTAGTGTGGATGTATGAAGTGATCAAGAATATTTCCAGAATACCCGTAATGTTATCGATCCCCGAGGCCCTCCACCTATTAGAAGAAATGCGTGAATCCCTAACATAGGCTTTGAAAATCCCCCTATAGTTTGAAACAGAGGTAGCAGTTGTAGAATAATTCCATGATAAAGAAGTCAAGCAAGTAGAATTCTGATCCATCATATCATTATCAGGAGAATATAAAGGTTCTTCCATATAGGAGAACATTCACACACTATAGATCATATGTCAGATCCATGGAATGGAAGTACACTATTGTCTCATTGACACAGGTTCCAAGATCAATCTCATACCGAACCAGTCTCTCCAAAAGCTACAAATGACTAAAGAAGATATGAGTCCCTTTGACTGGAAAATTCAGGATTATGATAAGACCAAGTAGGGACCATATGGAAAGATCCTCCAGAAGACCTAGTTTGGTGGTCTGATTGTAAACACTAAATTTATGGTGGTGTCATAGGATAACACATAAAATGTACTTTTGGCTAGACCATGGATCCATATGCATGTAGTTGTTCCCTCCTCATATCACAAATTCCTTACGTACTCCCTCAATGGTCGAGTGGGTGTGCTCCAAGGTGATTCATCTCATTTCTCTTCTTCTAAAGCCTGATAATTGGATGATGACTATTACAAGTGAAAAAAGGGGTTTATACCAATGAGGTTGAGCCCACTTTTATTATGGACCACCCATGGGTAGATTTAGATGATGCTTTCATCCTCCTGATTCACTATTTGGGGGCTAAAACACTAGAATTGGGACACTGCTTCTTTGTTTATGAGATAAGGGTAAGGTTCATTCCTAGGTAAAAGGAACATAAAAATATTTCCTCATACTCCTATACAAGAAATGATAGACAGATACCAGAACCTATTACCCCTATAAGGTATCGGGATGTTCTCCCCATGGCTACAACAATGCTTCGTACTAGGTTGTTTAGTTGGGCTGGTCTATGTCGACACAGACTAACTGGACACCACTACTTTGAACTCATCAAACATGGACCCTAAATAGAAGGCCTAATGGAATCTGTTTGAAATCTTTTGTTTCCATGGATTCAATAGTTAATGAATATCTTGAAGAATATTCCACCACTGCTCAAGTCGACGCCAACATTATTATAGGGTTAGTTAACATAGAGGATTTTTCTCCTACCAATGATCCTCTCATATCCATCAATTAAGATGATTTGGAAGAAGATCTTCCCACATTTGAATAGGGTATCTCCACCACAATCTAAGATTTATTATATGGGAATCCTGGCACTGAGATAGATTTGATCCTGACACTGATCAGTGAAAATATACTTGAAAAGGTACAACAATAGTATGTGGACTTCCTAAAGAAACATCATGATGTGTTTTCCTATAGTTATGAAAAGATTCTAGGGTTGGACCCTTAGGTCTCCATCCATTATCTCCAAATCCGAGTGAGTCATCATGGGTTCTTGTAGCATCCCAGAAAGATGCACCCATATCATGGTGTTATGGTAAAGGATGAAGTTGATAAGCTCATCAAATCCAACTTCATCAAGAATGTATAGAACCTCACATTGTAGGCCAAAATTGTTCCTGTTAGGAAGAAGAACAGATAGATCAGAGTCTATATTGAATTCTGGGATCTCAACATCTATAGCCCGAAGTATGATTTTTCCGTTCTAGTGACATATTCACTGATTGATGATACCACTGGATTCTAGGATATCTCCTTCATGGATGGGTGTTCTGGGTATAATCTTATCTGTATGTCCCTATAAGATGAGGAATCTACATCCTTCATAGCACAGCATGGTACCTTTTTTTTTCCAATAATGAATTTTAGTTTGAAGAATAATTGAGCTACCTATTAACATTAAATGCACCAAATATTCAAATAGATCCTCTATATTCTAGTGTAATGTTACGTGATCGATTTGGTTGTTAAATACTTCCAACATTTGAACCATCTAAGAGACCTTGAGAGAGTGTTCAATTCCTTCACTCCTTTCATATAAAGATGAACTCCTTGAAATATGTGTTTGGGGTGACCATTGGGAAATCACTTTGCTTCATCATTAGATATAGAGGCATCAAGATTAATCTATAGAGGATCAAAGCTATCAACCAGATGTTCTCTCCAAGTATCCTATAGGAGCTCTGAGCCTTTCACGGACACTTATCATATGTACGCTAATTCATCATGAACCTAGAAGGAAATTGTAAGAACTTTTTCAGACTCATAAAGAATTGTGTCATATATAAATGGGATGAAGGGTGAGAGACCACTTTTGAGGAGATCATGAAGTATCTCTTGCAGCCATTGGTTTTGATGCCACAGGTCTCTGGAAAACCTCTGGCCCATTATGTGACTGCCCTGGAACAATTTTGGAGCACCATTTTCACTCAGAAGAATAATGAAAGGACATATAAAATTTTATACTATCTTATTTGCATGGTTTTTTAAATAGAAAAAAATATTATTCTACTGAGAAGAGAAGCTTCATGCTGATTTTCATAGGGAAGAAGTTACGACACTATCTGAATCATCACAAGATATAGCTGGTGTCCTGTGTGGAGTCGCTGAAGTATATCTAAAACCTCCCTATGTTGATAGGCCATCTAGCTTGATGGGTCATGATCCTTTAGTAGTTCGACATCAGATTCAATCTACAAAATCCCATCAAGGTTCAGGTGTTGTCAGACTTTCTTACTACCCACCCCTCCCTTGAAGCACAGTTCATGGATTTTGATATTCTTGATGGGCCCACTCTCTTAGTGGATCAGGCTATGCTATGTTCGAAAATAAATTTTGATGGCTCCTCCCAAAGTCCAACTGTAAAGAGGATCAATGATCCCTAACTCAATAGAGTATGATTGGGTATTGTCTTAATAACTCTTACAGAGGTTGTTTTCCCCTATTCTTTATGGATGTCATAAGGCTACATAAAAAATGAGGTAGAGTATCATACTCTCATCATTGTTATTTATTGGGCCTTTAATATTGATGTTCCTAACCTAAATATGTGGGGGGGGGGATCAAAATTAGTCATCCAGAAGATCAACAACGACTATTTTTTCAAGAATCCCAAGATTCTGACTCAACTAGAATGCCCTCTCCAACCGATGGACTAGCTCCCTTCTCAGATAGAGGTGACTCATGTTCCTCGATCACAGAATATTTGGTCTGATTCTCTGGTTAGTCTAGCCTCTTTTCTCACAAGGCCTGATAATAAAGATCTTTTCATTCATGTGTCTCATCGAAGGGTCATCTCCCCTTTTAGTTTATATAATGATTAGTACCAGTAGGTAAACTACCATACCATCGATGATTCTACATTTATTACTTAAGATACCCCTATAGTTTAAGAATTATCTGATTGGATGAATCCTTTCTTCGAGTATCTCCAGCACGGAAATTTGCAGTCAGATAGAGCCAAACATGAATGAATTTGTTGTCATGTATTTCAATTTACCCTCCAGAGTGGTACCAGTCTGGAGAAAAAACTCTATAGATATGGATTTTATGGATTTATCCTCTACTGTATTCAAGGATCTAATATTCCCCAGGTCATCCCGGAGGTCTATGTTGGGACTTGCGGCACTCACCAGGTAGGGATGAAGATCTCCCACCAAATTTGAACGTTGGGAAAATTTTGGCCCACCATGGTCCATGACTGTATTGAGTTATTCAAGAGGTTATATGCTTGTCATATCCATAACAACTTTTTTCATCGACTGCTAGAACCCCTCCACACTACTAAGTAATCTTGGCCCTTTTCGGTTTGGGGACTCGATGTTGTGTGGACATACCCACCATCAATGGTTCTCTAGTTCATGTTTATTCTAACCATGATGGATTTATTTTCCAATTAGGTAGATGTGATCTTGGTCAATGAGATCAAGGAACATTATATTGTTGAATTCATTATTTCAAACATTGTCCATCAATTCAAAGTCCCTCACATTGTTCTTACCGATAATGGCACCAACACCCGAGTAGTTGAGCTGAAGAAATTGTATTCCAAGTACAACATTAGGTATAACCAAAATTCTCATTACCATACAAAATAAAATGGAATGATCTCAGTGTTCAACAAGACCCTCTCTAAAATTCTCTAGATTATTGTTGGATAAATCAAGAAGATTTGGCCAGAGAATCTCCCAAACGCCCTTTGGGATTATCGAACAATGACTCATAAGTATACCTAGATGACTATATTCCTTGGTGTATGGAAAAGAGGCAGTCCACCCCATTAATATTCAGTTTCTATTTCTCATATAGCTATCTATGATCAAAATATGTCATAAAGAGTAGACGAAGTTGGTATAGTGGAGCTAGAAGACCTCGAAAAGCATAGGATCTAGACCTTGCACAATATAGAGAGTCACATGAAGATGATAGACTAAGATTTCAACAATAAAGTTCATCTCCACTTTTTTACATTAGGGTGTCATAGTATTGGCTCTGAGGATGTCAATGATACCTGGTACGAATCCAATGAAGTTGGAGCCTAAATGGGAAGGTGCCTTACATCATTCACTAGTCATATCCCAATAGTGTTTTGTCTTTGTTCACCATAGATGGTGAGTAAATTACTCCTCCCACCAACACCAATTTCCTTGAATAATACATTGTGTAAGAAATATCTATATCATCCTGCATGACATTAAACTCTTTTCTCCTACATTTCATTAACCATGTTTCTTATCACATAATGTTAAACTACATGGAACTTCCCAAACATCCTTCATAATGATAAACCAGCTAGTCATCCTACGGTTGGAGAACTATGACATTAAACTAAGATCTCGTTCATCCCAAACAATGTTAAACTATTTCATCATACTTGACATTAAACTATTTTATCCAGTATGACGTAATTTCCATAGAACATCCCGATCATCCTGCATGATGATAATCTACATGATTATCCTATTGTTTGAGATCTATGAAATTAAACTAAGACCTCATTATTCCAATAAAAATGACGTTAAACTATGATTCCCCATCCCACATGATGTTAAATTATTTCTTCCTACCTACAAGATGTTAAACTACATAATATTTATGGTTCTTTCTGCATGATGATAAAAGGAAACTGACCATTTATCCTACATGAAACTATACTTACTTTTTCCAAATGACTTTAAACTACTTCTTTGTCCTAGTTTAATGATGTTAAACTGCACACAACCACAATCTACACTACATGATGATAAAATTCACAACACCCTAGTGTCCTTTTCTAAGAGGGTTTCACCTTTGAAACTAGTCACTTACCATCCCTTCTCCAAAATTGTGTATGGATTGGTTCATATCCTTATGAGATACATTGGAATACCTAGACATTTTTTTATGGTCCTATTGCAAGTTACCTCAAATTCCCACCCAAGGATTATCTCGAGAATATGTGGTGCGACTTTTCTACTTGGTACTGATTCACATTAGGTTATAACAGCCACACCATATACCTCCCTCAAGGATATTATTATTGACCTTCACCCATACCGTATGATGTTAAATTGAACTGAATTTAATAACTACATATGGATTGAATCATATCCTTAGGGGATACGTAGGAACACCCAGACATGTAGTATTTGGTCCCAACCATAATTTCATTCTTTTGGCCCTATTCCTAAGATATCTGTTGGGAGCACATTGTGTGGTTTGGATTTATGTGGTCCAATTTCATGTCAAGATTATTTTTTCCATATCGAGTTCTTCACCATTGGGATACCATTCTCCCAATGTAATATGTTCACGATAATAGAATTTGTCACAAACATCATCCTTAATGCACTATGTTAAACTGCACGAAATACAAGAACTATGTATGGCTTGATCCCAATCCGTATGGGATAGATATGAATGCCATGAAATGTTATCTTTGGGTCCATCTTGGGTTTTACACCTGTTTTTTGTTGGAATATGTGGTATGGGGATGGGCCTACTTGGTCCTCATTCATGTTGGGTTCCTCACCTTGACATGCTATATATATCAATTAGAAAGGCCTCATCCTCTAGTTCCAACTCCATAAACATAAAACATAATCCCAGTTATAAGAAATTTGACTTTAAACTATGTATTCATGATAAAAATATAGTTATAAATTCCTCCTTAGTCCTTGTTTGCATCATGTTTCAATGACTACATCATATGTACTTCTTTGGGATACATTTTTCACAGTGTCCTTGTAGAATGATAATAAAATACATCACAACCTTCCTCCTTACCACGCAACTTTAAAATACACATAATTCAATAACTATGTGTGGGTTGATTCCCATCCTTATACGATATATAGGAATGACCGTGCATTTTTTCTTCAAGACTATCCCATAGTTCATCAGCCATCTTTTATCTATCTTCATACTCTTTATTTGGAATTAGTCCATTGAAATTCCATATCTAATATCCCTCTTGAAGATTATAACTTTAATAAGGGGTTTGGAACCCTCCATATGATATTCCTCATTAACAAGCTGAGATGTGTTGTGATGTAGTTCCTAGAGTGTTGGATTCTACATGGACATTCTCTTATTCTATCTCCATGCTTCACATGTCTCCTTATTTGGATCTCCATCATATTTCACATTTGAAGGGACCCACTAACAAAATGTTATCATGCATCTTTGTCTCACCCAATATTCAAGTCCAACGCCCTAGATGATTTTGGATAACACTTTGAGCTAGATTCCATGTCTCAAACCTAGTCAGCAGTCAACCCTCATTTGTCTTTCCCCATTCCTAGTAATGCAATATGGGTGATGTGTCTCAAATAAGTTCAACAGTTATCCTCCATTGTTACACCACCTTCATTATGTTCTAAATATCATATATTGTGATTCACATACTTTGTTCATATCATTATGTCCAAGAAGAACTTTAACACCCTCAGTGTTACCCTTTTGTTTACCATCGGGCATTGAGAAGACTGGTCAGTGTCATTGGGACACCCTTGAACTAAAATCTCCATTCTTCTACCCTGTGCTTCCATGTGTCAATGAAATCCTCTCTAACCCCTATTTCCCACACCAAGAATTGATCACATGGGCTTAGAGGTTTTGGTTTGGGTTTTACAAGTATGAAAGAATCACACTACCATACAGTCCAACCTCTAGGACCATTAAAATAGGATTTTATGTCTCAACCGCATGATGCTAAATTGAGAATCTAACTCCAAGACATATTACTTACAAATCTGTGTGGGTTTTACTTGAGGAATTTGTGGTGTGAGATTGAGACTTCCTTGGACATCATTTGCATCATGTTACTTTATGGAATCACACTTCATATTTTCTTTTTGGAAGCGTCATCCTATAGTCCAATCTCTATTAACCTAGACTAAGATCCCAGACATCCTTTTTTCATAATTTTAAAATATGTAAGATCCCCATCCTTTTCATATGATGTTAAACTATGTATTTTGTTTCCTTGACATATGATGATAATCTACACAGCGCTATGATATATTTTTATGAGAATACATTTCCCCTTGTAATTATCCCTCAGCCAAACCATATACATGAACTATTTGTGGAAATATTACCATCCTTATTTGATACATAGTGATGCCTAGACATCTTATCCCCATGCCCAGCTGCAGAATCATGAACCCATTCTCCCTTTCTGGGCCTGGGTTCCCTCCTTGGGAATGTGTGGTGTGATTTGGATCTTTTGTTCCTCAGTCACGTCATGTTATTTTCCATATCATGTACGTCTACCATTGGATACATATGTCCTAGTCACATGATGATAAACCACACAACCTTTTCTTTCTTATCACATGAAGTTAAACTATATGGATATGTCCCATGAAAAAGACATTAAAATAGGCATTCAAGGACCAGGCCACATGACTTTAAATTGTACACAAGATTCCTCATAAATGCAATGTGGTATGGAGACAAGCCTCCATGGTAATCATTCATGTCAGGTTGGATATACCACCACATCATACATATTCTACCAAGGGAATCCCCTCTTAATGTTTAAAATCTATGACCATAAACTATGATCCCCATAGAGAATGTTTGGTGTGACGTTGAAACTCTTTTGGATCATTACGGTCAATTTTATCTCCTCTACTACATGCAATAATTTTAGGAATCGAAACCATAGTCCATGTAACATGACTTTAAACTATAGTCTAGGGTCTAAGAAGTATGACCTCAAACTGCGTGCAATGTCCTAGCTGCATGATATTAAAATGTACCATGCATCATCCTCACCGTATAATGTTAAACTACACATTCATCATTGTCACTTTCATGATTTTAAACTGCAAAGAATCCTAGGACCTCATCAAAAAGATCATATCCCATAGCGCTAGTCATTTACCGCATTTTTCATATAATTATATTCTTCTCATCATTCGAGATGATAATCCCCTGGAAGAAAGGTTTGATCTTTGATCAGACCGATGCACCTACACTGGTGTACTCTCAATCATGGTGGCATAATTTCAAGAGTGTTGGAATTATTTTGAATATCCCATGACTCCACTCTTTATTTCTCATTCCCCTAATTTTGATCTCATCCACTTTCATGTCTGTAGGGACCCCATTATGGGTTTTCTATGGCAATTTATATTTCCTATCATTCTATTCCAATGCCTAGGAAGATATCAGACATCATCTCAAGTAAGGTCATGCATTTCAAATAAATCCAGAAGTCTACACTTGTTTGTTTTTCCCCATTTAGGCTAATGTTTTGAATATTGTGGCTTGAATATGGTTAGTAGGTATCTCATACTGGCATTCAATCCTTGCAGGGATTCCTAATTTTTGGAATCACAATTCAGAATTCCTTTTACCCTTTTTTTGGATTGATTCCAATGCCCCTGACGTCATTCTTCTCATGCGATAGAGCACGTTGGGAATGAAAAGTGGGTTGTTCCAAGATATTTGTTCCCCCATCAAAGCCTCTCTCATCTCGAACACTCTAGGTGGTTTGTCAGAAATATAAAACCCCAAGTATTCGATGGTCAGCTAGAATTATCATACAAAGATAACAATTATGCGGTCGTCTCTTGATTCTCACACCGGGAATGACCCACACATGCTTGTGAATTTGTCATTAGTTTCTTCATAGATATTACCGAGATGAATTAATTAAAATAAGGAAGAGATATTTCTATACACATAGTTCTTAAAAAACAAATAAAGTAATAATTATGTTTCAAGAGTTTGAAGAAACATGGCCTCTATGGATTTTCCCCATCAATGGAGAACTCAACTTTGTCTCCCTATGATGTGTTGCCTCTAGGATGTGCAGTCATGTCATGAGATCCATTTATTATTAATTTTCCATAGATTGGAGCTCATCATATTTGATCAGTGCCCGATCATGTTCAGCTTGATGTTCAGCCACTTGGCTACTCACCTTCTTCAACAGCTTATGGGCCCCCACAAGCTAGACCTTCATTTGTATAATGAGTTATTATTTACCATTTACGATGTAAAATTTGTCACATATATTCTCATATAGGAACTGGATATCTGTTTTAACCACTTAAATCTTCAAGAAGTTTTGTATATTTTTTTCTAGCACTAGGATGTGTCCAAATTCCATCCTATTTCTTGGATGTTCTTAGTAACATAGTCTCTAATGAGCATGTGTAAGTCTTGAGAATCCACCCCTCCAGCACACAAGTCTCATAGACATCGGTGATGTGATCTCATTATGATTACCCAATGAGGTTTTGGAGTATTTTAATGAAATGCTTGACTAAATTACATGAATGGCATTGGGTATCCCGGTTGTCCACAATCATATCAGAGTCAGACTCTTATAGCTCTTCTGGATCTGCAGGTTTGGACTTTGGGAATACAACCAAGAATTCAGCAGTAGGGTCTTCCTATGTCATTATGTTTTTCGGGTGGGGTTCCATATCTTATGGTTGATATTCATCACTTGATCCCCCTCGATGAGGTTGTCTCTTTCAGCCTCACCAGTAGCACTACCAACAACCACAATCAGCCAATTACTGGAGGTCATGGACTGTTCATCTTGGAGGCTTGGATCCACATGAAACAAAACCCCAATCATGAAAGGGGGCCCAGGTCCTTCTACCATTCACACAAATTGAGAACCCACCCCTGTAAGGACTATTTAGACAAGGGCTAGGTCTGTCAATCTGACTGGGAAATCACCATGTATAACTCTTGTAGGTAAGATACTTACATTGGTTGAGCGATGAGTGCTCATGCTCTTTCCATTTTTTCCATATCTAGGATTCGAGTACATATCCCCCCATATATGATTGTTGGTTCTGAATGTACTAGAGAGGCCAACCTAGAATCCCCAACACTACTGGCCTCAGAAACTACTATTTCTACGTACATGGGCCCTAGTGTTTGGTTCTTCATGCCTGTCGCCATGCCTTTATCCGCATCAGTAGGGGTCTCTTGTGAATGGTTCTCCTATAAAAAATATATTTTATTTGAGAAGCCAAGATAAATATTAGAGTGGTAATAGCATAGGGGAGTGATTTATAAATTACCTTAAGAGATTTATAAAATCCTTTTAGAGAATTTTCCTCTGGGGTCACAACCTCACCTTCCTCTAGGGGACTCCCTCTATTATAATCTTTCCCATATGACCCATCTGATTCCTCGGGTAGGGGAAAGCACACCACTAGCTTGATAGATAAAAATTATGTTGAGGATTTCCGATCCAGTAATACTTTCACCCGAGCCTTCAATGGATGAGGAATGCATCAATTCTCCAGCTCAACCACATACCACTATCCCTCTTCCTAGGATACAAGGAAGCCATATTTGGAATAACCAATTCCCATAAGATCCATCCGAAACAGGTTTATATAGTCCCAAATTTCAAAAGAATTATGGAATTTCCCATTGACATTCCAAGATTCCCATGCTTGAGGGTAAAAAACATCATCAAGTATATCAATGCAACACTTCAGCTTCTTGGGAGATTGAGTAGGTATTCTGCAGAACCCTCTTGAGTGTTACCCTTTTTCTTGAGTCTATTTGATGGGAACCACTGGGTCTGCTATAAGTACTCTCCTTCCACTTATGGTCAAAGCAGGCCTTAAAATTACTAGCTCTACTACTACCGATCCACCACCATGATGTGTGTTAGCCTTACTACTATGGTGTACTATCACCATTGTTTATCCCCAACTGTGAGGCAGAAGGTCCACAACATCACTTCCTTGGATGGTATATTGTTTTAATATTTCTCCTAGGTAGTCTTCCTCCCAAAACATTGCATAATGATCAACTAGTTTATAAGAATAAGTGGGAAAGGCAACTCATTTTTCATCTCCCATCATCCCATGTGAAAATGAGACAAAGCTACCTCATTGCGCATGGGTGATCTTCATGATGTAACCCCTTGTACACTGTCGAGTTCAGTCTCTTTAATAATATGAAAAACCTTCGAAACTAGTTTGGGGTGTACGATTCACATATTGGCTTGCAATCCACATACTCCACTAGCACTCCACTTTGAAAGGCCTAGACATATGAACAATGATCTTCTGTTACTCTTCCATCATTAGTGAACACTCCCATTGGCATAAGAAATGGATGTAAGTTTAATTGTTCTTCTCTTCAGATCTTGTTTATCACCACCATCTGGTTTACCTTTAATGGGAAGTTTCCTACAACATTCATAATGGACGATCAAATTTCCATCTTAAGATGGGAAATGAAGATCAAGTATTAATATCCCCCATGTGTGCTCCCACCAAGCCATACAGAAAGTGGAGTGGTCCGCCCATGCACAATGGCTTCTTACCCTCACTGATATTCAATATAACCTTGTAAAACTTTTCAAGCACTAGAACTAATAGGTTTTTTCAGTTCCCCATTTCTATAATTTCCACCATGATGAACGTTCTTGGTCGTGTGACCTTATATGCATCCCTTACTGGTAGCATCCACCCAAAAATGAGTGCAGATATGAACCCATCCAACCAAACTACCAGTTGATGCTTGGTGTTGATGTTATACCACCACAAATGATATTGGATTTCCTCGTTGAAACTATAAAATAACCTTCCTTTCCTCATAGTTCTCTTCTTGGGATGGTACGATGCCTTATGGGTAGTTTCATGGGTGCCCCTCCCTCAGCAAGCCTCTCTGAGGGAAAGTTCAGGAAATTGCTGAACCACTGCTTAAAGTGGACGTACCTTTTCATTTTCTTACCTTTGTTTGTGCCTGGAACCAAGTCTATCAGTATATTCTCCAAACATGGAATCTTCTCTAAATCCTCCCATGAAATCATTTTGGGGAGAAATTCATCATACCTCAGCCCATAAATGGGAATCCCAGAGATATGATAGAGGTAGGGGAGAATGATACTGACCTCCCCATAATGAAAACGAAAAGTGTTGGTCCTCAATAAACACCTACATAGTAACTTGTGAATGATGTCTTTTGGTTGGTAAATATTGAATTTGGAAGCCCATGTCACTTCATACAGGAGTACTCGCCTCATCTCTGCTCTAAATTATGCATAGGATAGGCATACCCAGTAGCCCCAAGCCCATTCAATGGTAAAATTTCCACCTTGGTGCAGGTCCCAATAATCAATACATACATATTTTAGGTGCCTTAACGCCACCTTGAATATTGTATGATGTTTCGGTGGAGATGAATCTCACTCTAATGGTTTCTCATCGATATTGTTGAGATGGTTATAAAGGAAATATGCAGTGAGAGGTGAATGATCCCTCCAGGTATGGCCATCAACAAATATAATCCATTAGTACTGGCCCAGTGTGCCTCTAAACCTGTAATTTGTTTCATCACTGTTTTCATCTATGATGAAGATGTCCTACCTCAGACCAAATCCATACAAAGGAAATATATTGTAAAGATGATAGTCCTTCTGCATTTATTTCGGTATCCCCACCATCGATTTGTGATCAGAGTGCTTCTGAACACACAACCCAATTTGGATTTCATTCAATAGATCTTCTCTTCAAGTATCAACTACAAGTACCTCTCGAGAAAATTCTTGGGTGTCCATCATATTTTGAGACATTTTCATAATTATTGATCTTTTTTACAAGGATCATTCATAAATCACTATTGCAAATAACCATATCATGGAGCCATAATATAATCTTTTTTATCATGAATAAATAATTGATCTTGATTCCCTGATTCTATTAGAAGTGTTCATGGAGAAATGGTCCAATGAACCCGTTCGCAAGGGATTGTTCACGGGAAAACCACTTTGTGAAAAAAGAGCTCTGGTGCCGTTGTTTTCAGAGATCTAGTACGGAAAATGGCCCCCTAATTTATTATTTTATAGAGAATGAACCATCTTTCTTTGTGGTGGACTTCACACTCCACAACCTCACAATGTAATTTTAAACCAACTCGCATTGTGCTCATTCATCGCGAGCCCACTTCAAGACCAACCGATTTTTCTGCCACTTACCCTCAAAATTCAACCCTCCTTTATCCATCAGCTCCCATTATGAGGGGGGATATTTTTCACAGAAATACATGTCTTGGGATGAATCTAAGAAGAACACAGATGGTTGATGTATCTGAGATCAAACGAAACAAATATCATTAAATGATTCTTCCTCAAAAAGTTCATTTAGGCTACCTTCAACCCTCACGAGCACATGAGGCACTGATGGAAGGAACTATAAGTCCAACAAGCCCCATGACCACCACAAAGGAAGTTGACAGTAGGCTCCATGAGTCTGAAAAACCCTACGACTACCACAAATTCATTTGACGATTGGCTCTGTGAGTCTGACGATCCCCACACCTCTTTATGGAGAATATTTTTGCTTCGTGATGCGCCTCTGATGTATCAACCCGATCTTTTTAAATGATAAATGTTTCCTCAAAATGTGTGTTATATTATTCAATAAAACTCTATCCCTTTAATAATGAAGTGAGTAAAAATGAAATGTGACCTTTGGGTTTCAACCATTGAATGACTGTGGGAAAATTATGACCATTGGTCAATATCAACATTGGAAACAATTCTCATAATAATAATTTAAACATTATAATTAGTATTATAAATAGAAATTATAATGGATAACAAATGAAGAAAGAAGAGTTGATGGCCTCATGCAGTAGGGTCGTGCCATACAAAAACCATTTGACAGAGCTTAGGAAGGAGGTTTCATCACTGGGCTTCGCTCTTGACCAAGACTAAGCCCAAGATAAGCTTCAACATGTTAATCATGAATGAAATTTCTCAAGGGAGAAGTTCAAGTTAGAGGAGATTACCACCCGGGTGATGTTAGCCAAGCCACCCCATGGGTATATCACTGTCTCACATCTCACCCTTAGGTCATGTGGGTGTTATAAGGGGTTATGTTTGAGGCCATAGTTACTTAAAATATATTACCTTTTTTTTAAATAAAATTTTTTGCTTCATCATTTTTGTTTTTGGAATAGTTTTATTTAAAATTTTAGATGGAATTTAATACATTGATTTTTTAGGTAAAATTTAACTTTTTAGATAAATATAACTTATTATAATAAACTATTTTTTTATTAATAATGTTTATTAAAATAAAATATTGTTATAAAAATACACTTTTTTAATTAAAAATGATTAAATAATTTTATATTTTTCAAGTGTCGAAAATTTTACAATGCATTTTGCTATGCATATTTTGTCTACTATTATTTCTAATAAATAAGTGTTTTTATTGTCAAAAGATAAATTTATCATATTTATGGACTTATTATGATAAAATAAATGTAATTTTTAATTCATAATATCAATATTAGGTTAGGATGAATTTATTAGAATTTTATAAAATAATTTTGTTTTTTCAGAAATACTAAAAATATAGTTTGAATTTTTCGGTGAGTTTAATGACATAATAGCTTGTTAATGATGATATAATAATTAATTTAAAATTATGGTCGTCTCTTATCTATCAAAGTAACTCTATAGGTGTCTCAAGGGGACAATACCATGGGAAAATACCATGGGTAAGCCCATGGTCCATGGAAATTAATAAAAAACTCCCTCAATTTTTCTATATAGACCCACCATTTTTATTTCTTCCCATTAATTATAAAACAATTTTCATCAAATATCTGATATTAATACTTCCCAAGGAGTCCTACCAATGGGTCCTCAACCTGCCAAGGACATGATCATCAAGTTTTAGGATCCATTATTCAAGGCAAGGGAACTCTCAACTTCTCTTTTTCTTTTGTGTTTACTTTTAAGGCGCTTTAAATTTTAAATTTCTATACCATGTTCTTCTGTACATTTAATTACAAACCTTTACTATTTTAAGAGTCATTTATGGATGTGATACCCTTTTAAACTCTATTTCTAATTTTTTCTAAAACCATGTTTCATACCCGTTATACCGCTTGATTTTTATCTCAAAATCTATCTCTTTTTATCAAGAAATTATTTTATTTTATCTGTGAGTACCAAAAAAATCTATCTTCTACTGGGGTATTAAAATATATGTAAAAATGATCTATTTTTGTTCCTGTATTAATAAACACGAAAACTTCCTTCCTTTTCCATGGGTTTAAAACAACAAAAGGATCTTGTTTTTAAGATCTTTCTAAAACACCATGATTTTGAAATGAAACATGTTTCTTTTATTCTCCATGGGTTATTTATGATACGTTTTATTATTATATATGTGTATCACATTAATTATGTTATATATAATAGTGCACCATTATTTCACTCTAATGCATTGGGTAAATAATTTAATCTCTAGAGATGAAACGTTTTACGATACCTTGGTAATTTTTATGACACCTTAGTGATGAACCTTGGTGATATTATTATGAATTACTAAATTAAATATTATAGCCAATTTAGAAGTCATTATTATTATTCTTATTGTTATTATATACCTATTTCTCATTCTTTTATGTACTTCCTCATGTTATTATTAATATTTCTCAGGATCACAAGTAAACGTTTTTCCTTGTTTACCCTTATTGGGCATTCTTCTCACCATTTCCTTTGATGCATCTCCCCAAGTTATGATATTCATTAATTGAACTTATTATGAAACTATGCTTAATAAATTCACGTAAATTATAATATTTTTTTCATTTTTTCATGTATTATATACTTTTTTATGAAGACAATCAACTTTAAATGATCCCATATTTGTAAACATTAATGAAAGGTTATGTAATAAAAAGGTGAGAATCCATATCTGATCATCATGAGATGCCCTGGCCTTTAAATATCAAGCTAAACCCCCCTTATAAGAATTTTAATCTAGAACATTCACCTTCTATGATCCATTTTCGCATAGCTTCTGAGCATTACAATCCCAAGAGAAAAATGAATTTCCCAAGGTACTAGAGCATCAAAAAACATCCTTTTCCTCATTCTGATTTTCCCTACCTATGGTAGGGATACCATTCACGAAGGCCTACACCCCTAAAAAATGAGGTTGGAACTACGGGGTACTTGAGGATCCAAGAATAATTAATCATTCACAATTAATTCATCTTACAACTCATGCCTCCATACCATGGCGTGGTCACCCTGCTTTGGGAAGCACCTACCTTCATGAAGCACCTAATCTCTGCAAAGATCCTGAGATTCACGAGGCACCTCTCTCTAAGGCCCCATGCTTTACGAGACCCTCTTATTTATGGTAATATATTCTTGTATGTAGTTATTTCTTGTTCACTCATGTGTTGTTACTTGTTTCACTACTATTACTAATTCTTCTCCACATAGGTACTCTAATATATATTTCTTCTTCGCATGACTATGCAAACACAAACCCCTTGAGTGACCACTCCTCCACCCCATTGTGCCCTAAATTACTGCTGCCTTCCATTCCCCAAGTTGGGGTGGGAATAAATTATGTAAGACCATGGGGTAAGGAGTGATCCCTCCTCATCCGAGATGCATGATAACAAACTACTAAAGGCCATCATCTTCAGTACACAATGTTAAATTGTAGTCTGTCCACATACAATACACATGGGTGCCCCACCTTAGGAGTTTTCCACACCCACTCATATCCACGAGAGTGAGATATCTTTCACCCCCATGATAGGGGATGATATCCTCCTTAACTAGAATGACATCCTCTTCGGGCATCCCTCTTGTAGTAATCCCTGATCTCAATCTCCCTGGGACGCCTCAGTGCTTAAGCCCCACATCTCCTCTCTTGACCACACCATTTGCGACACAATTGTCAGGTATACTGCCACCTATTGTTTCTCACATTGAGAATGATGCACATGGTATTAGATATTAATTAGGATCGTGACTCCATACAAGCCTCCTTAGCATGTATGCCCCATCCCTGATACCATGAAAAACTATGCATGTTTTGATCCCTATCATCTAAATAAGGTATTTAGGATGTCTCAGTGAGGTTCAATCCCAACCAAAGGTTAAATATGGTTCTATTTCTAGGGATGTACTATAACACCGCAAGAATTTTCAAATAGATTTAATA
The DNA here is from genome assembly GCA_963277665.1 of Viscum album. Lineage (NCBI taxonomy): Eukaryota > Viridiplantae > Streptophyta > Magnoliopsida > Santalales > Viscaceae > Viscum > Viscum album. The sequence continues at coordinate 1,025,698,867 of OY728141.1, read as the reverse complement.
TAGAATTCATTAAACACTAAGTCTTTACAAAACACAACTTTATTATGACCTAGCCAAGTAAACCTAAAATTTCCACCTCTGTGATTTGAATTTCGAAAAACTGACGTACACCATTGCGTTTAGTAAGATATTTTGAGTCTAATAAGGCAGACATAATTTTTAATGAATAGTAACATACCCTTATAAATAGTAACATACCCTTATGAATAGTAATGAATAGTAAATCAAGCAAAAAATAGAAACTTCACCCTTGAATGTACAAATACAATTTAGAAATCCTAAAAATGAAAAAATGATCATAGTATAAGTATTGGTATTTTTGTATGCCATAAATATTTCAATAAAAATTTTATGATTAATTTATAAGTTAAAATAGAAATGTATTAACATAAATTGTAACAATATATTGTTACTTTATTTTGTTATGGTCATAAATGGGACCTTGATTAATTTCTCAAGGTGTTATAAAAGATTTATAGCTTTAAAGTTGTTTTTTTGGAATAAATTATGATTTTAATTAAAAATTAAAATAGAAATATTTAGAAAATTAATTTTCCAAAAATTGATTTTTTTTAATTCTACACGTCGAAAAACGGTTTGGGTGAATTTTTAGGATTTTTCCAAAATACATGATTTTTTGGTGAATAGTAAAATACAATAATTTACCATAAACATTAAATACCTGATTTATTGGGTCATAAGTGATGTAAGTCTAATGTAAGACGACTTGGTTAGAACTCACATACACATATTACTATTATGGGTCACATGAACCAACACTATTGGTTGTCTTGAAGGAATTAATAAAATAGTGACTAAAATATTCAAAATTCACTCCTCTCATCCACTAAAAAACCCCCTCACTTCCTCTTCACTTCACTCCTATATGCCTTGAAGATCTTCAATGTTATATCCAAATACCCTTACCTAGTCACTCCCTACACCCAAGAAGATCCTGGTCTTTCCAAAACACCAAAACCTCTTCCCTAAAGAGGCTCTCAAGGAAGATTACTTCAAGAGGTAAACACCTCTTCTAATTTCTTTCCCTTCAAGTTATCTTTTATGTGGTATGTATTTTAAGTTTTCATAAATTTTTTTTATTTCTATAATATTATATCCCTATATTATTTTATTATTCTTTTATTAATGGGTTCTCCATGTCCCCTCTCTTTTATTGTTTTGTAAAACCATGTTTTATAGTCGTTAGGCTCCATATTTTTTATCTCAAAATGTATATCTTTTTCAAACACTCTTATTATGGTATTACCTTTTTATTTAAATTGGATTATATTTGGATATTTCATTACATATCCCCCTTACTTTACATATTATGTAATGATGATGATATACCCTTGTTCTCTCATAAAAATATTTTATGAAATTTTAAGTGATGTCGTTAGGCTGCCGAATTTTCGTAAGAGATTTATCAAGTTTTCTTTTATTTTGGGTTCATTTCCTTTTATTTCCTCTTATCCTTTTATACAAATGTTTTTATAACTCTAGTATCAAACATATATAGTAATTTTTCCATGATAAATGAATAATTATTCATCATCTCTCCTTTCCCATTTTTTTATACTCATAATGAATACACCATACGAGATGTGCTAATTTACCTCATTCAAGGACGATGGGTTTTCAATTTCTATTATCATCATAAATCCTGGACATGAATCTATTATTATGGTTGAACCAGAAGATAATATCTATTATATTTTTTCATATATTATTCTATAATCTCTTTGTACACATGGTTTTTATTTATTAATCAAAATGAGTTCGTGGTGTTCAAACACCGCCAATTAACCCAAACGGTTATCATTAAATAATTTATAAAATCATTCATGTTCACTATAAGTAAAAAAATAAAATTTAAAACCATGTAACATTCAATATATTAAATAATAACATATAAATTCAATTCTGGAAAAAAAATCCTCATTTTACAAGATTCTCCATTCATCTATATAATTATACCAATTATGAACAAACAGACCCGAATAATGGGATTAAACCTATTTACCCATAAAAAATTCCATTAATGAACTTAATAAGGTCATAAAAAATAAATTAAATGTAGAATATATTCTGTAAATATTAATTAATTGATTTAATTTGGTTATCCAAGACACTATGACCAAGTGAAGAACCCCATCGGACTTAAGGTAAGGGGTTTCATCATCTCACTCCCATTTTTGTGAGATAGTCTGTATTCACTACTACTACTTGTGTATGGTGTATGTATACTTACAATTTAGGTTTAATATCATTAATCTATTTATTTTTATGATAATATATGTATCATTTATGATTATTAATTATTGTTCAAATGATTCAATTGATTAAAAATTTTATGTATTTTCTACCTAAACCTCTATTTTCATTATTATTGCTCTTATTTTATACTCACCTTAATGATATTCTTATTTATTCCTATTTATTCCTCATAAATTCTATGTGAATGATCTATATATGACTAGAATCCTACTTTCATCTAAGGGGAGTTATATGATTTAAAAGGATCTGTCGAAAATTCTTCCTGAAATACAAACTCGATTCATGAAACTTATCGAAATATTACATTTTTGAAGTTCACTCTATAATCATTTTTAATCCATATTTATCTTTATAAATTCACACATTTTAAATTGAAAAATCTATTTAGATTTATTTGTTGTTTTATGAAAGAAAACAGTCCTTTTCACTTTTAAATAATTTAATATCTTCCTTAAAACACACTAAAATGTTTTATTTCTGAAGCTTCTTAAAAAAATCATTTTAAATGATTTCACCCCAAAAAAATTTATTTATGCCTCAAATATAATTTAAATGAAATTCCAATTTTTTTCCTGGATATACAGGTGTACAATTCGATTTAATTTCAAATATAAATGATTTTCCAAAAGAACTATTCTTTTCAAAGTAAACAAGAGGTTTCTCATCTCACATTATCTTTTATGTGATATATGCCTTGTTCACCACTTATTTCTTTCTTCTGGTGTATGTAGTAACCTATGGTATATCATATAAAGAGTCTCCTTATTCTTATGATATTTTAAGGGATTATTATTTGAATGTTTCAAGGTGTTATGGGACACTTTGGAATGTTTATGGATTATTTCCTCAAGGATATTTCAATAGGATCATTCAAAAGTATCTTAATATATGTCAAATTCCTTGTTGAATATTGTACCACATTGAGGTTTATCTCTTATGATATCATCCACCATGTTTTATTGAATGGTTTATGATTATTTTAACTGTGGATGTGCTATCTTGAAACTATTCACCATTTTACTCTGAATGGTTAGTGTTTATGTTTAATGGTTGTGGAATGATATTTAAATTTCCTATATTAGTTTCAATATTAATGTATATGTTGATTATGATAACCCATTTCATATTAGGAATTCATTGGACTTAATATGTGACATGTGGGGACCATTATAGCTCCTCGATGCATCATTAGACCTCATGAGACAAATATAAGTCGACTTGGGCGAGGACTTACCCTTTTTGTGATATGGTTTTGGCTGAGGCCTTAATAATTTGTAGATTTCTTGGATGAGGCCTTGAAGGTATGTTTTAGAATGTCTGGAATATGCATTTCCCTCATAATGAAGCTAGTAATTGAAAGTTCATGGGGTTATTCGGTTAGTAGAATACCTGTGGTTATGTTTTTTATGGAATAATTTTTCATTTATTTCCTACCATAATGTGTTCATGTTTACTTTTAAAGGCATGTGTTTTAGTTATTAACCATGCCTAATGTTCATGTTAAAGTTAACTTCCCCTATATTTCTTACCCTTAATGAGTATTTGAGATCACCCGTTTCTTTTGCTTTATTTTCTTAGGACATGAAGATGTTTTTATGACTGCCTTACAGGGATAAACTTAGAGTTGGGGATGTTCTCAAAAATGCTTATACGTTGTATTTATTTTCAAGTTTTAATTTTGATCCTATGTATGTATTTTGTTTTCAAAAACTACTAAACTACTCGATACTTCGGGATTTGATTCCTTGTAATCATGAAAATGTATTAAAATAATGCACCGAATCTCAGATTCAGGGGTCAGGGCATTACGTGTACCCTCATTATGTGACATCTTCCATTTTTGGGACACATCCCCCAAATCCAGCTCCCCGGGGCATTCTGATCCATCCATTCGGGACGCTAACCATACATAATCCCCAAAAAATAAATGGGCATCTTGCCATGTGTAAGACCCAAATCCCCTAACCACAATATATAGGTTGTGATCCCTATCTTCTAAACATGGCATGTAGGAAGCCTCCTTGAGGTTTAATACCAACCAAAGGTAAACTCCGGTGCCCTATTTAAGGGATGTACCCTTGTGATGTGACATCTTCTCATTTTGGGAAACATCCCCCTAGATCCACCACTCTATGGTGTTATGATCCATCCATTCAGGATACTAACCATGCATAATCCCCAGCATGTAAAAGGGAAACTATCCATGTGTAATAATTGTTTCCATGTCAAAATACACGAGTTTTGATCCCTATCTTCTAAATAGGGTATGTAGGAAGCTTCCTTGAGGTTAAATCCCAACCTAAGGTAATATCTTGTTCTTTAGTTTAGGGATGTACCATAGTGATGTGACATATTACCTTTTTTGAGACATCACCCTAATACACCTCCTTGAGAAATTCTAATCTACCTATTTGTGACCCTAACCTGCGTAAAACCCAACATTTCAAAGGGAAACTAGCCATGTGTGAGCCTCGATGCTATACCGAACTACACAGGTATTTATCCCTATATTTTAAATAGGGTATGTAGGAATACTATTCGATTCCTGCCCATCATCCATTCCCATCATGGTCTTTCCCTTGAGTCATTATGTCATGGGAGGATGATGCCCCAGCATATTGGTCACACTTCTTTTGGGTCTGCATCCATGTGCTCCATTCTAAAGATTCACTTCCTTAGGCATCTCATCACCCCATCATGAACTCTGTGGAATTTTATTCCCATCCATTGTGATACATAGGATTCTTCTATGAGGTTTAACCCCATCACTACCCACACTCCATCCAATCCTTCATCACTAACTCCATATTCATCCTGATTCTTACCCGGGCCACCACATCTTGATGAGATCATGCCATCTACACCACCACTGCTCTGAGTAGCATCCAGAAAACTAACCATGCATAAGCCTCACACAATCTATATTAATCCACCAAGAGTGATCCCCTTGTGATGGTAAGATAACCATTGGTAGGCCCCAAATCACCCATTTGAACTACATGCTTTTTTATCCCTGTCTTCTAAATAGGATATATAGGAATCCTCCCTGGGGTTCAATCCCTGCCAATGGTAAACCTTTGTGTCCTCCTTATTGGGTCTTACCTTCCTTGATCCTCCATCAGCAGTGTTCAAATTATCCTTCATGATGTTACTTTTTCCTTTTTTAGGACACACCATCCCAAGTCTGCTCTCATTGGGCTGTTTGATCCACCAATCTGGTAAACCATCCAAGTGATCCCTGATAGGGATTTAACTATATGATCCACCTTCATAAGTGTTCCTATCAGTCTGATCTATCTCCGTAATATAATTCCCCGACCCTAGTTACCCAGAGTTGGTTCATTATTATATAAAATTGGTATGATCACAAAAGATCAAGTCTCAACAGAAGGATTAGTTTAGTTGCCTTGGAATCACTAGATACATTCATAAAGTTTACATTATATCATTTAGTGAAAACTACAAAAAACTATTTTCTCCACACTCATATACCCTTATACTATCCCTGCATGTCATTCATAAAATACTTTTTCACATCCTGGGAAAATTAAAAACTAGAAAGGGGTGAGCTCAAATGCCCAGTAAGGATAACAATATAGCATAAAATTTCATAAATAAGAATAAACATTTAAGGCAATGTTAAACTAAAACAAAATCCTAACTTTAAAATAATATGGAAGAAATAAAATGAAATAATTCCATTTACTTATTCACATGGATATTCTACTAGTCGAATAATCACATGCAATATCAATAACCTCTTTCATAATGATGGAATGCATAATGCCAGACTATCATAACCACATAGTCAAGGCCTTGTGCCAAGACTACAAATAAGATTTTGTTAAGGACTTGTTCCAAGACACTAGTTTCTCTCATGAGATCTACCGATGAATCTAGGAGCTATAGTGGGATCCACCCGTCACTTATTAAGTCCAACACATTCCTTGTATGAACAGGTTCAAACATAACATAAACATTCATGTTAAAACTAGTATACAAAATGTCAATAATTTCTCCATAAAACATGAATGGTATAAAAATAACACATCCACAGTAAATTATATCACAAAACCTTAAATACAATATGTAAGTTTCTTATCATAATAAATCCACTTCAAATAAGTTTAAAATCCATCAAAGGATGTTGACATAGATGAAAGCAAAATTATTTGAGAGAAATATCTCTTTTTTTAAATCATTTAAAATCCACACAATTATAAAAGAAAAAATTTTATTTGAAAATATTCCTATAAGATTGTAAGGGAATCTTCGATGATTTTATAATTGTGGAAACTAGCCGCACCCACCGTATAAGTAAAAAAAGACATTATTACCTTATTTCTGTCGAAAAGGTTAAAAAGGACCTTGTTTGGAAAGCGATAGAAAGATTCCTTTATAAACATCCTATAAAAATTCAAACAAGGGTATAAATGAATTTAACCCATATTCTATAAATTAGTAATAATGTTTTGAAATACATTTTTAAGAAACATGGATGTGGATGATAAAGAGGTCCCAGTAGATAATTACATATAAAGAATCTCAGATAATGAAGAGATTTTGAAATAAACCCTTAACTTGTACTTTTCCTTGGTCGAGGGTAAGTTAACCTCCTTTATAATAGTTAAAACATTTTTATTAAATTATACAAGAATCATATACATAAATATGATATCATATATTATCTTTTAATATTTCTTTGTTAATAATATTTTAGTATTATCGTCGTTTCGAGTGTTCACTTACACATTTTTCTTTTATATGTTTTGTTACATTAGACATGTTTGTTATCCATAGGTTGTATATTATTCATTTCAATATTCATATAATGTCCATAAAAATTATTTTTAATCATCAAATGAAAATTATTTTTGAATGGATATGATGGGGAATGAATCTTATCGCGTTCGTGGAGACGGTTGTCCGTACGTACGCACGAGCGGCAATATCATTATTTTCATATTAAAATAATATATAATTGGATGGTGTATCATATATACAGAATAATTATAATTTTATATTAATTATTAACTAAAAATTACACATCATTATCATACTCATCCAAATAATAATGTTTTGAATAACAATTACCCCACGACATTGAGACTGTAAGTTGTACGTACACAAGTATGGTGACATGTCATTAAAAGGATGTATAGAATACTGAATATGGTTATAAAATATTTATGATAAAATCATAGTATATATAAGATACTAGATTTATTATTTTAGATTTGAAATAACAAAGAAAGAAGAATTTGAAGAAGAAAGGAACATGAAAGAGGGTGATGAAAACATTGCCTCTTATTCGGGTTCTTCCTTATGATTTGATCAAAAGGGATCCTTAGGTTGGATTTATGATCAAAATAAGGCCTCTATGTTGAAGCTAGGGAATTTGGGAGAATATTTTGGTAGGGGTTGTCTGAGACCAAGGGATTTGAAGGTATGAATTTTAGAGAAGGGTGAGTGCCCTTTTATAAGAGGTGTGAGGGGAAACTTAGGAAAAGTTAGAAATATTATTTTATAATAAATTCATATTCGGTTTATAATGGTTTCAAAGTGGATTATTTATAATTTAAGGTGGGTATGGGTCTAAAACATATCAACTAATAGGTTTTAGAGAGTTTTGGGTCACTTTATTAAACTTATATTTATGTTTTAACTCTTAGTTAATTGGTTTGACATTTACAACGTCTCTTTGTAATTTCATATTATATGGTTTATAATCATACTATAAACATCAAAGAGACCCCCCAAGTGGTCCACTAATTATGAAACTATCATTATTTTAGTCTTTTGTCCGAAAATTAGATATTTAGGAATATTATATCAATTTATAATATAATATTTGTTTTAAAAACTCCTTTATGTCAATTTTGACAGTTTTTAATAATTGATTTTTTTAAAGTCTTAACAACTTTATTAATTAAAATACAATTCATTTAAGAAATAATAACCTGTCATATTAATCTATTGAATTATTTTATGGCATCAAAACATTAAAATTATATTTATTTTATCATTTATAAAACAAATTATTTGATTCTTTCATTAATAAGTAAAATACATCATCATTATTGTGTCATAAATAAATTTAATTATTAAATGCATAAAAATTATAAATAAAATACCATCATGTAGGAAATGATTTTATATTTTTAATGAATATTTATAATTGAAAATATAAAATATATAACCCTATGTAAAAATTGTTTTTCTAAAAGATATATGCTTATGTCATTTTTTTTATTTACTTTAACATAATTAATATAAAGTGTCATTATCACGTACAAGTGGCTCCATGGGGTCCTGAAATCAACCCAATGATTCCCATGGTTGGATATGTATCATAAAATAGTGTTAGGACACGTTTTATGGTAATTTATTATTATTATAATATTATTTTTTTACCCTTATTTTCCGGATTTACCCTTTAACCATGGTAAATAAAATATTTACCGAAGTAATTATTCAAAATGTTTAAAAATAAAAGTTACCTATTTAAAAAATTTGGAACTCCAGATTCTAAATATTGAATCCATTTTTCTAAATTCAAAAAATAGAAGTGGAAGAAATTAATGTAAAATTAATTCCCGCTATCAAAACAAAAAGCTTGTTTTTAAGAAATAATAAATATCAAAATATTGACACTTGTTTATGTCCGGTTTAAATGTGAAATTATGTCCAATGACCAAAATTGTATTAAATGATAAAAATATATTTTAAATATACATCAAAACCACTAAAATTAAAAATTTATCACTATTAATTATTTTGATTAAAAAATTTGTTTTAAATTAAAATTTAGAAAGTTTCATTATTCATCAAAATATGAAAGTTATCAGAAATGTACCAAAAATTCACTCTAAGATAATTTTGATATTACGAATCCAAAAATAAAGTGCATTCTGAATTATAAAATGTATAAAATTTCAAAAAGTGGGTATTACTATTCATAATGGATAGTTTGATTGGTTGTGGTGTGTGTTAGAACTCGAAGTTGCGTACAACACACGCTACTTTATTATTCAAAGAGAAAAGTACAGTGGAAGATTGGGGTGTTACACGCAACATGTTAAAATCATGATATACCCTTTTTTAAATATGGGATTATAAGTAAAACCTCTAAAGACATGCCTATACAACAAGATACTCCATGATCGATGTGGGAATACTCAAGTTTCCCCACCCATTATAATTCCTATTATAAAGATGAATACAAGTGATCCAATGTTATAGCATCCAAATATGCTCAATGATTCCCAACGTGACAATGTCCTTAACTGAAGGTTGCTACCCTGACTGGACCCCTTGTAATGTCCAGACAGAAGTAGTGTAATTAACCAGTGTCCAAAAAGAGATGACACCGGGAATGAGGTTCACGAACAATGTCTTAATCTATATGGGAGACCCGAACTAGGTAACAAATTAGAAGGAGGAAAAAATTTAAGGAGTAATAAACATCCCATAACCCCATTTCTATCAAGGAGAAAACTTCTATGAATAAGTGATGAATGTCACCCGCCTTTGGAAGGTGGGAATGCAGGGAAACACTGCAACCCGTCTGTTCCGAGTGAATGATGATGTGGGTGTGCCATAAACGAAGGTATTGATAATATTTACCCACTAAATATTTGGTTTCTTTGATAGAAATCACAAATGATCCCTTGAATTTGAACTTTTTTTCATGATTTTATACATTTTCTTTAACCCTTTTCTTGATAAGGACTTAAGAACCAAATTTCCACAAATCATTATCTAATTGTTAAAGAAAAATCAAAATATTCTTGAGTGACATCTTCAAACTATTTATTTTATAATTGTTAATGATTATATAGAATATAGGTGGTATTGATGATAATATTTGATTAATGGATAAATTTTTATCCATATGAAAGACTAAATTTTCAAACTGATCAATATACGTCATCATCCTGAGAACTTGATCAACATCTAGGAATCATTCTTCTAGTTTGAATGTGAAAAATGTAATGAAAATATCGTTTATCACCTTTTCAAGTTATTGGATATGAATTATCATTTTTTATCTATCCATGTCATTTTATTTTATCTTCAACTCATTAGAAATAGATCATAGCATGATTCACTAGACCTATGATGCATCCTTCATATGCATCTTATAGGGATCCTTCTCATCCTCAAATTCTCTCTAAGGTGGATAATCTAGAATTTTGAGCTCCAACACATATAAAATATTTTACTATATTAGATTAATATACAAGAGAGTATACCACTTTTAGAAATTTTTAGTTGTGACTACATTTTATTAATTTTAGAATATTTATTGGGATTCTGTTGTTTTGGTTAACATTATCTATATAAAATAAAATTATGTTTTAAAATACTATCTTGGTTGCTGGTTATGACTTATTTAATTAATAAATTAGTCTCATACTATTTTATAAAATCCCAAATTCCCACACTATTTTATTCATAATATCGTATGCCTAAGATATTTTAGTTTTAAAAAACAATGTTTCCCTTAAAATAACCAAATGGAGGCCTTGTAAAATTATTCGATGGTCTTTAGGTATACTTATATTTTTAGAAACATTTAATCATAAATTCTTGATATTTTTAGTGGATTCCTCAATCCTAGAATCATAAATTGGATTTACTCAATGATTGCCTCTAAATTACACCTTGTCATTTTAAGGAAATCAACACCTGATTCCAACATGGTTAAATTGAACTAATTATTTTATAATAAATCCCAAAAACTTTAATGTTATTTTAATGTATATGGAGAAGAATTTTGATTTGTGGTTATATTTTAACTTAAGTTAGTTGAGGGGATCTGTTTTAATTATATTAATATACTTTTAATTTTATACTTCACATGATAAATAATATTATGTGATACATAAATAATTAACTAAACGATTCTAATAAAATAATTTGCACATTTTAGTATAATTGGATATTTTATTTTATCTTTATGGGCATGTTAATTGATTTATATGAGAATATATATAAATAATAAACTATTCAAGATTAAACATATCTTATAACATTTATTTTACTTTATATTAGTGTTATTTTTAATTTAATTAAATTATATAATCTTGTATAAATTAAAAAAGATAAATCCAATAATTATTTAAATAAATACATAAATATCCATGCATTGATAAAATAAAAAATATAAAAAATATAAGAAAAAGGTTTTAACTACTATTTTGGTTTTTCGACACTACCCCCATGGTAAATATAACATTGAACCTTTTCTCATATTGGGTCATAATACTTCTCTATTCACATGTCTATCTTCTTAGTCTGAATCACCTTATCTCAGGTTCTGAACATTCCCCTATAGCTGAGAGCTACATCCTTTCCATATGATCACTCACATTCCTGTAAGGGTAACTAGGGGGTAGGGTTTACATAAAATAATTCTTGAATATGTAATCCCATACATAATAATGAATGTATGGATGATTCAGAAATCATAATATTGAATTTAATTAAATTATCATATAAACCCATGAAATAAATAAATAAATAAAATAAATAAGTCTAACCGATAAATAGGTCACTGAAACTAGTGATCAATCACAAAATTCAATGATAATGAGTTTATTATTACTGACATTTATTTCCATATATTTAAAATAAGATAAATTTACTTATATTGGAACTTGAGGAACCCTGTGGGGTGATTTAGTGTGATGGAAAAATCAAAATTTTATCTTTAATTTGATAAACATTATTTAAGATATTATTCCCACATTAGATGGAACTGTTTTCAACATATTTCATGAATAAACCTTCTCACTACCTCACCAAAAAATGAGTAGATAAATAAGAAAGTACAAAATTCAAAGAGCACATTGATTTTGCTTACTTCACCCTAAAGGGATATTCCTAGAAGCAAACACCAATGTGGTGTCAGTTAGACCAGAATCCAAAATGCTTCACTAATTTGGCTGATTAAAATTTTTTCATATTTTTTCACACAATTCCAGACTAACTGTCTTTATAAGATTTTGGGTTCAATCACTACTCCCCCAAGGGGAACTGCCACTTCTTCACTTCCACAACCTACATAGTTGAAGTATCATCCAAAATTTATTAATATTTAGGTCAAATTAATAGATAATATATCTGATGTTCTAACTCTTTATATAATTAGACTCTTTTTGTATCATATATTATAATTTTATGTCTTATTGTTCTTTATACTATTGTGATATCCTTCTTTAATTCTAGATAATATCAATTCTGAAATGTGATGGTTGATTATTTGTCTTCAACACTATTATTACACTAGCAAAACATCTATATATACGAAAAATTCCTTAATATAATTGTCCAATGTTTCTCTATCAAAAAAAAATTTCAAGATATTAGAATAGATACTCAATATTCTTCCCACTAGATCACTCACAAACCTATATGAAATCATTGATATTTTGAATATCCACTTATGGTATTTTTGAGAAACTAAATTACCGAATCTTCCTTTTTTAGGAAACTACATAATTAATTTTTCACTATATAATCACTTTGTCGACCACATTCTACACCTCCTGGACCATATAATCCACCACATGGAGCTACATCAAGTGTTGACTTCGTATAAATCCACCTTGAAAACCAACCTCCTGGTAATTCCTACATTTCAATCTTATTTTACATATACGTCCACAACATATCTGAAATTCTGGAACTAACCACATAGAATAGACCTCATGGCCCCAACATCACATAATCAACCTCATGGAATCTTCTTATACATACTTTACCACAGAAAACTAACTTTATGGAACTTTTTATTTTGTAATCTTTGTTTCCTAGATGTTTTTACTTTATCGATATATTAATATTCATTTACCCATGATTAATTCTTAAATTAATGTACACCCAAGTATTTATAGGAACCCCCCAAACAATATTTATAATTATTGGTTTTACATTTTAGGTTTTTAGTAAATACCATCCACATAATCCCATAAAAAATTTAAACTCATCATTTCCATGACATTGTGAAATAATCTCCTCTATAAAACCAATACCTGTTATCCACTCTTATCTCACATTCCCCCGTTTTCATACCTCATAATCTACTTCTTTACCACATAATTAACTTTGAGGTAATTCTAAAAACAATGCTCAATATGCACAAACACTAACCACATGGTGGGAAAAAAATAATTCTTTTTGACTGCAAACTCCCTTTATAGATAATGTTCTGACCATTAAAGATATATACTTAACAATTTACGCAATATAATTGAATTTGTGGGAAACTATATTTATCCTTACAAACATTGAAAAAAATTCATCAAAACCTCTTGTTTTTTAAACTGATTTTTTTTTGGAAAATGATGGATACCATTTTTGTTTTCAAACTTCTCTAGATCCTCAACTAATTAGGAAATTTCCATATTTATAGTTTTTCTTAATCCTTGGGAAATTATCTAATATCATATAAATAATTTTCATGATCATATATCTCTATTCAATCAATTTTTTTGATGTACGATCAGACCCTATGATAAATGCGAAAACCTAGCATCACCTTCCAATATCATTTCTTCAGTTCAATAACTCTATATATTCCACTTTTTTTTACCAATTACCTTTTATAAATTCAATGTCTTCCTCTCTACCATACTTTCGGAAACTAAATCAATGATTTTAATCATCCACTCCATCCAGATATGAAATCAAATCTTTAAGACACAAATCATTTTCTCCAAAAACATAGAAATGATAACTTATTCTTCCAATATTCAATAAACACACTCAAATCAAAAAGTCTTCAATATCCATAAATAATTCAGGGAGATTGACAATAAATCAAAAAACCAACATCTTTATTTTATCAACGTGAATTAAAAAATTAATAAAATAAATAAATAAATAAATCACTTTCTTAATATTATTCTATAATATTCATTTATATAGAAGAATCCCATCCTTTATTATTTTAAAAAAATTAAATAAATTAATTTTACAAAAAATTAAGTATAAGACGTGTAGTAGGTATTCTAAATGAAATAAACCTTCTATACAATATTAAAATCCCATTTATAGAATTTACTACTCATACAACTTGTACTATTAATTGAAATTTTATGTGTTACATGATATCTATGGTCTTTGTAATATATGATGTACTTACATTAAATATATGATCACACGATATGTCATGGTATACATGGTGTGTAGATTCTTGTGTCATTCCATGCAGTATTCATTCCCTGTATGACCAGAAGACATTCCACAATATACATGGTATGCATGATTGAAATAAAAACTAATTAAATAACAAGTATTTTTTATTATATATTTAATATAATAATATTTTTTAAATAACATTTAATTTTAAGAATGTATACCAAAATGATATTCCAAAATTCACTTATCTTATACTTTAGTGTAAAAATCTTGACACACAATGTGTATAGCTATCTACACACCATGTAGTTATGCTTGGATTTAATTTCACCATGTGTTATACCACACCACATTTTGGAACCTCAATATGTCTTTTATTTGTGGTGAAACATGTTACAAAATGTGTATATCTAGTTAAATACTTTGTATCAACATTTCTGTAGGTTTTTAACTGAAAATCAATACATGACAAGTAATGATACCAAGTATTTACCAACACAACTCACCATAAATTACATGGATTGTTTAATCATGAGAGGTTATAAGAAATTTAAATTCCATCTACATTCCATGTAGTCCCTATCAACCCTTGTTCTATTCTAGAGATCAATAAACGACATGTAATTATTACATGTACCAACCCATATGACTTACCAAAATTTACAAAATATTCACCTTGGGTGGTAGATAGAGGATACAAGGTTTGTAATTTAAGATTACATACTGTGTAACTCTGTCATGTAACATGTAAGCTTAGGACCTAAAAATTGATTACTCAAGTGTTCTTCAAATTCTTTGGAATGTACTTGGACGTAAAAACTTATAAAATTGTGTTTTATGTACTATTATCTTCATAAAAAATCTTAACAAGAATATAATAAAACCTACACATAAAATTATTTAAATAAATTATAAATAATTATAAATTATAATTTGATAGCATTGGTACCCCTTTAATGTTTCTAGAGTGTAATAGAATAATTAGACATGTTATCAATTATTTTCAGAATAAATATCATTTGGTAACACTGTAACACCCCAAGATTCCATGGTACGTTTCCCTTTCAATAATGCAATAGCTTTCATTGTACGTAACTTCGAGATTCTAACACACCGTGACCAATCAAACTAGCCGTTATAAATAGTAACACCCACTTTTTGAAATTTTATATATTTTATCTTTCAAAATGGACTTCATTTTTGGATTCTTAATATTGAAATTATTTTAGGGTGAATTTTTGGTACATTTCTAATAACTTTCAAATTTATGATGAATAGTTAAAATCACTAAATTTTAATTAAAAACAACTTTTTTAATCAAAATAATTAATAGTGATAAATTTTGAATTTGAGTGGTTTTAAAGTATATTTAGAATATATTTTTACCACTTAATAAAATTTTGGTCATTGGAAGTAATTTCACATTTAAATCATACATAAACAAGTGTCAATCTTTTGATAGTTATTATTTCTTAAAAGCACACTTTTTGTTATGAAAGTGGGAATTAATTTTAAATTAATTTCTGCCACTTCTTTGTTTTGAATTTAGAGAAAATGGATTCCATATTTATAATCAGGAGTTCCATATTTTTTAAATAAGTAACTTTTATTT
Source organism: Viscum album (assembly GCA_963277665.1). Classification (NCBI taxonomy): domain Eukaryota; kingdom Viridiplantae; phylum Streptophyta; class Magnoliopsida; order Santalales; family Viscaceae; genus Viscum; species Viscum album. The sequence continues at coordinate 1,025,682,831 of OY728141.1, read as the reverse complement.
TTAGACATTTTGAATAATTCAGGAAAGTTTGAACCTGGCGAAAGCCTGATCCCGCAAATTTATTGAAGAAAAGATGCAAGTAGAGACAGTAGAAAGAAAAGACGTTACATTACATCAAAGGCATAAGCACCCCTCTCCCCATCATCAGATAGCTCATCATCAGGGTCAGCTGACTCCCATTCAGAAGACTCGTATTTGCGCATCATCTCAAGATACATGTTTTTCTTCCGAAGCATTTCTTCAGACAATTTCTCCTTGATCGGCCTCTTCCCACTGAGTCCTTTGTCTGACTTCGGGGGCCCTCCTCTTTTTTTGCCATTGTACCCATTTACAATGACAGTTTCTTGTGACCCTACATTCTTGTGTGCAGATCTTGTCACCATTGATTTGGGTAGGTCCGTATAATCTCTCCTTGGCTTCCTCCTGCTCTGAGTTTTTTCCTCCACTTCCTTTCTTTGGGTCTCATGAATTCCATACTTAACAGCATCCCTGTAGGATGTTTTATTACTTTGGGGCTCTTCTTCATCTTCAGATCTATCCCCCCACTTCTTTTTATGGGCCAAAGGAGGACTGACATTTCCATCCTTCCCACCCTCTATTTGAGGTATCATGGTTCTGTCATCATCACAGGGGCTTTTACATTCCTCACTCAATCCACCCAGGCTAACATTCCCCTCTTTCTCTCCAGCTTCCTCTGCCATATCAATCTCCTTTGTCTCATTTGCTTCAACATCAAGCAGTGCTGCAAATTTGTTTATAGAATAGTTAAACAATTCATTAGGATTTACCTGCACCATGACATCAGGTGTGCTCCTCGGTTCAGACACCAGTTCCACAGGTTTAGAATTTTCCTGCCTCGAAGCAGACCCCCTACCACTATACTGCAAGTCAGTGCTTGATCTCTCCATCTCATGCTGAACCTTGGATTCAGAATTCACAGATCCTGTCATTTTATGTAGATCTGAATCTTCTGTCACCTTCAAGTGTGAGTGAGACTCAATCAAAATTGATTCCCCAGGCTGAGACATAGCCACTCCAGTTTTGCCCAGTGGGGTTCCCCTAGCACCATCCACAAGAATCTGCCTAGATCCAGCAGTCCGAGAGGTTCCATTCATCAAACCCCCTGATGATATTCCCTGCTCCATGATAGCAGTGACAGACGGATGAGAATCATCTTCAAGGTGTGCACCTGGGACAGGATCAGCCAGCTCTGCGCAGGCATCCACTCTTCGTGCAGCTGTGCCACTCTTTCGACAATCATCCCTCTCGTGTCCCTGCTTATGACAGAAGGAACAGAATGGCATCCAAGACTCATAGTAAATCTTTTGTGCATACCTGCACTCACCCATAAAATGTGTACTAACCCTATTGGTTGATACATGTATGACCATGTATATCTTTGGGTCGATTTTGGGACCCCATGGATCAACTTGTAAGTGATAATGACACTTTATATTAATTAAGTTAAAGTAAATACAAAAAAGATATAAGCATATATCTTTTAGAAAAACAATTTTTAAATAGGGTTATATATGTTATATTTTCAACTATAAATATTAATTATGAAGATAAAAATATTTCCTATATAATGGTATTTTATTTATAATTTTTATACATTTAATAATTAAATATATTTATGATACAATAATGATGCAATATTTTTCTTTTTAATAAAAGAATCAAATAATTGGTATTATAAATGTTAAAATAAATATAATTTGAATGTTTTGTTAAAATAAAAGAATTTTATTGGTTAATATTACGTGTTAGGATTTATTAAATGAATTTTTTTATAATTAATAAATATGTTAAGACTTTAAAAAAAATAAATTATTAAATAGTGTCAAAATTGACATAAATGTGTTTTTAAAACAAATATTATATTATTAATTGATATTATATTCCTAAAAATATAAGTTTTGTCCAACATACATATATAATGATAGGTGTATTATTAATGGACCACATGAGGGTCTCTTGTATGTATATAGTAATTTTATTAACTATATAATATAAAAATACAAAGATACATGGTAAATGTAAAACTATTTTACTAAGAGTTAAATATAAATGACAATGTTAATTTAGTGACCCAAACCTGTATAAAATCTATTGGTTGAAAGGATTTCGACGCACACCCACCTTAGCATTTAAATTAGTCATTTTTTAGCCATTATAAACCAAATATGAATTTATTATAAAATAATATTTCTAGACTTTCCTAAGGTGCCCCTCACCCCTCTTATAAAAGGGCACTCTCCATCTCTCAAATTAATACCATCAAAGCCTTTTTTTAAGCTAGCCCCGGCCAAATATTCTCTTAACTTTCCTCACTTAAACCTAGAGGCCATATTTTGATCAGAAAACCACCCTATGAAGCCCTTTTGATCAAATCAAAAGGAAGAACCCGAAGAAGAGGTAATGTTTTCACCACCCTCTTTCAAGTTCCTTTCTTCTTCCACTTCTTCTTTCTTTGTTACTTCCATTCTAAAATAACAACTCCAATATCTTCTATATAATGTGATTTTATTATAAATATGGTACAACCATATTAAGTAATCTATCCATCCTTTGAATGACATGTCACCATACGTTCGTACGTACGGCTTAACGTCTCCACGTCGTGGTGTAATTGTTATTCAAAACATTATTATCATGATCGGTAAGATAATGATGTGTAATTGATGTAAATAATAAATATAATATTATAATGATTCTTGTATATATGATATACCATCCAATTATATATTATTTTAATATCCAAAGAATGATATTGTCGCTCATGCATACGTATGGACTATCGTCTCCACGAACGCGATAAGATTCATTCCCCGTCGTACCCATTCAAGACTAATTTTTATTTGATGATTAAAAATAATTTTTAAGCACTTGATATCATTCTGGATATGAATAAGATACAACCTACGGATAACAAACATGACTTACGTAACAAAAAATATAAAAGAAAACGAGTAAGTGAACACCCCAAACTACGATAATACTAAAATATTATAAACAATGAAATATTAAAAGATCATATATAATATCATATTTATGTATATTATTCTAGTATAATTTAATTAAAATTATTTAACTATTATATAGGAGGTTAACCTACCCTCGACCAAGGAAAAGTAGAAGGTAAGGGTTTATTTCACAATCTCTTCATTATCTGAGGTTGTTTATACGTAATTATAGACTGTGACATCTTTATCATCCACATCCATGTTTCTTAAAAATGTATTCCAAAACATATTTACTATTTACTAGACTATGGGTTAATGTCATTTACACCCTTGTTTGACTTTTTATAAAATGGTGTGAAAGGAATCTTTCTGTCATTTTCCAAACAAGGTCCTTTTTAACCTTTTCTAGAAAATTAAGGTAAAATGACTTTTTAACTTATACTAAAGGTGTGTATATTTTATGCCATTATAAAATCAAAAAATCTACCGTTACAAGCTTATAAAAATATTTTCAAAGTAAATGTTTTCTTTTATAATTATGTGGCTTTTAAATGATTAAAAAAGAGATATTTCTCTCAAATAGTTTTGCTTTCATCTATGTCAACATCCTTTGATGGATTTTAAGATTATTTGAAGTTGATTTATTATTATACAAAACATCCATATTATATTGAAGTTTTTGTGATATGTTTGACTATGGATGTGTTATTTTTATACCATTCATGGTTTATGGAGAAATTATTGACATTTCTCATGCTAGTTTTAATATGAATGTTTATGTTATGTTTAAAACTATTCATATGAGGAATGCATTGGACTTAGTAAGTGACAGGTGGAGACCTCTATAGCTCCTCGATGAATCAGTAGGTCTCATGAGACAAACTAGTGTCTTGGCACAAGTCCTTGACAAAATATTATTTTTAGTCTTGGCACAAGGCCTTGACTATGTTGTTATGATAGTCTGACATTATGCATTCCATCATTATGAAAGTGGTTATTGATATTGCATGTGATTATTCGACTAATAGAATATCCATGTGAATATGTAAATGGAATTATTTCATTTTATTTCTTCCATATTATACTGAAGTGAAAGTTTAAAAGGATTTTGTTTTGGTTATACATTGCCTTAAATGTTTATTCTTATTTATGAATGTTTCCTCTATATTGTTATCCTTACTGGGCATCTGAGATCACCCATTTATTTGTTGTATTTTTTTCCCAGGATGTGAAGAAATATTTTATGAATGACCTGCAAGGATAGTATGAAGGTATATGAGTTTGGTCTATGAATACAAGATGTTTTTGTTGTTTTTTTACTTTATGATGTATTGTAAGGATTAATAATATATCTAGTGTTTCCAAGTCTACAAGACTAATCGATCTTTCGATATTTGATCTTTTGCAATAATACCAATGTTATGTAATAATGCACCGAATCTGGGTAACTGGGGTCAGGGCGTTACAGTTGGTATCAGAGGAAGTTTAGTACAAACCTTGGAAGCTAGATTTAGATAAACTCTGATTATAGCACATAACCCTAAGATAGTCAATGAGGATTAGTATAGAAGAACTTCCTATAATTTTGGTATTGTAGAGATTTTGTGAGTTTTCTGAGAAATACATCCCTGTATGGATACGAGCATGTAGTGGAGACTCTAGTACAGATGTACCTAGGGGTAAAACCTGAAAACACTGCTTTGAGCTAGAATCGAATGAGAACTGGTGCCCGACAACGGGCCTTGCTTCACTCTTGGTTACGACACTCCTGGGGTATATGCTTAGGATAATTCTCATTTTATTTACAAACCATTATGAAGGGTTAATGAGTATATACTTCCTAAAAAAATATTTTTTTATGATTATGGATTATATCCATAAATATCTCAATTTATGCTAAGTGTTTTAAAAGTATGGAATTTTGTATTTTGATTCATAAACTGATCTAGTATATGCCATTGTTTAGAAATGGCGCCTAGTGGAAGAAATAGGAACCATATCAATGCACACACTCCATGTAGGGATTTACCTCCTACTCAAGATAATTTTAGTGGAGTGGGTGATGCAACTGGTACTGATCAGCTAATCACCATACTGGGACAACTCACTCTGGTTATGAATAATAACCTTACCCATATGGAGAACCCTGATATGCAGTACGGAGGATCAATGTTAGATCTCTTCATGAGGAAACAACCACCAACATTTAATGGGGGTAAAAATCCACTAGTAGTGGACCAATGGATAAATTCCTTAGAGAAAATATTCCACACCTTAGGGAGTATCGAAAGGGAAAAAATTTTCATGGTAGTTTACCGCCTCACTGAAGATGCTGATCAATAGTGGTCATTGATTCAAAACATGAAGGAAGATGATTAAGTATAAAATATGGAATGGGGGGAGTTTAAATATATTTTATTTGAAAAATACTTTCTTCATGACCATCGAGCAGATATGGAATGACAATTTCTGAGTCTGAGGAAAAAGGAGGATGAGAATGTCGCAAAGTATGAGGATAACTTTACAAGGTTAGTGAGGCATGCTGCAGATTATATACGTAACCAAAGAAGTAATATTGATCATTTATTTTATGGTTTAAAACCATTTCTCCATCGAGCATTATTCTCACAATCCTTCTTTTAATACAAAGATATTTTCTTATGTGCTATCAAGATAGAAAAGTAATTCTCTAAGTCTTATGACTTTAAATTAAAGCAAGAGAAGAAGAGATCTGCTGATCACTCTGGGAATGGAAATAAGGGGTATAAGGGAAAAGTTGAATATCAATCCTACAGTAAATATGGGAAGAAACACCCTGGTATTTCCTTGAAGGGAATGTGAGTCTGTTACAAGTGTGGTGAAAAAGGCCACCAATATCGTGATTGCAAGGGGAAGAAAGAAGCTAGTAATGTTCAATTCTACAATTGTTGTGAGATAGGACATTATTCAAATGAATGTCCTAAGCGTTAGGAGAACTTACCTTAGAAAAGGCCTTGGGATCAAGGCCAAACATTTGCTATCACTACTGCTGAGGTAGAAGCTCTGAAAGACGTGGTGGTAGGTAATTTAATGGTTTCCTCAAGTTTATAAAATGCATTATTTGATTATAGATCATCGCATTGTTTCATATCTTCCCAGTTTTCTATGAAAATTAGATATTTCCAATTTTATATAACAAGGGAGTTTTCAGTTAAAATTCCTAATGGAAGTATCATCACAACAATGTTTTGTGAATCCATTCCCATTAGAGCATATAAATGTTTTTTATCTGCTGATATCATCACCATACCTATGATTGAGTTATATATAATCATCGTTATTGATTGGATTTCATACCATGATGTGAAGATTTATTGTAAGAAGAAGGAGGTTACGATTTTTGATGATGATGATAAGGAACACCTTATCTTTATAGCAGAATCCTCACCACCTAATTCTTATCTGGATCCACCCCCAGTTGCTCAACTAAATTCAATTATTGGGGAGGAAGAGAATGAAATAACTGTAGGTGGGGAAATTAATGTTCAAATAGAGGATATACCTATTGTGAGAGAATATGTTGATGTGTTTCCAGAATATTTACCTTGACATCCTCCAGAATGAGAAATTGAGTTTTCCATTGATTTAATTCCTGGTTCAAGGCCTATATTGAATACCCCTTATAGAATGGCCCATGTGAAATTAATAGATCTAATGAAACTACTAGAGGAATTGAGTAATAAGGGATTTATTCGCCCTAGTGTTTCTCCATGGGGATCCCCTGTTTTTTTGTTAAGAAGAAAGATGGATCTATGAGGTTGTGCATTGACTACAGGAAGATCAATGCTATAACAATAAATAACAAGTTTCCCCTACCTCGCATTGATGATTTATTTAACCAACTGCATGGAGATCAATACTTTTCAAAGATTGACCTTCGATCTGGATACCATAAATTATCTGTTAATACGGAAGACATTCCGAAGACAACATTTAGAACTAGGTACGAGCATTACTAGTTTACAGTAATGCTTTTTGGGCTTACTAATGCACCCTCTATTTTCATGGATCTAATCAATAGAGTTTTCAAGGAATATCTTGATGAATTTGTAGTGGTATTTATTGATGATATCTTGGTACACTCCAAAAGCTACAAAGATCATGAAAATCACTTGCGCATTATCCAGAAGACTATTAGAAGACATGAATTATATGGGAAGTTTAGGAAGTGTGAATTCTGGCTTCAGGAGATTTCTTTTCTTGGTCATATTGTCTCTGAGGTTGTAATCTCCATTGGTCCTTATAAGAAAAGAGAAATCCATGAATGACCAGCACCGACGAGTATAACTGAGGTATGAAATTTTATTTGTTAAGCAGGTTTTTATCAACGTTTTCTCCTGAATTTTTCCCGGTTGGCTAACCCGTTAACAATGCTCACACGTAAAGGGGTTAAATTTGTTTGGAAAAAAGAGTGTGAAGAATGTTTTGAAGAATTGGAGAGAATATTAGTCAATTATACTATATTGAATCTACCATCATGTAATGATGGGTTCGTTATTTATAGTGATGCATCGAAGAAATGACTTGGTTGTGTACTTATGTAGAATGATAGAGTTATTTCCTATGCATCACGACAGCTGAAAATCCATGAAAAAAATATCCTACTCATGATCTTGAGTTAGAAGCTGTAATATTTTCATTGAAGATTTGGAGACACTATCTCTGTGGTGAAAAATGTGAGATTTATACTGATCAGAAGAGTTTGACGTATATTTTCTCACAAAAAGAACTCAATATGAGGAAAAGGATATGGCTTGAACTACTCAAGGATTATTATTGCACGATAAAATACCACCCGGAGAAGGAAAATAAGGTGAAAGATGCTTTGAGCAGGAAGGATCATGGATTTTTGAACAAGATGAGAGTTAAAAGGGATCCAATTTTCATGGATTTAGTAAAGATGGATATGGGAATCACCATGGAAGGTGAAACATAAATACTTTTTCAAATGGTTTATAAACCATTATTACTAGAAAGGATAAAGAGTTATCAGGACGATGATGAAGAGTTTAAAAATAAGATTAAAGCTGTGAATGATGGGAGATTGAGTGACTTTGTGTATGAAGATAGTTTTTTGAAATTTGGGAAGAGACTTTGTGTTCCCGATATACCTAATATAAAAAGGGAATTGTTGGATGAGTCTCATAGTTCCAATTTTTCTATACACCCTGGGAGCACCAAAATGTATTGATATTTGAAAGAACATTTTTTGTGGGACAACATGAAGAGGGAGATTGCTGATTTTGTGTCAAGATGTATGGTTTTTCAACAAGTGAAGATGGAAGGAATCAACCTGGTGAAGTATTGAAATATCTTCCCATATATGAGTGGAAATGGGATAATATCACGATGGAATTTCTCATGGGAGTACCAAATAATCCAATAAGGAACGACGCAATATGGGTTATTGTTGATCGCCTTACCAAGTTAGCACATTTTCTTGCTATAAGGGAAGATTTACCACTTGAATGTCTAGCATGACTATATATTAATGAAGTTGTGAAACTTCATGGAGTACCCCTTTAGATTGTTTCTGATCATGATCCCCATTTTACTTCAAGATTCTAGAAGAGTCTTCATAAGGCCTTGGATACTGCAATTCGTTTGAGCACTGCCTACCACACTCAAATAGATGGACAATCAGAACGAACAATTAAAACCTTAGAAGACATGTTGAGATCTTTCTCACTTGACTTTTAGGGAATGTGGGATCAATATTTACCTCTGGTAGAATTTTCCTATAACAATAGTTTCCATTCGAGTGTTTAGATGGAACCATATAAAGCGTTATATGGAAAGAGATGTCGTACACTAACCTGTTGGGATGACGTTGGTGAAAGAAAACTGAAAGGCCCAGAACTGGTGGATGAAACGGTGGAAAAGCTGAAGGTAATTCAAAACCACATCAAAGTAAGCAGATGAGCTATGCTGACAACCGAAGGAAGGATTTGGAATTTCAGGATGGAGATCATGTTTTCTTGAAGCTATCTCTATGGAAGGGTGTTATACATTTCGTTATGAAGGGAAAATTGAGTCCCAGGTACATTAGACCTTTTGAAATTCTAGAACGAATTGGGGTTGTATCTTACCATTTGGTAATGCCACCAAGTCTCTCCAAAGTTCAAGATGTGTTCTATGTATCACTGTTGAGAAAATACATGCCTGACCCAATGCATGTACTCACCTATGAGGAATTAGAATTGAAACCTGATCTATTTTATTGCGATGATCCTGTCAGGATTCTTGATATGAGAGAACAAGTGCTGAGAAATAGGACGACTCGTCTGGTAAAAGTTCTATGGAGAAACCATAAGTTGGAAGAGGAAACGTGGGAACCTGAGGAACTTATGATGAAGAACCTCCAATGTCTTTTTATACAGTAATATTTTAGGAATTTCAAGGACAAAAATATTTGTACGAGGGGAGAATATAACACCCCAAGCTTCCACGGTACGTTTCCCTTTGAATAATGCAATAGCTTCCATTGTACGCAACTTCGAGATTCTAACACACCGTGACCAATCAAACTAGCCATTATGAATAGTAACACGCATTATTTGGAATTTTATACATTTTATATTTCAAAATGGACTTCATTTTTGGATTCAGAATATTGAAATTATCTTAGGGTGAATTTTTGGTACATTTCTGATAACTTTCATATTTTCTATGAATAGTGAAAATCACTAAGTTTTAATTAAAAAAACTTTTTTAATCGAAATAAATAATAGTGATAAATTATGAATTTGAGTGGTTTGAAAAGTATATTTAGAATATATTTTTACCACTTAATACAATGTTGGTCATTGGACATAATTTCACATTTAAACCGGACATAAACAAGTGTCAATCCTTTGATATTTATTATTTTTTAAAAACACACTTTTTGTTTTGAAAGTGGGAATTAATTTTAAATTAATTTCTACCACTTCTGTGTTTTGAATTTAGAAAAAATGGATACCATATTTAGAATCAGGATTTCCAAATTGTGTAAATAGGTAACATTTATTTTTATACATTTTGAATTATTACATTGGTAAATATTTTATTTACCAGGGTTAAAGGGTAAATCCGGTAAAAAAGGGTAAACAACTATTATAATAATAATAATAAATTACGGTAAAACTTGTCACAACCATATTTGTTGATACATGTACGACCATGGTCATATTTTGGTCGATTTTGAGACCCCATGGATACTCTTCTAAGTGATAATGACACTTTATATTAATTAAGTTAATGTAAATACAAAAATGACATACGCATATATCTTTTAGAAAAACAATTTTTACATAGGGTTATATATGTTATATTTTAGACTATAAATAATAATTGGATAGATAAAAATATTTCCTACATAATGGTATTTTATTTATAATTTCTAGACATTGAATATTTAAATATATTTATGACATAATAATGATACAATATTTTACTTTTTAATGAAACAATAAAATAATTGGTATTATAAATGTTAAACTAAATATAATTTTAAAGTTTTGATGACATCCACGAATTTTATTGGTTAATATGACATTTTATAATTTTTTAAATGAATTTGGTTAGAATTAATAAATATTTTAAGTCTTAAAAAAATAAATTTTTAAATAGTGTCAAAATTGACATAAATGAGTTTTTAAAACAAATATTATATTATTAATTGATATTATATTCTTAAAAATATATGGTTATGCCTAAGGACTTATATAATGATAGGTGTATTATAAATTGACAACTTTGGGGTCGCTTGTATGTTTATAGTAAGTTTATTAACTATATAATATAAAAATACAAAGAGACATGGTAAATGTCAAACTATTTAACTAAGAGTTAAATATAAATGATATGGTTAATTCATTGACCCAAACCTATATAAAATATTTTGGTTGAAAGTATTTCGAACCATCCCCAACATAGTCTCAAAATAAGTCATTTTGGAGTCATTATAAACCAAATATAATTTATTATAAAATAATATTTCTAGATTTTCCTAAGGTGCCCCTCACCCACTTATAAAAGGGCACTCCCCCTTATCTCAAATTCATAACTTAAAAGCCTTTTGGTTCGGCATAAACCTACCCAAATATTCTCTTAACTTCCCCCACTTTAACCTAGAGGCCTTAGTTTGATCAAAAACCCAACCTATGGAGCCCTTTTGATCAAATCAAAAGGAAGAACCTGAAGAAGAGGTAATGTTTTCCCCACCCTCTTTCAAGTTCCTTTCTTCTTCCTTTCTTCTTTATTTGTTACATCCATTATAAAATAATAACTCCAGTATATTCTATATACTGTGATGTTATTATAAATATTTTACAACCATATTCAGTATTCTATCATTCCTTTGAATGACATGTCACCATACGTGCGTACGTACGACTTACCGTCTCCACGTCGTGGTGTAATTGTTATTCAAAACATTATTATTTGGATGAATATGATAATGATGTGTAATTGATTTAAATAATAAATATAACATGATAATTATTCTGTATATATTATATACCATACAATTATATATTATTTTAATATCAAAAGAATGTTATTGTCGCTCGTGCGTACGTACGGTCTACAGTCTCCACGAACGTGATAAGATTAATTCCCCATCTTATCCATTCAAGAATAATTTTCATTTTATCAATATAAATAATGATTAAGGACTTGATATCATTCTGGATATGAATAAGATACAACCTATGAAAAAAAACATAGCTTATGTAACAAAACATATAAAACAAAATGAGTAAGTGATCACACAAAACAGCAATAATACTAAAATATTATTAACAAATAAATATTCAAAGATCATATATGATATCATATTTATGTATAATATTCTTGTATAATTTAATAATAATTATTTATCTATTATACTGGAGTTTAACCTACCCTCAACCAAGGAAAAGTACAAGGTAAGAGTTTATTTCACAATCTCTTCATTATCCGTGGTTGTTTGTACGTAATTATCTACTGGGACCGCTTTATCATCCACATCCATGTTTCTTAAAAATTTATTCCAAAATAGTTTTACTATTTACTATACTATGGGTTAAAGTCATTTATACCCTTGTTTTATTTTTTATAAAATGTTTTGAAGGTAATCTTTCCGTCGTTTTCCCAACAAGGTCCTTTTTAACCTTTTCGACAAAATTAATGAAAAATGTCTTTTTGACTTATATGGAGGGTGAAACTATTATCCACCGTTATAAATCATCAAAGCTTCCCTTACAAGAATATAATAATATTTTCAAATTTAATGTTTTCTTTTATAATTATGTGGCTTTTAAATGATTTAAAAAAAAGTATTTCTCTCAAATAGTATTTCTTTCATCTATGTCAACATCCTTTGATGGATTTTATGCTTATTTGAAGTTGATTTATTATGATACAAAACTTCCATATTGTATTGATGGTTTTGTGATATATTTGATAGTGGATGTGTTATTTTTATATCCTTCATGTTTTATGGGAAAATTATTGACATTTTGTATGCTTGTTTTAATATGAATGTTTATGTTACCATATTCATATGAGGAATGCATTGGACTTAGTAAGTGACGGGTGGAGCCCACTATAGCTCCTCGATGCATCAGTAGGTCTCATTAGATAAACTATTGTCTTGGAACAATCCATTTAAAATATCTTATTTGTAGTCTTGGCACAAGTCCTCGACTATGTGGTTATGATATTTTGGCATTATGCATTCCATCATTATGAAAGTGGTTATTGATATTGCATGTGATTATTCGACAAGTAGAATTTCCATGTGAATAACCAAATAGAATTATTTCATTTTATTTCTTCCATATTATGCTGAAGTTCATGTTTAAAAGGATTTTGTTTTAGTTATACATTGCCTTAAATGTTTATGCTTATTTATGAATGTTTCCGCTATATTTTTATCCTTACTGGGCATCTAAGATCACCCCTTTATATGTTTTATTTTCTTCCAGAGATGTGAAGAAGTATTTTATGAATGACCAGCAAGGATAGTATGAGGGGACATGAGTTTGGTCTATGAAGATAAGATGTTGTTGTAGTTTTTTTACTTTATGATGTAATGTAAGACTTATGAATATATCTAGTGTTTACAAGGCTACAAAACTAATCAATCTTTCAAGATTTGATCTTTTGAGATCATACCAATGTTATGTAATAATGCACCAACTATGGGTAACTGGGGTCAGGGAATTACAAACAACCGAAGGGCATGATGACCACACCCAAAAATATTCTAAAAGGATTTGACATATTTAATTTATAATTAATTTAAAAAATAATTTCTTTAAACATGGGTATTTCTTTTTCTCTAAGTTTCATTTTTTCACTCATTTAATTATAATTATAGTGGATAGTTAAATTTTTAATCCTATATATACTTACACATGTGATTCATGAATTTACAAATAATGTTCTTTAATATTCGGGTCCTAGTTCAATAGAGAAAAAAGTTTGACTCCATTACACCTTACTTAAAACAATATCTCTTGTCGTTTTAAATTTATTTATAGGGAGGATGGGAGGGTTTTCTCTGCAGATATTGATATAAATCTTGATAAAGTGTTTTTATTGTGTGAAACTATGAAAAATGAATAATAATATAATTTTGAAAATATAATTTTTCTAAAATAATAATAATTACATGGAATCCCTTATCTATTATTAAAATTAAGTTATTATCCATGTAAAATAACAATAACAATATTAATATTATATATCCCATTACTTGATATATATATCTAATATCATCTATTCTATAAATAAAATATAATTTATTTAACTAATGTTAAATATATTATGTTATTTCCATTGATCCATTAATATGACCAAAAATTACTCCCATGGGATTTATCAAACCTTGAATAATAATACATTTATTTATTAAAAAAATATTATATAGTTTATAAAATAAATAAATAGGATATTCACAAAAATCATGAATAACTATTTATTTTAAAATTCATATAACTGAATAAATAATTATACATAACTTTTTATTAAAATTGATAAAAAATATTTATTTATTAACATGTTAATAATTTTAAAAAATCAACTCATATATTATAAACATGAATATCTAATGAATGAAATTATTTGATCAAAATTTAATTAAATAAATAAAATTCTTATAATTAAGAATAATTTTACTCTTTAATATTAAAGTTAATAAAAGTTAATGAGATTCTGTATAGACATAATGTGTAACCTCTATTTCTATTTCATCTTAGAATTATTTGAGCGTAACTAATGTACATGATTATAATCTTGAAACATGTCAAGGAACACTAGATAATTAAGTAAATATATCAACTACAAAATAATATTTTTAAATTCTATTATGGATTATAACCCCTCCATTACTCAACATATCATCAAAATGGACATATAATTTTATAATCCCCCTATATGATGGTTTTATCATTATTTGTCTTTCTAAAATAACATTTTCTATGTACCAACATAGCCATAGATTTCTACATATTGTTTCATTTCTATTATAGGGAAATAGATAACTTATTTGATTATTTTGTAAGGGAAAATTCATTTCTTGACTTATTCAATTAATTCTATATCACTTTTGAAGAACCAAACATATGATACCTCATTACAAGCTTACTCCATTATGATTTCCATCCATACATAAAGCACATGATTTATGATACAAATTAATAATAATATAAATTATAAGGACTAATAAACACATTCAGAGATAACACATCCAATTTCACATCAAACATGTGTAATTCCTACAAGTGGGTCTATTATCCTAACCTCCCTCCATGAAGATTACAAAGTGAAAAAATCATGAGAAGAATTCTCAATGTCTTAAGAGTCTTTATCACCTAACATTTATATATCATTTGTATCCCATCACATTGATGTATTTAGACTTAGAAACTGATATAACCAATGAATGTGATGGATATTCCAATTCAATTATCCTATGAATGTTACATAATAAGATATTTATTTTTATTATATAAATGAAAAGTAAACATTCATCTAGTTATATAGATCCAAGTCCAAAATACCATTACTATGAATCATGTGTTCTTAGTAGTAGGCCCTTGTGGCTAGAATTGGGTGTGTTGATATTATATATTTGGTAGAGGTGAACCGGTGTCAATTGGATAGTAATGGTATATTGGTGGATATGGTTATGATAGAAGTTTAATTGGATTGTGATGTAGTTTACCAGTTGTATAGTTGATGCTGAAACACATTAAATAATGAGTAACTAGTTGGAAGAGGAATGGGTTGAAACTTTATCATTTTCTTGATGTAATAATGAAAGTGACTAGAAAATGAAGAGTGGTAATTCAGGATTGTAAGCTTGAAAGAAATAGGTTTATAAGAAGTGTTAATTTCTTGGATATATATGACTTAATTAATTAATGAAATGGAGTGAAATAATAAAAATTTAATTTAATATGGCCAATAGTGGTAAACATAGAATTTAATAAATAATTTTATCAAATGGGAATTTATTATTTTATTATGTGAATATCCAATGTGGATGGGTATAATGGTTTAGTAGTTGCATTAGTGATTACTGATGTGAGGTGGTAGGATTGATTTCATAGTTACAAGATGGGTTAAATATTTTGATCGAACCCTAAGGATTGAGATTTTAGGTGACTAATTTATATGTTTTATTTTAATTTTATATTTTAGGAAATACTACCTATGTTAGATAACCTTACCAAGACCCATATGGTTTCGGTTCTAGGTTTTATCTGCAATATCATGGTTATAGAGGTAATGAATGTCTGAATACTCCCTCTTCAACTCTATCATATCCCGTTATAGTATAGGCTAGTATAGAGAAGATTTATAGTTCATATGATAATATGTATTTAAGATAATGTTCTGATTCTTACAACCCATTATTGATGTAAATGAATATTAAATTACTTTTGTAGAATAATTAATACATTCCAAAAATAGACGCCCAAAGACCATATTAGATTAGTGACCTTGGAAACATGGAAAAAATTCTTCTTATTTGGTGAAATGTATTCAAAATATACCATAAATATCTTCCCCTTTAGTTTCCTACGAAAAACCATTATTCATATCATGGGTATAAGAAAACATAGGAAAAGGGTGTGCTAAGATGTTTAGTATGGGTAAACAAGGAAAATACGAGACAAAACATCAACATAAGAATGTAAAAACATGATGATAACTTTTTAAAATCACACCAAATATAAAATATATCAAAATCATGAGTCATGAAATGAATCATGATAGTTTGTAAGGAATAAATCATAAAGGAACATGAGCCATGAGAAAATAACATTATAATAAAATGTGGAATTGTGGGAAACACATAAGTATAGAAAATTATTTCCATATTAGCCAAGGCTCATTTACAAGGCCATATTATTTGAAAAATTAATTTACTGAACTGAGTTCACTCCACATTCCAATCCTGTATTACTGAACCAATTTTACTTTCCATTCTAGCCCTGTAATAATGAACCTATTTTACATTCGATTCCATCCCTATATTACTGAAATGAGATCATTTACTATTATAGTACTATCTATCTCATGATATATAAATCTATACCTAATGAATTTGGAGGAGATATACGTCCCAACCATCACAGAATGAAAACAGTATATATATGTTCCACAAAAAACATAAATCACATAATAACCGATGGAATAAATTGGGTTTCTTAAATATCTTTCCATCAAAATATAATCCATGGAAAAAGAATGAATTTAATAAATATTATTATATAACAAACATAATAAAACATAAGAATATTAGGTATAGTATATTTGAAACATATCCTAATTAAATAATTTTATCTTAGATGGTAAATAATTTTAATAGAACACAAGAAATTAATTCTTGAGGAAAATATCCTTCTTCGAAAATGTTTTCTTTTATTAAAATACCATGAAATTTTAAAAGAAAATAATTTATTAGGAAATAAAATTGATATATTTCAATGGATTATTCATTGAAATAAAGAGTTATGAAAGTGTGTAAATCTATTCATTCCTTTTAAGTTAAAAAACATTCTTATCATACTATTTCCAGAATAGACCAAAAGTACCTAGTTTGGAAAACAAAAAAATTATTCCTTTCAAAGCATTTAGTAAAAAATAAAAAATTTAGAGAAATAAATTTAAACTTCCATAATAAAATAGTAATACATTTTATGAAATCATATTTAGAAATCATGGGCATGGATGAAAAATATTCCTCAACAGAGACTTAAAACAACACAATTCTTAATATTGAAGAGATAATAAAATAAATACTCTTGAAATTATAATAAATAGAATTGCATGACACATGAAAGAAATATAATTATTAAATTAACCTAATAATATATATAATAATAATAAAATAAATTCAGGGAATGTATATACATCCCTTAGAATAAACAAGTATTGTATACGACAAGCATCTAAAAGAAATGAAGGTGAGATAAAAATAATCACTTACCTTAGGTATGATTCCCATTGTACATATTTTAAACTATTGTATAATGGTTTAAATAATTTCAATTATGTTTTCCAGAACCATATTAGAATTTATGATTCTAAATATGATAATTTTATCAACTATTTTTTAGTAAAATTTCATTATTACTCGTCTTCTAGGTATCACTTTATCCATTTCTTACGCAAGTTTTTTCATATAAGTTCTAGTACATATAATTATTTTATTTTTATATCATTCCCATAATGACATTAGTTTAATATATATCATATTTATTCATTATATACATTTATATAATAATGATATAATGAATATCATGTAGAATGAATCAAATCACATCGTGGAGATGGTAGGATGCACGTACACACGAGCGAAGATATAATTACCTTAATTGGGGAATGGTATGGAAATTCATGGTATATATTTAGTTAAATAATAAATAAAATGTTATTATAATCATATTTAGTTATTATTTCCATCATTATACCCATCCAAGTAAAGTGGTGGTAAAAAACAGATTACACCACGATGCGTTGAGCGTAAGCCCTACATACGCACGTGTGTGATTTCATATTTCATAGGATTGATATAATGTGGAATATGATTGTTCCATAATCATAATAAAATCTCATAATATTATTTATAATATATTTATTACTTTATAATGGAAAAAACTCATGAAGAAGAAGTATAATATGAAATGATTTTTAAAGAATCGGTAGAAGAGATTACCACTTCTTCAATGATCTCTTTTTAGATCTTCTTTTAGAGCACTAAAGATGGTCTTTTGAGAAGACAAAAACCAATATAATGTTACTAGTGAAGTTTAGAAGGTAAATAGTCATGTGATGGATGATATTTAGGATAAAAAGTGACGTGAATAAATGAGAGAGGATGTACCCTTTTATAATTAAGGTAAGAGAAACTTTTGCAATCTCCAAAAACTATAATTTATAATAAAATAAAATCATATCCATAACCTAAAAAATTTCATATTTTGAAATATTAGAAGATAGAAGGTTTTCTTCTCATCAAAAAATAAAATTTAGACATGTTTTTCTAACAATTTAAATCTCACCATTATAATAAACCCCTAGCTATTCTCTTTAAATTCTAACTCGGGTAACAAATGTTTCAATATTAAAAGAGTATAAATTTTACTTATTTTATGGAATCTAGACCATAAATTAACAATTTAGAATATTGTAGACCATATCACAATTTATTTATATTTTAATTTTTTTTTGGATTTTTGAATAATTTAATAAAACATTATTTTGAAAAAATATCAATAGTGTTAATTTTCAACCAACTGATTTCATGGAATTTTTTAAAATACCCAGATAAGAATTTAAACATGAAAAAATATATTATTATATATTTAATGGGTCAAGTTGATCCTATAAAATTATTTTTATATATTAATTATTCCAAATTATATTTATTGTAATATTTTTAATAACATTTATTTGCTATTTCTATTAATAAAACAACTACCACATCTATTTTGAGATATTATTTAATATAAATATTTATTAAAAACAAATTAAAAATAAAAAAATATGTCAATGAAAAATACTATAGATGTGTGAATAATACTTATAGTAGAATATATCTTCTGAAAAACGCTATATTAAAAATGTTACATTTATTAAAATAAGAATGTAAAAATTTTAACATCACATTAAATAAAATATTATATGTTTCCTAATATTTTCCATTTAGTTAAAAATGGTATATAACTCTATATTTTTACAATTATGGTTGAGATATACTCACTAAATAATATTTGGTCAAGCGTTTTGATCTTTTAAGGGTTATTATTATTATAATTAAAATCATTTAATTGATTTTTGATCAATTAAATAATTTATGCATTGCCATTATGTAAGACTTTAAGGTAATTATTTATTTAAAAAAATTAAAAATAAATTACCATGATAAATAAAAACGTTTTATCTTTAAAATTTGTATTCATAGTTGAATTTATCTTTTGTATAACCTTATATTAAAAATTATATAGTTATGAAAATTTGAGTAATAATTTTTTGAACTTTTCATTAAATAAAATATATCAAATTTCCTAATCTCATTCATGTGGCTTCAAAAAGATACCATTTCTACCCAAGTATGGTTTAGGTCAATAAACACTCATACAATTATATTAGGAAAAGTGTTAGGGTAAATCTATAATATTATTTTGACCCTTAATTACCTGATTTACCTTTTTATAGTATTAATAAAAATTACACACGTTACTATTCATAATGTCTAAAAATTAATCTAATTCTATTTAAATAATTTTTACACACTGATTCAAAATATGGAATCCATTTTTTAAAATTCAAAAAAAAATTTGTAGTAATTAATTTAAAATTATTCTTATTGTTGGAATGAGAAAATGAATATTATAATTTAAAACCTACAAAAGATTGAAATGTTTTTCCCTCTAAATTCAATTTAAAATTAATGAAAATGACCTAAATCATATTAAATGAAAATAATAAAATCTATTTATACTTTTATACCATTAAAATATATAATTTATGACTATAAATAAAATTTATGAAGATGTAGTTTTCAATTAAAATGCACTATTTATTTAAATATTCATCAAAACATTAAACATATCAGACAAATACCAAAAATCCAGTGAAAGTAAATTTTGATACTCATATTTTCAAATAAAAGATTATTTTTTCAAATAAAATATAAAAAAATTGTCAAAAATAATATTTAAAATGTGTGCACCATCAAAAGGCGCCAAAACTATATTTTTTTTAAAAATACATCTTTTATCCAAAGAAATAATTTTTTATATAAACTATATAAAACATATAAGATGGGTTTTAAACATTATATTGAATATATTAAATATATAATTAATTAATAAAATCCATTAAGAGTGATTTTATTGTCTTATAAATTCACTTATTTTCATTTCAATAAATTTTCATAAAAATATATCCTTTTATTTAAAAAGGGCTTTATTTTCATTTATAATTAGTTTCCAACCAAATAATTAATTATATATACATGTGTAAATAATATTTTCATAATTTAATTTACACATTTCATACTCTCCATTATAATGGCTTGGTTATAATTTACCATAATAATATTTAGTTGTTTACATAAACTCAGTCTTGTATGAAATTAAATATATGAAAATAAGTCATACTTGTCTATAACACAAGACAAGAATATCATTGGATATACCGAAAGCTAAGATGGTGTTTCATGTAGCATAATTTTATCTTGGTGTATCATACAATAAAATACAATAATGGAAATAAAAAATAATCAATCTCATAAAAATCTCAGAGTGTTACATTTGACCACCCTTAAAATGAATTTCACCCCCAAAATTCGTCTATGTTTTAAAAGGATTAATAATTGAAATTTTATTTCATAGAAACCCACATCATAAAAAATCACAACAAAACGTCTTTTTAAAATTGTATGTTAGAAACATAATGGTTACCTAATGTAACTCATAACTATGTTTCTACGTAAAAGAACATTGGTAAATATTTGGGATTAGAAGAAAAACATAAACAATCATAGAGATTGATGAAGATCAATGATCACTAGAAAGAGGGTGAATTAGAGAAATTTAACAACATAAAACCCATATACTAAATAAGCATGAAATGGGTCATTGATATCCTCAAAATGATGATAATAGGATAACCTTTTTACATCAAAATGTTTAATAATGTTAAATAATTTTCATGAGAAGATACGCTTATAATCTCACCATTTTTAATGTCTTGATAAATTTCTATTGCATCTCTTATTGAAATAAATAAATTTTAATATGTAGGTATTGAAATATTAAATGATAATGATTTCCATACATATATTGATATGTAATTACATCATTATTTACAACAAAAATGTTAGAAAAAGTTATCAAATATGAAAAAAATCCACATATGGTGAGAGAATACTTTCATCTCACCAATTTTATCTGAATTTTAACATAAAATTTCCATAAATTGATAATATTAAAACCCTTACAAAATATTAAAATCAAAATATTTAGAAAGAGGTGCACTAACCTAGTTTAATATTTATCCCCCATATATCATAAATTAGCCCTTATCGATCATATTTCAGTTATATGAATGACTTCATCAAGTCTTCTCTTGAATCGTGATAAAATATTGAATAACCATAAATCCATATTGAAAACATGCATGTTTGTTAATATAATGTTTATTTTATATATTCCTTAAGTCCAAATTTTTTTAAGCTTCTTCCATGATAAAAAACCTCACATGTCAACAAATCCTTAATTAGTTCCATCAAATTAATCATATCCAATATATCATTATCCAAGATAAAAACAATTTTCTCCACATAATAAACACATTAAGGGTTACCTTCCCTTAATCAAAATATTACCATTCCCTTAAATCACTATTATAATTCTTCATCACCATTAAACGTATCCTTTTCAATCCTTAAAGAAAAACTTATACTGAAAATAATTATACATAATCATTGAATTACAAAACATATACACTTCAATCATCTAAAAAATTTCTTAACCCATTACTCAAGATTATTTATTTTATTCATTCCAATAATATGAAATAAGAATCACATATTAAGGTTCCTCAACCTTAATATAATCATATTTCTTATATTTAAGGTAAACAATTTGGTTAGATCATCTCATACCATTCTCATGTCTTTTTTAGTCTCATTATCCTTTATTGTATTACTAATACTCATAACACCATCCCAATTATATTAATTATATTTCTAATATAGGACTTATATTGGTCATTATGTCCACATCCAAAACATTAAGTGTTAACTTTGTTCAATATAGTTCTATCTGTTGACTAAGACCATAAACAAAAGTGTGAGAAATAATTATCATAATCTAAAAACCCATAATTAAGAGAAATTTGGTATATTATTTAAATCTATAATATCTTATGTTTAATCCTAGTTTATTTATAATCGTTACCAAAATTCTATGATTGTAACCTATAATTAGAATTATCTTTATGAAATCCCTATAAATATCCTTATAAATATCTCTTGGGATATGACTAAAGTTTTTTCATCCTAGTTTTCAATGTTTGACTATAAATTCACTCTGATACGAACTCTAACGACCAAATATTGATGTAAGTGAACATTGCATTACTTTTTCCTAATACTTAATACATTACAAAAACAAACACCCAAAGACCGTATTAATTTGGTTCCTTTGAAAAAATGGAAAAAATTATTCTAATTTGGTGAAATATATTAAACTTCTCACATAAAGATATTCCCCTTTAGTTTTCCCACATAAAACCTTTTATTATATCCTGGGGAAAATAAAACATATAAAAAGGGTAGGTCATATGCATGTTAAGGGTAAATAAAGAAAATATCATACAAAAATTGAACATAAGAATGTTAAAAAAACAAAATAATTTTTGAAAATAATAAATTGTATAACATATATCAAAATATTGGGTAATGAAATAAATCTTGGCAGTACATAAGGACTAAATCATAAAGAAACATGAGATATGAGAAAATAGAATTGAAATAAAACATGGAATTGTGGAAAAAAATAATCATAT
Source organism: Viscum album (assembly GCA_963277665.1). Classification (NCBI taxonomy): domain Eukaryota; kingdom Viridiplantae; phylum Streptophyta; class Magnoliopsida; order Santalales; family Viscaceae; genus Viscum; species Viscum album. Next base: position 1,025,659,768 of record OY728141.1, on the reverse strand, counting down.
AAATTCATTTCCATAATAGAAACAACTCATTACTAAGACAATAATAATGGACAATGTCCTTTACTAAACTGAGTTCACTTTTAATTCTAGCTCTGAATTACTGAACCAGGTTTTCTTTCCATTCCAACATTGTACTACTAAATCAGGTTTACGTTTCCGTTCCAACCATATATTACTAAACAAATGAAATTTCCTGTTTCAGTCATGTCTATCTCATGAGATATAAATATTTACATAATTAATTAGACGTAGATACAAGTCACACCCATCACATAATGAAAACCATTCATAAGTTTTCCACAATAACATCAATCATATCATAACCCATATAATTAAATGGGATTCTTAAATATCATTCCATCATAAAATAATCCATGGAAAATGAATTTATTTCATAAATATAATTCCATATTAAACATAATAAACAATAAGAATAAAAGGGATAGTATACATTAAATATTTATCAATTAAACAAGGAATTCTTAGATGGAAAATAATTTTTATAGAACACTTGGAATTAATTCATGAGGAAAAAAATAATTTCTTCTTTGAAAACATTTTCTTTTCTTAAAATACCATGAATTTTCCAAAGAAAAAAAATTCTATAAAAAATAACCATGAAATATTGTAAGGTATTATTAATGGAAATAAGGCATTACTAAATTGTAAAATTTTATCTTTGTTGTAAAAGTTAAAAAAACATTCTTCTAATAATTTTTCTCAAAAAGTTAAAAAGTACCCTGTTTGAAAAATGAAATAAATATTCCATTTCAACCATGTAGTAAAAATTAAAAATGGTAAAAATGACTTTAAAAATACATAAGAAAATAGTAAAACATTTTATGAAATAATTTTTAAAAAACAAGCTCATAGAATAAAAAAGTTTCTCAACACAAACTTAAGAGAAAATAATTATAAATATTAAAGAGATTGTGAAATTAATGCGCCTAACATTATAATAAATAGAACAATATTTCCCATGAAATAAATAAAATTATGAAAATAATTTAATATTATGGATAATATTCATAAAATAAATTCATGGTATGTGTATATAATAGTTAGAAGAAACAAGTAGTGTATTCGACATGTGTCTAATAAAAATAAAGGTGAGACAAAAACAATCCATTACCTTAGGTCTGATTCCCTTGGTACTAAACCTAAACTCCAAGTTAATGGTTTAAATAATGTTATTAAATTATTAAAATATCAAATTTAAATTTATGGTACTAAATATTTCCATATTATCACCCATTTTTTAATAAATTTTTTTTATTACTCATCTTTCTTGTATTAACTACTTCATTTTCTCAGGTAAGTTTTGTCATATATGTTCTGGTAATTCTTATTAGGTTATAGTTATATCATTTCAATAATTATATAAATTTAACATATATCATATTTATTAATTATATATATTTATATAGTCAGCATTTAATGAAGACCATGTAGAATGAATCACATCACAATATAGAGATTGTAGGTCGTGTGTATGCACAAATAACGATATCATTCCAATGAACTTGGAATGGAATGGAAGTGGATGGTATATATTTTTTTACATAATAAATATCATGTTATAATAATCATATTTAATTATTATTTCCATCATTATACACATCCATGTAAAGTGGGGGTGAAAACAGATTACACCACAACGTGGAGACTGTATGTCGTACGTACGCACACGTGGTGATTTAATTTTTCATAGGATGGAAAAAGGTGGATTTTGGTTGTTTAAAAATCATAATAACATCTTAGTGTATAATTTATACAATATTTATTACTTTATAATGGAAAAACTCATGAAGAGGAAGTATAAGAAGAAATAAGTTTGAAAGATTTGGTATATGAGATTATCTCTTTTTTGATGAGCTCCCTGTATATGTCCTCTAAAACCACTAGAGTTAGTCATTGGAGAATAAAAGAGCCTCTAGTATTTTACTAGGAATAGTGTTAATGTAAATGGCCAAAGTATGTCCGAGCATGAAGGCTCAATGTGAATTTAATAAGTGAGGGAGGAGGTTCCCTTTTATAATTGAGCTTAGGGGAACTTTTTGAATCTAAAAAAATATTAATTTATAAGAAAATGAAACCACATATAGAATCTTAAAAATGTCATATTTTAAATAATCAAAGTATATAATATTTTAATATCATCAACCAATAAATTTTAGACTAGTTTTTTTTGTCAATTTAACCCTTACTATTATAATTAACCCTTAATTATTCAAATTTAATTCAAACTAATCTAATAAATCTTTCAATATTAAAAGAGTTTAGTTTTAACTTATTTTATGTAATTTAGACCATAAATTAAAATATTTTAATATTTTAGACCGTACCATAATTAAATTATATTTTTTTTAATATGTTATTTTTATTAAATAATTTAATAAAACATTATTTTGATAAAATATCAAGATTTTCAATTTTGACACTATTATTTTGTTTTATTTTAAAAAAAATATCCCGATAAATAGTTAATAAATAAAAAATAATTTGATATATCCTTAAGGGGTGAACCTAATCTATAAAATTCATTTAATATATTAATTATTCTAAATTATATTTATTTTAATATTTTTAATAAAATTTATTTTATATTTCAATTAATAAAATAACCACTACATCAGTTTTATGTGATTATTTAATATACATGTTTATTGACTAAAAATAAAAATTAAAATACTTTGTCGAATATATACCCTCTATATTTAAGAATAATACTTATAGTCGAATATATATTTTGTCAAATCCAAAATTAATAATGTTATATTTATTAAATCATGGATGTGAAAAATTTATCATCACTTTAAATAAAATATTATAAGTGACATAATCATTTGAATATAGTTAAAAACGGGAAATAACGCGAACCTTGGATGATTATGGTCTATATATAATGGGACAATGATATTTGGTCAAGTGTTTTTATCTTTTAATGGTTATAATTATTTTAATTAAAATTATTCTTTTTATTTTTCATGAATTAAATAATTTAGTAATCAATATTATATAATAATTTAAAGAAATTATTTATTTCTTAAAAACTAAACATATTGCCATGATAATGAAAAAATTTTATCTTTCTATTGAGTATTTATAGTTGAATTTATCTTTTATATAACTTTATTATAAAATGATATAGTTATGAAAATTTGAGTAAGACATATTTAACTTTTCATTAAATAAAATATATTTGAAGTCATAATATCATCCTTGTGGCTTACAAAGGAAAACATTTAAAATCAAGGATGAATTAGGTTAAAAAAGAACTCATCCAATGATATTAGGATAAGCATTAGAGTAATTTTATAATATTATTTTTACCCTTAATTACCTGATTTACCTTTTTACTGTATTAATATAAATTTCTAAAGCTAAAATTCATAATGACTAACAACAAAATAAATAAATTTACATTATTTGGAACCACTAATTACAAATATGGAATCCATTTTTCAAAATTAAAAACCCAGAAGTTGTAGTAATTAATTTAAAATTAATCCAATTGTCTGAATGAGAAAACGAGTTTTAAAAGTGAAAACTTACAAAGGATTGAAATGTTTTTACAACTAAGTTAATTTTAAAATTAATTATAATGATCTAAATATTATTAATTAAAAAAATATTATCTATTTTTACTTTAAAACCATTAAATTATATAATTTAACACTATAAATATATTTAATGAAAAAGTAGTTTTCAATTAAAATGGGTTATTTTTTATATTCATTAGAATGAGAATCTTATCAGAAAACACCCAAAAATTCAACCAAAGTATATTATGACACTACTATTTAAATTAATAATTATATTTTTTCAAATATAATTTAAAAAATACTAAGAAACTAGATTTAAAATGGGTGCGCTATTGAAAGGTGGAAAAACTTGATTTTTTTAAAAAATAATCAATTTATCTAAAAAATTGAATTTTTTCTTATATAATGTCTAGAAAAAATATAAGATGAATTTAAAACATTATATTTAATATATTAAATATATATTTCATTAATAAAATCCATCAAGAATAATTTTATTCTTTTATAAACTCACAAATTTTCATTTCAATAGTTTTCCTAGAATGAAAATTTCCCGTTATTTAAAAAGGGTTTTTTTTCATTTATAATTATTTTCTCAAAAAAATCAATTATTTTTTCATGTGTAAATAATGTTTTCATAATTTAGGTAATTATGTTCATACTCGCCATTTTAATCGATAGGTTTTAATGTAATAAAAGGATATTTAGTTGTTCACTTAAACTCAGTCTTACATAAAATGAAATCTATTAAAATGACTAAAACTTGTGTGTAACACAATCCAACCATAATGTTGAGTATATAGAAAGATAATTTGGGGTTTTATGTAGAGAAATATTGTCTTGGTGTAGCGTACAACACAAAAAATCAATTTTTTAAATCAATATCATAAAAATCTCGGAGAGTTACACCTATGATGTGATTTGATGTGGCATTGGTTGGTATTTGATTCATAGTGAAGAATGTGCATGGAATGAGGAGAAAATAAGGTTGATTTCCTCCATATTCAGTTTTCCAAACATTAATGAGGATGATATGTGTAAATTTAATTAGATAATATGAAATGCATTATTTTTTAGATGATGATGAAACATATGGCTGTTAACATATGGTTTTTGAAATTAAGTAGTTATGATAAGGTTATGTGGTTATATAGAGGGGATGAGAGAACCATGACATATACCATTGGGGAATGATAGTGAATTGATCAGTGGGGGAGTATTTATAGGTTACCCGATAGATATATTATTTTGATTCTATATTATTGAACATGGATACATTTTATGTGATAAATCTCTACTGAGGTAGAGTTATAGTGGACCTAGCTTAGCTTCATGTTGTTTCTACTATTTGTTCAACAAGGAATTAATTTACTTGATGCATATTTTGCTGAGAAGTTTTTGGTATGATCTTATAGAGTATATGTGTATGTATAGTCCTATATATATGTATTATTGTTTTTCATATATTATGGAGGGAGTTAGTGATTGGGTTGGATATAACTAGCTTATATAGTTCATATTAGTTGTTTTCGGGTTTCTAACATAAGAGTTTTGGAATTTTATTTTAGGATTATATTTTAATTTTTGATATTACATGAATTTATTGGATATTTGTTCAGTTTATATTATATGGAGATGTTTTTTAGTATGTTTATATGCTTTTTTAGGGTAATTCCTCCTATATGTGTGATTCCATTCCCTTAGTACTAGTCACCAACCCATGGCTAAATAAAGTTGACAGTTAGTGGTCATGCATGTCTATATAACCAACCCATGTGGGGTTCCGATAATGGTTGTTCATGATAGTATGATATCAGATCTATAGGTTAGAGTTAGGATAGATATTGAAGTTAGTTACATGTAAGAATTTATTGCAATTATTTCGTAAATTGTATCAAATACACTTAACATGTGACAAAATAAGGGAGACTGACCAGGATATAAGAATTTTCCCCCCTTTTGATTTGACATAATGACCATAATCATACTTAACATAGTAGGCCATGAGATTTGGATTATAGGGTAAAGACCTAGGAGTAGTAAATGAATCATATTGTTTTCACCTATGATTAAATCTGTCTGATTTAGTGAAAATAATGTGTCTTTAATTAAATGATCTTAATCTAATTACATGTTTTTGGGATTAAGAATAAATTATATCATATAAAGATAGTTGGTGGGTATCATCTGTGAGTAATTCAAGGTAAATAAGTGTAGAATGATAATTTTGATGATTATAAGAGTGTTGACACGATAGAGGAATATGAATCTTTTAGGATAATACTGTATGAGTTTTAGTGTCATTGATTAGTGAAGATGGAAGAGAGAGTCTATGATTTTAATATAGTTAAATGTTTAAAGGATTTTTTTATTTCCTTCAGTATAATATTTTAAGGTAGGTTTAATGGATCCCATTAGTTGTTAGTGAATTGATAATATCTATGGTTGAAAGGTTAATGATGTATCATGGGAAGATTTATAAATTTATTTCGATATAGAGTTCCTTTATCTGAAACTGAATGTGGAAAAAGAATATAATTTTATCACCCTTTGGTAGGGGAGTTTGATTGTGTAATAGATTGAGATCTAGTTCAAGGGTCTCCTCTATTATGATCCTGATAATTTTCATATTTATGAGGATAGGGCATGGTATTTATATAAGGCTCAACATCCTATGATTCAACATCAGGTCACCCTATTAAACCCAACGATCTATCGTTAATAGTTGGTTAAGTTTGAGGTAATTTAAAAGATGCATTCATGAACCAGATCATCATTAAAGTGGAGTCGAGATAGATGATCTTTTATATGTGGGTAGTTAAGGTTTCAGTTGATAGTGATATAGTCTCAACCCTCTTCCATCTTCTCTAGATCTAGTAGTTTGTGAGCCTCTATTTGGATTAATATTTTAATATGATTTTATTATGGTTTATTTAAGAATAATTAGTTTTAATTCATGACCACTAATAGTGGAAAAAAATCAAAAATGTGATTATTTTTAAATATATCCTCAACAATAGTTACATCTAAAGATTTATTAGCAGTATGTTAGACAAGATTCTTGTCATTATATGGGAGATGGATCAAGAATATGATATTCCCTTGATGTAACCCATATTTATGGACATATGGATGTGTGTGTTTATAGTGTACTGATGAGAAGGGTTATATTGGTAGAGGATAAAAGTTTGGTTAGCTGTATTCCATGAAGATAGTAGTATTATGTGTACTAGAGATTACATAAGGCACCCTATACTTAACTTATACAATAGATTATACATTTTTTTATTCATCCCCTTTTCAATACTTTATAACACTTACCTTATTCATGATCTAAGGGATGAGATAGATGGTATTCTAGTTCCCTTGATTTTTTATTCATATTATAGGTTAGTATTATCTTCTTGATGCATTTCAGATTTGTGAATAGATAGGGGACCAATATTAGTCACTAGGTTATTTATTCTTGTTACAGAAAAATCCTTACAATGTCATTCTTAAAAAATAATAGTTTTACTCTATGTATGAAATTATAGATTTATTATAAATGAGAGTTTCTATCATCAATATGTAAATCGAGTGTATGGTGTTTATTGGTGATAAAAACCATTATATGTGTTAAAGTTTTATGGAGCCATTTTTTTCTTAGTTGGTGTAATTATATTCAATTTTAGCGTTAGTGTCGGTGGTGGTGTTCCTGAGAGTTTTGGAGGAGTTTCAAAATGTATTTCTTGAGGAGGTTATGTTGCTAAACCCATGAAATAATATTGAGTTTGGGATAAAATTTCATCTTGTTATCTCCCTAATATTGATGGATCCTTATCATATAGAACATTTTGAGTTTTGGGATTTGAGGATTCAAGTTGATTATTTTATGTAGAAGGGAATCAATTGACTTTATGTGATACCTTGGGGTGATTTAGTGTTATTATACATGAACAGGTTGGTACTATGAGTTTATTTATAGAAAATATGTGGTTGAACTAAGTGACAATGATAAACCATTATGCACTTTTGATGATAGATGATTGGTTTGATCATTTAAATAGATCCAGATATTCTTTAAAGATTGATTTTTGTTACGGTTATCATTATATGTGGTTGAAATATGAATATATACCAAAGATTATTTTTATGTGTCATTATAAAAAATTCAATTTTTTGGTTATTCCATCAAGTGTCGAAAATATCCCAAATATTTTCATGATTGTTACAAACTCTATGTTTCTAGAGCTCTTGGAAAAGTTTTACATGGTGTTCATTGATGAAATATCTGTATCCCCAAAGTCATAGGAGGATTATGATGAGAATTTTAGAACATTACTATAAGTCCTATGACACCATTATCTATATTTGAAGCTATAGAAGAATATTTTCTTGACATATTATGTTCATTTCATTTGGCAGGTTATGTCTCATTAATGAGAAGCGATCTATCCTTCATTTATTTAAGTGGTCCTTTCACTAAAAACACTAAATAACTTCATTGAGGTCAATAATTTATTTGATCTTTATAGATTTTAATGAGGTTCATGTTTTCATTCTTTAAGATTTTATCCATCTTTATTACCTTTATTACTAAGAACAATGCCTTCAAATTGACTGATTTGTTACATAAAACTTTTGAAATCCTTAAAGAGAAGCTAAATAGTGGTCTTTTCTTTTAGTTTCAAGAGGATGGAGTCATGTTCAAGGTTTTATATGATTATAATCATCTTGGTTTGGGCCATATATTGATGAAACTTAGGTCCAAGATTTCCCATTGGTCTTAGAATTAACATATTTACAAGTGAAATTTTTCCAACCATTATATCATGTTGGAAGAGATAGTTTTTTATATAAAGAAGTGGAAACATTTCCTCATCAGTGAATGCTTTAGGTTCTGTACATATCCAGAAATATTGTGGTATATTTTCACTCAATAGGACTTGAATTTTTATCAATGGAGGTTTTTTCCATTCTTGAAAAATGTGACATTATGATTTTATATTCTATAAGGAAATGGAATGTAATTATTGATACAAATCAAATGTCATAGGTAGAAACTAATCATATGTCAGAAGATTCACGGTGAGTGATAGAGGATCCTATAGAATTTATTCCTGATATGGGGTATGTCAGAAGAAGAGGTTATTTATATCAAATGACAATACATTTTACTTTATCACATCAAACAGATGAGTCATAGTGTATTTGATTGATGATTCATAGTTTATACATATTGAGGTATCATTTTAGAATGTTTATATTGTTTGTGTAAATGATTCTAATTGATGTTCAGGGGATTATCAACATTGGGTACTATTTCATTGAATGTTTTTTATTCTATTGGTGAAGAAAGAGGTTTTGTTATATGAGATTCATATCCAAAACAAGTCTATACATCATTGTATGTAAAATATGTATTACTCCTTGATGATTTTTTTTAGTGTCTAGGGATAAATTGGTCCTTGATGGAGTTCTGTTATAGTGTTTGGACTTCCAATAGATGTAAGGAGAGAATTATTTTCCTAGTGTGATGATTTAGCCATTGCATATCTTTGATCATAATGAGAAGTTAAATCTAGGGATTTCATCACTGTGTTTATTGAACATAGAAAGGAAATGATATTATTTGGATATTTTCAGATTGGTTAGTGAAGTCTACACATTTTACAGTGATAAGCGATCTATGTTAAGTAGATTATTTGGAAAAGAGGCATGTGTATGAGATAGTGAATCTTTACAGGGTATAAAGGACCATCATCTTTTACTATGATTCTTTTTAACTCATGTGTCTATGAAGGTCTTTAGTATTCTTCTAGATCTTAGTTATGCCTTAGTACAATGTTCCATCCTCAAAAAATGGCCACACATAGTGAATTAATCAAAAATTAGAAGAAATTTCACATGCATGTGTTCTATATTTTGGTCATTTGTGGGTGAAGTACTAAATTTTTTTGTGTTTTCATATAAAAATATTTTTTACTCTTCCATTAGGATTGATCCATTCAATGTGTTTTATGTATGTCCCTCTAGATCTCTATTATATTGGACTCTGATTGGGTAATTAGTAGTTTTTAACCATATGTATCAAAATAATGATGTAGAAGGTGCATATTATTTATGAGAAGATGAAGGTGGCCTAATAATGATAGAACTATAATTCCAATTTTAGGAGGAGGAATTTATATTTTGAGCTTACAGATCATGTATTCTTGAAGGTTTCTCCGCATTATTGTGCAGTATTGGTATGGTTGAGGGAGTCACATTTCCTCTAGGTTTATCAATTGTTTAGAGGTGTTAGATCATGATGGAGAGATTTGATATCAGATTTTAATTCCTCTGTATTATGAGTGTGTGACCTAAAATCAATTCCAATATGTAATTTAATCACCATTACATTTATATAGATTGATATATATAATTTTGATTCTCATAACATATTAGTAAAGTAACATATTAATATACTATTTAAATGATAATTTATACAGAATAAATTTCATATTAAAAGGTTATAGAAGTTCATAGATACAATGAGCATCTCAATATGCCGTGATAGTAATAATAAAGATACATACTATGGTCAAGAAAAATCATGCTGATATGACCCATATGATGTGTGATTTTCTGGTGCAAGGGTATCATTTGTATTGAGAATTACTCTCTTGAAGATAGAACTTGGTGATCTTGAGTAGATGAGATTATAAGGACTAAACATCTAATATGAACATTAAATATTTTTTGTGTCATTAGCAGTTCTTATTTATTATAATGTGTATTGGAAATCAAAATTAATATTATTATCAATATATACTTTTTGATTATGTTATATTATGACAGATGAAAAACATGGAATTTATGTTGTAGTGAGGTAGATTACTTTCGGTGCATCATAGGTGGCATGCCATTGATTTAATGATCAAGAGATATTTTTTTACTTCTTAATTGATGTGATATATCTGGCCCAATTATAGAAAATGATAGTAACTTTTACTAAACCCATGGCCATAGTAAAAGAAAGAATGTACGTCCTTCAAGGCCAATGAATAATGAATCAAGAAAGGATGATTTCACAAAGAGTTCATGATTTATGATGCCTTAGGACACAAAGAAATTATAGTACATGGCTTGTGTTCATATGAAGTTGTCATTGTTATGACTATTTATTATCTTCTTAGGGGACTTGATGAGTTTCTAGACTGACCCTAGACAATGAGTAGTACTCAATTATATTAATTTAAGGGCCTATAGGTTCACACACTTATAATATTTAAAATATTGGCCTATTTTTATGAATTTTATTATAGGACATGGTGAGACCTACCATGGGGTTCGAGGGATGTCTGAGTTTAAAATATCACAAAAAATAAACAAATAAATTATTATTTTAGTTTATAATATTTGAAATATGATTAATTTATTTAATATATTTACCAGTTTTAATTAATTCATTATTATTTTAGTGGAGTCTCGCACAGACTCTACTTCTCATTTATATGATGTGCACACATGGAATATTTATTTTCATCACATGGTGATATCAAGGGAAACATGGAGATCATAATACGCACATGAGTATTGCATGTGTGTGATTCCATTGGACCGTTATGATGCATTGATCCTTGAATGTTATCGCATTCTCATCTTTTGAGGCTCCTCAAATAAATTCATTGAGACTTGATCATATCCAAAATCCAAATCGCTATCCACAATTCTTCACATAACCAAATATGGTGTTATTTAATCTTTTTATGGGAAGAGGTGGGACCATGGTATGTGTTTGGTTCTATGCTCACCTGATTGAGTATGGACACAAGGTGCATCCACTCTTAGCATGTTGGGGTACATGAGGTTATGTCCTTTGCAGTATCAGTATCCCACTCAAAGATTTTATAGTGCTTAAGAAACTTGGAAAATTTCCTTCTATGATTAAGCTTCTCCAGGGCTGGAAATTCCTTCGAGGAATTTCTATGATATGTAGTTGTTTCTGACATGTTGTATCTGCTTAATGAATTTTCTTTTATTAATAAATGGTTAGAGGCTTGCCTCTGAATGAGCGTTTCTAGTATATTTACGATTTTTAATGTGAATGCATGGAAACATATTTAATGAAAAAGTATTATTTTAATATTCAAAGTTCTTTTAATATTCTAAGGAATAAAGAGTCAACCTAATGACTTTATTTTATCACATAATATATTTATTGTATTACAAGCAAGTGATAAAAACATAACTGATTGTTACGAAAAAGTCATTTTGTTATAAGATTTAGTTTAAGGCATAATTATTATATAATATCTATTCAGCAGTCATAGAGAAATTTTGGGGTATTTTAACCTCTCATTTTATTAACGATCAAGCTCAAATTTAGTAGAATATTTATCCACTAAAATTTCAAAGAACCTCTCTCATCACTCTTATAACCTAGTGAGATATGGATTCTGATCCAAGAACCAATTCATGTTTGATTTTGAGGATTTATCAATGATATTATAGTTCTCTTTAGGATGTTCAAGGTATACTCATTTCTCTATGACAACAATAAAATACTGATGATTAGTTAACCAATAATATTTTTAATCATGTTTGGATGATCTATAGGGATATGAATTCAATTTATTCAAGTAGAAATTGCTAGTGATGGGTGGTACTTGATCATGTATTCAAATAAAATGATCTATAAGAAAGATTTTATTTTTCTTCTTAAATCCTTTCATGTAGGAACCTTGGATGGTTTATTGGGTTGCACATCACTGGAGATGATGTAATGATGTCTAATTTGTTATTTTTTTAAAACATCAATCTTTTTTCTTTTGATTCATGATCACTACCATCAATTATTATAAAATGTAGGTTTATATTATCTAATATATATAATAAATGAAATATGTATTAAATTTTTAAATAGCGCATCATAGTGGTCTAACCGAAATGAACCACACTTTGATTCATTTACAAATGACCATGAAATTACTATAAAATGTTTTAAATTAGATAAAATCTAGTTTTATTGATAACAATCGAGGAACATTATCAAATATATTTATATAATATGTGATCATTTTTCTCTCATAGGTTGTGGAACATCTCGGTGAACCTCATTGTTTCGATAAATCCATTTTAAATAAATCGGTTCTTTTCACTGGTACTTTTTCAATGATAATAATATTTTATAGTAGGGGGTGTAAATCCACCAATTACGTAATTTCAAGGGAAAAGCATCACAAACCTAAATAGTAGGCATTATAAATATAATTCAAAATAAAAAATTAAAATAATAGGGGGATCATGTGTGTTGAAACTATGTGTTTTTTTAAATTTAATACATAGGGGCTCTATTTAGATCCACTACATTAAAACAAGATTCCCCAAAGAATGGGAAAAATTCCATTGGAAAATCATTTCCAACTATTAAGATAATTTTTATTAAAAAGTATTTTCTTATATATGGTAGGATTCAGGCATCGATACCCTCCCCTACCCACCTCCACATGAATAGTCACATGTGGACGTACCACCTAACCAGTCTAGTAGATTGGCTTTCCTTTAGTTTTTATGTCTTACATGGCCCCATCCTTGAAGAAAAATGGTTTGGAACACTTTTATAGTTGTTTTGTCCACCTGGGGGTCTAAATAATTTAATTTTTCTTTAATAAATTAAATATTTTTTTGGAACTTGTTTAAATTTATTTTGGGGTCATGTGACTTGTATTTAATCAATTAAAATTATATGTAGGAATTTTAATTCATTTTAATTTTTCCTGAGTAATTTTTTTCCAATTTAATTTTATTAATAATTTTTATTTCTTGTTGACTAATCTTGAGTGTTGAACAACCAATGTATGTTAGTAATTTAATTTATTATTTATTATTTCAATTTCATGCAATGATTATAATAATAGATTTATTCACATTGGTATACATATTTCCTTTCACATAATTATATTTATAAGATTCTGCAAGTCCATGAGTATCATTTTTCATGTTTATAGTGAATCATAAAGAACCCCTCATCGACTCGTGATATAATCATGTATAATTTAAAAGAAAGTATAAGAAGCATATCATGATGATATTTGAAAAATTTCTACAAAATATGGGAATACATTGGATAGGGGTGGGAGCTTAGCCACAAGTAAGACACAACTCAAGTATTAATCCTTAGGGTCATAGTTGTTCCATTTATGCTCAATTAATCAATGGATAGTAAATTATCAAGATCATCCATGATATTGATTTATTTATTTATGATATATTATTATTGGTAATTTAGGTGGTCACATAGAATAATAAAAGAACATTTATAGAAAAAAATAAATTAAGACACAGTGAATTTAATTCTATTTAATTCATTGTTAGGATGTGAGAAAAATCACAATATATGAATATGTTAAATAGAAAATGATATCATTCATTTATAAAAAATAAAACCCATTGAAGAAATATTAATTCAAAATGACATCTTATCATTATGTTTGAAATAATTAGGTGTACTAGGTTCTCATCATCTTGAGTTGAGGGTGCCTCTAACAATTGGGGCATTAATGTGGGAGCACTGAGCTAACTTAAGTAAAGTTGGAAATAAATAAATAACCATATATATACTATTATATCTTTATAGGGAAATGTTTGAGTAAATAAATGTTATAATTCCTAGAATATGGAACTTTATTCACCAGTTCATGGAGATACGAGTAAATTTAGGTGTCTAGTCAAAATCTTATCTTGAAAATATCTATGAAGCAGAGTAGCCATATCATGGTTATATGGGGAGGTTTCAAGGGAAATTTCTACTATAATACTTAAATGTTGAGTTATTAAGGTTATAATATTGAAGACTACTATGATTATATAAAAAAGTGGGAGATATTTATTGATTAATTAATAAATAATGTCTATCGATAATCAAGATAAATTACTAACTAGTTATTTTACGTATTATAGACAAAATGGAAACAAAAACCATCAGTTAAATTTCACTATGATCAATACATGATAAAGATAATATCATTCCTTTAAATAACTTCCTATAGTGGTATAAGAATTTGTGTATATTACTTCACCAAATGTGGAATCTCTATATACAAGAATTTGAACTTCATTCTGACCCCCATATGGGAGAAATCTTAGGACATATAAGAAGTGTTTAGATGATGCACTAGATGTAAAAATCTTCTTGTTGTAATCTATATACAGTGAGTTTAATAAAATTAATAAGGATGAAGATTCTAAGAAAATTCTATTTAATCTCCTATAACTTTTACAAGCGAGTTCCCAATAAGAAAGATATGTGGGATCTAGTGTAATGTATAGGTGTAGGCCAGTAAAACAGAATCATTCAGTACCTCATGTACTCAAGTTTATTGGGTTCATTAAGAGACATTATTCCCATTGGTTCAAATTAAATTAAGATCTATTTACTAATCTCATTATTGGGTATTTACCACATATATTCTTGAATTTTATTGTTAATTATAAGATGAATGACATGAAAATGTCCTTCTATGCTCTATTATATTTAATTCTCTAATATGATGAGGATATAAAGAAATCCAATTCAAAATTATGTATGGTTAAGAAATAGATCAAGGTTAAGGACATGGAATCAAATAATAAGCATAATCTGAAGACCCTAACACACCACTCCTCTATAAAGACAATAATTCAGAGGGGTGAAATGAGAAGTATGAAATATTCTTTGAATGTGGAATGAAATTACATTAAAAGAAGAAATGAAATAGTTCTAAAAAGAACCAAGGTGATGCTTCCACATTGGCTATATTATTCCATGAATTCATTATATCTATTTCTAAAATTTAGTTATTGGATATTGCATGTGGATCACACATTTTTTAGAGTTATATAAAATAAGTAGATTTAAGAAGATTTAAAAGGGCGAATTGGATATCTAATTAGAAAATGGTGTAGGAATGGTAGCATTAGATGTAGAATATTACTATATCACATTCATTATTGGGTTGGTTCTTGTTTTAAATAATTGTTATTATGTACCTTTTATAACCAGAAATGTAATTATAGTGTCAATATTGATAACTATGGGTTTTTATTTCTTGTGTGGAAATAAATGATATATTTTTCAAAAAGATAACATATTTTATGGTATAGAAAATATTAACATGTTATTGTTTATACTCGAACTTTAAAACCCAAATTTGGGGGTCAATGAAAAAACCAACAAGAATAACTCATATCCTACAATCATATGACACTTTATGATAGTCTATATAAATTAAAATAATTCTAAAAAACTAAATCAAGAAGGGTATTTAAACTCTATTGAGTGAAAACCCATTTTGTGTGTGTCACACTTGTTTATAAGGTAAAATTAATAAATAACCATTTATTATAAGAATAGAAATATACATTAAACTACTAGGGTTGACTCATAGTGACTTATGTGGACCACTTATAGTAGATGCAAGGGATGTGTTCTCTCAATTTATTTATCTTACTAAGGAATTTAGTAAGTATGGTTAAATCCAATTAATGAGGTATAATTTAGATTCCTTTTAGCATCTTAATGAATAAAAACGAAATAAATAGTAAACTTGGTAAAAAGATTAAGATACTCCACTCAGATCGTTGTGGGGAGCATGTTAACCAAGGTTTCATCGATCACTTGATGAAGTGTATGATAATATAAATACTCAATCCTCCTGATTCAACTTATTGGAATGGTTTTAGTGAATGGAGGAATCAATCCTTGATTGGCATGGTATGTTTGTGGCTAAGTCATGAAACTCTAAAATTATTCATTCTTGGATATTTTGTATAGACAAGGATTTATAAAACCAATCGAGTATAAAATAAAGATATTTATGGAATTCAATATGAGACAATGGATGGAAAGAAATATGATGTATCAAATAAACATGTACGAGGATGTAAAGAATATTTAAACATAATAAAAATAAATATCTATCATCCTGAAGCATTAAATTAATCTTTATACGTTATCTGAAGGAAACTAAAAAATATTACTTATATAAACTTTTTATTGAAAAGTAATTATGGTAAGAAATTCTTTATTTTTTTAATGGGATAACATTTTCATTAGAAATAGTGGTATAAATATAGACTCAAAGGAAATTGATTCTCTAGATGCACCCGATTTGGTTTATGAATAATATGTACCAGAGATAGTGGGAGTTGAAAATTTTACTGAGACTTATGTATTGTGTAGGTAATCTAAAGAAATTATAAAACTAGAGAGATATGATATTTTTTTCTATGTTTTAGTTTTATAGTTACTTATATAGATTTATGAACCTAAAACATATGAGAAGGAACTATATAGAAAGTTTGTTTCTAAATGGAAGGATGTAATGAATTCTGAAATGATGTATATGTACTAAAATAATGTTAAAATTTTGGAAAACCCTCCAAATTAAGATAAAAATATTTGATGTAAATGGGTAGTCAAGAAAAATCTTAAAATAGATAGTAAAGTAAATAACTATAATGTATGAATGGTAGAAAATTGATTCAGAAACATAATGAAATTAACTATAAAGAATCATTCTCACCAGTCATGATGCTGAAATCCATCAGAATATTACTTTAAATAGAATCCTACCATGATTTTGATGTATGTAAGATATATTCAAAAACATCTATTCTAAATTGGAAGTTTGTTGAGGATTTTTATACGACTCAAACGGAAGGGTTCATTTGGTAAAAGAGTGAAAATAATGTTTGCTAGATCAAATTATACATTTATGTATTGAAGAAAAAATCATAATCATAGAATTATCAATTTGATAAGGCCATAAAAGAATTTAGTTTCATCAATAATAAAAGAAATTAACATGACTATATGAATTCTATTGGGAATTCCATCATTTTCCTAGTATTATATGTTTATAACATGCTGAATAAGGGAAATTTAGTGCAAGTCCTATAATTAGTGAGGACATTTTTAAATGAATTCTTCTCCATGAAATACTTAGTTGAAGAAGAATATATTTTTGGGATCCTGATCTATTAAGATATATCTTAGAGGATACTTTGGCTATGTAAAGTTATATATATTAAAATTTTATTAAATTTTTACAATATAGAAAAATCCAAGAGGGGTATGTTTCCAATGTCACATGGTGTCAATTTCTCTATTTAATTATTTCTTCGAACATAGGAGTAGATTAAAGAGATCTATAGAAAATTTTATGCTTCAGCAGTAAGATCAATCTTTTAATACGTGCTATGTAATAGGACTGATATTTCCTTTACATTATGCATGGTGGGAATATATTAATCAAATATTAAGGAGATGCATTAGGAAGAAATAAAAAATATCCTTAAGTACTTGAGATGTATAAAGGATATGTTTTGGAGTATGGATGAGGTGTGAATCTAAGAGTGAATAAATACAATGATTCTAGTTTCTAGATAGATCATAATGATTTGAATTCATTGTTAGGCCATATATTGTTCCCCAATAGTGGTTTTGCGAGGTTAATAGGATCTAAAAACCCATAGTCAATTATTCCATAGAAGAATATAAGAATACAGAGGATTCTCATACAACTAAGAAGGTAATATGGATATGATGATTTGTTTCAAATATTGGCTTTGTGGCTCGATGTGCTGGACTTGTTATAGATTATTATTATAATACAATAGTAGTGGTGCACGAGAAGGAGGACATTTCACACTAAGGGAAAACATATACTTTATAAGTTTCACATATTTTTAAGTTTTACTCAGATAGGTGAAGTAATAGTTAAAAGATAATACATAGAGGATTATATGGAAGACCCCCCCATTACTAAAGCCACATATCAGTATAAGTATGATTCTCATGTAATTACTAAAATATTTATAACTGTTAGCAGTTTGATTTAGTGTAAGTGGGAGTATTGTGAGTGGGTACCCTAGATCGAACAACTATATGTACATTAATTACCTTAACATGTATACATTAATATATATATCACTCTGTGTGTGTGTGTGTGTTTATCTTTTCCATAATAGTAAAATTAATTATTCATATACAATATACATGATAATGTCCTTAAATTACATGTCATATCAAAACTCAAGCTTCCAACTATAATAATGACCTTGAGATAATGTGACAATAATCTTAAAGTTATGTCTTATGCCCTAGATACATCATGATTACTTCTAAATGATGTGATATCTTGGGCCCAATTAATCATGAAAGTAGTACATTTTAATAAATCTATGGCCATGGTATAAGAAGGAAAGTCTATTAAGTAAGATAAAAAATAAAAAGGTAATAAACGATATTGACATAAAGCTTCCACATTTCATTATATGATATCAAATAAAAATGATATTATATTACACAACATATGTTAATGACTATGGATTATATCTTTATGGTCCTCGATGGGTTTATATACTCCGATTCTAGTCTCTGAGTACTATTCAATTCTCTTGAGATAATTTTCTAGAGGTTCACACACTTAGAAAATTTAAAATCATATCCCATGCTTATGAATAGGAGTATAAGACAAGGTGGGATCCACTAAAGGGTAAGGGAGATGACCGAGTTTAATCTATCAACAAGAAATAGAAACATTCATTATTATTCATGTATAGAATAATTTGAATTGAATTTATATATTTAATGTAATTATTAGTTGTAATGTGAATTCATGGAAAAGTATTTAATGAGATAAAATTATTTTAATAATCATTGTTCAGTTTATATTTTCTTGGATAATGAGTCTAGTTTATAATTGAATTTTCAAATAAAATATTTATTATATTAAAATTAAGTTATAAAAATATAAATGGTACTTATGAAATGTTAAATAATACATAATATGACATATATGACATATTTATATGAAATATATATTCAGAGGCCAGAAATCCATTTTTGGGTGTTTTATCCTCACTTTTTTGTAGGGGAAAACATAGATTTTTGTGAAATATTCATCGAATTGAGTATAAGAGGTCATCTCGCATCACTCTCATTTCGTAGTGAGTGAATGTTATTGATATATGAATCAATCCAAGTAAAACTTTATGGGTCGAAGGAATTTGATCATTTGGAAATCAAATACGTCATCGTTTCCGCATGCTATGACCCAAATATCAATTATTATTATTATACCCATAGGGTTTTTAGCATGTGTGGATGATCTGGAGGTACTCAAAATTGGGTCCTTTGATCAAAAATTGCTAACAAAAAATGACACTTGATATATTATTCAAATTAAGTAAGGCATAAGTTTGATTTTAGTTATATTATTAAATAACTTCAAGTGTTATCCTTGGATTTTTTAATAGGATAAAAATTTATTGAGATTATGGTGTGATGTTAAATAATTGATAAATATGTTTAAAACTCTTTTAAATCTTCTTCCACTACAAGCCCAATAACATCACTCTGTAGTTATACCTGATCCATGACATCTTCTACGTATAAATCATCCTCGATATCTTCACAATTACTCGCACGTAATGTAGTGGGGATTTCTAGATTTTTTGTATGAAATACAGTTCCTGGAGTGGACAATTAGGATTAATTATATCACAGTTGAGAAATCACAAGGGTAATCTAATACTTTAATTCATTTCTTATAGTGGCATGATGGTTTGTAAGAGTGTGCCTGAAAGAATGAGTTGAAATTTAATGGTCAATATCATCTGTTTTCTTAACCTTTCTTCTTTTATCTGATATGGTGATGATATTATAATGTTTTTAATATTATGGTTTCCTTCTATTGTGATTATATTTTGATAGTGTAATCATTCTTTTTAATAGTTATCTCCCAAGATAATATTTGAGATTTGTTTCCACTGTATTCTTTATATGATTTATTTTGATTCTTGTGGATGAGAATAATTTTTGAGAAATATAAAATAAAGTAAATTTTTTTAGACCTTCACATTAAATTTATAATTTAATGGAGATGTTATGTAAGTCTTAGAGGAGGTTAAAAAGGAGAGAATGGGAACTCAGATAATTTCTCAGCTAACAATTGAGATCATATCATGACCAAGTATATTGTGGTGTGATCAGTTGGATGGGGGATGAGATATAATATATTCTGGTCCATTTTTAAATGGGGGTATTGAGGTTGGATTTTGAGGATAGTTTTGTAGTGCATGACTAAGGCCATGAGATTAAAGAGTTTCTCTATCTGTCTAGGGGATTTCAATTGAAACCCTATGTGATTTTTTGGTGGAAATAATCTTTTTTAGGGATGGTTTTCTTTAAATTTGGGTCATATTCTATTGGTTTATTGGTGGTTGGTATCATTGGTTATTCTTATTTGGGGAAGATTATGCAATAGTACCTATCACTGCTCTAAGGTTTTGTTTGAGGCATATCATGGTCGAGTGGGGAAGCTGATATTCAAGTCTTAAACCTCAAGGATTCAAGTGTTGTGAAGTGTCCTTTTGTATTTTTTCACAACCTTAGATGTTTTTATTTAGTTATGGATGTTTTACAACATGATTTAAAGGAGAAATCATTCCATAAATACCAGACTAGTCCTTCATTATTTCGTGGGTATTCCCATTAACTGATGTTTTATTATTTTTCCATATTTACTTTATCTTCAGGCTAGGTATCAAATTATCTCTTATTTAACAAACTTCCTTATAACCCTTAGAATAGAATATTTAATCTTTGGATATAATTTTCTACCATATGGTCAGTTTATTCCTTCCACATTATGAAATCAATTCCATGTGATCTGAGGTGTGGTCCTCTCCTCCTTTCCATGTTTATTATTATTATTTATTCTTGGAGATTTTTTTCACTGGATGTAACAATTTTTTGGTATTTTGGACATTATTTTTATGGGTAATGATCATGAACAATAATTATTTTTGATTCTCATGTGTTAGTTGGTGATTGATTAGACTTTCATCTTTATTATTGTGAAATAGTTATTGATGAGTCATTTGATGTAGAGGAATTAGAACATATCCATCTTTAATTATATTGGAATTTTGTTTAATCATAAATTTGTTATAATTGTATTGATAGAAATTAACTAAAATAAATAAAATATATTTATAAAAAGGGAATTAACGGGATGATGGGAATCATATGTATTTTGAGATAATCTTTACTATTTGTTTAAAATTTATGATATTTTTAAAAGAGTTTAAATTTATTATATTTACCTTATTAATGTTGAATTTATTGTAATAAATTCTATAAATGGAAATTTTTTTTAAATATTTTAATTTATTATATTTATATAGTTCTATAATTATGATTAAATTTTTATTCTTACGGTGAAAATTATTATAGATGTATGATAAAAGAGGGGATTTATTTAGTTTCTATTGTGGTGGAAACATACATTTCTTACTACTATTTTTTAATTTTAAATTTCTATGAATCTTATGGTCTTGGTAGAAAGTTTTTATGAACATAATCATCAATTTCATTTTTGTCGTTTTGGTATAAGAAATGTTGGGGAAATTATATTGTGTTGGTATGGTGATGGATATGGTCAAGGGAGAAAATGATGTGGCTTTTGTCAAATTTCACTGGTGTCATTGTTAATGATAAAAAAAATTAATTTTTCAGTTAAAAATATAAAAACAAGTAGCTTTAAGAGAAATCATTTTATGGGATAAAATTTTATTTAATTAATAATGAATTTCATTGTTAAATAATGTGGGATAAGGATGGTTGGTGACCTTTGAAGTATATTTTTTGTAATAAGAGTTTTACATTGGAGTAATTTTAGATTGATTAATTAATGGTTTGATTTAAATATGGATAATTAAATTTTTCATGGGGGGGATTTTTAAATATTAAATTTAATAAAATACATTTTTAGATAAGTTATTGTTTTTCTGTCTCGTTTTCTTGCATGGTAGGGTATGGTGGTTTCATTTTTGTGGCTGAAGATGTTGATATGAGGTGGATAGCTTGATTTAGTAGTTGTAAGATCAATAATGTATTGAGAGTCAGTCATGTGGTTTTGGATTGTGTGCTAATACTATATATATTATTTTCATGTTATTTCTTATTCACCACCACCAATGATGGATATCCTTATCAACACCCATATTATTTGGGATCTATATATTTTTCAAATAATGCAGGTTATGGAGGGGGTAAATGGATGACTAATCCTTCTTCCCCACTCTCTCTTTCAAACATAGCATATGGAGCAATGAATTTAGGGTATAATTCATTGGCTATAATGGATTGTAGTTTGGGATCAAATAATGTTATTTTAAGTTATGTGTTAGAGGATAGTGTGTAAAACATGGTGAGGGATGTGAATTTAAGGAGTAAATAATGAGTTTTATGTCTTTCATGTCAATATTACCCCACTATTAGTATGATTTAATGTTCATATATGATGTAATAATATGGAAGGTGGAATTTTTTTTGAGACGATGATGCAACATGGGATGTGGATCTTTGGACATGGCTATGATGTAGTTATGGTGATTTTAAGTTTTTATATGGATGGGTTGAGAGCACTAAGACATATACCATTGGGTAATAAGAGTGATAATATTAGTGGGTATATGGTTGTGGAGTTTTTTTATATATTTTAATATGATTTTTTTATTATACTCTAATATGTTATCAGGTGAGATATCCATTATGATGTTGGGTGATAGTGGTCCTAGATTAAGTGCATGTTGGTTCTATTATGTATTGACTAATGAATTGGAATACATCCTCCACATTTCCACAAGTGGATTTGTGGATGATCCTTCCGAGTATACATATTTTATCACCCATACCTCTCTCACACACTCAATATAATGATTTATAGTATGGATTTGGTGACCATGAATGGGATCACTATCTCATGGAAGTTTTATTAGTTTTTTGTGTCTTTATTTCACAGGAGTTGCAGTTGGTATTTTATTTTTGGAGTTAATTTTTATGTATTAAATTATATATATTTGTGTGATACTGATACTATTTTATTTTAAAAGAAGTTTATTTGTATGTTTTTATTTATCTATTATTATACAGCTTATGCCTTTCATATATGTAATTTTATATCTTCAGTTCTTGACACAAACTCGTAGACTATTGGAGGTAGAATTCAATTGGTACACATTTGTTTATTGTGGGTCCAGAATAGGTACCATTCAGGGTGAGTTCTGATAGACATGAGATAATGAATATTTAACACTACATGAATCAACTTATGGTAATTAATAAATAGCCACAAACTCCTATCATCCTTCTTCTTGAATAGCACCAAAACACCCTATGGTGACACAATTTGATTATTGAGACTCTTATAAAAGAAATCATCACCCTAGATACAGAACTCCCTCAACATAGTGGATTCCATCCATATGGATAAATTTTAATCATTAAAATTCATTATTGGTACTTTATCACAAAACTTATATCATGTCGAGTGTGTAACATCACAACCACTTCATGAAAGATATCAGTGAAGTGATCTATAAATTTTGGAAAAACTATCTCATGAACCACTAATGAACCCCTCATAAACTTATACTATTGATAAGAAAGAATCCACATATCATGATGATCCATATGATGCACTCACTTACCCATAAATACTACATTATCAAAATTCACATCCAATAAAACAATTGAAAGTAAATCAATAACATATGGTAATGAATTCAACAAATCCAGTATAAGATAATATCATATGGTGCATTTATAAACACATTAAATCTTTAAATTATTTATTCTACCACAAAATTGTTTTATAATTTTGAAAATGTTCAATAAAGATAGAATAACCTCTAATTAGTGTGGTTAACAATAAATAAATTGGATTTATATCCACATTGAATCTCAATGTATAAAAAAAATCATGTTTAACTAAGTGTGAATCTACCAAATAAAACCAATCACACACAATGTTATAATTTAATATAGTGGTAACTCAAATGATATTTACACTTATTGGAACTATAAAATCAATAAAATGAATTAAAATTTTCCTTTATTTTATTCCTTCCCAACCCTAATAGTGACCACCACCGCTACTACACTCAATTATTTTCCCATAAGGATAATAAATAACTTGGGGATTTTTGTCACTTTCTCTATCTCCTCTCAACTATCCAAAATCCTAACGACCTTTTCACTATTGTTGATATGGTCTTAATGTAAACTAATGTAAAGGATACACATATAGAGGACCTCTATCTCTACACTGGAAGCCATGGGAGGTCAGAAAAAATGCTAATGACCATGAACTCTATAGGAGAGTATTTTCTTTAAAGAGATCATGGTAGAATATTGAGAACTATTAGATTTAGTGAAACAAGAAAGTGGTAGCTGTGACCATTAACTTAATGACTAAAACATAAACTTACAAGAAAAATGAGAACCTCCAATAATATATTTTCCCTCTAGAAAGTCCCAACAACATCCATCATGAGATGAATTGGTCCATTCTAGAAAAATATTCATCACCTCTACCTTTGGGAGAATGTTGAGATATGTTTACAGTGTAAATTGGGTGACCTGAAACTGAATATCAAATTGTAGTTCCTCCCTCAAATGACATACCCCACCCTCCCCATTAGGATGCAGGTTGGAATCATAACAAATGAGGTCTTAAAAATGAATTCTAAACCTACACTATTTGGATATCCTATACCGAGAGAAAAAAAATTCTTAGTGCCACACCACCTTCAACATCAAAGAAGAAACTAAGCTTGAAAATGAACATATAACTCTTCCCATAGTTTAACTGAATCCTCATTTTTTGAATGAAGATGGACAATAAATAAAAATCATCCCAACATAAAAATATATCAATAAATGAAATGAAATACTTATATCTTTTATTTATTGAACTCAAAGTTATATCTAGCTCCTCTAGGCACCTATTTACGACATAATTGGAAATAGTCCCATAATAAATTATAAATCTAGGACAGTAAAACTCACCCAGTGTGTCTCTATAAAAGTCTTATTCATCAACATCAAATCATAGTGAATATTTTTCAATGTTAGGTTGTAATCCATCATCCAAAAATCCTTAAGGATTATAACCACAAACCATCTCTATAGGAAAAAATGGACTCTTAAGACAAAAAATAATCTTTTTGTTAATATTATTTACTCTACTTTATATTAATTTTCTAAATATATTCTCAATAAATAAAAACACTCCTTAAAACCTGAAGAATCTTCCAAAACTAGGCCTATACATCATAATCAAAACCATCTAATTTAGTATGATAAATAAGATTAAGGTCATATCATTATATTGTGGGGGACACTAATATCTTATTTTGTGTCTTGTCTACATTTCCTATACCACATTTTAAATACAATCGATTTTTTCTCTACTAGACATATTAAATACTCTTCAATGAATAACTCCAAAATTCTTATTATCTCTTCACTAAAATATTTTATACCACTACTTAATAACTAAACTCTAAGATAATTCCTCCTAATTCAGTAGTAAATAATATCATGACCCCTGAAACACACTTTTAATAGGCCATGGATTAGTGACCTGCACAAAGGGAATGATATCCAACATATGAGATGAATTTCCATTCGAAATCCTTTTAATAAAGAAATTAACAACCAATAAAATCCACAATATAATAAATTCTCTAATCCAAAATTCATTTAATGACATACATAACCAAATGATCAAGAAAAATACCATGAGAAAACTCAAGGAACACAAGGAACAAAAAACATCACATGGGTGTCATTTTCATTAACCAATTCGGGTGGGTTTTTTTAATAAATTGTAAAACTATAATTGATATCTAATAACAAACACAACCAACATAATTCTCTATTAACAATCATGAATACACTATAAATATAACCATAACCACTATATATTATCATCACTACCACCATTAACTAACTCCACTACCATACCACATAACTATTTCAAAATGAATCATTATTGTCCATGTAGTGGCAGAACATTTTCATACATAAATACTACATCATTTAAAATGAATTTTACATGTATAGAATTATGATTCATTCCATAACCATGCATGTTTAGTGTATTTGGAGAATAGATATATAAACATATTATTTAGATACATTTTTCATCATCTCTCAAAATATTATGATTACATTGTACCCTTCTTAACATAACCTACCTAAAACCATTCTTCATAACCTAGGGTATGGGAAAATATGAATGGATGAGTTTATATTCTTATCAAGTGTAAAATAAGAGATATTAATCAATGATCATATTAAAGTGTAAAATAAGCATAAGGGAGTAATATCATCACCATAACATAAAATTTTCATATTAGGTCCATCAAAGATCATTAAAATGAGTCATGGTATAAAGAATTATCATTTTAATAAACATATATCATAATTGTTAGAAATAATCATAAATCAATCATGAATAATTTGTTCATTTCAAAAAAGTTTTGAACCATAATAGGTATAGAAACCATTTAATATGTAATGATTCACTATTGATACCACCATATCATAGTGTATCAAGAGTTATCACATATTTTTCAGAGTGGATTAAGAATAATCAATTGTTTCCCATTTTAGATGAAGCAATTAAATTTTTTTCTAATAGAGTATCATGAAAATTTACTTATTTCCCATAATAGACTAAGAACATTTATTTTTTTCACATAATTAACTCACGAGATATGAAACATTAACCAATTCCTTACATGGATATATAATTACTGGTTCACCCACCATACAATGATATCTATACATATGTGTGCCACAATATCATTAACTATTCATCATATCCTCATATCATTACACATGTAAGAAAATAAGTTTCTTAAAAAATTAATAATTGCATCATAGAATATACCCTAGATAATAAATTTGATTAATAATCATCTATTAATCATTTTTATAAGCATTACAGATAAATAATAGGGATGGATTCACTGGGTCACATCCCCAATAAAATATAATTAACATCAAAGGATGTTATAATAGATTAAAATTCATTTAAAAGAATCATCATAATTTTTCTGGAGGAAAATACTGTAAGAACCCGGTTCTTATTGTTGAGGTACGAGTTTCTTATTTTCTCCTTTCCTTAAGTGTTTTAGAGAAAATAAGGAAAATGGGGAAAAATCAAAAATTTTGTGGGTACACGTCGTGTACTTTTTCACAGGTTGTGTACTTTGGCCATGTGGGAAGTGTACACAGGGTGTGTAGCCATGCTGGTGATGAAAGGTGTAAAAACCAACTATACGCCGTATAGTTTTTAATTACATGTCGTGTAGTCAGTCAGCAGGTGAATAGTAAGGCGGTGGACAGCTGAGCGACAGTACACGCTGTGTACCCATGAATACATGCCGTGTATTCATGTCGATAGATGAACAGTGCCACACTTGCGAGAATCCACCATAGGAATAGTTAAAAAATGGAAAGTACACGTCGTGTACTTGATAAGTACACACCATGTAGTCCTTTTTTGTCTTAAATCATGTAGTAGCCTCCCATGTTTACAGAGGAAGCTTAGAACTATAGGGGAGCTTGGGAGGATGACCGAACCTTAGAGGATCAACCGATCGAGCACCGGGAATCCGATCCCACTTCGGTCAATCACGTTGGAACCGCACAAGTAAGCCCTCCCTTCTCCTTTGATAGTTATTTCCAATTCTTACTCTAATAGAAGTTATTTGAATTTGAACAAGGTTATGTTCACCTCAGATCTACGCCGTTCTTGGATGTTTCGAGGAGTGTCATTTGAGTATACCAATCAGGGGGGATCGAGGTAGGTGGTATGGTGTTTAAATTCCAACTACTATGTTTTTTTTGTACTGTTGATCTACGAACCCATGTTTGGGGTATCTTATGGCTGAGGCCTTGGCTATTTAAATACCTAGAATTGTATATGAGATTAAATGTGGTTGTAAACTGCTATTTAGGATCACTGCTTGGAACCAAGACCACCCCAGGGGTGCGTTCCTCTGTTTAGCTATTTGGACAGGATACCCGAGGGTATGCCATGATTATAATGTGTATTGAATTTCCTTGAGAGGAATGGTATGTAAATTTCATGTTTATGCTTTGGGCTCGGCCCAGTTACTTGTGCCTGAGGGCAGTGTTTTACTATAGCCTGAGGGCATGACTATTATATCTTGAGGGAAATGTTCTATTTCGCCTGAGGGAAACACTTATTATGCCTGAGGGCAGTGAATTATATGCATGAGGGAGAAACTTTGTACGCCTGAGGGAAGATACCAAAGGTTTTCGATTCTATTTACCTGAGGGTAAGATTTTGCATGTCTGAAGACACTGACTATTTACTTAGAACATTCACTGAGGTGATATCTTATATTTAATGGTTAAATGAATATTAAAAATGGCAATATAATTGGTAAAGTTAGTTACTTTTGAGAACTTATTAGTTTATTGCATTTAGTATTGCACACTATGGTTGCACTTTTACACAGATAGTTGGGAACGGGCCTTTAGTGGGTGCCTACTGGGATTTATTTCTCACACCCTGTTTGGGTCATGTCTTAAGCCCAAAAAGATTATATTGTTGTAGGGGTCGACAGGGGCAAGAGTCCCTATACAGGTACTTGATTGTTGCTGAGGAGTAGGAGAGTAATGGACCGAGCTTAGGCTCGCGATGCCGCTGGCTGTTATGTTTTTATTTTTTGCACTTGTAATTCAGTTGTATTGTATTGTAGTGTAACATTTTTTGGCTATTTTTAGAGAATAGTGACATGTTGAATCTTCATATATATATCTTCTGGTTTCCTTTTACATCAATTATCCATTTCAGTTATATATTTATTGTTCACTGCTTCCGCTTGTTGTATGTTATTTATATTTTCTTCTATGCTACAATTTGACAAATGAGGGAATATTTTCCCCACTATCAAACCTGGGCCGTCGCAGCTAGTCAAAAGCCTCTAGCATTTGGGGAAATGCGCTTGAGGTTATTTGGTGAACCGGGTTCGGGGCACCCATTGAGTGGCACCCGGAACCGGGACGTTACAAATTGGTATCAAAGGAGTTTCTTTTCCTTGAATTACTCCTTTGAGCCTTATTCAAGGATAGGATGGACAAGGTATTTGGTAATAAGTTGTGCCCGAGCGTAGCTAACCCGTGTATAGGGAATAGCCAAATTACCTCGTAATTTCAATTTAATGGTTTCACAATTTTACAGTTGATTTGATTTTCACCATTGGGTGACACAATTTTATTGTTTTGTTTATATTTTATTCATGGGTTCTATTTTGTTGCAACCCAATGAGATGAGGGTATGCTGTCTCATGCATCTTTTAGGAACATGTTAGAAATTACATGCCATGCATAGTTCCATGCCATGTAGGCGCATCAGAAATTTCATGTTGTTGTGATAGTGGTTGTGGTAGAAAAAGAATGTTGTTGTGATAGCTACTTTGATAAATACCTGCTATTTGATAGGGTAACACTATGTGAGGTGTTGAATAATGAATGCCAAACTTTGGTTTTTGGGGAGTATGGGCCCTCATTGACCAGATTTTTGTGGTTCATTGACTTGTTTGCCTTGTTATAACACATATAAGATGCCAAGCTATGATTCGCGGGGAGTAAGGGCCCTCATGGATCAGAACTTGGCACTTAGGCGTTGTTTTCAGTGTTTTATGTAGGCTCTGGAGTATTTTCAGAGACATACTGTCTAGAAAACCCAGTGTAAACGCCATGTAGTTCTATGGACACACACCGTGTGTTCTTATGTTTAGGAAGATATGGAAAAAAATTAAGTACATGCCGTGTACCCTAAGTACACACAGTGTAGTCTCTTCCCGTGTCATAGACCATGTGGACGGGGACACGGGGTAGGGAATAGCTTGGGGAGAACACGCCGTGTACATGTTGTACACGCCATGTAGTGTTGACCTAGTGTCCACCATGTAACTAACAACCCGGGCGGAGGAAACCTTAAGACATACACACCATGTCCACTGTGGAACATGCCATTTAGTCTGAACTGAGGACATATCCATTTAAAAAACAACATGGGTTGGTGTTACCGTACCTTTTACACGTCGTGTTCCCATGGGACACACCGTGTAGTATTGACTGGTGAGAGACCGTGTGGACTTGGCCATGTGGCTTGGGAAACAGGGTGGTTTACATGCCGTGTGCGGGTCTGACATGCCGTGTAGTATCGGCCGAGGAGCCATCCGTGTCCCGAACGACACGGATAGTTGGAAATTAAACCATACACACCGTGTAGATGATATACATGCCGTGTTGTCTTGTTCAACGGTTTCTATGTGGATTAGCCATGTAGAAGGACCCGGTCAGTGGAAGAAAAGTCAAGTACAATCCATGTAGATTAATGTACATGTCGTGTATTCTTGCCTTGAAACTTTTGAATGATTTCTTTCTCATGTTCCCCTTTTGGTCCCCTCTTTTTCAGTCTTTTATAAACTTCAATCTAAGGCATGTTTTTGACCTTGGAGGGTCATGCTGCTGAGACATTCACGCGTTGTATGCCAGGAGAGCGGCAACGATTATACTTTAGAGATTGTAGGCCATGAGCTGCCAGTGGATCCTCCAGCAGAGCCAGATGTGGCACCAACCATTATACCAGACACAGGCACTGATGCGCAGTTCCATGAAGGATTCATGCAGTTCATGCAGACCTTTCAGGGAGCACCGCCGGCTGCCACATCTATGGCCGAGCTGACTCATATCTTCCAACAACAGCATCTACCTACATTTTCAGGGGATGGAGGACCACAGGATGAAGAGTCTTTTCTGGGGTCAATGTAGACAATTTTTGAGCATCTAGAGGTTCCTCCTTAGAGGAGGGTCAAGCTCGCGAATTATATGCTACGTGATTCCGCCAATAGGTGGTGGGATGTCTCCACTCAGCCAGAGAACCATCGTGACATGGCGTGGGAATATTTTCAGACAGCCTTCTATGACTTCTTCTTCCCAGAGATGCTGAGGGATGATCGAGCTCGAGAGTTTATGAACCTGCAATAGGGCACTATGTCGGTGAAGGATTATTCTGCTCTTTTCAACGAGCTTTAGCGTTTTTCACCCGTTCTAGTGGGTGATGAGGCATTGATGGCTTGATGCTTTGAATATGGTCTTTGATATGACATCCGAGCACTGGTGAATGTTTTCAGGTTGCCTAAAATACATGATATCATGAACCAGACACTGATTACCAAGTAGAACCTGCGGGAAGCTAGTGGTGCAGGCCAAGGTGGTTCAGCATAGGTTTCTAGTACAATTTCTACCAGTAAGAGGAAGAGACAGATGGATTTCTCACATGGTGGATGTACTTTCCAGATGAATACTTCAAGTGACCAGGTCATGTGCTACCAGTGTGGTAAAGTGATGCACAAGAGACCATAGTGTCCACGTGACACAGTGGAGTGCCGAGCTTGCGGCAAGATGAGTCATCTGCAGCACTTTTGTAGGGTGTTTTTACCAGTTCCTAGTGAGAGGGGTTCTATGCAGACTCCACATGTGGGAGTAGGACCAACAACTTCTTACCAGTCGGGAAACTAGAATATGTCAGGGTAGGTAGGCCGAGATGGTGGTCGTGGCCGTGGTAGCCAGACACCAGGATCTCAGAGGTAGCAGTGTGGGATAGCTCAGGGTAGCCAGGCTGTGTCACAGGGCTGCGACACTGGGCAGGAATATGCAGTGCAACAGACCCAACAAGAGTAGGAGCCCAGACCATCTACTGTCAGTGTTACTCTTCTAGTAGCTTCTATATTATCTTCAGTAATTTTCAATATGGGTGCTACACATAGTTGCATATCTGTTCCCATTGTGAAGATCCTTGGGCTCTGTGTTTCTTCTTCTTCAGATGTTATGATGCTAGAAACTCCATTGGGAGCTAGAACGGCGGGTGTGCGTCAGTGCAGGGAGTGCCCCCTTGAGGTTGGTGGGTGTCACTTTCTATGGGACCTCTATGTCTTAGAGATGATGAGATATGATGTCATTCTCAGGAGGGACTGGTTGGTTCCCTTTCGAGCCTTCATGGATTTCTATCATCGCAGGGTGAGTTTCACATCACCAAGGGGTGGAGAGTTTCTATACAAGGGTGAATGGGATGTCCAGGTGAGCCGACCTAGACCTGAGCATCGTGGGCAAGGTGTTGTGACAGACCATATTGCGAGTTTATATCTGGATGATCGTGGGACTTGTCAGAAGGATTTCCCTCCAGTGGTTGATCATTTCAGTGATATCTTCCCAGATGACTTTCAGGTCTACCTCTGAAGTGTGAGGTGGATTTATCTATTTAACTCATGCCAGGAGCATCACCGGTGTCCATTCTTCCTTATAGGATGGCCACACCCGAGTTGCAGGAGCTCAAGAGGCAGTTAGAGGAGTTACAAGAAAAAGGGTTTCATCCGACCAAATATTTCTCCTTGGGGTTCACCTATCCTCTTTGTAAAGAATGTAGACGATAACCTCAGACTCGGTGTGGATTATCGGAAGCTGAACTAGTTGATGGTTAAGAACTGATACCACTTACCAAGTATTGATGATCTTTTTGATAAACTACATGGAGCACGAGGGTTATCGAAGGTTTACTTGATATCAGGATATCATCAATTGCACGTGAGACCATCAGACATACCACTTATAGCCTTTCGGAGCAGATGTGGTCTGTATGAGTACTTGGTTATGCCTTTTGGACTCATGAATGTTCCAAAAGTATTCATGGATCTGATTAATCATGTGTTCCATCCTTATCTGTATTCTTTTGTGGTAGTATTCATGGATTACATCTTGGTGTACACTCACACTCAACACGACCATGCCACCCATCTTGATATCGAACTATGTACAATGAGAGAGCTTCAACTATATGCTAAGCTCTCAAAGTGACACTTTTTGATGGACCAGATACAATTCCTGGGTCATATCATGTCAGAGGTAGGAGTTGCAGTAGACCCAGAGAAGGTGAGAGAAGTAGTTTCCAGGGAGCAGATTAAGAACATGTTTGAGATAAGAAGTTTCTTGGTGCTGGTTGGTTAATACAGACGCTTCATCCAAGACTTCTCTCACTTAGCAGCACCATTGACGGGTTTGACTAAGAAGGGTCTGAAGTACATTTGGGCAGAAGCTTATGAGGAAGCCTTTCAGGAATTGAAGGGAAGGTTTACATCAGCACCGATACTGATATTTATAGAGCAAGGGAAGACCTATAGAATTTACTGTGATGCATCAGGTATTGGTTTGGGAGCTGTGTTGATGTAGGGTGATCGAGTTGTTGCGTACGAGTCTCGGTAGTTGAGGCCACATGAGAGGAATTACCCGATGCATGACCTCGAGATGGATACTGTTGTGCATGCGTTACGTTGTTGTAGACATTATAACTTGAGAGAGAATTTTTTGGTTTTCACCAACCACAAAAGTCTCAAGTATATCTTTACTCTGCGTGACTTGAATCTGAGAAAGCGAAGGTGGGTTGAATACCTTCACTCCTTTTATTTTGAGCATACCTATACACCTGACAAGGTAATGTAGTTGCTGATGCAATGAGTAGGAAGACTCAGAAACATGTGGTTCATGAGGCCAGTGGTGAATGGAAGCTTATGGATTTTTCCTCTGAGATGAATTTATAGGTGGACGAAAATTAGGGGCAAAACTATATTTCATCTTTAGGTGTGACTTCTACCCTCCTGGATAGAGTAAGGATGAGACAGCTATCTGATTCAGAAGGCCTAGTTCTATGGGAGTCGGTAGCCAGTGAGGACCCTCCTCCTGGATGGGCGATATGAGATGATGAGGTAATGTGTTTCTATGGACGAGTGTGGGTTCTAGGGGATATACGTGAGGAGATGATGTGGGAGTTTCATACTTCAGATTGGGAAGTTCATCCCGAAGTTAACAAAATGTACCATGACTTGAGACATTAGTATTGGTGTCTAGGTATGAAGAGAGATGTAGTTAGTTTTGTTACCAGATGTTCCACCTATCAGCAGGTGAAGGCATAGCATCAGAGACCAGCTGGATTGTTACAGCAGTTACACATTCCAGATTGGAAATGGGATGATGTCGCAATGGACTTCGTGACTGGGTTTCCAAGGTCACCTTGAGGTAATGATGCCATGTGGGTTGTTGTGGATAGACTCACGAAGGTAGCTCACTTTTATCCTATCAAGGAGACCATCAATGTTGACGAACTCGGGAATTTGTATATCCGAGAGATCGTACGTCTTCATGGGGTCCCTTGTCCTATCATTTATGATAGGGACGCCCATTTTATGTCTCGTTTCTGGCAGAGTATTCAGAGGTCAGTGGTTCTACAGGTGATTTTGAGCATAGCTTACCACCCTCAGACTGATGGCCAGTCAGAGAGTACTATACAGGTTCTTGAGGACATGATGGGTGCATGCGTCCTAGACTTTGGGGGCTCTTGGGAGAAGCATATACCCTTAGTCAATTTTTCCCATAATAATTGTTTTCAGGAAAATATTGTGATGGGACCATATGAGGATTTATATAGTAAGCCCTGTCGATCACCTTTGTACTGGTTGGAGGCTCGTGAGGCAGGTTTACTGGGACCACAGCTCGTGCAGGAGACTTATGAGCAGGTCTAGTTGATTTAGAAGCGGATGGCTATTGCGAAGTCTCGTCAGAAATCTTATGTTGATTTCCGCAGACAACCCTTGAAGTTCATGGTCGAGGATTAGGTTTATTGCGTGTTTCAACGAGGTTGGGACACAGGTGGATCAAGAGACAGGGTAAAATTTCACCGACATATGTGGGGCCATTTGAGATTCTGGAGAGAGTCAGGCTAGTTCCTATCAGTTACATTTACCATAGAGTTTCCGGGCCAAGCATGACATCTTCAACATATCTCAGTTGCGCCGTTATCATTCAGACCTTTGTCACGTCTTTCAGCCCGAGGAGGTTGAGCTTCAAGTAGATGAGTCCTTTGAGGAGCATCCGATTTGTATCATTGATAGGGGCACAAAGGTTCTCCGAGGCCAGTCAGTTCCTCTCGTATGGGTGCTATGGGAGCATGGCCGTGTGTAAGAAGAAAACTAGGAGCGGGAGACCGACATACGTGATCAGTGTCCAGAGTTATTCTGAGCTTTATCTTCACCAACCTTGGAACGAAAATTCAGGGACGAATTTCTTTAAGGGGGGATGTTTGTAAGAACCCGGTTCTTATTCTTGAGGTATATGTTTCTTCTTTTCTCTTTTCCTTATGTTTTTTTAGAAAATAAGGAAAATGGGGTAAAATCACAAATTTTTTGGGTATACATCGTGTACTTTTTCATACACCGTATACTTTGGCCATGTGGGATGAGTACACAGGGTGTGTAGCCATACTGGTGATAAAAGGTGTAAAAACCGACTACACGCCGTGTAGTTTGTATTTACACATTGTGTATTTATTCAGTAAGAGAATAGTAAGGTGGTGGCTAGCTGAGCAATAGTACACGACGTGTACTCAGGAATACAAGTTGTGTAGTAATGTCGATAGATGAAGAGTTCCACGCTGGCGAGAAGCTGCCATAGGAAGAGTTAAAAATGGAAAGTACATTCCATGTACTTGAGAAGTACACGCCGAGTAGTATGTTTTTTTTGGCTTAAATCAGGTAGTAGCCTCCTCTGTTCACAAAGGAAGCTTAGTACCAGAGGGGAGCTTGGGAGGACGACATAACCTTTTAGGATCAACCGATCGAGAACCGGGAATCCAATCCCATTTCCGTCGATCACATTGGAACCGTATGGGTAAGACCTCCCTTATCCTTTTGTAGTTCTTTCCAATACTTCCTCTAATAGAGGTTATTTGAGTTTGAATGAGGTTATGTTCACCTCATATCTAAGATGTTCTTGGATGTTTCAAGGAGCGTCGTTTGCGTATACCGATCAGGGACGATCGAGGTAGGTGGTCTGGTGTTTAAATCCCAACTGCTGTGCATTTTTGTGTAACGTTGAGCTACAAACCCATGTTTGGGGTATCGTATAGTTGAGGCCTCAGCTGTTTAAATACCAAGAATTGTATAGGTGATTAAATGTGGTTTTAGACTACTATTTGGGATCACTTCTTGGATCCAGTACCACCCCAAGGGTGCGTTCTTCTATTTATCCGTTTGGCAAGGATACCTGAGGGTATGCCATGATTATAATGTGTATTGAATTTCCAAGAGAGGAATGGTATGTAAATTGCAAGTTTATGATTTGGGCTCAGCACGGTTACTTCTGCCTGAGGAAAGTTTTTTACTATACCCTGAGGGCATGACTATATTAACCTGAGGGAAATGTTCTATTTTGCCTAATGGAAACACTTCTTATGCCTGAGGGCTGTGACTTCTATTCCTGAGGGAGACACTTTGTATGCCTAAGGGTAGATACCTAATGGTTTTGATTCCATTTACCTAAGGGTAAGAGTTTTCATGTCTGAGGACACTGACTGTTTACTTAGAACATTCACTAAGGTGATATCCTATATTGAATGGTTAAATGAATATTAAAAATTGAAATAGAATTGGTAAAGTTAGTTACTTTTGAGAACTTCTTAGTTTATTTCATTTACTATTGCACACCGTTGTTGCACTTTTACACAGACAGTTGGGCATGGGCCTTTGGTGGGTAGCTACTGGGATTTATTTCTCACACCATATTAGGGCCACGTATTTGGCCCAAATATATTATATTGATGCAGGTGTTGACATGGGAAAGAGTCCCTATAGAGGTACTTTATTGTTACTAAGGAATATGAGACCATGGGACCGAGCTTAGGCTCGCGATGTCGCTGGCTGTTCTGTTTTGGTTTTCTGTACATGTACTTCAGTTGTATTGTATTATTGGGTAACATGTTTTGGCTGTTTTTATAGAATATTGACATGCTGCATCATCAAATATATGACTTCTGGTTTCTTTTTACACCAGTAATCCATTTTAGTTATATATTTATTGTTTACTACTTCCGCTTGTTGTATGCTATTTATCTTTTCAGCTGCACTACACTTTGACAAATGAGGGAATAGTTTATCCACTATCAGACCATGTCCCTCACTACTAGTTGGAAGCCTCTAGAATTTGGGTAAATGAGCTTGAGGTCACGTGGCGAACTGGGTTCGGGGCACCCGTTGAGTGGCACCCGGAACCAGGACGTTACAAATACCCTTTTTATTTTGAAATAACGTTTTTAAAATCTAAAAATATCCAAAATATTAGAATTTTTATGATATGAATCATGAAAAATTATAAATTAATCTTCAAGTAATTAATCATTCATGACAAGAAGAAATTATGTTCATGTCATAAATGTTAAACGAAAGCATTCTTTTGACATTTTATAATAATGTTAAAAATTACAATATTAGGAGAACAAAAGGAAGATTCCTCCATATTTTTTTTATATAAATTTAAACCTAGGTAAAATTAATATTAAAAGTCATAGGATAGTATTAAAACATTTTTAAAACATTTTAGTGAGAAAATGGATATATCAGAAAAATGATTTTCAACTGAGTAGTAAAACATAATCGGGTTTCCATAAAATCATTATTTCAATATCTTGAGTCCTTAAAGTGAAAAAATAATATGAAAAAATTCACTGTATAAAAATAAGGGGAGAATAAAATTAAATTTATTTATCTAATAAAGATCACAAAATTTCCCTAACAAAATTTAAGCATAAACAATACCAATTAAAATTGGATTGGAATTTAATCCCTTACACCGTGTCACATGTTTCTTTATACAAAATTTGAACCTCCTTTAAAATAAATATAGATATATTTTAATTTTTTACAAACATAATAATATATATCATACAATTTATTATTTAATTATTATATCTTATCACCCATTTACGACTATTTGTTTTAAAATTAATGTTACAGGTGATAACTGCTTTTTTTTCTTGCATGTTTTGGTACGTCAATCCTGATCCTTGTAAATTTATCATGGTAAAATAATATATATAATGTTAATCATTATATATATATCTTATATATTAATTCTATTTATATATTCATCCATAAAATGAATAAATATATAAATTAATTACACTATTAATGGATATTTTTGGTTTTCCGTATGCATAAACTTTGTTTCCATTTTCCGATAGATGAAAAAAGGTAAAAAATAAATCACCCAAAAAAAATAATTATTATATCATATATATCATATGTATTCATTTAATATACAATTATTACAATCCATGTTAATCATAAAATAAAAATTCATCACATCATTTTGTGGTAGTGGTAGTTCACATGTGCGCATGATCGACATTATCATTTTCCAACAGATTAGAATGTAAGAAGGTAGATATGACATTATAATTATAAGAGAATAATTATAACCTAAATTTATTTTATATCCATTAAAAAAATATTAATATCCTTATATTAAGGAATGTGGTGTAAAATGAATTATATATCTATGTGGATATGGTAAGTCGTATGTATGAATGAGTAACATTTTTACCTCCCATTTTTTGGAAAAGAGGGCGGATAAAGGTTTATTTATATTCATAAAAACATTTAACTATATTTAAGATACTTAATTTATTATTTTTTGATTAATACAAGATATTTATATGAGTTTAAAAAGAAAAAAATTAAAATTGATTGGGTATGATGACTACCTGTTCTATTAAAAGACTTCTTTAGATCTGATAACAAAGACTATCACAATGGTATTTTAAGATGAAAATAACCTCTAATAAATGTCTAGGTTAGTCTAGAAGATAATTTTATAGGGTATTGTCGATATTTAATTCCCAAAGTGGTGTAATGAAGAGAAAGGGTATTTTCCCTATTATAATTGAGGGGAGGAGAACTATTGGAATTTATTAAAAGGTAAGAATATAATATATTAATTGTATATAAAAAAGTTCCAAATGAAAAAATATTAAGATATTATGTAATATTTTTATGAAACCCATTAACCAATAATGTTTTGATAGGTTTATGTTGTGTTTTAAAGATTATATTTTTATTTAACTCCTTAGTGAACATTTTTTTACCATAATCATAGTAATGAATTTATTAACCTCAATGGGTTATTATGTTTCTTATAATGTTGAAATTGAATCATAAATTGAAAAGATATGAAATTATACATCGTATCATACTCGCTTTTGTATTTGAACATTTTTATCAATTTTAAACAATTTAACAGAATATTATTTTCATAAAATATCTTTAATATTATATTTGAAAATATTAATTTAATTTGAATTTAAATAAATAAATAAAAATATTGAATTCAGATATAATTATTTAAAACATACTTAATATTTTTTTATCTATTAAATTATTGGAACACTATAACTCTTTCAAATTATAATACTTTTAATATTTCTTAAATCATTTATTTTTATTTTTATATTAATTAAAGAAATATTGTGTCAACATTGTGAAATAATTTAAGGTTATTATATAATCACTCAAAAATATAACTAAATTACCATCATTAACATTTTAATTATTCTAAAATTACAAATTAATATTTATTTCACAAGTTTTTTCCCTATACAAACACAAAAGATATATATAAAATTAATAGAGTGAAATTTTGTATTTTTCATTACTTATATTTGTCATTTTCGTGGAAATGTATCGGTTAAACAATTAAATTTTAAGCTGAAGTTGATAAGGGTATAGTTTCTTTCATTGAATAATAATTAATACTAAAAAAGGGTGACATGAACACTTTTTTGTAGCCTAGCTTCACAAAACATACCCGTTATCATGGTGATGAATTTTCCCATAGTTACTATTAAAAATGCATAAAAATAAAAGTAACTTATTTACCAAATTTATAACTCTAAACTCCAAATTTGTAAAAAAAATTCACATCAAATTTTTATGTGTTATAAAGTCATTTTTTAATGTACAAAAAATATAATTGAAGTACTTTACAAAACATATTTTTAAAAAAATGGCTTTATTTCTATCCCATTCCTCGAAAAAAATATAATCATTAAAATATTTGATTACTATATAATATATAATTTTCACTAAAATCATTCACTAATAGTGATTAAGTTAATTTATTAATATGAAAAGTCGTTGTACACATAAAAATAGTTCTACATAAAAACATCTCCATTTTTAAAAGTGGTTTTTATTTCCATTTCTAATTAATTTATAAAAAATGAATTTAATTTATAGATATAGAAACCATGGATTTCATAATGTAATTATTCCAATTCATACCCAAAAATTCATTGTCTATGAGATAACTATCATATTAAATAATTATGTTTTAATAGTATATCACAGTTTTATTTTAAATTTAGTGTTTCATGTAACGAAATATATTAAATAAGAATTTTTTTTATAGAGATCTTTGACATAAAGTATCATGGTGTAACATTAAACCACCCTTAAAAGGAATTTCACCCTAAAAATACCATCACATAGATAAAAAAGAGAGTATATATCTGTTTCATCACATCCTTGGTTTCCCATGAAGCTTCCACTAATTTATGTTTTTGACACAATTCATTGACTAAGTGGGTGGTCTTTTTTTATATGACATTATCTATATGTTCAAGATTCTCCACTAGTTGTTCCTCATTAAAAAGATCTTCCACTTTTTTATGACTTCAACGTTCTGTAAATTTTAAGGATATGTAATATAATTCCTTATGAGAGATATGTGGAAGACATCTTGAATTTGAG
Organism: Viscum album; assembly: GCA_963277665.1. Lineage (NCBI taxonomy): Eukaryota > Viridiplantae > Streptophyta > Magnoliopsida > Santalales > Viscaceae > Viscum > Viscum album. Next base: position 1,025,618,687 of record OY728141.1, on the reverse strand, counting down.
AGAGATTCAGTGGATGTTCCAAATATTAATCTGCTACCCCAAAAATATTAGGAATTTCAATAGGACTAATATACCAATGGCATAACATTACCATATATCTTAATCTCACAACCTTCTTCTATAATGAAATTTATAGGAATAACTTTTCACCGAATCTGAACTCCAAATATCACAGTTGATTTCTAGTATAACATTTCCACTTAGTTTGAGATTACCTTAAGTGTTTTCAAATTTCTCGGACCTTGTATTTTATCTTATTATCTTGATCAGGTCCCAATATCATTATTTATAACATCATTTCTGCATGTTAGAGTTATACACTCTTTCTATAATTTCTTCATAACGATCCATTGGAATACTCAAGTGAAAGCTATTTTTATAATAAATTTACACTAAAATTAGGCGTTGATACCAAACACCTTTAAAATCAAGAGAAAAATATCTCAACATTTATTCTAGGGTATGAATGTTTCTCTTAGATTGAGTATCATTCTAAGGATGAAAACTAGTGATTGAACATAACTCTATATCTAAATCTTGCTAAATAATCTTCCATAAATTCGATGTAAACCTCATATCCCGATCAGATAAAATTGAATGTGGTACTCTACAGAACCTCACCAATTTTAAGGTATATCTTAGAAACTAATAGAGATATTTATCTTCTCTAATTTAAATTATGTGTGATGAATTTTTAAGGTGATCAAATGAAACCCAAATAGCATTATGATGTTTTAATGTTTTGGGAAGTCCGATAATGAAATCCATCTCAATGTATTCCCATTTACATTTAACTATGGGGAATGGATTTAACATACCCTTACAATTATATATTCTAGCCATATCTTATGACAATACCATGCATTTAGAAACATAATTTTCAATATCTCCTTACATGTTATCCCACGATAAATGCTCTTTCAGATATCTAAACTTCTTTATAATTAAAATATGAATAGAGAATGACAAACTATAAGTTTCATCCAATATATTATTCTTATTTTTTTGTTTTTATGGGATGCATACATGAATCTAGAACATTATCATTCCATAATAATCATGGATAAACTCTGGAACATTTATGACTGTCACATGTAGTTCCAAATCATCCTTCTGCTCCTATTAAATCCTCACATGGATATATAGTTGAACACTCAGTTGATAAATATATTATTTTTCCATTCATTTTATTTCAAGATCTATAATTTTCAAATCCATAAATAATGGATCTTTTTTTATCCTCATAATAGATAATAAAGAAGGATCCTTTTGACTCAAATCATTGACCACATTGCTCTCTTTCCTAGGGTGATAATGTATTGATAAGTCACAATCATAAATTAACTCCAACCATATTCTATAGAACATTTTAAACACATTATGTGTGAATATATAATTTCATTTTTTATAGTATATATGTCAATCCTTTTCCCATAATGATAATTCCTTCAATTCTTCAATATAATAATTACCATGTCCATATCTAAATCTTGATTTGTGTATTTTTTTCTCATGTGTTTTCAATTAAAATGAGGCATATTCTATCACAATATCATTATAAATGTGAAAAAATTCAAGTACCTTGTTCTATATAGAATTAAGGATCATAAAACTATATACACTATAGGGTAATGTGATTATTGGTTCACTGAGAAACCATATTTTTATCTCCATATTCATTTCAAATTCATCTGCCCACAAGAACTCACCCCCTTCCAGAGTGAACTTTTTGAATGGATTATATAATCATGTGAAATATCTCTTGATGTGTCAGAAATATCTATCCAAGCAAAGAAAAATACATATTTCAATTACCTTGGTTGGTTAAGCACTTTTTTCAATTATTATCTTCTTTGATGGATCCACCGATATACCCTTACATGATATTATATAATCAAAGAATGAAATTTTTTGAATAATAAATTCATACATGGTAAATGTTTAATGAAAACTATCATTACTACGGGTATTCATCACAATTATATAATGGCCTTAATGATATTACTTTATTTTTTAATATACAATAATATCATCTATAAATACTACCAAAAATTGATCAATATAATATATAAATATTTTATTCAATAAATCCATGAAGAAATATTGAAATTTGTAAGTCCAAATGGAATAATTACAAATTTATAACATCCATACCCCATATGGAAGGTTTTATTGGGTATATTAGCCATATTAACCATAAATTAAGGATATCCAATATAATGTTCAATTTTAGAAAAGTATTAAGATCCTCAAAATTGATCAAAAAAATAATCTATATGAGGAAGTTGATAATTATTTTAGATAGTGATAATTTTAAGTTCTCAGTAATCAATAAATAGCGTCATTGATCTATATTTATTAATAAAAAATTACTATTTCAACCAAATGATACAAACATGAAAGAAATGAATTCATTATAAAGATTCATGTGGAGTTTCTTCTTCAATTATTGATACTAAATTGACGCCATTCCATAAATAATCTAGGAAGAATGTATAGAACTATGTATGAGTTCTATTAAATACATGAATTAATTATTTATAGTAAGAATAGGAATCTCATATGGAAATATACAAAAATAAACTATAAAATTTGTCTATATTCAATGTTGATTTTCTCCCCAAACATCTATGAAAAATAGATTTCCTAGATTGTAATTAAGAACAACAAGATAAAACAGATCTTAGTTGTATTTTTTACTCATCCTCACACTTATTAAAGGCCATTTGTTCATTTAGATTATGAAATGTGACTTCACTTCCATAGAAATTGACATATAATCCACATAAGTTATTATAATCCATGAATAGGGTCACATAAAATTCATCTAAATGGGGAATCACATGATTTTTAGGAAGCCCCTATTCATAAACACCAATCACAGAGTAACTATCAACTTTAGATGAAAATAACACACCGTTAGATATTTTCACTAGTAACTCAATATCTAATAATTAGGTTAGAAATTCAACAAAACTTTTTGTATTCATTAGAAATAATAGAGTGGGTATAACCAAATTGAATAATACATTAGTTTTTCCAGAGTATATGATAAGTTAATCATTCACTACGTCATTCCCACAAACCATTTTGAAATTATATATCACATGAGATTTCACTTTTTTATTTTTGATTAATATTTTTTTTCTTCCAATCATTATAAATGTAACGCACCGACCACAATTACCCACTGTCGGTGCATTATTACATAACATTTGCATGATCACAAGAAAGAACACATCTCGAAAGACCGATTCGTTTAGTAGCCTTGGAATAACTGGATACATTAATAATGTTTACATTACATCATAAAATGAAAACTAGAACAATATAGTCTCCATAGTCCACACTCTTATCCCCTCATACTATCCCGACAGGTCATTCATAAATTACTTCTTCACCTCCTGGGAAAAGTAAAACATAGAAAAGGGGTGATCTCAAATGCCCAGTAAGGATAAAAATATAGAGGAAACTTTCATAAATAAGAATAAACATTTAATCCAATGTATAACTAAAACAAATGACTTTTAATATTGAACTTAAACATAGTATGTACAAAAATAAAATTAAATAATTCCATTTACTTATTCGCATGGATATTCTACTAATCGAATAATCACATGCAATATCAATAACCACTTTCATAATGATGGAATGCATAATGACCGACTATAATAACCACATAGCCAAGGCCTCATGCCAAGACTACAAATAAGATTTCGTCAAGGCCTTGTGCCAAGACACTAGTTTGTGTAATGAGACCTACCGATCCATCGAGGAGATATAGTGGGATCCACCCGTCACTTACTAAGTCCAATGCATTCCCATATGAAAAGGTTTAAACATAACATAAACATTAGTATTAAAACTAGCATATGAAATATCAATACATTATCCATAAACCTTGAATGGTATAAAAATAACACATCCACAGTAAAACAAATAACAAAAACTTCAATACAATACAAAAGTTTTGTATCATAACAAATCAACTTCAAATAAGCTTAAAATCTTTCAAAGGATTTTGACATAGATGAAATCAAAACTATTTGAGAGAAATATCTCTTTTCTCGAAATCATTGAAAAGTAACACATTTATAAAGGAAGTAGTTTGAAAGAGATTTTTGAATCAAAGTGTCCTATACCACTTTTAAACTTTTTAAAAGAAATATCATTTAAAAACATTCATGTCTATATAAATAAATCCTTACAATCATTTTGAAAACATGGAAATTAATTAAGAATATATTGAAAGATAAATCTTTAAAACATTTAAAATTATGATCTTGATAAAGGGTACCTTTCAAAAATTCATAAAATATTAATTTTAAAATCATTTAAAAGTCCCATAATCATAAAATAAAACATTTACATTGAAAATATTCTTATAAACTTGTAAAGGAATCTTCAGAAATTTTATAATGGCAGAAAATAACTGCACCCGCCGTATAAGTTTAAAAAGACATTCTTACATTAAATTTGTAAAAAAGGTTAAAAAGTACCTTGTTTGGAAAATGACGGAAAGATTATTTTCAAAAAACATAAGGGTATAAATTACTTTAACCCATTGTCTAGTAAATAGTAAAAATGTTTTTAAATACATTTTTAAGGAACCTGGATGTGGATGATAAAGAGATCCCAGTAGATAATTATGTATAAACAACCTCGGATAATCAAGATATTGTAAAATTGAACCTTACCTTGTACTTTTCCTCGGTTGAGGGTAGGTTAACCTCCTATATAATAGTGAAATAATTTTTATTAAATTATACAAGAATCATATACATTAATATGATATCATATATGATTTTTTAACATTGCTTTGTTAATAATATCTTAGAATTATCATCGTTTCAGGTGTTAACTTGTTTTCTTTTATATGTTTTGTTACATAACCTGTGTTTGTTATGGATAGGTTGTATATTATTCAAATACAGAATTATATAAAGTCCTTAAACATTATTTTCAATCATCAATTGAGAATTATACTTGAATGGATACGATGGAGAATGAATATCATCACGTTCGTGGAGATGGTAGTCTGTACGTACGTACGAGCGACAATATCGTTCATTTGATATTAAAATAATATTTAATTGTATGGTATATCTTATATAAAGAATAATTATCATGTTATATTTATTATTTACATGAATTAAACCTCATTATTATACCCATGCAAACAATAATTTTTTGAATAACAATTACACCACGACGTGGAGACGGTAAACCGTACGTACGCACGTATGGTGACATGTCATTCAAAGGATGGATAGAATATTGAAATATGGTTGTACCATGTTTATAATAACATAAAACTATATATAATCTACTGGAGTTATTATCTTATAATGGTAATAACAAAGAAATAAGAAGTGGAAGAAGAAATGAACTTGGAAAGGGGTGGTGAAATCATTACCTCTTCTTCGGGTTCCTCCTTTTGATTTGATCAAAAGGTCTCCTTAGGTTGGCTTTATGACTAAAGTAAGGCCCTTATGATTAAGTGAGGGAATTTTTGAGAGTATTTGGGTAGGGTTTGGCCGAACCAAAAGGCTTTGAAGGTGTGAATTAAAGAGAAGGAGGAGTGAACTTTTATAATAGGGGTGAGGGGCACCTTTGGAAAAGCTAAAAATATTATTTTATAATAATTTCATATTCCATTTTTAATGGCTCCAAAGTGGATTAATTAAAGGTTAAGGTAGGTATAGGTCGAAAAAAACTCAAAAATTTTTATTTATACAGGTTGGGGTTACTATATTAACCTTGTCTTTAAGTATTTACTCTTAGTTAATTATTTTCACTTTTACAATGTCTCTTTGTATTTTTATATTATATGGTTAATAAACTTACTATATACATACAAGAGACCCCCAAGTGGTCCATTAATGATACAAATATCATGATATAAGTATCTTGACCGAAACTTAGATTTTTATTAATTTAATATCAATTAATGATATAATATTTTTTAGAAAAACTATTTTATGTCAATTTTCACACTATTCAAGAATTGATTTTTGTAAAACTCATAACAGAATTATTACTTAGAAAAAGGATACTTAAATCAATAATAACATGTCATATTATCATATAAAATTGTTTTAATTCATAAAAAGTCTCAGATTATATTTATTTGGGTATTTATAATATCAATTATTTTAATTTTTCACTATTTGGTAATTACTGCATCATCATTTTGTCATAAATAAATTAAATTATTTATTGTCTAAAATTTATAAATAAAATATAATTATGTATAAAATATTTTTATATTTCTAATGAATATTTAAAATCTAATTTATCTTATTTATAAACCCATATTAAAAATGTTTTAGTAGATAAACTTTGATTTTAACTCTTTTAACTCTTCTTTGAATTAAATAATAATAAATGTCCTAATCTAATCCAAGTGGACCTAAAGATAATATTTTACTCCTAAGGTAGTTTTTGGTCGAGATACACTCGTCCAATAGAATTAGGACATGTTTTAGGGTAATATTAATATCATTTTTACCCTTAATTACCCTATTTACTTTTAACCGTGGTAAATAATAGTAAAAAGTAACTATTCACCAAAAATTATTTTCATCTCATTGAACCAAATTTTACTCATTGATATTAACCGTGTCTCTAGGATTTTATAAATTCCACTCACAGAAGTGCTAAAATTATGTTTTATAAAAAATTCCGTTTTTTAAACTACCACTTAGTGGTTTCACTATTCATCAAAAAAATGAAAGTTTCCAGAAAAATAAAAAAAATTAGGCCTAAGATATATTTGATATTATGAATTCAAAAATTATTTTTATTTTAACAAATTCAAAACATATCGGTTGCATTAATTAATTTAAAAATTAAATCCTATCGTCAAAACAAATAGCGTGTTTTTAAGAGATAATAACTATCAAAAGATTGAAACTTATTTATGTCAGGTTTAAATGTGAAATTACATTCAATGACCAAAATTGTATTAAATGGTAAAAATATATCCTAAATATACTTTAAAACCACTCAAATTAATAACTTATCACTATTAATTATTTCGATTAAAAAAGATGTTTTTAATTAAAATTTTGTAATTTTCACTATTCATCAAAATATGAAAGTTATCCGAAAAGTACAAATATTTCACCCTAAGCTAATTTTGATATTAAGAATCCAAAAATGTAGTCCATTTAGAAAGATAAAATTTATAAAATTTTAAAAAGTAGGTTTTACTATTCATAATGGCTAGTTTGATTGGTTGTTGTGTGTTAGAATCTCGAAGTTGCGTACAATGCACACCATTGCATTATTCATAGGGAAACGTACCATGGAAGCTTGGGGTGTTTCATTGTAAATTTTTGATGTCCCCATTATAAAGAATAAATTTATTTAGTCAAATTGAATATATAAATGATTAAAATTTTGGATTTAAAAAAATGGTTTCACTATTAAAAGATAGTAAAAGTGCATTTTTTAAAAAATACATCTTTTATTTGAAAAAAAAACGAATTTGTTCTTACATTATGTCTAAGAAACTCATAATATGGATTCTAAAATTATAAGGATTATATATAGTTTAAAATTTGGTTAATACTATTCATTACCTCTTTTAAACGACTTGTTTGGTACGTCATGGTGCGCTTGAACTCGGTGTTGCGTGTAGTGCAAGTTATTGAATTATTTTGAAGAAATAACACACTATGAAATCGTGGGGTGTTACATTTTCCCTTCCTTCAATAAATTTCATCCTCGCAATTTGAAATTGTTCTTTGAAAATAAAAGGTTGAAAATAGAAAATATCTTTGTGGGAAAACCCACATCAGAAATTGGGTTGCTAAAATCTAGTCTTAATATGAAGAAAAGGGAAATGAAAGGGTCACCACCAAATTATGATCTCGATTAGGAGAACATTGGTGGAAATTAGATACCTATAATTGGAGGAAAAACATAAATATTTATATGTAGTGATTAAGGTCATCAATTACCAACAGGTGTAAAATTGAGCGCCTTAAATTCTTCAATCTATGATGATTTAAAATACCATCGATTCAGCAAAACATATGGTATTAGGATAACACATTTTTTTGTTTTAGGATCCCTTTCCTAAAGTATATGAATTAATTTCTTCATTGAATAAGAGAAGAAGAAAAATATATACTTGACAAGTAGGGTCTCATCCTTTAACTATGTTCTACCACAAACTCATTTTTCACTCTAAAAGATAATAGAACTTAAAAATAATATTCTATTTATCATATTCGTATAGGGTTAAAAAAATGAATTTAAAACTCATCTAGTATAACCATTTAAAAAATGACATTATTCAATCCAGGACATCACATGCGTCAGTGGTAGGTGATACACCCTTGTCGCCCTTCAGTTGTGGGTTCAAGTCTCACGGTCTTGCCGGATGCGACAAGTTTCCACCTGACCTCTGGGTTGTCCTTTTATGGAAATCCAAAACAATCCAAACTAGAACTATCCAAAATACTTCAGTCCCAAATTTATAAGGAAGGAAAACAAAATGAAGATCATTTTTGCTGCGTAATAACGCGTGAACACCTTCATCGGGTATTCTTTTAAAACACTACAACATCCTGAATTACCATAAAACTTTATTGATTACATTCATGATCCCTTATTCATTATAGAATAATGGATATACTCATTCATTCCAAAAATGTTGTAAACCCCAAAAATGATGGAATATACAAATCATTAATCCGTTTCAAGGTAGTCAAGAATATCCAATATAATTTATCCAAATCAATCATGTATTTTTCTAAAATCACTACCTCGGTATCAGAACCATATTATGGTTTATCATTCTCTCAACCATATATTTTCCAAATATTTAACCTGCTATTGAGTCACTTTTCTTTGTTCCACACAATTTCAAGTCCTTAACAAAATAGTATTGTAGTACATTGTTGATACAAAACTCAAATTACATAATAACTCTAATCATTCCTCTTCATCGGTGGTAGTATCATAACTTGATTATTATCCAATAGCATCATTTGCGGCATAGTCTAATGACCAGGACATAGGTTCACGTAGTGTCCAAACTCCTTGCAAATGAAGCATTGTACATTTGAAACCATTTTCTTACCCTTGAAGTCACATACTTTGTGCCCTTTTCCTCCACAGTTATAAAAAACTCTGATTCCTTTCTTGCAAGTTCCAGGGTGTTTCTTCCCACAGTTATCACATATGGGGAAATTATTCTTTTCCCTCTTCTCTTTATCCATATTTCTCTTTTCGATCCCTTTCTTCTCTTGCTTCCCTTAAAAGCCATAGGACTCAGTAAACTCTTTACTTATCTTATCAACATGAGATATAATTTCTTCATACGATGATAATACTTGGAAGACTATTTATCTTATAAATTCTGGCTTAAGACCATTGAAGATATGATCCTTTTTTCTCTTTGGATCATGTGCATTGCTGGAGTTCTCATTCCTTCTACTGGGTGCCATTTATAAACAATGGAATATAGTAGATCAGTTTATGAATCAAAATACCTAATTTCATACTTATAAAACACTTAACATAAATTTAACTATTTATGGATATAATCCATAATCATAAAAATGTTTTCTTTGAAAAGTATATAATTATAAACCCTTCATAATGATTTGTAAAGAAAATGAGAGTTATCCTAAGCATATCCCTCGGGAGTGTCGTAACCAAGAGTGCAGCAAGGCCCGTTGTCGTGCACCAGTTCCCATTCGAGTCTAGTTCAAAGCGGTGTTTTCGGGTATTACCCCTAGGTACATCTCTGCCAGAGCCGCCTCTACATGCTCATATCCAGACAGGGATGTATTGCTGGGAAAACTCCCAAAATCTCTACAATACCAAAATTCTTGGAAGTTCTTCTAAAATAATCCTCAAAGTCCATCTTAATTCTATGTGCTCTAATCATAGTTTATCTAAATATAGCTTCCATGGTTTGTACTAAACTTCCTATGATACCAACTGTAATGCCCCAACCACAGTTACCCAGTGTCGGTGCATTATTACATAACATTGGCATGATCACAAGAAAGATCACGTCTCGAAAGACCGATTAGTTTAGTAGCCCTGGAATAACTAGATACATTAATAATGTTTACATTATATTCTAAAATGAAAACTACAACAATATAGTCTCCATAGTCCACACTCATATCCCCTCATACTATCCCTGTAGGTCATTCATAAAGTAGTTCTTCACCTCTTGGGAAAAGTAAAACATAGGAAAGGGGTGAGCTCAAATTCCCAGTAAGGATAATAATATAGAGGAAACTTTCATAAATAATAATAAACATTTAAGCCAATGTATAACTAAAACAAAAGCCTTTTAAACATGAACTTCAATATAGTATGGAAAAAATAAAATGAAATAATTCCATTTACTTATTCACATGGATATTCTAATAATCGAATATTCACATGAAATATCAATAAACACTTTCATAATGATGGAATACATAATGCCAGACTATCATAACCACATAGCCAAGGCCACGTGCCAAGACTACAAATAAGATTTTGTCAATGCCTTGTGCCAAGACACTAGTTTGTCTCATGAGACCTACCGATGCATCGAGGAGCTATAGCGGGCTCCATCCATCACTTAATAAGTCCAATTAATTCCCATATGAAAAGGTTTAAATATAACATAAACATTCATATTAAAACTAGCATATGAAATTTCAATACTTTCTCCATAAACCATGAATGGTATAAAAATAACAGATCCACAGTAAAACATATCACAAAACCTTCAATACAATACAAAAGTTTTGTATCATAATAAATCAACTTCAAATAAGCTTAAAATCTATCAGAGGATGTTGACATAGATGAAATAAAAACTATTTGAGAGAAATATCTCTTTTCTCGAAATCAATGGAAAGTCACACATTTATAAAGGATGTAATTTAAAAGAGATTTTTGAATCAAAGTGTACCATAACACTTTGAAACTTTTGAAAAGAAATATCATTTCAAAACATTCATGTCCATATAAATAAATCCTTAAAATCATTTTTAAAACATGGACATTAACTAAAAAGATTTAGAAAGATAAATCTTTAAAACATTTTAAATTATGATCTTGATAAAGAGTACCTTTCAAAAATTATTAAAATATTCATTTTAAAATCATTTAAAAGTCACATAATCATTAAATAAAACATTTACTTTGAAAATATTCTTATAAGCTTTTAAGGGAAACTTCATAGATTTCATAACAGCAGAAAATAACCACACCCGCCGTATAATTTTAAAAAGACATTCTTACATTAAATTTGTCGAAAAGGTTAAAAAGTACCTTGTTTGGAAAATGACGGAATGATTCATTTCAAAACACATAAAGGTATAAATTAATTTAACCCATTTTCTAGTAAATATTAAAAATGTTTTTAAATACATTTTTAAGGAACATGGATGTGGATGATAAAGAGATCCCAGTAGATAATTATTGATAAACAACATCGGATAATAAAGAGATTGTAAAATTAACCCTTACCTTGTACTTTTCCTAGGTTGAGGGTAGGTTAACCCCCTATATAATGTTGAAATAATTGTTATTAATTTATACAAAAATCATATACATTAATATGATATCATATATGATCTTTTAACATTTCTTTGTTAATAATATCTAAGAATTATCATCGTTTCTCGTGTTACCTTACTCATTTTATTTTATATGTTTTGTTACATAAGCTGTGTTTATTATGGATAGGTTGTATATTATTCATATAAAGAATTATATCAAGTCCTTAAACATTATTTTTAATCATCAAATGATAATTATACTTGAATGGATACGATAGAGAATGAATCTCATCGCGTTCGTGGAGACGGTAGTCCGTACGTACGCACAAGAGACAATATCATTCTGTTGATTTTAAAATAATATATAATTGGATAGTATATCATATATATAGAATAATTATCATGTTATATATATTATTTACATTAATTACACATCATTATTATATCCATCCAAACAATAATGTTTTGAATAACAATTACACCACGACGTGGAGACGGTAAGCCGTACGTACGCATGTATGGTGACATGTCATTCAAAAGATGGGTATAATACTGAAATATGGTTGTAACATGTTTATAATAACATAAAAGTATATATATAATACTGGAGTTATTATTTTATACTGGTAATAACAAAGAAAGAAGAAGTGGAAGAAGAAAGGAACTTGAAAAGGGGTGGTGAAATCATTACCTCTTCTTCTAGTTCCTCTTTTTGATTTGATCAAAAGGGCTCGATAGGTTGTCTTTGGGACTAATGTAAGGCCTCTATGATGAATTTAGGGATGTTGAGAGTGTTTTTGGTAAGGGTTTGGCCTAACAAAAAGGTTTTGAAGGTGTGAATTAATGAGAAGGAGGAGTGCCATTTTATAAGAGGGGTGAGGGGCACCTTTGGAAAAGCAATAAATATTATTTTATAATAAATTCATATTCGGGTTCTAATGGATCCAAAGTGGATTATTTAAAGGTTAAGGTAGGTATAAATCTCAAACCCACAACCAATAGGATTTATACAGGTTTGGGTTACTATATTAACCTTATCTGTAAGTATTAACTCTTAGTAAATTAGTTTCACTTTTACAATGTCTCTTTGTATTTTTATATTATATGGTTAATAAACATACTATATACATCCAAGAGACCCCCAATTGGTCCATTAACGATACACCTACTATTATATAAGTATCATGGCCAAACCATAGATTTTTATAAATTTAATATCAATTAATAATATAATATTTGTTTTAAAAACTATTTTATGTCAATTTGGCACTATTCAATAATTGATTTTTGTAAAAATCATAACAGAATGATTACTTAGAACAAAGTTAATTAAATAAATCCTGACATGTCATATTATCCTATAAAATTAGTTTAATTCATAAAAAGTCTCAAATCATATTTATTTGGGTATTTATAATATCAATTATTTTAATTTTTCACTATTATGGTAATTACTGCATCATCATTGTTTCATAAATAAATTAAATTATTTATTGTCTAAAAATTATAAATAAAATATAATTATGTAAGAAAACTTTTTATATTTCAAATGAATATTTAAAATTGAATTTATCTTATATATAAACCTATATTAAAAATGTTTTAGTAGATAAACTATGATTTTAACTCTTTTAACTCTTCTTTGAATTAAATAATAATAAATGTCCTAATCTAATCCAAGTGGACCTAAAGATAATATTTTACTCCTAAGGTTGTTTTTCGTCAAGATACACTTGTACAATAAAATTAGGACATTTTTTAGTGTAATATTAATATCATTTTTACCCTTAATTACCCTATTTAATTTTAACCGTGGTAAATAAAAGTAAAAAAGTTACTATTCACCAAAAAATTATTTTAATCTCATTGAACCAAATTTTACTCCTTGATATTAACCGTGTCTCTCGTATTTTCGAAATTCCACTCACAAAATTGGTAAAATTATGTTTTATGAAAAATTCAGTTTTTAAACTACCACTTAGTGGTTTCACTATTCATCAAAAAATGAAAGTTTCTAGAAAATACCAAAACTTAGGCCTAAGCTATATTTGATATTATGAATTCAAAAATGATGTTTATTTTACCAAATTCAAAACATATTAGTTTCATTAATTAATTTAAAAATTAATTCCCGTCATCAAAACAAATACCGCGTTTTTAAGAGATAAAAACTATCAAAAGATTGACACTTGTTTATGTCTAGTTTAAATGTGAAATTACATTCAACGACCAACATTGTATTAAATGGTAAAAATACATTCTATGTATACTTTAAAACCACTCAAATTAATAACTTATCACTATTAATTATTTCGATTAAAAAAGTTGTTTTTAATGAAAATTTAGTAATTTTCACTATTCATCAAAATATGAAAGTTATCTGAAAAGTACCAATATTTCAACCTAAGATAATTTTGATATTACGAATCCAAAAATGAAGTCCATTTCTAAAGATAAAATTTATAAAATTTTAAATATTAGGTATTACTATTCATAACGGCTAGTTTGATTGGTCGTGGTGTGTGAGAATCTCGAAGTTGCGTACAATGCACGCCATTGCCTTATTCAAAAGGAAACGTACAGTGGAAGCTTGGGGTATTTTATTGTACATTTTTTATGTCCCCATTCTAAAGAATAAATTTATTTAGTCAAATTCAATATATAAAAGTTTAAAATATTGGATTTAAAAAAAGGGTTTCACTATTAAAAGTTGGTAAAATTGCATTTTTTTTAAAATACTTCTTTTATCGGGAAAAAACAAATTTTTTGTTACATTATGTCTAAGAAAATGATAATATGGATTCTAAAATTATAAGGATTATATAATGTTTAAATTTAGGTTAATACTATTCATAACCACTTTTGAACAACTTTTTTGGTAAGTCTTAGTGCGCTTGAACTCTGTGTTCCGTGTAGTGAAAGTTATTGAATTATTTTGAAGAAATAACACAATATGAAATCTTGGGGTGTTACATTAAAAACCTTCAGATTTTTTAGGGATTTTTTAAATTCTCATTCTCCTTGAATTTAATGTATTGGATCATTAGTGGTGTATTATTTGGGTTCTTATTTTCCTCTTTTGAATTAACTATCATATTCGCCACCATTAAACATTAATTATTTTATTACATACCTTTCCACATTTAAATCACCTTCTACTTCCATTCATGAAATTCCATTGATATTTTATCCCTAATTTTTTTCATGTATATGTTTTTAATTTCATTCATCTATGCAATTTATTATAGTTTTTATGAGACTCCTTATTCATTTTCTTTTCAAAATTATGGTAATAATGGTAATCTCCAATTTATATTTCTACCTTGAGTTCACATCTAACAATTTATTCATAACTACTAAAGTATCCAATTACTATTTACATTTAGAGGCATTGTTCTAAGACACTAAATAATGAACAAATATTTATTTCAGGGATAATGATTAAAATAAAATCATAACTTTCATGTATTATAAAATTTTTCTCATAATTATGAATGAACTCATCCTACTTTATGTTATGTTCAAGGAATTCATTCTATATATTTGAATTTATAATATGAAGGAAATATTTACTAAAAAATTTCCTCTTAAAATCATCCCGCTCCATGGAGTAAATTTTGTCTTCTTGATTCATATTCATAATAATATTCCACCATTAATCTATTTCTCCATCCAAATGAAAAAAGAGTTGTAAAAACTCTTCACGTTTAAAGAACCATAAAATAGAAAATATTTTTTAGTGTTTTTGATATATCATTAATAAAATATTGGATCAGAACAAAGACTAAAATAATATTGATATTTCCTCATGAAATATTCCACATTACATTTTTCCTTCTTTTGATCTATTGGAAGCTCAGTATGATTCATGGCTTGATGATTTTTCATATGCATAATAATAAAATTATGCGTTCCATATCCCAAAGTATTTGGTTACTCAGGTGGAAAATCATTACATTTTCCATCTCATTCATAATTAGCATGATGAATTCTAGTTCCAACCCTTGAATAAATGAAAAAATAAAAGTGTAAGCATCAAGCTATAATAATAAATGTGATATATGCAATATCAATTAAATACAACTAACTTAATGTCCAAACCATCACACCTTTTTCTCAATCCATGGAACCTTTTGTTTAACCATGGTTATCCATGTCCTTTAACAAAACCTTAGTATTTTATCATATATATATATTTATGCCATTTTCTTTTCACCAATGTATTCTAATCCTAATCTCAAAACATTAATAAATCCCTGATATTATAAAAACATTAGTTTCCCAAGATATTCATTTATTAATATTATATTATCTTAGATGAATATTCCATATATAATATTATGATCTAAACCAAAACCATGAAGGTTTACATATTTTGAGACTATATAATTAAAAATAGTATTTAAATACATTCTTCATCATCTCCTAAATATTTCTTCCCTCTTTATAACCTTTTAACAAACCCAACTTAAATCCTTTATTCCTAAATTTGGAAGAAGTAAACCAAAGAAATAATGATATTAGATGATTAGTAAGGGTAAACATGGAAGGTATAAATAGATGGTTATATGAAATCATAATATATGAATAATGTTATGATATCATGACCATAACAGACAAATTTCATACCCAATTTTTCAATTATCTTAAACATGATTCATGACATAAAGAAATATATTTTCAATAGACATGTATCATAAGAGTGAGAAACTATCATAAATAAATCATGAACTATAAGTTCATGACAAACAATTTTGGTATATTCATAGGTATAGAAACCATTTCATTGTCATTGTAAAATAATGTGACTCTGAACTCATAGTGGATCATGCATTATCACCTATTTCCCACATTTCATAATGTACATCGACTTGTTTCCCATAATTAGTTCATGAGATATAAAACATTACTTAATTCATTGGAGGGTAAAATAATTCTAGTCCAAACCATCACAGAATGAAAACCATGCATATGTTTTTCACATGATCATTAAGAAATAATAATATCATAATATCACAACCCATGTAAAAAAAAATGTTTTATAAACAGTCCATAATTTCAGAATAACAAAAACCAATGAAGATTAATGGGTTTCATAAACATATCACAATAAAAATTAGAAAACATATAGAGAATTAATAATTATGGTATCATTGGATAATATCCCCAGTAAAACATAATTAAAATCAAATTATATTATAATTTATGAAAATTCAGTTAAAATAATCACTAAAATATTTCTCGAAGAAAATAAAATTTTCATTTTGAAATAACATAATTAAAATATTAAAATTTACAAACTATTATGGAAAAAAATTTCAATCAAATTTATCATGGAAACTTGAAATTTAGTCTTTAATGTATTCAATGGTCATGATAGTATTTTTTTTCATGCTATATAAATTTATTGAAAAAATTCCTTTCACAAATTTGTAAAAATTTATAAAAGAGTATTGTCTATAAAATGAATGGAAGATTCATTTTTTCTAAATAAAGTAAAACATGGATAAAAATTTACTTTAAAAAATAGTAGGAAAATATAAAAGTATTTTTTAAAACTTTTTATATATAACATTTACCTAGAAATTTTTTTTCTACCAAATAATAAAACAAAAACACTTTTTTTAAAGGAATTATTTTGATCTCTTGAGAAATTAAACTAAGAATGGTTAAATGGAAATATTTATTCCATATAAATTATAATAGGATAATAAAATTATAGGTATTTATTACATAAAGATCATATAATTTTCTCAGTGTAAATTTAAACATTTATTATGTAACTCCCCGACCCTAGTTACCCAGAGTCGGTACATTATTACATAACATTGACATGATCACAATAGACAAGTCTCGAAAGACCGATTAGTTTAGTAGCCTTGGAAGTAATAGATACATACAAAAGTTTTACATTAAATTATGAAATTGAGAAACATCAAAATTGTGTACCCTTTGAGAAAAATCATATCCCTTAGCCTATTCCTGTAGGTTAATAATAATATAATTTTTCACATCTAGGGAAAAAGAAAACACAAGAAAACGGTGAGCTTAGATGCTAAAAAAGGATAAATATATAGAAGAAACTATCATAAATAAGAATAAATGTTTAAGGAAATGTTTAAGACTAAAACCAAAACCATTTAAAATAAAACATCAGTATAATGTGGACAAGATAAGTCAAATAAATCCATATTCATTTTTAAATAGATATTCTACTAGTCAAATAATTATAGTTAATATCAATAGATAATTTTATAACGATGTAATGCATAATGCCGAACATCATAACCACATAGTGAAGGAATCATTCCAAGACTAGAAATAAGATTTTGTCAAAGATTTGTACCAAGACACAAGTTTGTTTCATTAGACCTACTGATGCTTCGTGGAACAATAGTGGGATCCACCCGTCACATACTATGTCCAATGCATTTCTCATATGAAAATGTCGAAACATAACATAAACATTCATATTAAAACTAGGATACAAAATGATAATAATTTAACCATAAACCATGAATGATATAAAAATAATACATCCATAGTCAAAAATATCAAAAAAAACCTCCAATACAATATGAAATATTGTATCATAATAAATCAACATCAAATAAGTGTAAAATCCAACAAATGAGATATAGATGAAATAAAAGATATTTGTTAGGAATATCTCTTTTTATTTTGAAATAATTTTAAAGTCACATAATTATAAAGGGATAAAATTATTTTGAAAATATTATTACAAGCCTATAAGGAAAGAATCTAAGGTGTTATAATAGTGGAAAATAGTCTCACCCACCGTATAAGTTAAAAAAAATTCTTAGCTTAATTTTTCAAGAAGGTCATAAAGTAACTTTTTTTGAAAATGACAGAATGATTCCATTCAAATTTTTTATAAAAACTAAAAAATTGTATAAATTAGTTTAGCCCATTTTCTAGGAAATACTATAAATTTCTTAAAATACATTTTTAAGAAACACAGATGTGGATGGTAAAGAAGTCCCAGTAGATACTTACATAAAAACAACCTCAGATAATAAAGAGATTGTAAAATTAAACCACACCTTGTACTTTTCCTTAGTCGAGGGTAAGTTAACCTCATCTATAATGGTGAAATAATTTTTATTAAATAATACAAGAAACACATAAATAAATATTATATCATATATGATCTCCTAATATTATTTTGTCACTGATATTTCAATAGAATAATCCTTTCAGGTGTTAACTGATTTGTTTTACTTTATATGTTTTGTTACGTAAGTCATGTTTGTTATGGATAGGTTGTATTTGATTCATATCCAAAATGATATTATTTTCTTAAAAATTATTTTTAATCATAATATGAAAATTATTCTTGGATTCTTATGATGGGAAGTGAATCTCATCACGTTCGTGGAGACGGTAATCCATACGTACGCACGGGCGACAATACCATTATATTGATGGTGAAATTTTATTTAATTGGATGAAATATCATATATAAAAAATATTTAACATTTTATATTTATTTTTTAAATCAATTATACTCATTATTATACACGTAAAAATAATGAAGTGTTGACTAACAATCTACACCACGATGTGGAGATGGTAAGTTGTACGTACACATGTATGGTGAGTTTTCCATTCATAGGATGGATAGAATAATGAATATGGTTGTACCATATTTATAATAACATCACAGTATGTATAAGGTACTGGATTTATTAATTTGGTAGGGAAAAGCAATTAAATAAGATGTGGAAGAAGCAAAGAACTTTGAAATAGGTGATGAAATTATTATCTCGTCTTCGGGTGCTTCCTTTTGATTTGATCAAAAAAGCTCCATAGGTTGGATTTCGGTTCAATGTACGACCTCTAGGATGATGTAAGGGTATTTGTGGGGATATTTGAGTAGGGTTTGGCCGATAAAAATGTATTAGGAGGTGTGATATTAAGAGAAGGGGATGTACCATTTTATAGGATAGGTGATGGGCACTTTAGGAAAAGCTTGAAATATTATTTTGTTATAAAATAATTTTCGATTTCTAAAATCTATAAATAGATTTATTTTGAGGATAATGTAGATATGGATATAAAACATCTCAACCAATATGTTTTAGACAAGATTAGGTCAGCATATTAACCTTATCTTTTAGATTTAACTCTTAGTTAAATAGTTTTACATTTACTATGTCTTCTTGTATTATTATAATACATGGTTAATAATCTTACTATAAAATTCCAAGAAATACTCAAGTGGTTCATTAATGAAATACCTATAATTATATATATCCTTTGTCTGTGCCTTATTTTTTTGGAATATTATATCACTTAATAATATAATATTTGTTTTAAAAACTTATTTATGTCAATTTTGACACTATTTAGTTTTTGGTTTTTGTGAATGTCATAACAAATTTATCACTTCGAAAAAAATTTATTTAATCAAAGCTAACATTTAATATTAACCTAGAAAATTCTTGTAATGCATCAAAAGTCTCAATTTAAATTTATTTTGATATTTATAATATCAATTATTTTAATCGTTCATTAATAAGGTAATTATTGCATTATCATTTTTTCATAAATAAATTTAATTAATTAATTTCTAAAAATTATAAATAAAATACCATGATGTAGGAAATCGTTTTATATTTCTAATGAATGTTTATAGTCAAATTTATCTTATGTATAACCCTATATTAAATTTTTTTAGTTATTATAATTTGAATTTAACACTTTTAACTCTTCTTTAAATAAAATAATAATAAATGTCCTATTCTAATCCAATTGGTTCAAAGAAGATTCTATTTTACTTATAAGGTAGATTTTGGTCGAAATAAACTCATCTAATAGTATTAGGATATGTGTTACAGTAATTATAATATCATTTTTACCTTTAATTACTCTATTTACTTTTAACCATGGTAAATAAAATCAAAAAGTTTCTATTCTACAAAACTTATTCTCATACTATTGAAAAAAATTTACTTACTGATTTCAACCATGTCTCTAGGATTTTTTAAATTCAATTCAAAGATGTGGTAAAATTACGTTTCATTTAGATTTGCTAATGTGCCTAGAAGGTGGGTAAAAGGCGTTAAATAGTTCAATAAAATTATATATATATAATCTTATTATAAAATGACTCTAATTAATTAAATTAAACTTATATATGAATTATGTATCTATTCTGACATAAAATAAATTTAAATTAAATAAATAATTATTTAAATAAAAAGTTGGTTTTAAACAATTACGTAGTGTTTTTTCACCATTCATCAAAAATTGAATGTTTTGAGAAAAATACCAAAAATTCAACCAAAGCTAATTTAGATATTCCAAATTAAAAAATTATGTCTATTTTACCAAATTAAAAACAAAGTAGTTTCATTAATTAATTTAAAATTAATTCCCATTGTCAAAACCAGAAAGTTAGTTTTGAGAAGTAAAAACTATCAAAAGGTTGATATATGTTTATGTAAAATTTAAATGTGAAATTACTTCAAATGAAAAATATTGAATTAAATATTAATAATAAAATCTAATTATTCTTAAAAACCATTCAAATATATAATTTTACACTACAAAATATTTTGATTAAAAAAGTTGTTTTCAATTAAAATTTAGTATCTTTCACTATTCATCAAAAACTGAATGTTATAAAAAAACACCAAAAATTTATATAAACTAAATTTTTATGTACCTATTATAAATAAGAAGTTTAGTTTGTCAAATTTAATATATAAAAGTTTCAAATATTGGATTTAAAGAGGGTTATCCATTAAAAGGAGGTAAAATTTTATTTTTTGAAAAAATGCTTATTTTATCTAAAAAATAGAATTTGTTTTTATATTATGTCTAAGAGACACATAATATGGATGTAAAAATTATTTGGAGTATATAAAATTTAAAATGTAGTTAATATTATTCATAACTTCTTTTTGAACAACTAGTTTGGTATGTCGTGGTGTGTTCGAACTCGGTGTTACAAGCAACACATGAAATTGAATTACTTTAAAGAGATAACGTACTATGAAATATTGGGGTGTTAAATTTTTCCCTCATTAAATAAATTATGTCCTTGCAATTTGAAATTGTTCTTCAAAAATAGAAGTTTGAAAATATAAAATTCCTTTTTGTAAAACCACATCGGAAATAGGGTTTATAAAATTTAGTTTTAATAAGAGGGAAAGGGAAATGAAAAATTCACCACAAAATTAGGATTTAGAATAGGATAACATTGGTGGAAATTTGAGACACATAATTGGAGGAAAATGTAAATATTTATAGGGAGTGATTTAGGTCATCAATTTCAAACAAGTAAACTATAAATAGAAAATTGAGGGCGTCGAGGCCATAAATCTATGATGACTTAAAATATCATTGGTTCATCAAAACATAAGGTATTAGGTTAAAACAATTTTTTTGTTTTTATATCCTTTCCCTAATTATTATGAACTAATTTCTTCTTAGAATAATAAAATACTTGACAAATAGAGTTCAATCCATTAACTAATTTATACCCCAAACTCATCTTTCATTCCAAAAGATAATAGAACTCAAAAATATTCTATTTATCCTAATCATATAGGGTTTCAAAAAAATAAATTTATAATTCATCTATCAGATTATTTTTTTAAAAATACATTATATAAACTAGGACATCACGTAGACTAGTGTAGGTGATGCACCCTTGTCACCCATCAGTTATAGGTTCAAGTCGCACGGCCTTTCTAGATGCAATTGGTGTTCGTCTGACCTTCGGGTTGTCATTTTTATAAAAAAATCAAAAAATAATCTTAATAAATGTATTAAGCTTAAATCATAGTATCTAATGTCAAAATTAATCCATTCAAACAATTATAATTAAACAAAATACTTGTGTCCAAACTCATAGTCCCAAAATTTATAAGGAAGGTCAACATTACATAATGAAGTTCTCTTTTTTCCATATAATAACATGTGAGTACCCTTATCATGTATTATATTAAAACATGGTAACACCTTGAATTACCATAAATCCTTATTGATTACATTCATGGTCTCTTATTCCTTATAGAATACTAGATATATTCTATATATCCCAAAAATTTGAATACTCCAACAATGATGGAATAAACAAACAGTTAATCAGTTCCATGGTAATCAAGAATATCCAATATAATTTATCAAAACCAACCATATCTTATTCCAAAATCACTAACTCTATAACAGGACCATATTAAGGTTTATCTTTGCTTCATCAATGTATTTTCTAAGAAGTTTAACTTACTATTGAGTCACTTTTCTTAGTACCATATAATTGAAAATCCTCAATGAAATAGTACTACAATATAATCCTTATTTATTTTAAATATTAATATAATCGGTACATCATTAATAGAACACTCAAATGAAATAATTTATTGATAAAAAATATAAGAAGACATATTATTATGCCTCATCTGTGGTAGTATCATAACTTGATTATTAACCAATATCATCATTTGGGGTATACTTTGATGATTGGTACATTGATTCGGATAGTGATCCAACTCATTTTAAATAAAGCATTGTACATTTTAAACCTTTTTTACCCTTACAATCACATCCATGGGGTCATTTTTCTCCATACTTATAACAAACTCCCATTCCCTTCAAGAATTTACCTATATGATTCTTTCCACAATTATCACATATGGGAAAATCATTATTTCCCATCTTCCCTTTATCTATCTTTGTCTCTACTATTCTTTTCTTCTCTAGCTTCGCTAAAAAGACATAGGACTCAAAGAATTATTTAGTTATTTTATTAACACATGATAATAATTCTCTATATTATGATAATACGTGGGAGACTATTTTCGTATACATTTTGGATTAAGATCATGAAATATATTATCATTCTTACTCTTTTGATCATTTGTATTACTTGAGTTCTCATTCCTTCGACTAGGAACCATTTCTAAACAATGGAATACACTAGGTTATTTTTTGAATCTCAATGCATAATTTCAAACTTGTAAAATACCTAACGTAAATTGAAATGTTTATGCATATAATCCATAATCATAAAAAATTTCTTTGAGGAAGTATTTACTTATAAATGATTCATAATGGTTTGTAAATAAAATTTGAATTTTCTTAATCATATCCCCCAGGAGTGTCAATACCAAGAGTGTTTCAAGGCTTGTTATTGTGTACTAGGATACCCCGAGCTAATCCCGAAACACCTTGTCAGAGTTTTCACTCCTAGGTACATTTGTGCCAAAGCCACCTCTACCTGCTCATATCCAGACATGGATGTATTTCTTGGAAAAATCACAAAGTCTCTATATTACCATAATTCTTGGAAGTTCTTCTACACTAATCCTCAAAGCCTATCTTAGGGTAATGTTCTCTAATCAGAGTTTTTCTAAATCTAGATTCCAAGGATTCTACTAACCTTCATCTAATACCAACTGTAATATATTGACCATAGTTACCCAGATTCAGTTCATTATTACATAACATTGGCTGATCACAAGAAATCATGTCTCAAAAGATTGATTAGTTTTGTAGCCTAGGAATTACTAGATATATACATATGTTTTACAATACATTATGAAATGTAAAAATAAAAACATTGTGTCCCATTTGAACAAACTAATATCCCTTATCCTATTCCTATAGGTTAATCGTAATATACTTCTTCATATCATGGGAAAAAGAAAATATAATAAAGGGGTGAGCTCAGATGCTCAGTAAGTATAACAATATAGAAGAAACAGTCATAAATAAGAATAAACATTTAAGTTAATATATAAGACTAAAAGAAAAGCCTTTTAAACTTAAACATCATCATAATATGGAAAGGATAAGTCAAAAAATTCCATTTACTTATTCACATGGATATTCTACTAGTCGAATAATCACATATAATAGCAATATGTAATTTCATAATGATGGAATACATAATTCTTGACATCATTACCATATATTCAAGGCCTCATGCTAGGAATAAAAATAATATTTTTTCAAGGCCTTATGTGAAGTCACTAGTTTGTCTCATGACACCCACCGATGCATTGAGGAGATATAGGAGGATCCACCCATCACATACTAAGTCCAATTCATTCCTCATATGAAAAGGTTGAAACATAACATAAACATTCGTATTAAAACCAGCATATGAAATGTTAATAATTTAACCATAAACCATGAATGGTATAAAAATAACACCTCCACAGTGAAACATTTCAAAAAACCTTAAATACAATATGGAATATTTTATCATAATAAATCAACTTCCAACAAGTTTAAAATCCATCAAAGGATGTTTACACAGATGAAATGAATTCTATTTGAGAGAAATATCTCTTTTTATTTTGAAATAATTTTAAATTCAAATAATTATAAAGAAAAAATAGATTTTAAAAATATTCTTATAAGATTTTAAGGTAATATCCGAAGGTTTTATAATTATGGAAAATAGCCGCACCTGCCGTATAATTTAAAAAAACATTCTTACCTTAATTTGTCAAAAAGGTCATAAGGTACGTTGATTCTAAAATGACGGAAAGATTCCTTTAAATCTTTTTTTATAAAAAGAAAAATAATGATATAAATGACTTTAACCCATATTCTAGGAAATAGTAAAAAAATTGAAATACATTTTTAAGAAACACAGATGTGGATGATAAAGAAGTCGTAGTAGATACTTATATACAAACAACCTCAGAAAATAAAGAGATTGTAAAATTAACCTAGTCCTGTACTTTTCCTTAATAGGGGGTAGGTTAAACACCTGTATAATGTTGAAATAAATTTTTTTAAATTATACAAGAATCATATACATAAATGTGATATCATATTCTTCTAATATTTCAATCTTAATGATATTTTATTAGTATAATCGTTTTAGGTGTCAACTGATTCATTTACCATTATATGTTTTGTTAAGTAAGTAAGTTTTATTATGGATAAGATGTATTTGGTTAATATCGAGAATGATATTATTTTATTAACATTATTTTTAATCATTAAATGAAAATTATTCTTGAATGGTTATGATGATGAATGAATCTCATCGCGTTCGTGGAGACGGTAATCTGTACGTATGTACGAGCGACAATACCACTCAATTGATGGTGAACTAGTTTTTAATTGGATGGTATATCATATATAAAGAATAATTAAAATTTTATGTTTATTATATACATAGATTATACTCATTATTATACCCTTCTATATAATTAAGCGTTGAATAACAATCTTCACCACGACGTGGAGACAGTAAGTCGTACGTACGCAAGTTTAGTGACTTTGTCCTTCATAGGATCGATAAAATAATGAATATGGTTGTACCATATTTATAATAATGTAACAGTATATATAAGGTACTAGATTTATTATTTTGGTATAGAAACAACAAATAAATTTGAATTGGAAATAGAAAAGAACTTTGAAAGAGGTGATCAAATTATTACCACTTCTTTGGGTTCTTCATTTTGATTTGATCAAAAGGGCTCCATAGGTTGAATTTATATTCAAAGTAAGGCCTCTAGGATGAATTGAATGTAGTTGGGAGGATATTGGAGTAGTGTTTTTTTGAGACAAAATGGCTTTGGAGGTGTGAAATTAAATGAAGGGTAAGTACCATTTAATAAGAGAGGTGAAGGACACTTTAGGAAAATCTTGAAATATTATTTTATTATAAAATCATTTTCTATTTATAATGGATAAAAATAGATTTATTTCTTGGATAAGGTGGGTATGGGTCCAAAAAATATCCAAAAATAGTTTTTAAACAATTTTAGGTCACAATATTAACCATATATTTTATATTTACCTCTTAGTCAAATAGTTTAGCATTTACCATGTCTTCTTGTATTATTATAATACATGGTTAAATAACATACAATAAAATTTCAAGAGGACCTAAAGTGGTTCATTAATGACATATATATAATTATATAAGTCCTTTGGCTGATACTTATATTTTTAGGAATATTATATCATTTAATAATATAGTATTTGTTTTAAAAACATCATTTATGTCAATTTTGGTACTATTTAGTATTTAGTTTTTTTGAAAGCCATAACAATTTTATCACTTCAAAAATAATTTATTTTATAAACCATAACATGTCATATTAACTTAGAAAATTTGTGGATTTCATCAAAAGTCTCAATTTACTATTATTTTAACATTTATAATATCAATTATTTTAATCATTCATTAATAAGGTAATTACTGCATCATCATTGTTTCATAAATAAATATAATTATTTAAAGTCTAAAAATTATAAATAAAATACCATGATGTAGGATTTTTCTTTTATATTTTTTATTAATATTTATAGTCAAATTTATCTTATGTATAACCCTATATTAAATTTTTTACGTTATTAGAATTTGAATTTAACACTTTTAACTCTCCTTTAAATAAAATGATAAAAAATGTCATAATCCAATCCATGTGGATCAAAGAGGATACTATTTTATTATTAATGATTATTTTGGTCAAAATACACTAATCCAATAGAATTAGGACATGTGTTAGGGTAATTATAATATCACTCTTACCTTTTATTACCCTATTTACTATTAACCGTGTTAAAAATATTCAAATGTTACTATTCAGCAAAAAATATTGTCAACATATTGAACAACATTTTCCATACTAATGTCAACCATTTCTCTTTCATTTTTGAAATTTAATTCATAGAAGTTGTAAAATTACGTTTTATGTAGATTTGCAAATGTGCATAGAAGGTGGGTAGAAGATGTTAAATAGTTCAACAAAATTTAATATATCTATTCTTATTAGAAAATTAATCCAATTAATTAAATTGATCTTATATATGTATTATGTATCTATTTTGACTTGAAATAAATCTAAATAAAATAAATAAATAATTAAATAAAATATCGATTTTAAATAATAACGTAGTGTTTTTCACTATTCGTCAAAAATTGAATGTTTTTAGAAAAATACAAAAACTCACAAAAATATAATTTTGATATTCAAAATTCAATAATGATGTCTATTTTACCAAATTAAAAAAATAGGAGTTGAATTAATAAATTTAAAATTAATTCTCGTTGTCAAAACCAGAAAGTAGTTTTTTGAGAAGAAAAAACTATCAAAAGATTGTTAGGTGTTTTTGTCTAATTTAAATGTGAAATTACTTCCAATGAACAATATTAGATTAAATGATAAAAATATAATCTAATTATAATTCAAAACCATTCAAATGTATAATTTAACATTATAAGTTATTTTGATTAAAAGAGTTGTTTTCAATTAAAATTTATTATCTTTCACTATTCATCAAAGTGTGAAAGTTATCAAAAAAACATTTATCAAAAATAAATTTTTATGTCCCTATTATAAAGAATATTTTATTTCAAATTGAGTATATAAAAGTGTAAAATATTGGATTTAAAAAGGGTTCACCATTAAAATGTGGTAAAATTGAATTTTTTGAAAAATACATATTTTATCGGAAAAATTGAATTTTTTCTTATATTATGCATAACAGACACATAATATAGATGTTGAAATTATATTGATAATATATTATTCAAAATATAGTTAATAATATTCATAAATTCTTTTGAATGACTAGTTTGGTAAGTCGTAGTGCGTTTAAAATTGGTGTTGCATGTAGCGCAAGCTATTGAATTACATTAAAGAGATAACGTAATTTGAAATCTTGGGGTGTTAAAGATAATCATCATTAAAATATAATTGAAATATAAATATCCTACCTCAATTCATGTCATTATTTACACATGTTTGAGCGTGCTATAAAATAATTATATATTTGTTATAGTTTTATTTTATAACCATACAAATATTTATCATACCATTTATGATTTACTTATGACACCATATCTCCCATTTATTGACACCTTGTTATCAAAATCCCTATTCTGGTTGATAATTACTTCATTCATTATGCATGTTTCTATTCGATAGTCCTAATACTTGTACATATATTAGGATTCCATATTATTCATATTTATATCATGATATAAATATAATATATATTCATTATATATTTATTTATATTAATAGTTATCTGTAAAATATAGAAATATAAAAATGAATTACATCGTTCATGGAATTATTAGGTCGTACGTACGTATGAATGTCATTTCCATTTTTTAATAGATGGAATGAAGGAAATAAAAATAATAATTCAACATTATATATTCATTATTATATCATATATATATATTCATTAAATATATCCTTATTAACATCCATGTAAAGAGGATATAAAAAACAAATCACATCACTTCAAAGATATGGTAGTCAAGATGTGTGCATTAGTGATGTTATCATTATCTATTGCATTGGAAGGTAAGGTGGTTGATATGATATTATAATTATAGAAGATTAATTATGTTATATATATTATTTATATACATTAAAACCATGATAATAATCATCTATTAAATATGATGATTGAAAACGAATTGTTTTTCTACATGGAGAGGGTAAGCCGTACATTTGTAAGAAAAACACTTTCACTTCCAATTTGATGGAAAACGGTGAATGAAGGTGGTTTAACAATCAGAATTAAATTAAATTTTATTAAGGATAATGAAATTATTATTTCATTATGAATAACAAAAATTTATAGTACGAATAAGAAAAAATAAATTGAAATAGGGGTGGATAGATGATTTAATATTCTTCAGTAATCCTCCTTTGGATCAAGTATTAATAACCCTTAGAATGAAATTTTAAGAATAAATGTACAGTTTCTTATGTTTTAGGGAATTTTACAATATAATTTTGTTGGTTTTGGTCATGATAGAATGCTTAATGTAATGTAAGTAAGAGAAAGTGAGGGTTCCATTTTACATGTGATGGGAGAGGTAGTCTTGGAATCTTTCAAAATGTTAAAATATAATAACGTTAATCTTTAGTAAAATTTTTACAAATTAAAAAATATTTAAAGATAATATCGGATTTTGTTGGAAGACAATCAACCATCAAAATTTGAACTAGTTTAAGTAGTGTTTAAAAAAATTTATTTTGGTTTAACCCTTTTGTTTACTAACTTTAACCTTAATGATGATAAGAAATTTTTCCCACTTAAAGGGTTGTAATTTTAATTATAAGGTAAAAATTATCTCATAAATACTCTAGTGATGATATTTTAGACCATATCCTATTCATATTGTCATATTTAAATATTTTTAGGATTTTTAAATCATTTAATAAAATATTATTTCTATAATATATCAATAATTTAGTTTTTTTACACTATTCATTTAATTTGACATAAATTATATAAAAGAAAATATGAAATAATAATATCTTTATTTTAAAATCACTAATATGATATATTGATATATAAAGTTCATGAATATAATAAATCACTCATATAATATTACATTTCATATTTTTAAAATAATTAACATTATATTTATACTAATTGGAGGAATGTTAGGTTGATTTTGTAGAAGAATTTAAAGTTATTATATAATATCTAAAAACTATAAATAAATTAACATCATTAAAAAAGTTCATTGTGATAAAAATAAAAATTTAGATTAATTCAAAAATTCCTTCTATCCCTATGTGAACATATAAGAGATATTTAAAAGTAGGAGAGTGGTATTTTTTATTCTTCTAAACGTAAAAAATTATATAGGTAATTTCTTTAAAAATGTGTCACTTGAACAATTATATTTCTAGACCAAGGTGATAAGGGAAAATTTGAATTTATCAATCAAAAATTATGATGAAAAATGGTGACCTTATCTGTAACGACCCAAACTTTTATTAATGAAAATTCATATTGATCTATTTAAATGTATTATTATGTAAAATCCTTATTTAAAACATATGAACTTCCTTATTTTTATATTTTTGGATTTTAAAATACAGTTAAATTTTTTTACCGTTGCTAATATAGTCATTGAATAGTGATCAAATTATTATTATTAATTTAGGGCCTTAACAAATCGAATTTACTTAGACAAAGGAGGCAATGATCTAATCCAGTTGAATTCCTCCATACGAAGCCCATTTTCCAGAGCTAGGAAAATAGGTATTGTTGCTGGGCATTGCTCCTGACTATACCCAGGCTGATCCTCAACACAATAAGCATGAACAAAATTGCCTATGGGACAAGTGTAAGTTGATAAATATTACCACCTAAGTGAAATTTTCCGAGCCACCCCAAATGTCCGTAACGATCACACACCTAACCCTTAGGTCTTATGCGGGTGTTATAAGGGGTTATATAAAAAGACCCTAGCACTATCATAGGTGCTTTATTTTTTGTATAAAGAATATACATTCATTTCATCATTGTTACTTTTAAAATGGTTTTTAAAATACAAATAGTATTTTTAGTTAATATTCAATTAAAAAATACACTTGAATTAGTTAGTGGATTTTTTGGAATTAAATAGTATTTAAATAAAATAATATTTTTACTAAATTACTTTTTATTAAATATAAATCATCTTATAATTTTTATAAATACAATTGTAATTTGATTTTTTGGAATTAAATTATATTTAAATAAAATAATATTTTTACTAAATTACTTTTTATTAAATATAAATCATCTTATAATTTTTATAAATACAATTGTAATTTTTATTATCGTTTGAAAACAATTAATTTCAAAACCTATGAATTTTTAAAAAAAACTGGTTTTTATTTTAAAAGTGAAAATGCATATATTTATAAAATTAATTAGATAAAATGAATATTTTTTTTGGAATCAGGACATTTAAAATTTCAAATGGTTAATTTTTCACTATTTTATGAGACAGTCGAATTTTTGGGTAAAAATTAAATACCGTTTAATTATATAATGTGTTTTATAACATCATAATGACCCTATAGTGATGTAATAAAATAATATAAAATTTATTTTTGGCCTATATATGATTTATCTTTAAAATAATGTTATTTTATACTTGTTTGATTAATTTTATAGTTCCTTAGTGGACCCTCCAAGACTTAAAAAACATTTTAACTTTTGAAACGATTTTCTTGAGAGTGTGACACACCTCCAAATAAGGAATCCTAATATTTTAATAATTTAGGACATTTAACTTATAAAATAATGTCTTCCACTACCCTCTGGAAAAAAATTGTGAAAAAACCATGTGTTCGTTTGTTGTTTTGATTAGTTTAAGGTGTGGTGTCCAAAACCTAAATAATAAACAATTCCCTCTCTTTTCCTATATAAACCCATATAAGATCCCACTTATCTTCACAAAAATCCCTTGGGGGAAAACCCTACCCTTACCTCCTCCCTCTAAAATCCTACAAAGTCACCCCAATCTCCCAAAAATCCTCTCTCAAGCCCCTCCCAAGACTTTGGGATCACACATCCATGTAAGAGATTTGTTTCTCTTATATTTTTTCCATGTTTCTTTATATTTTTATACCCTTGTATTTTCATTTAAAAATGTTGGGGTATAATTTATGATCTCCCCCACACTTCCCTCATTATATTTTAATGATTATGGACCCCTTTATCTCTCATTAATGCCTCCCATTACACCCGTTACCATACCAAAATTCCGTAAGGGATTTCTGTCTCCTCATTTACAATCAAGGAATTATTTTGTTTTATGAATCTAAATTCCATTAAATATGTTGGGAAAGTTATATATATAACCCAATTAATATAAATTTTTTTTAAATATGATGATATACAAATTTATCTATCATAAACCATTATTATGAAATCTTTTTTCGTGTTGTTATGTTGCCAAAATTGCACTACGATTTTCCAAGCCAAAGTCATTGTGTAGTGAATACCATGACCATTTCTCTATCAATGGTATTCACTTTTATGAACATTTACATATTGATTATAGAGATTAATTTATGAATTCCACATTCCTTTATCGTATAAAAAATAATGATATTTTTGGAATCCATGTTATATGATCCTTGTGTCACACTTATGTATGAAATGAAATGATTAAGAAGGTTGTGCCCTAATAGTGCATCAATGTATTGGTTAAAGATTGGTATCCTGATAAATCAAGTGCAATGAGGGTTTAATCATTCCAATTCAAGCTAAATGAGGTTTTACTCAAACTCAATGTGCAATGAGTCTTGGATCATGCTAATATCATGTTAAATGTTGTTGCCACATTTACATGTTATGATAATCATGCTATATCATGCATTTATGTTCATATTTCTATTATTCTCTTTTGATATGCCTATATCCTAAAATGTACTGTATTCTTCAGGTTATTCCTTGATTACTCCATTATTGGGATTTATATCTCACCCTTTTCTTATAAATGTCCTCAGGTTATCCCATGCAATGATAAGTATGAAGGAATTTGTGTGGTTATGTAAAAGATGTTTTCAATAAAAATGTGTATTTCATGTTTTAATTTATTATGTATTTTTCCTAAAACCCAAATACACTAGACTTTTCGATCTTCTCTGTTATCTCAAGTGAAGGTTTTATGTAATAAAATATGTTTAAGTGTGAAATAAATAGAAGGGTTGTTAAATTATCACTTCATTTTAACTTAGGTTAACCTGATTTACACGTTACCATGGTGATAAATTTTACCATGGTAACTATTCATTATATCTTGAAATATATGGCATCTATTCTTAAATTTTAGAGTTTTTGATTCCAAATATATAATCCATTTTTTACATCTCATTCTCTATAAGTTTTAGTTTTTTATTTTAAAATATGCGTGTAAACGATAATGAAAACTACTTTTTAGGAAAATACATTTTGAGCATAAAGATCGATTTATTCCTATCCCATGATTTGACAAAAATTAGATAAATGTAAAAAGGTTTTATTGACTATAAAATATATAAATTTCATTAATATCATTCACAAATAGTGATTAATTAAATTTATTTAGATTAAATTAAAATTCATGCACAAAAAGTTTTCTAGAAAACCATTTTCTTTTATTTTAAAATTATTACTATTTTTATTCATAATTAATTAATAGTTAATGAATTCGACTTATAAAAAAATCAAAAAATACATTTTTAATAATTTACATAGTTATATTCATATATTCCCTTCCAAAAGTTTGTCAAAAATTGTTATATAAATAATAATATTTTAATAGTCTATCATGGTTTGTTTAAACTATGTGTTCAAAATAAAGAAATCTATCGAATAATATATTTTTTATAAGGAACTCTATCATAAAGTATCCGTGTTTTATAGTCCCATTCATATCTCAAAATCACTTTCACAATTTTAGTCCATTAATCTGATTATATTCATTTATCATATATATTTTATATACTTTAATAACACTTACCATCCATAAAAAATATTATGAAACATCAATTTCTAACCACTATGATGTATTATCTCTCTATATCTCAACAAATTTTCATAATAAAAAATATACTTCAATGGTTTTAAAAATTTCATTAACTGTTTCTCTATTATGTTTTTTGAAAATCAAATCTTGTTCTTACATAACCATGTGATAGAATTCAATGAATTCTTGAAGATATTTTGAAGTCACATTAGAAGTCATAATGTATATAATTAAATCATGGAAGTAATTTGTTGAATAATTTTAAGACATCTATAAGATGTAGAGGATGCAATAGTTTAATATAAACTAAAAAAGCTACACCGCTTAGCCGGCGTAGTGCTATAGGGTAGTCGATAGTGTCAGACAAAAGTCCCAGAGATTTAGAATACCATCAGTCATCTAATAGGGGTGGTCTAGCCAGATGATAGTGGAATTAAGAGCCCGTGTAGTCCAAGGTAGATACTTTCCTAGCAGATGGAATCAGGCGACTGGCTAGTTGAATTAAAAAAACAGGTCAAAAATCATCAATTTCATGGGTGTCTAACCTCTTAATGTGCCATTAAAGGTGATTAATGATTGTGAAAATTTAGAAAAGCTTCCCAAACATTTTTAATCCTATTAATATTGACATGGTAATATTTAATCTCATTAACACTCAAGTTAAATAACTCTTTGATCAAATCAATGTTGAATTTCTATTGATAACAAAGAAGCCTACTAAGAGAATATCTTCAGTTCTAAAATATCTCAAAGGATTTAAAATCCATCTATTTTTCCTTGTCATATAAAATTTATCAATCCATTAAGATAGACATCTGAGAATATTTTTAATATATTTACACTAAGAAGGTATTTAATTTTTCATCTGACATTATGTAAAGGGTATTTTGAAATTACTGATGAAGATAAATGTTGATAGATTTTTAATACTACAAAAGTGATGGATGACTTCCTTGGATACCAAATAAGGTCAAGAGGGTTATCATAACTATAATACCAAGGGAGGTTTTCCTTTATCACCATTAAAATTAAGTGAATATGGAGACAACATCAACCCAATGGTAGGGAAGTTAGGCGATAACAACCAACTATTTCCAAACTCCTTTTTCAAATTACGTTTGTTAGTATTTTATTTTACACATTGTATCATTATATCTCAATAAAAAATTTCATAAATTCAGTTCTTTCATATTCTACTATTCTTACTCACCTAAATAACTTTTATACTAACTTTATAATTCAAATCAAATTTATCAATTTATTACTTATTCGTATTAAAATAATGGTTATTCTATTTTTTTTTCATTTATTGTTTTCCTAAATTTAAATTCACACATATTGACACTCAACTCTAACCAACACTTGGTATTAAAGGATACCATTGTTTTTATCAAAAAAATTTGTTCTTATATTCAAATTTTTGTTTTTAAATTTTAATAAATTTCAATGTTTGATCTTTTTTAATGGCATGTAATTATTTTAATCATTATTCATTCATTGATAGAATATTTTTATTATAATTCAATTATGTCTATTTTTCTTAAAATCATTGAATAAACTATTTGGAAAATGGTTATGAATATTTATACCCCTACAACTGAACTAGAATATAAATAAACACCATAAAATATATCTTCTATTGAGTTAGATGGTTAATATATTAATAACTTTCATTGTGGGATTGAATAAAATGAATTTAATCGTATATATACTTGAAAAATGACTCATGAAATTTATAATTCATGAGAAAATCCAAATTTACTTTGATTTATTTGTATATATAAGACTTAGAAGTTATAATATGCATGACAATAAACATATTTATGATATATTTACTAACTTTACTAATATTTATAATATATTAAATCAAATTTAAGATGATTTGTATAAATAAATATTAGTAATGAAAATTCTTTGTGTCTTATCAGGATCTCTATAACCAAGGGTGATGGTTATGCAAGATGTTAATGATATAAAAATTATTCCACTCAATTAACAAATCAGTTCCCTAATGATGTATAAAAATATCATGAAGTGTCTATTAGGAAAAGACACCAAATAATCAAAGGACTCTATATAAGCAAAAAAGTACAATTTTTTTAAATGAAATTGATGATGAAGATTCATCCAATTATAAATCCAAGATGTAACACTTGATGAAGAGATTGAATAAATTAAACTAAAAATAAATAAATCCTTAAAATATTCCAAAATGTTGAGTCATGTTTAAGCTCTAAGAGTAAGCTTATATGAATGAAACATTAATGGAAAGATTATATTGGATTTACCCATATAAAAAATGATTTTGAATTAAAAGATAAAAGGTAGGAAATATATTATAGTATAGACTTGGAGTGTTAGTGATGAATTTATGGATTCAACTTCCACAACCACGTAAAAACAATCACGTCCTAAAATAATCATGAAACTTGTTGATTTAGGTGATGAGGTGAGATATACTATTAATCACTATCCTTGGCATTCCTCCTCTTACTCTCATTCATCCTATTATTATTTCTCTTTTAATAAAAATATTGAAACTGCGAATTTGTATAAGGAATTTATTTCTAAATATGAATATCCTATAATGAAACATAAATTAGTTATTTTAGAAAGAAATAATATCTTTAATTAACCTGATCCCCTTTCAGAAAAATAATTTTCTTTCATAATTCCAATATCAAACTAACAATAATAATTTAAAATCCATAATCAAAGTGAATAAAAATATTCATTCCGAATTCACCCAAGGTAAACATAATCTAAATATGATTTTTTGTTCTCAACATAATACGAAATGTAATTAAAGATTTTTTTTTCGAATCCAAACAACCATTCTCCAAAAAATATATTATTTGTTAATTTAATTTCAAAAAATAAAATTTTTAACCATTTATGCAAAATTATAAATTTAATTAATTTGTGTTAATGAAAGAATTATATAAATTAGAGACCTAAATCAATCAATATTTCACCTCTTA
Source organism: Viscum album (assembly GCA_963277665.1). Taxonomy (NCBI): domain Eukaryota; kingdom Viridiplantae; phylum Streptophyta; class Magnoliopsida; order Santalales; family Viscaceae; genus Viscum; species Viscum album. The sequence continues at coordinate 1,025,581,908 of OY728141.1, read as the reverse complement.
TAACTAATAAAAAAATACTATTATATAAGTTTGGGTTCCAAACACTTTATTAGTTAGTCCTTGTGAACCAATTTTTTCATATTTTCAATAAAATATTGCAGACCATTATTTACCAAAAAATGGGTGCCAAATATTACTTTTGGTTTATATATTTTAGGTTTGTTTCAATGAGATTTAATTTTCCACCATACAATTCATTCTAAAAAATGGTAAATTTAGACCATGAAATGATTGATCTATAATTACCCATTGATCTCCTTTTTAAATGATCTAAATGATAGGGATACATTATTTTACCTATATTAAAAAGTTTTTACATCAATATTAATTCCTTTAGAGATAGTTTATAATATGTTTTTAAATATATGTTAGGTTTTTTGTGATATCCTTTGTATTTGTTGTCAATATCTTATGGTGAATGTTTTTGTATATTTGGTAAGAATGAGTTACTACAGTTTATGATAAATTTCCCTTAAGATGGTTGTGAAAGAATCCTTAATTAGTAAAATTAATGTTACACTAATCCACAAGTTCATAAAATCATAAAGGCACACATTATCTTTATTGAATTTGTATGATTTTTTCACAATGATTGAGAAGTTCTTTTTGGAAAAAGAATGAATAATCAAGTTATATGTAGTTAAAGTTATGATGAGGTGATGGTGAAGGATAATAATTAGTAAGAAAATAATATATTTCAATGAATTAATTATATTATATAATAGAATATTTTATTTCGATAACAATGAATTTTTTGGATAAAAATGTTGTATGATGTTCAAGACAATGTTTTTAGATAGACCTGGTGTACAAATTTGAAGGTAGAAGTAGCATAAAGGTGAAGCTACAAAGTTAAAGATGTAGAACATTTATAGTTTTAAGTAATGTTATCATAAATTTTTCTTTTATACAAAAATGATATTAGATCATTTCCAAAAAAAGGTCTATTACACTACATTTTATATTACAAATTAATTATCACTCAAGTATAATGATTTTTTTCCAGATCATTGGATGAAGGTTTTTATAGTTCACCAGATGGAGAGGTACAAGTTTAATTAGACATAGTTAGATAGTATATAATAATAATTAGGGTAATTTTCTAAGAATGATTGGTTGAAGAATAATCTAATGATAACCTTTATTAGATGGACGAATAATTGATTCCTACGAATTCAGGGCATAAGATGCATATCAATTAGTGATAGTGAATGATCATTTAAGTTGATATGATGAGTTTAGAGAAGAAATACTTATTAATTAAACTTATATCAAATAGATGAGAAAAAAAAATAAAATTGCACTGTTCATATGACTCTACTAGGCTATATAATATTGATTTTTTACTTATTCTTTATAATTTTTTTTAGAAAAACCATGATGACCAGATGTAGAAATGGTGTCTCATTAGATAGATCAGGCTAAAAAAAATTTGGGCCGATAGAACAAAAAATTATCATACATAGAATTCTCAAATGCACTCAATAGAGGAAAATATACTAAATGGATATGCACGTAATGAAGTCATCAGGTAATATTTTACCATATGATATTCTAAGGACCTTTTCATAAACATTTTAAATCCTTTTATAATGTGTATGTTGAGATATTCATTTATTATTTATTTATCTAAGAAGTATAATGAAGTTTTTAATATTAAGAGAGTTCTCACAAATATTAGTTAATATTGTATAATTCATTGGAATATTCATAGGGATGGTTTTTTAGTGGGAAGTTTCATAATTTAAATTTTAGTTGAGATGAAAAAATTTTCTAGTAACTATATTTTATTCCTGGTGCCTGCCCATATGAAGTGGGTTAAAGCGTTGTATGAATTTATGTGTGTACAAATTTTATATGAATGAGAATGGAAATTTTATGAATATATATTATTGGGGACTATTCCCAACCAAGGAATCATTTGGTTGAATAATATGTACCAAAAAGATATTCTGCTCAGATGTAGTAAACATGGGTTTACCATTCACAGGTGAAGTAGACAATGTTTTATAAGTCAGATACATTGGAAAGAGTAGTAGAAAGAGGAACAACGTTTTTTTCATTATATATTAAAATGATAAAAGGATATGTTATTAGAGGTGCATCAAAAAAAATACCAAATCAAGTTCGACCATAGTAGTTACAGTCATAGAAGATGAAAAAGTTATCAGATATAGAGTTTTCTGGATGAAGTTCTTGTGATATATTCAAACATTTCTTATTCTTATGTTGGATCAAAAGATAAGATATATTTGTAAAAAATGAGAGTTAGAATAATAACCTATCCAGAGATGAATGGATTCTATTGGGTGTTGGATCAATTTGATAATCATTATATTATAGTTAATATTAATAGAATGATGGGAGTTACTATGGGATGGATGTGTTCACTCACACTAGGGGAATACGTTGTAATCATTTTATTCTTTTTTTATTTCAATTATTTCATAAAAAGTTTATTTGATATATATAATGTTGAAAAGTTTATAATTATGAATAATATGAAAGGATTTTATTCAAGAGGGAATAAATTGTAAAATATCACCACTGATTCAACCCCCCTTTATGTGGTTGTCACACTCTTGGGAACGTTAATTTGTGTCATATCATCCATGTTATCTGTGAAATATCCACATTTTTCATATTAAAGATAATATCAAATTAATTAATAGCAGGTGTATTCTTAATATTGATGGAAAAATTATTTTTGATATAAAAATAAAATGATACCCTATATTCTATCTCTTGGAATTATGGAAATTGATATAACTATTGATCTGTTTCTACCCATTGAGAAATATGATCCTATAATATTTCCTGAAAAAATAAAATTGAGGTTAATAAGAAAGATTAATATTATATTCTAATGTATTTTTTATGAAAACATTTATATAAACATGATGGTGTTGGGTTATAAGTGTACACGATGGGTACAAGAGGAGGGGTAAATTTTAGTAAAAAATGTAATAAAAAACCCAAACCTTATCTATTATAGTTTTTAAAATTATAAATAATCTGATGATAAAATCATGTGAATCATACTAAGAAGTCATCCAAAAAAATCAAAGTAAATAACTGGGCTTACAGACAGTCTGATAATATTAATATTAGAAAATCTGAGTAAAAGAAACGTTATAACACAAATGAATAGATGATAAATTTATTGATAAAATAAGTAAAATAATAGATTATAATTTAAAAGACCCTGACCCTATTTTCCTGGATTCAATACCTTACTTTATTAAATTGGTTTGATTATAAGGAATCACATCCCAAAGGACCAAATAGTTTAGTATTTTTGGAAACTAGATTATATATATGAACTTTTCATGATAACTTGGATGGAAAAATAACAAATAAACTCTATTGGTAACACCCAAAAACTCTTTTTTAACCCAATAAGTCATTCATAATAAGTATATTTTCATCCTTGTGAAGAATAAAACATAAAAATGCTGTGATATTAGATGGTCATTAAGGGTAAAAAATATAGTAGAATCTACCATAAACATAATCCATAAGGTGTGGTGAATAAATAAAAACACATTCCATTATAACATAATTTTGAGAATAATATGATCAGAATAAATGTTGATAATATAATTCCATAATAAAACTGAACCATGTATATTATACTATTCTAATAATCACATGGTATATCAATTACTAGATACATAATGAGGGAAATACATAATGATGGATATCTAAAACATACCTTCAAGGATTCATGACAAGAATATATTATTTTCAAGGCTTCATTCTAAGAATCTATTATTTTCCTTTCTTCATGATTAGAATCTAATAAATCTATAATGCCTTGGCCAAAACCATATATAGTTTCTCTCATGAGACCTATAGATCCATCAAGGGGAGATAACAGGATCCACCCATCACTTACTAAGTCCAATTCATTCCTCATATTAATGGTTTTAACATAAAAAACATATAAATATGAAATGTAAATAACTTTCCATAATAAATAAACATAATCATTAACCACTGTAAGTAATATGGTGAATGGTATCAATATAGAAAATTTACATTAAAACTATTCATAAAACATTTAATATAATATTTTATATGATAATTATAAGTAATAAATCTTAATAAAGAATAATATTAACAAGAAATTTTGAAATATATGAAAATACCCTAGTAAAATAATCCAAAAATTTTGAAATAAATACACTTTTTACTTTGCAAAGAAGAGTTATTTTGTAAAAATAATTTTTATTCATTATAATTCATTTTTTAATTTACGAAATGAAAAAATATAGTTTTTTCATGAAAAAATTAGTTATTTTATAGAAATAATGGTGTCTTAAAAAAATTATGGGTGATACTTGAAAACCGGTAAACAATTGAGAAGTTCCCTTTAATCAGGCTTCCGTACTGGGATGATTTGGGAAGGAAACCTTGTAAAAAATGTAATTACCCAATAATAAAGATCTACTAATCTGGATACAGGAGTTTAGAACATTTAAACATAATTTGGAAAAATTATATAAATATAATGATGAATTAAATTGGTGTAAAGTGGGAGAAAAAATTACCTGAATGAAAATAGATGTCTGGGAAGAAACCCTTACCACTATGAAAATAGTTGAACCTTATGGACTATAAAATTAATAATCATAAAATAGGATATTTAATATAATAAGTATAAATATATTGATGATATGTGAAATCAATGGTCAGTATACATACACAATAAATAAGAAATAGTGGCGAGTAAGAAATTTCTCATGGAAATGAATGTGAGTTGAGAAATCCCTTACCATATGTTTAAAAGTGTTCTACACATAACATTAATGTCTTGGATAATAAAATAAAATCCATATTTTTATTAATTAGTACAATTATCTATATATATTTTATTTATTATAATTTTATTAAGTATATTTATGGTCTTTTGATGAGTTTTAAGATTGAATTCAATCGTTCGGGAGTGTTCATTTCTTCGATTTTCATGATTGGTTCAGTTGTTTATATGTAATAATGTTCATGTAAAATAGGTATAATTATAAATAATTGGAATTATATTATAATAATGAACATTAATATGTTTAATTGGTTTTATATAATATTTTTTCCTATACATGAGGGTGAATCATTACATAACATGTTAATGATAATTGTTTAGATTAATTTTAGCGGTTTTAGATCACAACAAACTCATTTAGTTTTATCAATTTGATTCATATAAATATGTTACATAAATAAAATTAAAAGGGTTTAAAATAATTTTATAAATCAGTTTCAACCATTAAAATGGTTTTATGAATAACCTAACGATGGTGAAGGTATAATGAAAACTTTTCATCCTTGAAGGTGACGAAACAATGCTTCATAGATGACATTTCCTTTTATAGAATAAAACGTAGAGGGAGAGAATTTATGATGGATTATTCCATAAAAAATCATTAAATTATATATAATATACTATATATATCATTTCACTTTGTTATAATGAAGTAATGAGAAAACAAGAAAATAAAATAACTTGAAAATAAATTAAAACAAAAGAGAGAGGTTTTTACCTTTGATTTTCTCCTCATTGAGAACCACTTTAGGGAAAAGATTTTGGTTTTTTGAAGAAAAAAATAGATATTGGGTTTGGGGGAGGGATTGGGAATATGAATTGGCAGAAATATGACAAGGATCAATTATTGGAAGGTGTGAGGAAAAGGGGATGTATTTACAATGGAGAAGAGGGGTATTTTTTGAATATTTTATTCATTTGTTTATTATTTTGGCTCAAAAATATTAATAGTCTGAGAATTATCACCAAATATATTAAAATAGTTTAGGATAATTCGAGATTTTGGACGTACATAAACCATTCATCGCCTATGACTCTATAATTCTTCTATTGAACATTTATCGTAAACTATCATATTTTAAAATTCAGTAAAACATTCATGTATTTTAGAAAAATCCCAAGAAAAACAACCAAATAATTTCACTATGAGAATAATTAAAATATTTAATCCATTTTATGAAATTAATTTTATAAATATGTGAAATTTAAATTTTAATTAAAATCCTCATTTACATGGAAAAAGGCAGTTTTAAAATTATAACTGATATGATAACAATTTAATGAATTAAGTAAGGTCTAATAAAATTATATTAAAATAATAGGAAATTTTTTTCATTTTTAGGTATACTTTTGGAAACTAAATACTATTTTAAATCATTATATTTACTTTAAATCTATAATTAAATATTATTGACCTACAGAAAACCAACACTTAGTTAATATTTTTTAAAACATTTATTTACTTATATTATTATATAATTATATCATGTTATCACTAAAAATATGAATAAATTTTATCCATAATTTCATAAGTGATGTTACTATTCTATTTGGTCATATTATTATTCATAAGGGTAACATTACTATTCTAAATGGTTAGGTTACTATTCACCAAAAAAATTAATTTGATCATATGAGAAACTAAATATCTTACTGATCACAACCATGTATGTCCATTTTTTGAAGTTCAATTCATAAAAGTGAAACAATTATGTTAAATTATAATCCTGTAGGTGTGGGGAGAAGGCAGGTGAAAACAATGTTCAAAATATCAATATGTATTTATATCTAACTTCAATATAAAATTGATTCCAATGATCTAATTTGGATTAATATATGTATAATTGATATATTTTGACATTTAAAATCAATTTAAAGTATAATAATTATTAAAAAAACATTTTTAACTAAATTTTAGTGTTTTTCTCTATTCAAAAAAAATTAAACTTCCAAGAAAAATATAAAAAATTTACTCTAAGTTAATTTTTAATAAATGATTTTTATTTTAAAAAAAATTATATATATTTCATTATAAATATGTTTTATTTATGTGAAACCATTATAAATATCATTTAATATTAGTTATTTCTATTAACATTACTATGTTTAATGACTAGGTTATAAATTTCTTTTAAGAAAAATTATAATTTCAATTTATTGTTTCATAGATACTCAGTTTTTCATGAATTACATTCTATATTAAATTAAATTAGAAATCCTTTTGGTGTTAAATTATCTCATCCAATAAATTTTTCCCCAAAAATTGAATTTACACTTCATAAGTTAAAGGTTAATACTATAAAATAACATTGTGGGAAACCGACATCAGGAATATGGTTATTAAAATATCAACATTAAAAGAGGAAAATGGAAATATGAAGTTCACCAAAAAATTATGCTTTTAAATAGGATAAAATTAGAATAAATTGAAGACATAGACATGGAAGATAATTATTACAATCAATTTATGATGGAGAGTGATAGATAACATGGTTATTAAAAAGTTAAAAATCATAAAACCAAAAATATATGATTCGTTAAAAGACTATAGATTTCCTAGAATGAAAATTAATCAGATGGCATTTTTGTTCCAAAATCTGTTTCCTAGAGTTGAGGATTTCTTTTACTATTGAGGTAAGAACATTAGAAAATAAACATACTTGATGTTATAATGTCATCATTTTTTTGTGCTTCAATCTATCTCCACCACATTTATTAAATGAAAAGATGGATATTCAATATGAATTTTTATACCTGAAGCACTTTGATAAAATGATCCATAACTCATTCCATCAGCATTTATATATTTACAAAAACCAAAAATGTTAGAATATATTATCCAAAATCACACATTAGTCTTAATCCATTATATAATTATTTAACCTTAAGACTCATCCAAATTATTTATGTCCAAAATTTAACGTACAAATATTTAGAGTAAATGTCATATAACATAATATTTTCCCCAAAACTACATAATGCATCTCTTATTGTCACATACCAGACATATGAATATGTTTATCACCTTTAAAACTTTATAAAACATGAATTATTATAATTATTTATAGAATTTCTGAATTAAAACATTATTCATTAATATAAAAACCGAAATACATTAATTTTTTCACTTGGACTATCATAATAGTATAAAATTGGCATTGATCCCTTCGCTTATTTTTGGATATATTTCCTTGGCTCTTTGGGAATTAATTTTCATAGTGCCCCCTATCTTATAGTTGAAGCATTGGACATTAGAAAAGTATTTATTTCCCTTGAAATCTTGAGCATGGTGGCATTTTTCCCACCATTTGACACAAACTCATTTTCCTTTTAGGAATATACCAAGATGTTTCCTTCCATAAATATCACATGTTATAAAATCCATCTTACCCTTCTTCCATTTTATCTCTATTTTTCTCTATTTTACACTTTTTCTTTTCTTTACCTTCATAACCTTAAGACTTGTATAATTCTTTCTCTATCTTGGTAGCATAAGATAATTTATCCTTATATGATGAGAATTTTTTGGAGACTAATTCCCTTTTTATAATTGGATTATGACCATCAAAGAAATGGTTAAATCTGGAACCTTGGATTCTATATTTAGTCAGTGGCATGCATTTCTACCTTGTACAATTGGCTTCATACATAGGAAAAATTTCTTCCCTTTCTATCCGAAACTCATTAATTGTCGCTTCGTATCCACTCTCTATTCGCAAGGGAAATATTTCTCTAGGATATTTGTTATAATCCATCTATTCCATATTTTTATGTTATTCCACCTCCTTTGTGTTTTTAATTAATGACCACCATTTATCTCAATCTCATGAAAGACAATATACTACCATGATAACATTCTCTCATTTATTTCATCGAAAATCTAGAAATATCTTCTATAAGGAACATATCCATTGTACATATACAAATGGCTTTATTTTTCTATTAAATAGTATAGGTTGTTGTCATAAGAAGCATTATAACATTATTCATAGAAATTGTGGATCTGTATTCTCTATATGGGTAAGGTTATTATATACTACCGGAGAATGTTGTCTCAATATAATTATATTTTTCTTAGTGCCAGTTCAATATACTGATGCAACATCATTATCTTTTATAGAAGATAAATCCCTAAAGGGATTGTGTGAATTGATTTTACTTCCATTCCTTACACTATGTTCCATTTATAGATAATGGAACACACTAAATTAGTTCATTAATCAAGATGCATAAATTTGAACTTGAAAAAAACTTAATGCATTTCTAATCTCATAATCGTGAAAATATTTTATCTGGGGACATATTTAATTATAATTCCTTTAAAATGGTTTGTATGTAAAATTTGAATTATCCTATAAATATCCCCCAGGAGTGTCAGAGTAGGTTCATAATAGGTCTCATTTTCATGTACCAAGTTACCCTAACTCGAGCTCAGAACACCTTGTTGGCGTTGTTGCTTTTAGGCTCATCTATTCTAGAACCATGTCCACATGTAGTACCCATACAAAGATATACTTCTAGGAAGACACAATTAATATCTACAGTATAAAAATTCAATAATTTTATTATATTCTTATACTCAAAGTCAATATTTCGGTTATGTTACCTAATATAGGTTTTTTAAATCTAGTTTCTAAGGTTTATACTAAAATTCCTCTAATACCAACTATAAAGTCTCTAACCCCTGTAGCTTGAATTTAGTGCCTTACTTTATTAAATTGGTATGATTAAAGGAATCTCACCCCGAAGGACTGAATAATTTAGTTGTTTTGGAAACCATATTACATACATGAACATTGTATTATAACTTGAAAGAAAAAACCACATAGAAAATCTATTTGTAACAGCCAAAAAATATTTTATTAACCATGAAAGTCATTCATAATAAACATCTTCACATCCTTGGGAAAAATAAAACAAAAGAAAGGGGTGAGCTCAGATGCTCAATAAGGGTAATAAATACAGAGGAATCTATCAAACAAATAAAAAAATAAGGCATGGTGAATAAATAAAAACATACTCCATTAAAAATAATTTCGAACATAATATGGAAGTAATAAAATCTGATAAAATAATTCCATAATAAAACTTAACCTTGTATATTGTACCAGTCAAATAATAAAATGCACTATCAATTACAAGATTAATAATGAGGGAAATACATAAAGATGGATATCTAAAACCTAAAATCTTGTATTAATGATAAGAATCAATTATTATAAATGATTTATGCAAATAATATATTATTTTTAGGTCTTTATTTCAAGAATCTAATAACTAGGGAAGGCCTCAGCCAAAACCATATATAGTTTGCCTCATGATACATACTAATGCATCAAGGTGCTATATCAGAACCACCTATCACATGCTATGTCCAATGCATTCCTCGTATGAATTTTGTTAAACATAAACAATATATAAATATTAAATATAAATAACTCTCCACAATCAGTAAAAATAACAATTAACCACTCTGAGTAAAATAGTGAATTGTATTAAGATAAACATTCACATTAAAACTTATCATAAAAAATTTAATAAAATATGGTTTATGATTATAATAAGAGATAAATATTAATAATTCATAATCTTAAATATATTTTCCCAAATAGTTGAAAATACTTTAATTAAACCATCATGTAATTTTGATAGAAATACCATTTTTTTACTGTGCAAAGAAGAGTTCTTTAGAAAAAATAATTTTTATTTTTCATAATTGTTTGTATAAAACATAAAATGAAAAAATATATCATTTCATGAAAAAATTAGTGATTTAATATAAATAATTTTGTCATAAAATATAATAGTTATGGTACATAAAATGGGAAAGAAATTGTGAAGTTCCCTTTTATCGTTGTTATGTATTGGGAAGAATTGAATAGAAAACCTTATAAAACAAGTAATTATAAAAAAAATAAAGATGTGATGATTTGAATACATGAATTTGGGACATGTAAAGAAAATTGAGAATAATCATATAAAAATAAAGAAGAATTACATTGGTGTAATGAGAGAGATAACATAAACCGAATAAAAATGGAGGTTCGGGAAGAAACTCTTACCACTATCGAAATAATCAAATATTATGACCCAAAAAATTAAATATCATAAAATAAGACCTTGAATACCATGATGATAAATAGATTTGTGATATAGAACATAAATGGGTAGTATAAATACAGCAAATTCACGAAATAATGGCAAGTAAGTTATATCTAATAGAAACGAAAGTGAGTTGAGAAAACCCTAACATTATTTTTGAAAGTGTTATGCACTTGACCATAATGTATTGGAAAATAAAATAAAATAAATTAATTAATTAATACACACAATTTTGTACATATATTTTATTTAGTATAATTTTATTAAATTCATTTATAGTCTTTTTTATAATTTATAAGATTTATTTTTTTTCATTCGTGAGTGTTTATTTCTTCGGTTTTCATGATTTATTAACTTGTTTATAAATAATGAAGTTCATGTAAAATGGGTATAATTCTATAAAATATGAATTATATGTTATTAATGAAAATAAATAAGTTTAATTGTTTTTATATATTGTTTTTCATATATGATGATGAATCATTAGATAACATGTTAATGAAAATTGTTTATATTAATTTTAGCGGTTTTAGATCATAACAAATTCGTTTTGTTTTATCATTAAGTGTCATGTGAATAATTTACTAACATAACATAAAAATGGATGTATTATAAATTTTAAAATTAGTTTCAAACATGAAAACTGTTTTATGAACATCCCTGAATATGGTTAAGAAAAATGAATACCTTTCATGATTAAAGGTGATGAAATAACCCTTCACGAACGACGTTTCCATTTTTAGGATAAATGGGATATGAAAGAGAATTGATGATGGATAATTCCAAAAACACAATAATATTGTAGGATATTGAAGATAATGGAGATATAATGTTACTTTTTGATTGTTAGGAGAGGACAAAATAAGAAAATAAAAGAACATGAAATGAAATAAAATGAAAAGAGAGTGGTTTTTACCTCTTTATTTTCTCATCCTTGAGAAACTCCTTATGAAATAGGTTTTGGTATTTAGATGAGACCAATAGATAATGAAATTGAGGGATTGGATTTATAATATTATAGGGCAAAAATTTTAGAAGGATAAAATCATGGAAGGGGTGATATGAAGGTGTGGTGGGGGTGATATTTATAGTGGAGAAGAAATGTGTTTTCTAAATATTTTATTCATTTGTTTATTATTTTATCTCAAGACATTGAATAGATTGAGAATTATCAACAAATATATAAAAATAATAAATTATTGTTCGATATCAGGGAATTAAATCATCCATACATTACCTATGACTCAATAATTCATCTATTTAACATTTATCGTAAATTTCCGCATTGTACTATTCACCAAAAAATTCATGTATTTTAGAAAAATCCCAAAAGTTAACCCTATTAATTTTCCAACATCAAGAATTAAAAAATAAACTATATTTGATGAAAATATTTTTCTAAATATGAAAATTGTAATTTTAATCAAAATTATCATTTACTTGGAAAATAAAAATTTTAAAATTATAACTAATTTTATAACACTTTGAAAAATTAAGTAAGGTCTCATAAAATTATATTATTATAATAGGGAAAAAAATTTATTTATAAGGGTAAATTATGAAAATAAAATTTCTTTTAAATCATAAAATAAATTTCAAAATTGTAACTAAATATTTGGACTTAAAAAAACACTAACACTTAATTAATAACTTTTAAAACATATATTTACTTATATAATTACATAATTATATATTTTTTCACTTATAAGATTTCTAATGTTTATCCAGACTTTCATAGGTGATGTTACTATTCAATAGTTCATATTACTATTTATAAGGGTAGAATTACTATTCGAAATTGGCAAGTTACTGTTCACAAAAAATATTATGTCGATCTATAAGACTTTAAATAAATTAATGATTGAAAATTTTTATGTAAATTTCTCAAAATTAACTCATAGGAGAGGAAAAATTACATTGAATGCTAATCCAATAGGTGTGGTAAGAAGGCGGGTAAAAAGAACGTTGAAAAGTTCAATAAGTCTTTATAACAAATTTTGATATAAAAATGATTCCAATGATATATATTGGATTTATATATGTATAATTGATCTATTGGGAATTTAAAAATCATTTTAAAATATAATAATTATTTAAACAAAAAAACCCAGTTTTTATCTAAAATGAAGTATTTTTCACTATTCATCCAAATAAGTAAACATCAAAGAAATTAAATAAAAATTCACCATAAGCTAATTTTGAAAATAATTATTTTTATTTTACCAAAGAATATATTTATTTCCTTATAAATATTTTTTATGTGAAATTTTATTAAATAACATTAAATAATAGTTATTTCCATTAATATTACTATATTTAACGTCTAGGTTATAACTATCTTGTTTAAATAATTATAATAATATTGGGTTGTTCTAGAGAGACTTAGTGTTGCATGTGTTACATTAAATATAAAATTTCTATGTAAATACATGGGGTTTTACAATAATATAGTATATATGAATTACAAAAAGCATTATTAGTGATTTTTACTCTTTAACCATAATAGTTAATGAAATTTAGTAATCCTAACTTTAGATATCCATGGTTTTCACCCTACCATATGGTATTCCATTCCTTAATAGGGAATCCATTAATTTAAAGATTAGTGTCAAATTTTTCATCCAATACCCTATAATCCCTCATTTTGAAGATCAGTATCATATGTATCCTGAAACACCCTAGAAGCCCCTGATCTGTCTGATTAGGATCAATAGTCTTCCTATCCCTAAAATCCCTAGATCGTGACCTCAATTAGAATAAGATAACACAAAATTAAGAATTTTCAACTGAATTTACAATCCTAATAGTAGAATCATTTGAAAAAAATCTCTCTAAAATATTTCAAATCATACGAATGAGATGTTCGTGAAGAGAAATATGAAAACATGTTTAGTTACAAATGAATCAACTCCCAACTCCTTAAATGAACTCATATTTATAGATATCCATTCAAATATCATATTTATGTGAGTCTCAGAGGTGGTTTCCGTAACCAATGATATTATAAACTTGGAATATAAACTAATTATTTCTTCATATGACTTCATTTGGTTGAACCATTAGAATTCAAGAATATAAGTATTTCATCCAATAGAAATAATTCTAACAATATGATTATAAAATATGTTATTTTGATGAAATGAATTTTCATTATGAAAGATAAAATTCTATCACACTAATAGACTAAATATTTTCACACAGATATAATAAATATCATTTCACTGATAAACTAAATTTCATCACAACAATTGAATACATATCTATAACATCGATAATCCAAATATTTTTCACACAGATACACTAAATATCATCACATTGATAGATCAGATTTGATTATATTGATTAATTTGATATCATTACTCTGATAGATTGTATAATGTAAGACTGATAAACTTAATATTATTAATCCAATGGAACAAAATATCATAAACATGATGGACTAGAACATATTTAGTTAGATGAATTAGTCTTATACATGTAAAGTTTTTATTCATTTAGTTATGAATTGTTTTTGTGTCTGATCAAATAAAATTTTTTCTATTTTTTTTAAAAATACTTTGGAAATATAATATCATAAAAAATTAGTTGTTAAGAAAGTGTCCGTGATTATCCAAATAAAGGAAATTAAATTTAGAAACAATAAATTCTTTACTCACAAATCTCCCCATTTTAGAAAATCATAAAAAAAATCAACATTTAAAAACTAAATATTACTAAATTTTGAAAACATAAAAAACCATTTTTTAAATTAATAATTTCAAAAAAATTATATTTAAAATAATCTTGTCACTATTGTTTCATATATACCATATCTTGATAACTTCATTTAGATCAACATTCCCTATCTAAAAGATATTCCCTATAATATAATTCTCCCTTTTCAATGTTGTATCCCATTCAAATCATTATCCCACTGGATATATTATCCCCTTAATATATTCTCCCCCATTGTGATTTTCTGAAATAGTAGGGGTTCTAATAATATGTCTTTGAAATTTTATAATAGTAGAACTAAGGAAACAATATTGTTTGAATAAAAATTCATCCAATGTAAAAATAAAGAAAATTAATCCAAGTAAAATTAAATAAATATTCAAAAAAAAAAGATGAATAATCCATTGAAAACAATTCCCATACAAAATGTTTATTCAAGAGTTCAGATGAAAAAATATTCAGTATTTATTAAGTAAAATTTTGAGTATAGATTTCATATTCAGAAAATATTCTTTGTTCTAGTTAGTCTCTATAGTTGTGGACTTGAGTTTTTCTATCTTCACCTCTAAGAAAAAACATTCTATTTTCTTCTTCTAAACTAACTACCTCTTATCTAAGAAGACTAATTTTTTATTTTCTTTCTTAATTCACTAAAACTACATATAAAATGATAATATTCTTGAATTATCTTCATTTATTTTTTTAATTTTTTCTTTTAGTTACTTTTTTTATTGATTCCATGAATCTAATAAAATCCTTTATTGATCAAAAAATATTAATCCATCAGAAACATTTAATGATAATTTCTTAAAGGAGTTAAAAAATTGAGAAGTATTATTTTTAATTATTCAAACTTTCAACATGGAAATTTAGATCTCCATCAACATTTTGTATCATTTTAACAAATAATTAAATAACATTTTTTCCAATAATTGTTCTTTGAAGAATTATATATCAAATTCATTTAAAAAAAATCATTATATCATAATCATAAAAGTATTTTATTTTTCATTCGGAATGATCTTTATTTTATTAAAACAAGAATCAATATTCAGGCGATATGAAATTTAATCAATAATGAATTACAAAGTAAGATAGGTATATTCTACTCTCCTCTTGGCCTCAGTGATAGGAAATTCAATTGATTATAAAGATGGATTAGAAATATGTTTCCTTGATGGACCGAAATCTATCTTCTATTTTTCTTTATATTTTTCTTAATTGGATTCTTTAATCACATCAATATCTTTATAAGTCATTAAATTGTCACAAAGTTTTTTAAGGGGGGTATTTTATATCCTAATTCTGATGGGATGAAGATTGTTCATTTACAAATAATATTAATATATATTTTTTGTTAGATTGGGTTGAAAGAGATATATAGGATGATGATGAATCCAATATAATTTTTCTTATTTTTATTCTTACCCTTCCTCATAATATTATTCATATTTTTATTATTCTTATAAATCATTCTCTAACTACATTTTAGTTCATAAAACATCCTTTTTGGAATTTCATACTAATTTTACAATCGAATTACGAATTTCTTCATGAACATATTTCTGAACTAATTTTTTAACTTGGGGTTTAGGTACAACTTATTTTCCATTGTCCATATCAATAATATATGGAACAATTTATGTTTCCTAAAAATCAAATTTTCTTGGTACTGATTTATATAGTATTTTTGGATTTGAAACAAAATGGGCACTACAAACTAAAATAGGATGATCGACTAAAGAAGCTAAAATTAATAATCGTCAATTGATAGAATATTTTTGGACTCATTTTATCAAGTTTTCCAACAACATTTCTTGATGAAATATTTTATTTAGATATTTCTTTATCTCATCTTCTTTCATTTCTGTAATGGATTTTATTTTTAAATATAAATCTTCATCTTTAGCAAGACCGAACTATGGATCTCAAGAAATTTTACAAGCCTTATTCACCATCATGTTTTTGAAGTCCTCAAAAGGATAAGTTTTTGGTTTCTTCTTTGATTTTTTTATTTGAATCAAATTTTATTTTCACTTTCTCTAGATATTTATTTTTTTCTTTGAAGTACTACATCATTATCAGATGTATCCTTGTCCAACTAATCAACATACCTTTTTTTGTTTAAATAAAATCAACTTTTTGGACATTATTAATTCAATTACATCTTTCCTTCACCAAGGTTAGGGAAGGTCCAGAAAACTACCATACCCTTCCTTCTTCATGTTTAAGGTGAGATAATTACCCCTGAGTCTCACCTTTAATATTCCCAAGAGTGGAAAATAGCACCAAGGGTATAGAATCACACATAATATAGAAGTAATTATCCTTTTTATATAAGAAGATCAAGAGGTAAGATGGTAAATCTAAAACAACTCCAAATACAGAATTTAATGGTAAATACAAAACCCCTTTTCCACTTACGTGTTCAAAAAAAAGTTCTAAAAAGTACAAGAAAACTCCAAGGTATAAAAAAGGAAAGCAAAAAACAACAACAAATACCCTAATGTCTGAGCTAGTAAGGTCTGACACGGTTCTAAAAGTCCTCCTAGAAACCTGAAAATAGATTTATATATATAGGGTGAGTATATAGGTACACTCAGTAAGGAAAAACAAAATCCCTTGTGCACAAGTGGGGAGGCATTCTAATGCCCCGTGAGAAAAAGATGTATCCAAAGAAACTAGCAAGGAAACTATCCACCCACCCTCAATAAGGCACACTCCCCAAATAACACAAATCGGGTAAAGTAATATTAATAGCACATCGATATTCAGGTACCCCACACTACTTTCCCACTAGTTATTGAAGACATCCTACATGTTAGACCACCCTCACAATTTTCACTGTAGTCCTACTCCCTCCCCAACAACATCCTTTTGGGCCACCACAACCATGAATCCTTCCTGCAGACACCTAGGAAACCACAACCACCACTACGACCATAGACACATGGGCACCAAAACCATACATTACCATGACCTCATACACTTGGTCCATAACAACCACCGCTTTTCCCGAAGACACCTGGGCCTCATCCCAAAGACACTTGGGAAACAAACCTGCCCATACACACTTGGTCCAACCACCATTATTTACCCTGACAAAAGAATATTGGGCTATAATAGAAATAATGTCATCACAACCTACGTAAACAGTCTTGGGCCACCCAGTAGAGGGAGCAGAATAAAAGCTAATAACTATCCACTCATAGGAGTAGTGGGAAAACCCCCCTCCACCATGAAATAGGGTTTTTAGGACGAAGTGCTCAATGTGGGTGGGGTGCATATAAGAAATACAAATACTAAATATTTACATATATGTAATAAAAAACTCACCCCAACCCGAGGGTTCCGAAACCAGACCTTACACAAAAAACCTCGTTACTAATCATATATGAACAAAAGCACAATAGCCACCAACAGAGGACCACCCATTGAACCCATTATTGTTATCATGTTCAAGTGATTTTATTAGAGTAAAAAATATAATCCTACACTACTAAGAAACTAACTGGCACATCCACATGTCAAAACAACACTAGACTAAAGAACAAAATTGCCAAACAATAATTTAAGCATCCACACCTGGTTCTCTTCTAAATTCATGATAACAAAAGGGATCTGGGAGATCCCTCAATGTACTAGAAACAAACCAAGCCCCAACATATGTCCCCACATGACCTCATATCCACAAACCAACAACTGTATAATAGGGGATCCCATCCCCATCCACGTCACCCAAAAGAATCAAGAAAAACAAATGTGATTATTATCATAACAGAGCAAGAGGTTTTTATATTTAACAACAAAATTTAACAAGATCCTTATTTCTGTTTGGTTAACCATGGTGATAACAAAAGGGTTTTTTTTCGTTGTTAATCCATTTAATCAATCATATTTAAATTATTTACCTGTTTCCATGTTATATCCATTCAATCACAAGGTCATCCAATAAAATTGATTTTTATTAGATTGCAAGAAAAGACAACCAATGACAACTATTTTTAGTGGGAATAATCCCATATAGTTCACTACATATAAGTGATGGTAAAATAGTACAAAAACATCACCATCAAACACACCCCTCCATTATTTAAAAACCATTTATTATCTTCGTTATGGTTTGGTTTCATATACACCCAAGGAAGACATTATCATTCAAACCCCACAAGGTACACAACAAATCGAGGAAAAGGAATATCCTACATGGATGACCAAAAGTCGTAGTTTTCTCCTCATGCTAAGAAATGTGGATGCGTGACAAGAAGATGAAGAAATAAGAGGACTCCAAGGCTGAGAGGGAAGGAATCTAGCATGGTTGCACAATTATTCTCTGGAAGAGGGACTCAAATGCACCAAATAAAGGAAAGTGACCAAAGAAGAAGAAGATCTGGGTGTAAAAAGGCCAGATCCTGGAATTATAGAATATGAAATCTTGAATGGATGAAAAGGTGGATCGTGGTTTCACCATGAAGTTGGGAAGTTACACATGATGGAATTAATTTATATTTAATAATTTTCACCAGAGACTATGAAGATAGGCTAGCCAACTAGATGTATATGAATTAAATGAAGAAACCCCGTCAGAGGCGCTAAAGTGGAAACACATCTAAGGTGTGATGCGGGTCACTCCACCTTTAGAGGATTTAAGATAATTTTTTTGGAATAAATGGCCTTAAAACCATTAGAAGAGGTAACAAAACATAAAATATAAGTTACAAGAAATATAGGGAAAGGAATCCCGGACAACCCCCCCCCCCCCCCTCGTGGCGGTGCGACACCGATCAATGGCACTGATAGGCGACACCTCGATGACACCCCACCACTGACACCCTCCTAACTCACCCATGGTGACTAGGTTACCCCAAACACCATAATTGACAATGTAATGGACCATGAGGGTACGATCCATCAAATCATATACCTCTCAAACTATTCTCTTCCTCAAGTATCCATGAGTAAAACCAGAGAAAAGAGATGGGTCCAAACAACCTCCTCGCAAGATACCTCTCCGGGAAAAACCAACATAGAGTTATTTGAAATCTGAAAAAAGCCTTGATACCTATGAAAACCTCTCCCTCATACATATCAACTTTAGAAACACTAACACCCCTCTCCCATAAGAAATTACACAAATATATAAAGGTCTCACTATCCATACAAATGGGTTAGGTATTCCCTTCCTCAATTTCAAGATACAATCCACTATGGGTGGAACAGACTCACCCGCACTGGTTTAATCACATCCTCTGTAATGCGTCTTGATTTGGGATCATGTCCTCCACTCCCCATAGTGACGACTTTACACACTTACTTAGAGAAAAATGGAAACAACCCATCTAATGGCTAACAAGGTCAAGCATTAAATCCTAACAAATCACAAGGAAAAAACATAACCAACACTCAAAATAACTATAGGTACTAGGAATTCATTTGTGCCTCCAATTCATAGGTACTCTACAAGTGGCCACCATGCCTCCATAATACATGAATGAAGGGATTGGTTCATCCACAAAGCACCTCATTCTAATGATCCTCGATCCCCAATAGTTTCTGCATGAATGTTCACAATTAGAAAAGGGTGATTTGGATCCCCACGATATGAGTGACCTCTAATGGTGGTTTCTAAGCTTAAGAAAACCATTCAACCATGGCCCCCTTGTGCACCCCCCTCGTGCTGCTAGAACCTTACCCCGCTGCACCCACCACCACTGCCTTGTGCCAACCGCTGCCACCCTCACCCCCACTGCCGTCGCCCTCATGCCGACTTCTGCTTCCCTCGCACCGACCACCTCCATCATCACACCTATCCTCTATTTAAATACCTCTGATCCCCCTGCCCCGCCCTCCCCCACCCTCGTAGTCGAACCCCCTCACTCCTGAACCCTACCAGCAGCGCTTGTTCTCCCTCGCTGCACCACCACAGCCTATCATCAGTCACCACCTCAGACTCTGGCTCCCCTCTACTACCCCTCCTCTCTCTTGCAACACCAACTCTATCTCCCATCCCTTCCATATTTGTAGCGGTATTAGGTATTCCCTAACTTCTATTTAAGAGTTTTCATTTTGGGCATTTTACAGCACAATGTTGGCATGCATGAGATTATATGAATATTGTGTGTGAATAAAAGTTGTGGAAATTGATGTTCATGTGTATATGGGCTTCTGTTCATGAAGTATTATAAAACAATGTGTATGAATAGTGTATGTATTAGAATACCTCACACATTACATGAGGTTAAAAGTTATATACAATGTGCAGTCCATGTATATGTTGACTGGATTAATATTAAGTTATGTTGTTATTTGATTTATATCATTCTTGAGCTTGTGTGTGTATCCCATGAGAAAATGTTTGAGGCTTGACCGCAATTGTGAAAATATTTGTTATACAAATATTATTATGGATAAGAGTTGGATTTATCTTCCAAATAGAATGTCTAGAGAATATTAAGAAGGCATTATACAATTCTTTGAGTTCACTAGAGGATTTAAAAGTGACTATATTAGTTGTTCGTGTAGAAAATGTGAAAATAGATATCAATTCACAAGAGATACCATGAGGGAGCACCTATTCTTGAATGGATTTATGAAAAATTTTAAGAGATGGACTCTTCATGGGGAAGAATATATTCGTTGTCAATATACAAAGGTAGTTTAGTTGTATGTTGATGTGAGGATGAATGATCCAATGTATGAAATAGTAACTAAAATGGTACATGGGTTGGATCCTGAACGCATTGACATCCAGAACATTGAGAACGGTGAGATAAATCTATTCTCTGGTGCATATCATGATTCGAGAAGGTTTTATGAAGTACTTGATGATCCAAAAATAGAATTATATCCTCGATTTAATGATTACAATAAATTTTCATTTATAGTGGAGTTGTTTCATTTAATGACTTTGAATCAGTGGTCAGACACATTATTTAACATGTTGTTGGCATTATTGAAAAAGGTTCTTCCTGTCGACAATAATATTCCTAACTCATATTACCATGCTTGTATGTTGACAAAGAATATAGGTTTTACCCATGATACCTTAGATGCACGTATAAACAATTCTATGTTGTTTAGAAAGGAAACTATCCATTTAGATATTTTTATAGTCTGTGGCACTTCTAGGTGGAAAGAGAACATGAGAAATCAGAATCATCAATGTCAGACTGTGAAATAGGGAAAACCAATTGTCGTAAAAAAATGCATTACATTCCCTTAAATCAAAAGTTTAAAAAAAATTATGTGATCTAAAGTTTCTAATTTAATGAGATGGGATTCTAAAAGGAATCAGGAAAGTGATATGTTAACCCACACGACAGACTCTCGTGCATGGAAGGATTTTGATAATAGACACCCCAACTTTGTTAAAGATGTTCGTAATGTCTTATTGGGGTTGGCAGTAGATGGTTACAATCCATTCAAGTCTATGGTAGGTGAATCTTATTTCACATGGACCATAGTGTTGTTTTTATATAATGTTCCTCTATGGCATTATATGAAGCAATAATTTATATTACTTTCCACTCTTATTGATAAACCTAGAATTCTGGCGGATAATATTGATGTTTACCTTTAGCCATTGATTTGGGAGTTGAATGAATTTTGGGGCGACGGTGTGATGAATTATGACTGTGAAATGAATGAAATGTTCAAATTGTAGGCTGCTTTATTTTGGACAATCAATGATTTCCAATCTTATAAAAATTTATAAGGATGGAGTACGAAAGGGGAATCAGTATGCCCTTGTTGCAATAAAAGTTAAAAATCTGTATAGATTAAACATTCTAAAAAATGGGTATACATGGGTCATAGACATTTTCTTTCCCCTCATAATAGGTTCAGAATGGAAAGAGTAAACTTTGATGGTTATAGAGTGTTCATCCCAACACGAAAGATCATTACAGGAGTCGAAATTTTATTACAGATTGAGGAAGAAAATCTCCATATGGTATATGAACATCAGGATTTAGTGGCTCATCAATTATTTAATATTCATGGTGCAGGTAGACAACACAGTCACAATTGGAAAAAGAAAATTATTTTTTTACAATCTCCCATGTTGAAAAACTAACATGATAAGGCACAATTTGGATGACATTCACACTGAAAAAAATTATTGTGATAATATATTACGGACCATTTTAGGTGTCAGTGGAAAATCAAAGGACCATGTTAATGCACAATGTGATTTGGATGAAATGGGTTTAAGGAAACAGTTTCATTTACATTTAGCTATGGGAAACAAGGAATATATTCCTGTTGCATAGTATATGATGACTAAAAAGGAGAAAGCGACATTTTTTTCCATTTTGAAGATGCTCAAGGTGCCTGATGGTTACTCTTCTAATATTTCAAAGTGTGTGAATTTGATGAGAAAGACATTTCAAGGGTTGAAAATTCATTAAAATCATATAATACTTCATCAGTTGATTCTAATCGCAATTTGTGATTGTGTATCCCCTAATGTTGTTCAACCATTGATTGAGACGAGTAGTTTTTTAGAATGGTTTGTTTAAGAAATAAATGACTGGGTGATTTAAAAAATTTATAGGACCAAATTTAATTACGCTTTGTCACTTTGAAAAACTATTTCCC
Source organism: Viscum album (assembly GCA_963277665.1). Taxonomy (NCBI): domain Eukaryota; kingdom Viridiplantae; phylum Streptophyta; class Magnoliopsida; order Santalales; family Viscaceae; genus Viscum; species Viscum album. The sequence continues at coordinate 1,025,558,672 of OY728141.1, read as the reverse complement.
CCATCATTTTTGATGTTATGGTTCACTTGACAGTTCACCTAACTGATGATGTAATGGCTGTTAGTCCAGTGCAATTCAGGTGGATGTATCCTATTGAGCTGTTTCTGAATACATTGAAACGATTTGTATTCAATGGAGCTCGTTTGGAGGCATAAATAGTCAATGGTTATTTAATGGATGATTATACTAATTTTTGTACAGAATATATATTATGGATGTTGGAACAAAATTAGATAATCCCTCTCAGATTCATGATGGTCTAGTTGGAGAAGAAACCACATTTGATATAGACAACATCGAGTGGATACAAGTGCATTGATACATATTGTTCAATACTCCATTATTTTCACCATTAATGTAGTAAGTGTCTTATCAATTTTATTATTTAACATTTACATGCTTTGTTTGAAAAAGTTTTTTATTTAAACATCAAGATTGTTTATTTTCACGAAACACATTAATGAGCTAAAAGAAGAGATGTATCATGTCACTGATGATCAAATTCAACAATCCCATTATGCGTTATTTCAAGATTGGTTCTTGGATTTTGTATGTATAAATTGATTTCCATTATGAGTGAAGTGTTATAATAATTTCTTTCTGTAGAAATCATTATTGAATTTTGTGAATTATATATGTTTATAAGATAAGGAAGTTAGGTGATCCCACACTAATTGAAGAATTTATCCAACTAGCTGAGGGTCCATCTGTAACAGATCATCATTATAAATCTATAGATGCTAGTAGATTTCTATTTTCCATTAAATATGTTGATGAAAAATCAGCAACACAAAACAGTGGAATCGTTTTTCCATTCATCGATTATGGTTATTACTACGGTCAATTGGCCGATATCATTGATGATTTATACACACATGGGTGGAATTATATATTGTTAAAGTGTAATTGGTTCGATCTATTGCATGGAAGTAAAGTCAATCAATATCAGTTTAAAATGGTGAATTTTAACTATATGTTATACAGAATGAATGATTAGATAATGAACCTTTCATTTTGAAATCACAAGCGAAACAAGTATTCTTTGCTACTTTGCCTTGAGATCCTAGTTGGCAAGTTGTTGTGAAAATTTCTTAGTGAGGAGTGTTTCTATTTTAACAAGATGAACTCGAGACTGATCATTTTTTTGCCAAATATCTTGATCAACATATGATAGTTCAACCTAAATAAGATATTTAATGGGTCAGAGTAGTCATTGAAGGAGAAACATTCGATTTACAGGTTTAATAAAAGGTTTATAATTTTTTCCTACAAAACCCAAGACACCCCCCACCCTGGACTGCTCCCCACCCACCTTGGACAGCCCACCCCAGCCCCGAACATCCCCCCTAACACCGGAAACCCCCCTCACCCCCAGACAACCCCCATAAACCCCCCTCTCCCCCAAATATCCCCCACCATGGACAGCCCCCCTTCACCCCGTACAACCCCCACCCACTGGACAACCCCCACCCCCGGGCATCCCCCCATCGCGGACAGCCCCCCCCCCCCCCCCCCCCGAACAGACCCTGGATATCCCCCCTCACCCCAGACAGCCCCCTCTAACCCCTAACAGCCCCCACCCCCCAGACATCCCCCATCACCCCAGAAAGCCCCCTAGCCCTTAGACAGCCCCCACCCCTGGACTCCCCCACCCCGGATAGCCCCCCCCGGACGACCCCCCCTCACCCCAGACAGCCACTTCTTACCCTTGACTTTCCCTACCCCCAGAATAGCCCCCACCATCCCAGAGATCCCCCCTTACCCCAGATATCCCCCTCACCACCGGACACCCCCACCCCCAGACATCCCCCCACCCCACCACAGATAGCCCCCCTTATCCCCGGACAACCCACACCACCCAAAAAAACTCCCACCCCGACAACCCCCACCCCGGACATCCCCCCCACCCCCGGAAAGCCCCCCACCCTAGACACCAACCCCACCCCGAAAAGCCCCACAACTCACCCCCTCTAAATTCAAGCCTTTTTTACATAATTTTATTTCTATTTGGTTATTTTTTTTTTTGATTTTTTAAAATCCATTTATAGCTAATTATTCTATTCCTTATTGTTTTATTGACTGCTGTACAAGTTTAATTTTTTTAAAAACAATACAATTTATCTTTATAACATTTTGGATGGTCCCCTTATTAATTTATTGTATGATCTCATGAATGTTAGGGGAACAGGCAACAAATCCACATCATCTGTTTGAGCTATCTACATCTGAGGGTTGAGGTATGTTTGAATGTAACTATTTCTAAATTTTTATGTAATTTATAAACACACACATATATATATATATATGATCATCTGCAAAATTATGTATAAAATTTATATCAACAGGATCAAACTCGACTGCTTCTTCCTCTCGCAAGAGGGGCCCTTGTCGTGGCATTTTATCATGTAATTCTGACACGATCTATGATGTTTCATTTGACGATATATTTTATCCAATGGGACTGACTGACCCTGCATTTAGTCATCAGTTGGGTAATATCATATGCGACCCACATTGATTTCCATTATCCACACATGATTGGGCTTCTTTCCCTTAGGATACATTAGATTGGCTTTGGAGGGAAGTTCAGGTTAGAAGACCAATTTTATTTCTTCCCTATGTTTAAAAAAGTACTTACATGTGTGATTTTTTTTCTTAAATAAAATAATCTGAATGAGTTCCCCGATGAGTTTCAGCCTATTTATATGAGAAAATGTCATAAGATGTTCAAATATTATAAAGGAAAATTCAAGTGAGAGCACAGGGTACCAAATATGGGTGCCACAGACATTCTGGAAAAAGTTCCGAGAGGTGTTCTCCCGTCTCAGTGGCATGAATTAGTTGTATATTGGTCCACTGAGGCCTCCATGGTTAGTATATTTATTTTGGTATATATATTTTCATGAATTCGTGACATTATATTTTCTAAAAATATGAATTAATTGTATGTAGAAGGTGTCAGCAGCCATTCCGAGAATCGAGCATTGCAGGAACCACCTCACAGGCTCGGGACTCATCACCTGTCTCGGATCCAACATGAGGTATTTATTAATCATTTTTTTATTATTATTTTTGGTTTTGTGTTATATTATTATGTTTTATTAGTATACAGTTACGACAGCAAGGTGCATCAACTGAAAAAAATGTCGATGTGGATGAGGATTCGTGATCAAAATGATCCTAAGGTTGCAACTCTAATAGTATGTGATTGTAATCATTACCAATACTTTCACACATATGGATATAAATATATATATTTATATATATATAAATATTGCACAGGCTCAATTTAAAGCTGATTTAGAATAGATGCCAGAGGATCAACGACAACTTCCCATGCGAAGGGATGAGATATTCCATCGCATTATTGGTCATAATGGACATGGATATAGTTTAACATATGGAACAGGGATTCCTCGTTCTATAGTATCACATCCTGAGGTTTTTAGTCCTGTTATTTCTTAAATGACACATAAACTTTCAGATTTCGAGGCACTGGTTCATGCTTCTAAGGAGATAAATGCGCAATTGACTGCTGAAGTTAGAACACTGCAAGAATATGTTCATCCGGGTACTGGTGCAGGAGATCATATGACGTAGGTTTATACTGAAATTATTTATTTACTTTATATTTTTTTTTATTAAATCTTTATAATTTTTATCTGTTGTAGGACCCTGGAACACTAGATTGAGGTAGCACCCATGACCGCGCATGACACATAATATTCACGAGGCGTGTATCTTTTATATTTATTATTGAATTAATGTTATATATCAATTTAGACATAAAATGTAATTTTTTTGAGGGGGGAATATCCGAGGGTAAGGGGGATGTCTGAGGGATGGAAGGGCAGTCTGAGGTTTGGGGGCGGGGGGCTGTCTGGGGGGTGGCAGGGCTGTCCGGTATACATTTGACCGTTAAACGCATGTTTGGGCCATTTACGACATGTGAGTGCATTTTTGGTCACTACAATCACACAAAACCTCTGATTGACGTTCCTTCTACTTGACCATTTCACAATTCACCCACCCTTTGTTTTCATCTGATTTCATGGCATTCTGAGATTGTTCGTCTTCGTTTGACCACCCCACACATGCTTTTCAAGCGCGCCAAACACCTAAAAAACACATATTCAGTCGTGACGTGAAAACCGTGCATCTGAATGATGTGTCATCTCCTCGTACACCTCAAAAATTATAATTAGGGTGATTTCCTATGATTTCAAGTCATGTCGACGTCGTTCGGTATGCATTTGACTATTAAATGAATGTTTTGGCCACTTACGACACGCGAAGTGCGTTTTCGGTCACCGCTCTCACACAACACCTCTGATTGACGTGCCATCTACCCAACCATTTCACGATTCACAAAACCTTTGTTGTCGTCTGATTTAATGGAATTTTGAGGTCATTCGGCCAGTTTAGACCACCCCAAACACACTTTTCAAGCGCGCCAAACCCAAAAAAAACCACATATTCAGTCGTGTCGTGAAAACCGCACGTCCTAATGAAGTTTTTTATCCTCGTACGCCTCACCAATAATAATTAGGGTGTTGTCATGTGATTTCAATCCATTTTGATGTCGTTCAGTATGCATTTTACCATTACACACATGTTTTTCCATTTACGTCACACGGAGTGCATTTTTGGTCACCGTGGTCACACGATACCTCTGATTGACGTGTTGTTTGTCCGACCATTTCACAATTCACCCACCCTTTGTTGTAGTCCGTTTTCATGGAATTCTGAGGTCATTTAGCTAGTTTTGACGACCCCATGCACGTTTTTCAAGCGCGCTAAACACCTAAAACACATATTCATCTGTGCCATGCAATCCACGCATCTGAATGACATGTCGTCTCCTCGTACATCTTACCAATAATAATTATGGTGTTTTCTTGTGATTTCATGTCATGCTGATGTCGTTTGGTATGAATTTGACAATTAATCGCATGTTTTGGCCATGTATGACAAGCAGGGTGGGTTTTCAGTCACCGTAGTCACATGGCTTCTCCAATTGACAGGTCGTCTGCCCGAACATTTTAAAATTGACCCACCCTTTTTTCATCTGATTTCATGGAATTCTGAGGTTGTTTGGCCGGTTTTGACCACCCCACACATGCTTTTCAAGCACGCCAATCACCTAAACAACACATATTCAGCTATTCCATGTATATTGTGCATTTGAATGACGTTTTGTCTCCTCTCATACCACATCAATAATAATTAATGTTGTCTCGTGTGTTTTCAAGACATGCCAATGTCGTTCGATATGCATTTGACTGTTAAACCCATTTTTTGGCCATTTACGACACTCGGTGGGCGTTATTGGTCACCACGGTAACAAGAAACCTCCGATTGATGTGTCGTTTGCCCAACCATTTCAAAATTCACCCATCGTTTGTTGTCGTCCGATTTCATGGCATTCCGAGGTGGTTCGGCCCACTTTAGCCACCCCACACACACTTTTCAAACGCACCAAACAACTAAAAAACACATATTCAGACGTTTCATGCAAACCACGCTTCCAAATGACGTACTGTCTCCTCGTACACCTCACCAAAATAATTAGAGATTTTCCTGTGATTTAGAGTCATGCTGATGTCGTTCAGTATGGATTTGACCATTAAACGCATGTTTTGCCCATTTACGATACACGGAGTACGTTTTTGATCACCACGGTAACATGACACCTCCGATTGACATTCTATCTACCCAACCATTTAACAATTCACCCACCCTTTGTTTATGACTAATTTCATGGCATTTCGAGGTCGTTAGGCTGGTTTTGACCACCCCACACATGTTTTTCATGCGCACCAAACACCTAAAAGTCACATATTCTTCCGTACCACGCAAATTGTGTGTCTGAATGGAATGTCGTCTCCTCATACACCTCAACAACAATAATAAGGTTGTTTTCCTATGATTTCAAGTCATTTCGATGTCGTTAGGTATGCATTTGACCATTAAATGCATGTTTTGGCCATTTACGACACACATATTGCGTTTTTAGTCACCACAGTCACACGACACCTCCAATTGACATGCCTTCTACCCAACCATTTCTCAATTCACCCACCCTTTGTTTTTGTTCTATTTCATTGCATTCCGAGGTTTTTTGGCCTATTTGGACCACCCCATGCACGCTTTTCAAGCGTGCTAAACACCTTAAAAACAGATATTCAGCCATGCCATGAAAACCGTGCAACCGAATGTGGTACTGTCTCCTCATACACCTCACTAATAATAATTAGGGTGTTTCTATGATTTCAAGTCATACCGATGTCATTAGTTATGAATTTGACCATTAAACGCAAGTTTTGGCCATTTACGACGCGTATAGTACGATTTCAGTCACTGCGGTCACACGACACCTCTGATTGACGTGCCATCTGGCTGACCATTTCACAATATATCAAACCTTTGTTTTCATCCGATTTCATGGCATTCTGAGGTTGTTCGTCTATTTTTTGACCACCCCATGCATGCTTTTCAACCGCGCTAAAAACCTAAAAAACACATATTCAGCTGTGTCGCACAAACCGCACTTCTGAATGACGCGTCGTCTCTTTGTACACCTCAAAAATAAATATTAGGGTGTTCTCTTATGATTTCAAGTCATTCCAATATCATTCGGTATGCATTTTACTGTTAAACGCATGTTTTGGCCATTTACGACACCCTGCATGCATTTTTGGTCATCACATTCATAGAATACCCCCGATTGATATGTCGTCTGCCCACCCATTTCACAATTCACCCACCCTTTGTTTTCTTCTAATTTCGTGGCATTCCGAGATTGTTCGGCTGGTTTTGACCAACCCACACACACTTTTCAAGAGTGCAAAACACCTAAAAAACACATATTCAGCAGTGTCGCACAAACCGCACAACCGAATGATGTGTCGGCTCCTCGTACACTTGTCCAATAATAATTAGGGTGTTTCCCAAGGATTTCAAGTCCTAATGATGTTGTTTGGTATGCATTTGACCGTTAAACGTATGTTTTGGCCATTTACGACACGCAGAGTGCGTTTTCAGTCACCACTGTCACATGACACCTCTGATTGATGTGCCGTCTACCAAACCATTTTACAATTCACCCACCCTTTGTTATCGTCTGATTTAATGGCATTCCAAGGTTGTTCACATGGTTTTGACCACCCCACACATGCTTTTCAAGCACACAAGTCACCTAAAAACAAATATTCAGCAATTCCATGCAAACCGCGCGTCCGAATGACGTATCATATCCTCTAACACCTCACCAATAATAATTATGGTGTTCATGGGTGATTTAAAGTCATAAAGATGTTGTTCTTTATGCATTTGACCATTAAACATTTGTTTTGTCCATTTACGACACACAATATGTGTTTTCAGTCACTACGGTCACACGACACCTCCAATTGATGGGCTATCAGCCCGACCATTTCAAAATTCACCCACCGTTTATTTTTGTTTGATTTCACGGAATTTTGAGGTCGTTCGGCCGATTTTTCCCAAACTACGCACATTTTTCAATCATTTCAAACACCTAAAAACACATATTCCACCATGCTGTGAAAACCACCTATCAGAATGATGTGTCGTCTCCTCATACAAATCACCAAATATAATTAGGGCATTATCCTTTGATTTCATGTCATGCTAATGTCGTTCGGTATGAATTTGATTTCTAAATGCATTTTTTGGCCATTTATGACACGCGGAGTGTGTTGTTGGTCACCGCGGTCACATGACACCTCCGATGGATGTGTCGTCTACCTGACCATTTCCAAATTCACCCAACCTTTGTTGTCATCTGATTTCAAGGAATTCCGAGGTCGTTCGTCTAGTTTTGACCACCCCACGCACGCTTTTTAAGCATGCCAAACACCTTAAAAACACATATTCAGCTGTTCTACGCAATACATGCATCCGAATGACGTTCATTCTCCTCATACACCTCACCAATAATAATTAGGGTGTTGTCGTGTGATTTGAAGTCATGATGATGTCGTTCGATATGCATTTGACCTTTAAAAGCATGTTTTGGGCATTTATGACATGTTGTGTGCGTTTTCAATCACTTCAGTCCTAGGATAGCTCTGATTGACTTGGCGTCTAGACGACCATTTCACAATTCAACCACCCTTTGTTGTCGTCCGATTTTAGGGCATTCTGAGGTTGTTTGGTCAGTTTTGACCACCCCATTAATGCTTTTCAAGCGCACCAAACACCTAAAAAACACATATTCAGTCGTTCCGCACAAAAAAACATATATGAATGACATTTAGTCTCCTTTTACAACTCATCAATAATAATTAGGGTGTTTTCCTTTGATTTCATGTCTTGTCGATGTCGTTTGGTATGCATTTGACCGTTAAATGCATGTTTTGGCCATTTACGACACGCGGAGTGCGTTTTCGGTCACCGCAGTCACACGACACCTTCGATTAACATGTTTTCTACCCGACCATTTCACAATTCACCCACTCTTTGTTTTCATCTGATTTCATGGCATTCCGAGCTCATTCGGCTGGTTTTGACCACCCCACGCACACTTTTGAGTGCTCCAAACACCTAAAGAACACATATTTAGTAGTTCCACACAAAACGCATGTCTGAATGAAGTTTAATCTCCTTGTACACCTTTCCAAAAATAATTAGGTTGTTTTCCTAGGATTTCAAGACATGTCAATGTCATTCAGTATGGATCTGACCGTTAAACACATGTTTTGGCCATTTACAACACGCGGTGTGCGTTTTTTGTCATCGTGGTTACAAGACACCTCCAATTGATTGTCCATATGCTCGACTATTTCACAATTCACCCACCCTTTGTTGTCTTCTAATTTCATGGTATTCTGAGGTCGTTCGGCCGATTTTGATGACCCCACAGACACTTTTCAAGCGCACCATAGACCTAGAAAACACATATTCAGTTGTGCCGCACAAACTACATGTTGGAATGACATTTAATCTCCTCTTACACCTCACCAATAATAGTTATGGTGTTTTGGTGTGATTTCAAGTCATTCCAATGTCGCTTAATATGCATCTGACTGTTAAACGCTTGTTTTGTCCATTTACGACACACAGAGTGCGTTTTCAGTTACTACGGTCACACGAAACCTCCGATTTAAATGTCGTCTACCCAACCATTTCAAAATTCACCCACCCTTTTTTTCGTCTGATTTTCGTGAATTTCGAGGTCGTTCGGCCAGTTTTGACCATCCCATGCACGCTTTTCAAGAGCGCCAAACACCTAAAAACACATATTCAGTTGTGCTGTGAAAACCGCGTAATAAAATGCTGGGTCGTATCCTTGTAGACCACACCAACAATAATCAGGGTGTTTTCCTATGATTTCATGTCATGTTGATGTCGTTTGGTATGCATTTGACCGTTAACCGCATGTTTTGGCCATTTACGACACACAGAGTGCGTTTTTGGTCACAGTGGTCACATGACACCTTCGATTGATGTTCCGTCTAGCCGACTATTCCAAAATTGATCCACCCTTTATTGTTTTCTGATTTCATGGAATTATGAGGTCATTTAGCTGGTGTTTACCACCTCAAGAATGGTTTTCAAGCGCGCCAAACACCTAAAAAACACATTCAGTTGTGGCATGCAAACCGCACGTCCGAAAGACGTGCCATCTCCTCATGGGGGAGGGGTGTTAATGGGGTAAGGTGGTCGTCCGGGTGGTGGGGTGTTGTCCGAGGGTGATGGGGTGTTCGGGGGTGAGGGGGGTGTCTGGGGTGGGGGGGATGTCTGGGGGGTTGCGGCGGTCCGGGGGTGGGGGGTTGTCCGGGGTGGGCGGGGGGTGGGAGGGGGAGGGGGCTTATGCGCTAACGCCACCCCAACGCTCTAATGGCACATTAGTGTAATGTCATAATGACCAAATGGCCTAATGGAATATTATCTTATTGACCTAATGGGTAATTGACCAAATTCTAAAATGCCCTAATGGCCCAATTTGATTTATATATATACATACTAACTCAATAAATATGTCCAATTTTAATTTTCATTGTTTAGTTGTTTCTTTTGAATCTTATTGAAGGTTTATTGAAGCAGAATATTGGAATGGATTAGAGATGTTCGGATCGCTGTATGTGATGATGTATGTTCGTTATTTATTGTTTTTGAGGAATCTGATGTTTATGCTATTTTGAATTGTTTTACTTTTTCATTTTAGTTGTGTTTCTTCTGTTCGGAAAGAGTATTTGTGATTGTTGGAAATATGATGTAAATATGATTTTTTTAAACAAATTCCTGGTTTGCTGCCTCCATTGGAGGTTGATATAGGCCGATCTTTCGGTGTCCTGTAGAGACCACCAATGGAGGTTGCAATAGGCCCACCCAACAATGACCACTAGGCGGTCACAGTGGACCGAATTTCCAATCACCTATAGCGACTACCAATGATGGTTGTTATAGGCCTATTTTCTCGTAGTGGTTGCATCATCCTTGATATCCAAATCTCCCCACTCAAGGATGTGTAAATAATCATGTAGATAATGATAGATCTAAGACACATGGAAGACGTCGTGGACCCTCATTAGCGGTGGTGGTAGTGTCAGCTGATAAGACACTTCGCCAACCTGACACAACACCTCGAAGGGTCCAACTGACCTGGGAGAAACCTTACTCCCCCTACTGAACCACTATTTCCCTTGCCGAGGGGAGAACTTTAAGAACACATGGTCCCCAACCACAAACTCCAAGGGTCTCCTCCTATGATCATCATAAGACATCTTCCTATCCTGCTCCACTTTCATCCTCTCCCATATAAGATGAACCTTCTATGTTGTGCTTTGTACCACCTCCAGGCCAAGAACACATGATTCCCCAACCTATGTGCAACACACAAGTGAATGAAAAAGTCTTCCACACAAGGCTTCGAACAGATCCACTCCAATAGTTGAGTGATAATTATTGTTGTAGGAAAAATATACCAGAGGAAAGTGTCGTACCAACTATCCCCCGAAGTCCAAAACAAATGTCTATAGCATATCTTCCAATGTATGGATGGTCCGATCTATCTGACCATCTATCAGGGCATGGAAAGCAGTGCTGAGGCATAGCTAGGTGCCAAAAGAATGTTGAAATCATTTCCAGACACGCGAGGTAAAATTTGTGTCCCGATCCAAAATTATGGACCTCAGAACTCCATGAAACCACACCACCACTTCTACATACCTCTGTGCTAAGGGATCCACCACACTTGACTCCTTGACTGCCAAGAAGTGAGCTGAATTTTTGAGCTGGTACACTACTATCCAGATAGCATTGAAACCTCCTTGAACACTATGTTGTCCCATTACAAAATCCATCGATATTTCATCCCACTTCCACTCTAGGACATCTAGAGGCTGAAAAGGACCACTAGGAACATAGTGCCCAACCTTTACCTACTGGCACATGAGGCACTTTTCCAAAAACATTGCCACTACCAATTTTATCCTAGGACACCAAAACTGACCCATCAAGAATAGTTAAATTTGGAAACTCTTGGGTGTACCACCAGGGGATAGTTTTGGAACTCATTGAGAACTGTCTCGTGCATCAACTTTGGGACAAACAACTTCCCGTGAATAAACATCCAATTCTGACTTTCTATCGACCATCCTTCCAAATCATTTCCCAAGATAACATGATCATGCATCACTTATGCCGATAAGTCCCCCAAATGCGACTCTTCCACATATTGTGCCAAGGAATACTACACCATCTTCTGGAATAGACAACCTCTACCATACTCCACTTTTGCATCCTGGTGTAAGGTATACAACTCCTCCATTTCCTTCTAAACATCTACTGACTCTGCATCCTTCATGTAATTCCTGATCAATTCATTTTACACCATTTTACCATTACCTTTAGTGTAAGATATCTCAAAGTCATATTCCTATCAAAACTCCTCCCACCTTCACTATCACAAGTTTTGGTCTCACTGGGTAAAGAAATGACTCAAACTCTTGTGATATGTGAACACAAAAAAGTTTTCCTTGATGAGGTAATGATGTCACAACTTCAATGAGAACACTACTGATGCAAGTTCTTGGTCATGGGTGGAATAGTTACTATCTTGAGGATGTAACTTCCTAGACCCATAAGAGATCACTCCCTGCTGTTGCATCAGTACACACCCCTATCCTAGGCCAAATGCATCACAAAACACATCAAACATCACCCCTTACACTGGAAACCTCAGAAATGGGGTACTAACTAGCTTCCCCTTTAGGTAACTGACGGTTTCCTGACACTGCTCACTCCAATTAAAAGCTTGGTCTTTCTTGATCAAGGCTGTAAACGATGATGCAACTCGAGGGAATTCGTGCACAAACCTCTTGTATTATCCTCCAAACCCAGGAAACTACAAATATCTACCATGTTCTTTGGTGCTTCGCATGAAACAACATATTTTAACTTTTATGGGTCCACAACTACTCCCTACTGGGACACCACATGTCCAAGGAAGTGCACCTATCATTTCCAAAACATTCACTTGAACAACTTCTCGTAGAGATGGTGCTATCAGAGGACCTCTAAAATCATCATCAGATGTTCGGCATGATCCTCCTCTAATCTTGAGTAGATCAGGACTTCTTCAATAAAAAAACTACTAACTGGTCCAAATACTCGTAGAATATTGAGTTAATGAGCCACATGAATATGGTTGGTGCGTTCGTAACTCTGAATGACTTGACCATGAACTTAATGTTCTTAAATATTCACCTGAAAAAGTCTTCGAGATGTCACCCTACATCACCCTAAACTAGTGATATCCCAACCGTAGTTCAATCATAGAGAACAAAATTTGTCCCTTTAACTGGACAAAAAGACTGTTGATCCTCGAAAGGGGGTAATAGTTCTTGACCATAACCAGATTCAGCCTTCGGTAGTCTGTATACAGCCTGAGACCACCATCTTCATTCTTTGCGATCAAGACTGGAGAAACCCATGGTGATGTGATAGGTCCGATAAAACCCTTCTTCCTCAAGTCATCAACCTATATCCCCAACTCCTGCAACCCATAAGGTTCCATCCGACAGAGAGACATCGAAATAAGATGGGCAACGAGTTGGAAATTTATCCCAAACACAACATCACTTCGAGGGGGTAGAGTCACCACCTATCCAGGGAAGACATCTAGGAACTCATTAACGATCCATGGGACTTACACCATATCGGTATCTACAGACTCCACTAACAGCTTAGCCGACTAGGAAAGAAGGGGCTCCACTCACCGACATTCCTCCTTGCCACCCTGATTTCCAATGAACGTTACACGCTGGCCATCCATATATGAAAGCACGACCCTTATCAGAAAGCAGTCGATAATGGAACACCTAAAGAATGTCCATTTGATGCTTAAAATGACATCATATTGCCACATATGTAGAAAAATAAGGTCCCCACTGGACTGATGTGGCCCCATCATCAGTCTACGTCATAGAAAAACATAAGACAAGATAGACTGAACTCTGACTGGTGTACTCAATACCAGGGGAACGATAAATATCTATGTGTCTAGACCCCGAGCATGGGATTGAATTGGTTAAAAAAATGAGTGCGAAGACCCATAATCAAACAAGGTACATGAAAAGTACAAAACAAGTTGATTGTACCTTAAATGACCTATAGCCCTGCTCGAACTGCTACCTCTGTGGCGTGCAACTACCCACACCCAAATCCCCTACCCCTCTACTATCGGACGCCTCCCCAACCACACCCTGGTCGAGTTCCCTGAAGGTAGGCCTACTCCTTCAATGTCTTCTCTCAAAGGAGAGGGATCTCACAGTCCCTACTGCAGTTGCTGGAAAGGCCTGAATAGAAACAGCTGCAGCTAAGGCGTGCACTAAACCTTTCCACATCCACAGTACTGTACTCGGTCCAGACAGTAATTTTAAAGGTTCTCATGAATACCATAGATAAATCATCTCGATCCTAGTCCCGTATGTAATGGGAGATGACCCGGAGATCGAAACTGGAACTGCTGAGGCATGCTCCCCAGTGGCCGAAACCTGGATAGCCCTAATGCAGGAGTCCTACTGCTGATGACCTTCCCCTTTGATGAGCTCAATTAGCCCCCTATCGCAGCACATCTCCCAACGTGTGAATTATCTCAACCTTTTTATCTATCTTATAAACCTCTCTGAACATCAGTATAGTTAAGGGAGTAACATCATACAGAAAATATGTTCGAAGTTCCTCCCCTAAATGTCTTTCCTGAGACTCTGCATTCAAAAAGAGGTATAGAGAAAAACAAATGAGTTCCTTGAAATTGATCCCCAACTCCGTCCCTGACATACTCCCTTGCTGGAGGGAGAGTAACTCCTAGCTCTTTTCAGCCATCATCATGGAAGATATGAATTCTGCCGGAACTCCATCTTGAACTCAGTCCATGAAACATCATCTTCCCTCTTCTCCCTAAGGTAGAGCATCCTCCACTAATTTGTTGATCCATGCATCTGGATCACATCCAGAGGAACCAGTACTCACCCAGAGCCTGGATCAAGCTTGAAGCTATTACCAACTCCTCAAGCCATATTTCTATCTTCATGTCTGAGATACTTCCCTCGTACATCCTAAGTGTTTTCCACTTAAAGGCATGAAGCGTCTTCTGCCACTGGTCATCCTCCTTCTCTCGATTATCCCTCCGCTGATCAGACAGATCAGACTCTTGGGCCTCGATCTCCTTCACTACTCATGGACGTTACCCGAGTGCCATAGCTATAAGGTAATCATGGAAATTCTTAAGCCCGAGTTGTGTTGAAGGCCTATTTTAAATTTTTTAACATTTTATTCATTTTAAACTCCCCAAACACCCAGAACACACAAGAAAAAATCATAATGATGTATGTAACTTTCCTAGAATCTCTACCTTGCAATCAGTGTAGTCTCACTTGGTCATTCCATAGGTCAAGAGTCCTCGCATCAGGTCACATGGGGGACCTCAAATCCCATTTCCTATCTGGTCCTCCCTGGCCTATTTCATAAACCAAGATTTCCTAACACTACTGACATACCATCCCATGAAATCCTCAATATGCCTAACTCCAAACTCCATAAAATCTCTTAATCATCACCTTTGATACCATTCTGTCACGACCCACCATCACTGAGATGAGGGAAGGGCCAAAAAACTGCCAGACCCATCCTTCTCATTGTTGAAGGAGAGATATTGAACATTGAGGACCGCCTTCAATAGGCCATGGAGTGGAGACTGTCACCAGGGGTATAAAATCACACGTAATATGGAAGGAATTTCCCTTTTTATAGAATAAGATCATGAGATAAGATGGTAAATCTCAAACAACACCAAATACAAAAAGTTAAGGTAAATCCAAAATCTCTTTTCCACATGCATGTTCAACATAAAGTGCTATAATGTACACGAAAACTCCAAGGAAGGTACCAAAAAGGAAAGAAAACAATAATAAAAATTGTCCTAATGTCTGAGCTAGTAAGGTGTGGCACGGTCCTCAAAGTTATCCTAGAAACCTGAAAGTAGTTTTATGTATATAGGGTGAGTATATAGGTATACTTGGTAGGGAAACCCAAAAGCTCTCATGCACAAGTGGGGAGGCATTCTAATGCCCCGTGAGAAACAGAGGTAACCAAAGCACCTAGAAAAGAAACTATCCACCCAGCCTCACCAAGGAACACTTCCCAAATAATGCAAGTCAGGTAAAGTATTAGTAACAACACCTCGATATTTAGAGTTCCCGCACCACTTTCCAACTAGTTATTGAATACATACTATGCATCAGACCTACCCCTCCATTTTCACTATAGTCCCACTGTATCCCCAAAAACACCCTTTTTTTCCACCACAACCATGCATCATGACCATAGACACCTGTGCCCCCATAACCACCACTATGACCATAGACACCTAGGCCACCATATCCATACATAACTAGACCTGCAGACACCTAGGCCAAAACAACCACCACCATTCCAAAAGAAACCTATGCCTCATCCTGAAGACACTTGAGAAACAAACCTGTTCGCACACACCCGGGCCAACCACTACAACGTACCCTACTAGAAGAATCATGGGCTATAATGGACCTTAGGCTATTGCATCCTACCCTAAGATTCTTGGTCCACCCAGAAGAGGGAGCATAAGAGTAGCTAATAACCATGCACTCGTAGGAGTGGTGGGAAAATCACCCTCCCCCATGAAATGAGGGGTGTTCATCACAAAGTTCTCAACATGGGTGGGGTTCATAAAAAAAGGAAAAAAACTAATTATTTACATATAGGTAATCAACCACTCACCCCAACCTAAGGATTCTAAAACCCGACCTTACAAAAAAACCATCATTACTATTCATACATGCAAAAAAGAACAACAAACACAACTGGATCACCACCCATTTAATCCATTCTTATTATCACATTCAAGTGATTTTTTTAGAATAAAAAATATTATCCTCTACTACCTGGAACCTAACAGGCTCATTAACAAGTTAAAAAAACCCTGGACTAAAGAAAAAAACTTCCAAACATCAATTTAAGAATTTAGACACGATTCTCTTGTAATGTCAGAATGAAAAAAGGGATCTATGAGATCCTTCAAACTACTAGAACCAAACCAAGACCCAACCTAAGGCCCCAAATGGACGTAGATACACAAAACAAAAACAGGAAAATAGGGGATCTCATCCCAATCCACGTCACCCCACAAGCATTATGCAAAACAACCGTTCTTATTAGAAAAACCGAGCAATGTAGTTTTCAGATTTAACCACACCATTTAACATGTTCATTTGTTCTGTTTGGTTAACTGAGTTGATCACAAAAGGGTTCTTATTCATTGGGAATCCATTTAATCAACCAGGTATATATGATTAACCAGTTTCCATGTCACATCCATTTAATCACAAGGTTATCCAGAAAAGTAGAGGTTCATTAGTGTACAAGAAAATACCACCAAAGACCACTATTTTTAGTTTTAATGATCCCATACTTTTCACAACATATAAGTGAAGATAAAAGAGTACAACATCATCCCCATCAAACCCACCCATCCATTCGTTTAAAAAATTTATTATCTTTGTTAAGTTTTGGTTTCATCCATACCCTGAGGAAAAATTATCATACCCACAATGCATGATACATAGTAAATAGAGACGAAGAAAAATACTACTTGGATGACCAATGATCAAAGTTTTCTCCTCACACAAAGAACTGGGGTTGCGCCACTTGAAGAGGAAGAACTGGGAGGAATCCAATGTTGATAAGGAAGGGCTCTAGTACAGACACACAATTCATCTCCAGAAGTGGGAATCTAAACACACCAAGGAAAGGAAAGAGACCAAAGAAGAAGAAGATCTGGGGTGTTAAAAGGCCTGTTCCTGGAGTTACGGAATATGAAATCTTAAATTCCTTAATAGGAAGATCATGGTTTCACCATGTAGTTGGGAAGTTAAACATGATGGGATTAATTTATATTTAATAATTCTCCCTGGAGACTATGAAGATAGACTAGCTGACTTGATGAATATGCGTTAATAGAGAAAACACAATAGAGGGGCTAAAGTGGGAATGTGGATAAGGTGTGATGTGGGGTCTCTCCACTGTTAGAGGATTTAAGATACCATTTATGTGATTAAATAGACTTAAAACATTTTAAAAGTGGAAAAAAACATAAAGTACGAGTTATGGGAAGGCTAGAGAAAGGAAACCCCAACCCCCCTGTGGCGGTGCATCACCGATTAGTGAGACCGATCGGTGGCACCAAAGTGTGACACACCAGTGACACCATGCCACTGACAGTGATGCCCTCTTGACTCACCCATGGA
Source organism: Viscum album (assembly GCA_963277665.1). NCBI lineage: Eukaryota > Viridiplantae > Streptophyta > Magnoliopsida > Santalales > Viscaceae > Viscum > Viscum album. Next base: position 1,025,540,859 of record OY728141.1, on the reverse strand, counting down.
GTCCAACTCACCCTATGAACCAGAATTGACATGGTAATGGACTAGGAGAGTCCATGCCACCACATCTTCCCTGATCAAAGATATTTTTTCATGAACTGGTATATCCTGATTCTGAATTTTCAAGTATTCTTTAAAATTTAACAAAATATTGTTGATAAATAGAGAAACAAAACAATTCTTAACTATATAAATGTTTTCTTAATGAATTGAATATACAGAAACACAATCTTAAAAAAATTTATTTTTATCATATAGATCAATAAATATGATATTAATAGATCTAGAACATTCAATGCATCTCAATATCAATTCCTTCATATTAAAAATCCTTGAAACTATAATGTTACAACACATTCATCTAATGAAAGAAGAAAGTTTTTTCGTAATTTTTCAAAAGATGAAAAAATATCAAACTTGGATTTGGATTTTTCAAAGGATCCTAGCTTCTCTAGAAGCTTGTGATAAAGAAGATAAGCCTCTCCTTCCAAAGGGACTTCATTGAAGTTTACAATTTTACAAATATAAAGCTCACAAGATTCATAAAAAAATTAAAGATAATCACATCCATTTTTTTTTTCAGAAATGAATTATACTAAATAATATTGTTACTTAATAATTTTTTAATAATGAAAGACAAATTTATCATTATCAATAAACACTTTTTCCCATCCACAAAACTATTTATCTTCTTTCAATAAGGAGTATTTTTTTCATACCATTATTTTTTAATTAGTATTTCCTTCACTACTTCATGATATGGAAAATCATATGTAGATGTTTTCTTTCTAAATTTGATGTAATGATAAAATTATCCACTGATGAATGAGATTTAATATATTACAATGTATCAAAATAAGAAAAATAAAAGTTGGGCCAAGATTTAAGAGGTAATTCTATGAAAATAGATGTGGGATGTGGTGACTCACTCCCTTAGATATATGCTTGAGGGGACAATATTCACAATACAAAGATCTAACATTTCAAATAAGAACCCTATTTTTTGTACAACAGTTGAGGTTAATCCGTGAATGTTTAAACATATATTCTAAAATTTTAATATTTTTAATGAAAACAATATCATCACACTGAAAAATTTACTGATTAAAAAAATAAATAATTTTTTTTTAAAATTTAATGTTTGTAACAATTTGGAATATATTAAGGATAATGACAAAACTAATAGATTATGAAAAATACCTAATATATTATAGTTAAAAAAATTATATGATTTTTTTAGTAACATGTTATCCATGTTTGTCAAAAAAAATTCATCCGGTAATATTATTAACAAAAATATTGACCCAGACAATTAAAATTAATATCTTTAGTGTAAAAAATATTTATTAAATAATTTTTTTCTGAAAAATTTTCAAACATTATTTTTTAATATTAATGAACTTATAAACACCAAAAAATTATTAATTTCTCTAAGGGAAAAACTAAACTATTAAAAAAAATAATGATTTTCGAAATCTAAAAAATTTACCCCCTTGTGAAGGAGTTCATTAATGTATAGATATATGAAAAAATATATAGATATGAATGAAAAATTGATATTGAAAAATCCTATCCTCTGTTTAATATATTAAAATATATTATATCTAAGGGGTTTAGTTAAAATATCTACATGTTGGTTTTCCTTACTAATGAATTATAAAATGAAATATCCTTTTTTTTGTGATCCAAAAAGAAAATGGTTTCTTATATCTTTGTTATTTTATCTTGAGTGATATTCGGGGTTTTAAATTAATGCAATGGAACTAATTTTTTCACAAAATATTTGAGTTCTACTAAAAATCATTCCATTGTGAGTGAGTGTTTTTTGCATCCACAACACCTAAGCACAAAATCTTCTAACTACCACATATTTGGCATTAGTAGTCTAAAGTGAAACTCAATATTGTTTCTTACAAGTACAAGAAAATAAATCATATCCTCAGAAATGAGAAGTTAAAAAATTAATTTTACTTTCTATTCTACATCCACCAAAATGAGTACTAATTTTTTTATATTTAAATGAATTCCTTTAAGAGTTAAAAAATTATAAATTTATTGTTCCCTAAAGATAAGGAAAAATTATATTTACAAAATTATGTTTTTCTATTTTACGTTTTATTAATATATATCATATAAATATAAAGAGAAAATCAAATTCAGATGAATAGCAATAAAGTATAGAAAACATCCAATCATTCCTCTCAAGATTTTAAGATCAACTGGTTTAAAATATTTATCAATATATAAAATATTATAGGTTCTGATTATAGTAATGCTACTTTTATTATTGTAATATGGTAATTTCTTAAAGAGATTTTTTTATACTTATTTTGAGATATAAACATTTATTCTAGTTTTCGAAAAATTTGAAAACCTTGAAAATATGTAAGTTCTCACATCATGATCATTTCAAACTCAGATATCATAAGATCATCAATCGAATAATTTTATGATTTTCAAGTTGAACCAAATATAATGGTATTTACAAAAATTTGTAAAATTATAATGTTTGTAGATATTTATTAAAAATATATTGATCTGCATCTCCTGTAAAAAAGTTGTTTTACTAAAAAATCTAGTTAACCGATCATACCAGGATATAAGGTCTTGTTTATGTATTTATAGTTCCTTAGTATGTGTTAAAAGATGCTTTGGATATTTTTTATTTTCAAAAATAGGGGTTTTCTACATTTACATCGTCTTGTACATATCCATTAGGAAATGTGCACTTCACATCCCTTTAAAATCATTTGAAATTCAGAAATGATGAATAATATAGAAGTATACGAATAACTTCAAGCCTTATTACTAGAGTATAAGTTTATTCATTGTCTATTCCTTCTTGTTGATTATGTCCTTTTGAAACAAGTATTTCATTATTTTTAACTATTATTTCATCTTCATCACAATTATTCTGAAAACCCCATTTTACACCAATTAAAAAAGGATCATTATTTCATTCAACCAAAGTTCAAAAGGAATTCCTCTAAAATTCCTTGAGTTAATATTTCACTTAATTTATCCAATATTTATCACCTAGAGATTCATCAGCAGTACTAGGTTCAAATTGGGATAAAAATGAATTTTTTTGAATTTCATTTCTTAAAAAGATTCTAGTTATAACTGGTTTATCTACATCACTAATGATGTTATCATTAGGTTGATTCATAAAGATAAACCGATTCCTTGGTTTTACAACATTATGTTCTTCAATAACATGATGAAATTATTATTGAGGTAGAACCTCAAAAATATTTTCTCTAGTTGTTATCTCAAGAGAATAACTTTACAATATATGTTGAAAATTAGCTTTCAAAATAAAGTCCAAAGAAGTTGGTTGTGGTTTTTTGAAAAAAAAGGTTTAATTTGAACAAATTTAACAAGTAATATTTCCTCAATGATGCTTATTTTTTATAAAGTAGTTAATATGAATTAGTAGTTGTAGAATAACCTAAAAATATTCCTTCATTACATCTAGGTAAAAAATATGTAAACTATCTTTAGTATTAAAGATAATTACTTTTTAACCAAAAATATTGAAGTAAGATTGTTTTAGTTTCCATCCATTCCAAAAATAATAAGGATTTTTATTAAAAAATTATTATTAAATCTTGATTTATAGTATAATATGATATACTGGTAGCTTCAACCCAAAAATGAGTTGACACTATGTATTTAGTCAATATGGTTCCTAAAATATCGTATTTAATTGTTTTTCTCCTTTCAACTACACCATTTTTCTGTACATTTCTAAGTGATGAAAAGTTAAGTATTATACCTTTTTTACTAGAGAAGATTCGACATTATAATTAATAAATTATACACCATGATCACTACAAACATTTATCAGGAATAAGTTTTTATCATTTCTACCTCTGGATACACATGTTTTTAACCAACAATAGGCTTCAGACTTCCTTTCTTGAAAATTGACCCAGGTATATCTAGTGTAATCATCATCTAAAACATATACATAGTATTTTCCACAAATAATACATGATTTTGTAGGAACAGACAAAACCATGATCACTAACTTTAATGAATCAAAGATTTAGACTTCACTATGGATTCAAAAATATATATATATTTCTTTTCAAATTGACAAGGATCACCAAAATTTGAAGTATCAAACCTTGATTCCAATAGATTTTTAACAAGTCCTTTATTAAATAGTTAGCTAAAGTTATAACATTAAAATGTACTAATATTATATTCCTTAACAAAGATTGATCTTCCAGTTCACTAATACAATGTTGATCATTCCTTCTAGGGTATTTTATGTTTTGTATGTAAACATTCTCATGCCAATTGGTAGAAATTATAAATTCATCATTTTAACTATGAATATTACATTTATCATTCATAAATTTCACAAGGAGTTTCTCATAACATAATTTACATTTTCTAATTTTTTTGCTTAATCCATAAAACAAATAAAATATTTTAAATTAAAGCTCTTCCATGAAGAACAATGTTACATATTACAATTATTTATACTTGTTCATTATCACAAAAGGTAACTTTATCACCTTTCGTTTTTCATAATATTATTAAATAAATCCTTGTCATATGTCTGGAACAACCACTATCCATGTAAAAAAACGTTATTTATGGTACATTTTTAATCTTCTTAAGAACAGAAAGATTATATTTTCAAAACCAAAACCTTCTTGGTTCTTGTATTATTACAAAGTATAATTTTAGGAATCTTAATTTGAAAAAAAATTATATGTTGAGAAAATGTTAACACTTTAGAAAAATATGCTTTTTGAAATATTAGGGATTGAACATTATTCAAAAAAAATTTATACTTATAGTGACGACTAATTTTTCATTCTATTAAAAATTTAGAACTTTTTAAACAATGTAATTATTTTGTAAAATAGTATTTCTATTAGTTAAACCCATTATATATATTTCAGGATGAGCTCTTATTTTATAATACATCCTATCAAAATTTTCCATAATAATGGAAAACTTTTGGAAAATATTTCTCATACTAGAAATTTGGGAATTATGTTCTACATTTGAATTTATATCTTAAGATGTAGTTGTATTCATGTTATGTTTTTCTAAATAATTATAATAAACAACTGTGTAGAAATCATAATTTTATTATTCTTTAGAAAGGTCATTTTTTAAATATAAGAATTTTAAAAAAAATTACAAATATTTGAATTCTTAGTAATTAAATTAGATATTTTTGATTTTCTATCACAGGTTTTTCTTCAGTAATATCATTTTTATTTTTTTTAAATTCTAATTTTCTGGTAATTTTGAAAAAATAGAAACCTCTTCCAAAATTGGTGAAGAATAATTTTTCTCAAATGGTGAATAATCTTTATCATAGGATGTAGAATTATTATCATCAATATCACTATAAAGGACATTCACATATGAGTAAGATTTTGTATTTATTCGTTAGTTACCTTATCCAGGAAGTAATTATTAATCTTTGAAATCTCCACAAAGAAGGTGATATTATTTTAATCTTCAATTGCACTATAAGAAGTTATTTTTAAGGAACTATCTCCACAACTATATCTTCAAGTATATAAAGATATCATAATTTTCTTATTTTTGTGCTTGTAATATTTCTTATTATTCCTTTCTAAATTCCCATCCATATTTTCTTTTATTCTCAATTTGGACTATCAAGTATGATATATCCAGACTTCTTAAATTTATAATATTTCACAACAGAATAATCATTCTTATCCCATATTTACTTATGATTATTTTTATATCTATACTGTAAATTATTCTTCTTGACTATCTTTTTCATTATATTCTAATGATTAGATAATTCAATTCCAGACTTTTCTGGTGAACTAGTATCTGTATCAACTATAATTTTTTTCTTCTTAGAAGAATTCTAAACATTTTCAATTGAGTAAGCTTTATTTGAAACATTAGAAGTTATAGAAAAATAAAATCCACCATTATTCTTTTTCATCTGTTCAAAATCTATTTTCAATCTTACCTAGTATTTCAAAACCCATATAACCATCTAGAGTTAGATGTGTGATTATCATAATATCATACAAAGTTTTCATATAAGACCCCCATTCACTAGGAATGATGTTAATAATAATTTTGACTAATATTTAATTAGCAGGATCATTCTCTCAAAGAGATTGTAATCTTCTAACAATAGTCCTGAATCTCTAGTGCATCTTTTCAATAATATCACAATGTAAGATATAAAATGCTTGATAGGATGCACTATTCATTTCCCTTATAGTTTCAATGAATTTTTAATTTCCAAAATGCGTGACCTCAAATTACTTTAAAATAATATTAGCAGCTTCACATAATTAATTATGAATATAAATGTTTTTGGTCATAGACCACAATAGAGTGTTCCTTACTCTACAATTCAAATGATATTATAATTTCTTTATATTAGTAAAATAAGTAACATCTTTATCAATAATATTTCAGTAACCATTTAACATAATGAAATTTGAAACACCAGTATTTATAACAAACATATTCATTTTGTCTCTACAATACTCAATTTCAGCACCATCATGGATTGTTGGTCTATTATTATTTATATTTTTGAGAGCAACAACATTAAAACCTTCTATATTATAGAAAAAAAATTCTTTCATAAATTTACACATTAGTGTAATAGAATATTATAATCAAATATTTTATAAAAAATGTTTATAAAATTTCATAAAAATGTATTATATAAAAAAAGTGAAATCCAGCAAGCAAATCGGTACAATCTACTTTGATACCAATTATTAGATCATATGAGTATACAATGGATACAATATGGGGTGAAATATTTTTTATAAATAAACTAGCATAAAACCGAATCATTTTTTTAATGTGGCCATACTTAGAAATTATCTGATGATCAATGTATATGAATCTCAATAAGAAGTTGTTTGACATATCATAGAAACTAGTCGAGAATACAGATAGTCTAACAAAAAAGATATTAAAAATATTATTAAACGAAAACTTTCTAATATAAATGCACAACTGGAAAAAAACTTTATAAACAAGAAAAAGAAAAATATAATGAAGTAATAATGGAAAAAAGGTATTTTTAAAATATTTATACTCTTTCACCTTAAGAGTAATGGAAGTACTAAATCCTTACATAAGATATTTGCAGGTTTCAACATACTGTAAGGCCCACCATTCCTCACTAGGAAAGCACTCAATTCAAAGATTGGTGTCATATTGGTCTTCCAATACCCTGGAATCCCTTAGTTCAAAGATTTGTATAAACTCCATCTTCCAAAACCATATAAGCCCTCGGGTATCCTGGTTAGTATCACCCATCTTAATATCACCAGAATTTATAAATCATAACCTCGATCAAAATGAGAATATACAAACACAACGGGAAAAATATCCTTTTGCGGCTGGTTATTTGCGACGGGAATAGATCTTATTGCAAATTTTCCATTGAAAAGATTATTTTCATTGTGGACATCAAATCACCGCAAATAATTATTTATTTACGATCGGATAAGGGGTCCCACCACAAAAGGTTTGGCGGGATTTGCGCACCAAACCACGAGATGGGTATTTGTGATGGGGGTGCCTCCCCATCGCAAATACTCAGGCGCAATAAATACTATTTGTGACAACATATGACATTGTCGCAAAGAGTGTGTCGTTAGGTCACTATTTGTGATGGGTCCCCTCACAAATAGTAGTATTTGTGACGAGTCTCCCTTCGGAAATAGTCCAGTCTCAAATAATCTAAAGTATATATACCCCCATCCGCTTTTCCTTCTTTCTCTCTATTCCTACTCTCTCTCTCTGTCTCTCTAAATTTTAATTTTAGAGTTAAAATTTCTGTGAGTTAATTTTTATTTAAAAACAGATTATGAAGTCATCTACACCTATAAGAGATCAAGTTTAAATGAATTTATGTTTAATTTAATTTAATATTTATTTCATTTTTTATAATAATTTTAGATGTTGTTAATTAGTTGTGGTCAAATTAGATTTAGATTGTTTTTCTATCAGTACTTATTTGTAGTAATAAATTGAAATTATTAGTGCTGATTATTAATTAGTAGTGCTAATTATTAGTAATTAGTGGTAATTATGAATTACTAACGATAATAAGTATTGAATATAAATAATTTTCGGTAAATAGTAATCACTTGTGGTAATTAGCAGTAATTAATAGTAATTAATGCTAATTAGTAATAATCAGTGGTAATTAGTAATAATTAGGAATAAATAGTAATAAATAATAATAATTAGTAATAAATAATAATACTTTGTAATAAATACTAACAATTAGTAATAATTAGTAATAATTTCTAATAGTTATTAAGAATTACTAATAATTATATATAATTAATAATAAATTGTAATAATTACTAATAATTAGTAAATAATAGTAAAAATTAGTAAAAAAGATTAACAAATACTAATAATTAATAACAAATACTAATTATTACTAATTATTATTAATAAATACTAATAAATAGTTACAATTAGAAATAATTAGTAATAATTTGAAATAACTAGTAATAAATAATAATAATTATTAAAAATTAGAAATAATTAGTATTAATTATCAATAATTATTAATAATTAGCAATAAACAGTAATAATTAGCAATAAATAACAATAATTACCTATAAATTGTAATAATTACCAATAAATAGTAATAATTAGCAATAAATAGTAATAATTAGTAATAAATAATATTAATTAGAAATAAATACTAATAATTAGGAATAAATATTAATAATTTGTAATAAATAGTAATAATTACAAATAAATAGTAATAAATACAAATAAATTGTAATAATTAGTAATAATTAGTAATAAATACTAATAATTAGTAATAAATATTAATAATTAGTAATAAATAATAAAAATTAGTAATGAATACTAATAATTAGTAATAAACACTAATAATTAGTAATAATTTGTAATAATTAGTAATAATTATTAATAGTTAGTATTAATTGGTAATAAATAGTATTAATTAGTAATAAATAGTATTAATTAGTAATAAAAAGTAATAAATAGTAATAAGTAGTAATAAATAATAATAAATACAAATAATTTGTATTAATTATTAATAATTAGTAATAAATACTAATAATTAGTAATAATTAGTAATAAATAATAATAACTAGTAATAATTAGTATAAAATTGTAATAATTAGTAAAAATAGTAATAATTACTAATAATTAGTAATAAATACAAATCATTAGTAACAAATACTAATAATTTGTAATAAATACTAATAATTAGTAATAAATACCAACAATTTGTAATAAATACTAATAATTATTAATAAATACTAATAATTATTAATAATTAGTAATAAATACTAATAATTAGTAATAATAAGAAATAATTAGTAATAATTAGCCATAATTACAAATAATTATCATTAATTACTAACAAATAGCAATAAATTATAATGATTAGCAATAAATAGTAATAATTATCAATAAATAGTAATAAATAGTAATAATTATTAATAAATAGTAATAAATATTAATAATTAGTAATAATTAGTAAAAATAGTAATAAATACTAATAATTAGTAATAATTAGTAATAATTAGTAATATTTAGTTATAATTACTTATAATTATTAATAATTAGTAATAATTAGTAATAATTAGTAGTTATTATGAATAAATTGTAATAAGTTTGAATAATTACTACTAGTTAGCAATAATTACTAATAATTAGAAGTAATTACTAATAATTAGTAATAATTACTAAAAATTAGCAGTAATTATTAATAATTATCAATAATTAGTAATAATTATCAATAATTGGTAATAATTTGGAAAAAATAGTAACACATAGAAATAATTAGTAATAATTAGCAATAATTTGTGATAATTATCAATAATTAGTAACAATTAGTAACAATTAGTAATAATTTGTAATAACTAGTAATAATTAGGAATAATTAGTAATAATTACTAATAAATAGTAATAAATAATAATAAATAATAATAAATTGTAATATATTGTAATAAATATTAAAAATTATGTGTACTTGTAAAAATATGCTCTAAGAACGTTTGGCACATTTGAAAATGTTAGGAGACATCTATTGCATTTTGGGTTTTAACCAGAGTATATTTTTTTGTATCAATACGTGGAACGTAGTTCCGGAGAAGATACTAATAATTTGATTCCAAACCAATCATGATTTCAAAATTTGTTACATGTTGTTGTAGGACTATCTGTTCAACCAAATGAAACTCTAGATGATATTAATTTAACTCTTTAGTTAGCACCATTGGAATTTTTTGGGTAGTTGAGGTCTGATGAGAATGCATTATATTTTGGTTGCAAGATAAGAAAATTAAAAGTGGTAGAAGAATTTATGGATATTAGATCAGATAATGGAAGGTCAAAAAACTTTTTGATTAGATATTTTCTTTGGTTAAAACACTATTACCAGAAGGAAATGTGTTGCCTACAAATTACTTGGAGAGAAAGAGGTTAGTTCTTAATCTGGGCCTTAGTTATTAGAAGATTCATGCATATTCAAATGATTGCATCTTATATTATGGTGAAAATGAGTCAATGGATAGTTGTCCCACACGTGGAAAATAGAGGTATAAAGATGCTCAATATGGGACATCTGGATTGATTCTTGTAATCTAGTTGAGATATTTTCCACTTACACCCAGGTTGTAGCATTTATTTATGTCACAGAACATATTAACAATGATGTCATGACATAAAACCATGATTTCAACAGGTAAAATCTTGAATCATCTACATGAAGGTGATGTATTGAAACATTTTGACTAAGTACATCCATATTTTTCTTTATAATCCCAAACCATGTGATTCATTCTTTCTACCAATGGTTTCAGTCCATTTGTTTTTTATGGTAGTTAGTATTCATGTTGGCCTGTCTTTATAACTCCATACAATTTACCTCCATGGATATTGATGAAGGAGTGTTATATATTTTTTACCTTATTAATCATAGGACATCTGAAAAAGAATATTGATGTTTATTTGAAATCATTTATTGATGAGTCAAATTCATTATAGATTAATGGTTTTAGTACATATGATGTTACTGCGAAAAAAATTTTCATACTAAAAGCTGCATTGATGTGGGAAATTAGTGACTTCCTGAAATATGACATGTTATCTTGATGGAGGAAACATAGTTCAAAATCATCTCCTTATGTATGAGATAAAAAAAATTTATGTTCATCAATGGAAAAAAAACCTTGCTATTTTTGACTATTATCAAAGATTTCTTCCAACCGATCATCCTTTTTAGAGGAACAAATCTTATTTCAGAAAAGGCCTAATTGAAAGGTATGGAACTTTAAAAATGATCATAGGTAAATAGTTAAAATTAGTTATATTTTCATTACCTCCCATCACATTTGGGCCAATAATAAAACAACATAAAATTCATGGCTTTGGGAAAGAACATAATTGGATAAAATGGTACATTTTTTGGGATCTACCATATTGGTCTGATTTTTTGGTCTGCCACATGTTGGATGTCATGAATATTGAGAAGATCTATAGTGATAATTTATTTCATATAGTTTGTGAAACACAAGGTAAGACCAATGATAATGTAAAGGCATGAATAGATCTTACCCAAAATTGTTGGTGACCAAAACATGAAATGTTTGAAAATGTCAGATCATAGAGGTTAATGAAGTCAGAAGCAGATTATACACTATCCAAAGAGGGTCACTTATTATTCTGTCAGTGGATTGAATATTTTAGGCTTCCATATGGATATGCTTCTAATTTGTGTAGATGTGTTAAGAATGTTTATATAACCGGATTAAAAAGTCATGATTGTCATGTTATAATGAAAATAATTATGCCCTTTGGATTAAAAGATTTTTTTTTGAATTCTGTGATTGGGGATTTGATAAATGAAATATAATATTTTTCCAAGGAACTTGTGCAGTGACAATACACAATGATGTACCATGAAAATTGGAAGATGTTGTTGTAATTATATGTAAACTGGAAAATATCTTCCCGCAAGCTTTATTTGAATCAATGAAACATTTGATATTAAATTTTCCACATGAAGAAAAATTTAGAGGACCAGTACCGTTTCAATATATGTACACATTCAAGAGATATATGAATAAATTGATGAAAAAAGTACATAACAAAGAATCAGTTGAATGATCAATTGCTGAAGCTTAATTTCAAGTGGAAAATGATTTTTTCTGCTCTCATTATTTGGAATTTGAATATCCCTCAGAATGCAAACGCTGGGATGGAATAAGGGGAATTATGATGATAAAATGGGAAATCAATTATTAGTTTTTAAATAGCCAGAGCTTGGCTTCGATGAAGTTCATGAACGATGGATTTCAGATGATGAACATCACAAATCTCATAAAAATGTTCTGATCAAATGTTAATAAATTACATCATTTATAGTGCGAGTTATTCTATTACATATTCTATAATTTATGTTATAGTAAGTAAAATAATTTTATTTATAGGTTATATGATAATAATATCAAGAAACAACTTCGACAAATTACAGCAGCTTCTCTTGAAGAATGCCGATGAAAAAAGTTCTCAATAATTTCAAAAACTGGTAACATAAACTATTGACGGTTTAACATATCAATTCTGTTTATTATTAATTATATTGATAATTGTTTGAAAAATTTTCAGGTGTCTCAACATGCTGATAAAATTGATATGTGACTATGTATATTGAGTTACCGACCATCCAAAATTGATAAATATTGTAATGAATATGTCATGAATGGTTTTCGATTTCATACACATTCAAATGGGGAATAAAAAAAACAATGAACAATGGAGTTTTTTTGTGGGGATCTCATTATAGAGAAACAGAAGTTGACTTTTACGACATTCTAGAGTAAATTATTGAACTCTATTTTCTTGGAAAAAATTACCTAACGATGTTTAAATTTCAGTGGTTGGGTAATGAGAGAGGGTTGTGGGTTTATAGGAGTAATATAATCATTGATATTAAATATAAAATCCTTCTTGTAGAAAATGAACCATTTTTACTGGCTCAACAGGCACAAAAATTTTATTACAGAAATCACAATGCTAATTCGAGAGAGTTGAGTAATTAATGGAGCATAATAAAAATAAAATTTCGGGAAAATAATTTTACTCAAAATGAATGTAGTTTCACTGATGTGCATGAATTGAAATTTTTCAAGAGACTACTCAAAATCCATCTTTTTAACAAAGAGACATGAATATTGATGATCACACAATGGCGATGATGATGTTAATGATGTAAAAATGAATTTGAAATGGAAAGGGATGATGAAATTTAAACCCACATAGATATTTATGATGCCAATGAGGAATATGAAGACATTAACATCTTCAGGTATGAAGATGATGATGAAGCTAAAAATTGACACAGTTAAATGATGGGTATAATCATAACTAATATATATCAATATATAATAGTTATTTTCAACTATTTCCTAAAAACAATTATTTTGTGTTTCAGATGGATGATGATCTATTTCTTTATTTGTAGGATGCTGAGATACCTTTGTATGAGGAGGATTTGGGATCATTTGACCCACAACGTACTGGCCATTTAGGGGGTACATAGAGGGGGCACAATGTTTCACGATTGATGATTCCTGACCCTATCCTTGAGAACCATTCATGTCTTGGATTTGATCCATGCATGTGGAGGTATGGTAACCTCTGTAATTTATTTAGTTTTTTTAATTTATTTATATATTAATTGTTTTTTAATTTTTTCCTTTTTCATGGTTTTGCGCATATAGATGTTGGACAGGGAGTGATATCTTGGGCAATTATTTTTCTCGTCTATGGATCACATGAGAATAGATTCCCGTTGATGTGCAGCACAAAATGTTTGATCATTGGCTTGTACATAAATAGATAATGTTAGTTTTAAAATATATTGGATTAATAACATGATATTATAAATTATTTGTAGGGTTTATGGTATCCCATTTATGATAGCATGCACGAAGCTTTCCACGTGGAATGGTAGGTGTCTATGTATGACCATTTCCGCCAGATTTTTCACAACTAGAGAAAGAAGACCATGAAGAAAGAAGGAGTGGCAGTATTCGATGAGCTGTGTAGATCCCACCAACCAGATTACATTTAATCTCTCTTTTGGGAATGATTATTTTCACACTGTAGGGGTAGTATATTTTATAGGAGATATTCGTTAGGCTGATAGAACCGGGGGAGATAAAGGTGATGCATCAAGTTGGTAGTCGTACATTCAGTACGCATAGAGAGCATTTGAAAAGTAATTTTTTAAAAATATTTCTTATAATTTTATATATTAAAAGTTTATTTCCTATTCATATAGGCAGTCGAGTATCCCGATATTATAGAGTACGATGTTTATCGGAGGATGCACAGTGATCCAGCCACTGGAGAGATTAGAGGTGATTTCCAGTGTCAGATTGTGGTAAGTATTATTTTCTTTTTCAGTTTGAAAATTAACTACATATAATATTTTCACTGTCTTCATTTCAAATTGGAACTGAAGGAGTAATATGGGGTAATGACCTCTCAGTCACATGCTGAGATTCAGGCTGATACGACTGATCAGACTAGTACCCACCATTTTGATGAGGCAACATGGATGCAGGTGAACCAGTATCACTTTGAGAAGGGTCAGGTAGTTGGTATCAACTCTCGATTAACTCCTAGAACTTATTATGGTACTGCTCCGATGTCGGCGTCCAGGTCGAGAGGTGCTCATGTAGTGACATCAACTTTTGGCTCACAGTATCTGGAGAATCTACGAGCTCATAGTGAACTTATAAAGATTTTTTGTAAGGAGCAGGAGGATATGCGTCAGTATGAGGAAGAGCGCCATTGACAGCAACAACAGTACCAGGAGAAGATGTGTCGAGGGAAGCTACAACAACATGATCAAATGGAGTACATGCACCATCTAACTCATAGTTTAGCGATGGAGTTTCCTCCACCATATCCTCCAACTCCACTGCTTCCTCTAGAAGACCATCCCCTAGTGATTATTTTGTCACGTTAAAAACATTAGAATTCAAAGTTTATTTTAATATAGACTATATACAGTTTTTGTCTTTTATATTGGTGCGAATATTGCATAATTTTTTTTTTATTTTAATATTTGTTATTCTTATAATTTGTTTATTGTTTATTTATTTTAATAATAATAAATTTTTTTTTTATATTTTTGGTGAATATTGAGAATTTTAATATTTTAATATTTTTTTTATTTTAATAATATTAATATAGATTTTTAAATAATATAAATAAAAATAATAAAAATATTATTTTATTAGTATTATTTTATTATTAATATTTTAATAATATATATATTTTAAATATTAATATTATTTTTATTAATATGTAATATAATATTATTTATATTTAGTATTAATAAATTTATTATTATCTAATATTAATTTATCATAATTTTGTTGAATATATTTTTTTTATTAATTATTTGTGATGGGACCTTCTGCGAGAGGTTCTGTAACACCCCAAGATTCCATAGTACGTTTCTCTTTGAATAATACAGTAGCGTCTGTTGTAGGCAACTTCGTGTTCTAACACACACCACAACCAATCAAACTAGCCGTTATGAATATTAATACCCACTTTTTGAAAATGTATACTTTTTATATTTCAAAATGGACTTTATTTTTGGATTCGGAATATCGTAATTATATTAGGGTAAATTTTTGGTACATTTCTGATAACTTTCATATTTTGATGAATAGTGAAAATTACAAAATTTTAATTGAAAACAACCATTTTAATCAAAATAATTAATAGTGATAAATTATGAATTTGAGTGGTTTTAAATTATATTTAGAATATATTTTTACCATTTAATACAATGGGGGTAATTTGATGTAATTTCACATTTAAACCGGACATAAACAAGTGTCAATCATTGGATAGTCATTATTTCTTAAAAACACACTTTTTGTTTTGGAAACGAGAATTAATTTTTAATTAATTTCTGCCACTTAGGTGTTTTGAATTTATAAAAATGGATTCCATATTTATAATTATGAGGTATAAATTGTGTAAATAGGTAACTTTTATTTTTAGAGATTTTGAATAATTACTTCGGTAAATATTTTATTTACCATGGTTAAAGGGTAAATCCAGCAAATAAGGGTAAAATAATAATAATATTATAAAAATAAATTATTCTAAAACATTTCATAACCCTATTTGATGATACATTTCCAACCATGGTCATCTTTGGGTCGATTTTGGGACCCCATGGATCCACTTGTAAGTGATAATGACACATTATATTAATTAAGTTAAAGTAAATACAAAAATGACATAAGAATATATCTTTTAGAAAAAATATTTTTACATAGGGTTATATATGTTATATATTCGACTATAAATATTCCTTAGAAATATAAAAATATTTCCTACAAAAACGTATTTTATTTATAATTTTTAGACATTGAATAATTTAATATATTTATGACACAATAAAGATACAATATTTTACTTTTTAATGAAAGAATCATATAATTGGTATTATAAATGTTAAAATATATATAATCTGAACGTTTTGATGACATCCACTAATTTTATTGGTTAATATGACATGTTAGTATTTCTTAAATGAATTTGGTTTGAATTAATAAATATGTTAAGACTTTAACAAAAATCAATAATTAAATATTGTCAAAATTGACATAAATGAGTTTTTAAAACAAATATTATATTATTAAATGATATTCTATTCCTAAAAATATAATGTTCGGCCAAAGACTTATATAATGATATTTTTATCATTAATGGACCACTTGGGGGTCGCTTGGATATATATTGTATGTTTATTAACTATATAATATAAAAATACAAAGAGACATGGTAAATGTCAAACTATTTAACTAAGAGTTAAAACTAAATGATAAGGTTAATATAGTGACCCAAACCTATCTAAAATATATTGGATAAGTGGTTTTAGACCTATCACCAAATTAACCTATAAATAATCCACTTTTGATTCATTATAAACTGAATATGAATTTATTACAAAATAATATTTCTAGATTTTCCTAAGGTGCCCCTCACCCCTCTTATATAAGGGCACTTCCCCTTCCCTCTAATTAACACCTTAAAATCCTTTTGTCTTGGCCAACCCCTAACCAAATATTTTTTCAACTTCCCTCACTTCAACCTAGAGGCCTTAGTTTGATCAGAAAGTCGTCTTAAGGATCCCTTTTGATCAAATCAAAAGGATGAACCCGAAAAAGAGGTAATGTTTTCACCACCCTCTTTCAAGTTCATTTCTTGTTCAACTTCTTCTTTCTTTGATTTTTACATTAGAAAATAATGTCTACAGTATATTCTATATACTGTTATGTTATTATAAATATGTTACAACCATATTCAGTATTCTATCCATCCTTTGAATGACATGTCACCGTACGTGCGTACGTACGGCTTACCGTCTCCACGTCAAAGTGTACTTGTTATTCAAAACATTATTATTTGGATTTTTTTTGATAATTATGTGTTATTAATGTAAATAATAAATATAACATGATAAATATTCTTCATATATGATATACCATCCAATTATATATTATTTTAATATCAAAAAAGTGATATAGTCGCTCGTGCGTACGTACGGACTACCGTCTCCACGAACGCGATGAGACTCATTCCACGTCGTATCCTTGAAAGTATAATTCTCATTTTATGATTAAAAATTATTTTTAAGGACTTGATATCATTTTGGATATAAATATGATACAAACTATCCATAACAAACATGGCTTATGTTCCAAAATATATAAAATAAAACGAGTAAGATAACACCCGAATCGACGATAATACTAAGATATTATTAACAAAGCAATGTTAAAAGATCATATATGATATCATATTTATGTATATGATTCTTGAATAATTTAATAAAAATGACTTAACTATTATACAGTAGGATAACCAACCCTCGACCAAGGAAAAGTACAAGGTAATGGTTTATTTCACAATCTCTTCATTATCAGAGGTTGTTTATACGTAATTATCTACTAGGACCTCTTTATCATCCACATCCATGTTTTGTAAAAATGTATTTCAAATAATTATTACTATTTTATAGTATATGGGTTAAAGTCATTTATACCCTTGTTTGACTTTTTATAAGAAGTTTATAAAGGAATATTTCTGTCGTTTTCCAAACAAGGTCCTTTTTAATATTTTCGAGAAAATTAAGGTAAGAATGCCTTTTTAAAACTTATATGGAGGGTGTGACTATTTTCCACCATTATAAAATCACCTAATATTCCCTTACAAGCTTATAAGAATATTTTTAAATTAAATGTTTTCTATTATAATTTTTTGACTTTTAAATGATTTCAAAAAAAGAGACATTTCTCTCAAATAGTTTAGATTTCATCTATGTCAACATCCATTGATGGATTTTAAGCTTATTTGAAGTTGATTTATTATGATACATAACATCCATATTGTATTGAAGGTTTTTTGATATGTTTTACTGTGGATGTGTTATTTTTATACCATTCATGGTGTATGGAGAATGTATTGACACTTTATATGCTAGTTTTAATACGAATGTTTATGTTATGTTTAAGCCTGTTCATATGAGGAATGCATTGGACTTAATAAGTGACGGGTGGAGCCCACTATAGCTCCTCAATGCATCAATAGGTATCATTATATAGACTAGTGTATTGGCACAAGGCCTTGACAAGACCATATTTGTAGTCTTGGCACAAGGCCTTGACTATGTGGTTATGATAGTCTGGCATTATGCATTCCATCATTATGAAAGTGGTTATTGATATTTCATGTGATTATTAGACTAGTAGAATATCTATGTGAATATTTAAATGGAATTGTTTTATTTTATTTCTCCCATATTATGCAGAAGTTCATGTTTAAAAGGCTTTTGTTTTAGTTATACATTGCCTTAAATGTTTTTGCTTATTTATGAAAGTTTATACTATGTTGTTATCCTTAATGGGCATTTGAGATCACTCCTTTATATGTTTTATTTTTCCCAAGATGTGAGGAAGTATTTTATGAATGAATTGTAGGGATAATATAAGGGGATATGAGTGTGGAGACAAGATGTTGTTGTAGTTTTCACATTATGATGTAATGTAAACTTTATGAATGTATCTAGTGATTCCAAGGCTACTAAACTAATCGGTCTTTCGAGACTTGATCTTTTGTGATCATTCCAAAGTTATGTAATAATGCACTGATTCTGGGTAACATGGGTCAGGGTGTTACAGTTGGTATCAGTGGAAGTTTAGTACAATCATTGGAAGATAGATTTTGATAAACTCTGATTAGAGCACATATCCCTAAGATAGACAATGAGGATTAGTGTAGAAGAACTTCCTAAGATTTTGTTATTGTAGAGATTTTGTGAGTTTTCCAAGCAATACATCCTTTTCTGGATACGAGTAGGTAGAGGCAGCTCTGGCACAAATGTACCTAGGGGTAAAACCCAAAAACACCACTTTGAGCTAGACTCGAACGTGAACAGGTGCACGACAATGGGCCTTGCTGCACTCTTGTTTAAGACACTCCTGGGGGATATTATTAGGATAATTTTCATTTTATTTACAAACCATTATTAAGGGTTTATAAGTATATACTTCCTCAAAAAAACCATTTTTTTATGATTAAGGACTATATCCATAAATAGTTCAAATTAGGTTAAGTGTTTTACAATTATGGAATTATGTATTTTGATTAATAAACTGATCTAGTTTATGCCATTGTTTAGAAGTGGGGCCTACTAGAAGAAATGGAAACCGTATCAATTCACACACTCCATGTAAGGAATTCCATCCTTCTCAAGATAATTATAGCGGAGCTGGTGATGCAACTGGTGCTAATCAGCTAATCACCATACTGGGATGACTCACTCAGGTTATGGATAATAACCTTACCCGTATGGAGCACCCTGATCCACAACATGGAGGATTAATGATAGATCGCTTCATGAGGAAACAACCACCAACATTAAATGGGGGTAAAAATCCAATAGAAGCGGAGAAATGGATAAATTCCTTAGAGAAAATATTCCTAGCCTTGGGGTGTAGCGAAAGGGAAAAAGTTGTCATGGCAGTTTATCACCTCACTGAAGATGCTGATCAATGGTGGTCATTGAGTCAAAACCCGAAGGAAGATGATGAATAATAAAATATGGATTGGAGGGAGTTTAAAGAGATTTTCTTAGAAAAATACTTTCCTCATGACCATCGAGTAGATATGGAAAGGCAATTTCAGAGTCTGAGGAAGGATGAGAATGTCACAAAGTATGATACTAACTTTAAAAGGATTGCGAGGCATGCTGCAGATTTTATATATAACCCAAGAAGTAAGATTGATCATTTATTTTATGGGTTAAAACGGTTTCTCCATCGAGCATTAGTCTCACAATCCTTCTCATCGTATAAAGATATTGTCTCATATGCTATCAAGAAGAAAAAGGAATTCTCTATGTCTTATGACTTTAAAGAAAAGAAAAAGAAGAAGAGATTTACAGATCACTCTGGGAGTGGAAATAAGGTGAAGAAGGGAAAATTTGAATATCCATCATGTAGTAAATGTGGGAAGAAACAACCTTGTATTTTCTTGAATGGAATTGGAGTCTGTTACAAGTGTGGTGAAAAAAGCCACCAAGCTCGTGATAGCAAGGGGAATAAATAAACTATCGATGATCAATGCTGAAATTGCAGGGAGATATGACATTATGCAAATGAATTTCATAATCATCAGGGGAACTTACCTCAGAAAGGTCCAAGGGATCAAGTCCAAGCATATTCTATCACTACTTATGAGGTAGAAGATCTGGAAGACGTGGTGGTCGGTAATTTAATGGTTTCTTCATGTTTAGAAAATTCATTATTTGATTATGGATCATCAAAATGTTTCATATCTTCCTAGTTTTCTATGAATATTAGATATTTCAAATTTGATTTAACAAGGGCTTTGTCAGTAAAAAATTTTAAGGGAAGTATCTTTGCAACAATGTTTTGTGAATCAGTCCCCATTAGAGCATATAAATGTTCTTTATCTGCTGATCTCATCGTCATACCTATGATGGAGTTTGATATAATCCTCAATATGGATTGACTTTAGGACCAAGAATCAAAGATTTATTGTAAGAAGAATGAGTTTATGATTTTTGAGGATGATGATAAGGAACACCTTATCTTTAGAGTAGAATCATCACCATCTAATTCTTATCTAGATCCACCCCCATTAGCTCAACTAAATTAATTATTGGGGAGGAATAGAATGAAATGAATGTGGGTGAGGAAAGTAATATTCAAATTGACGATGTACCTATTGTGAGAGAATATGTTGATGTGTTTCCAGAAGATTTACCCGGACATCCTCCAGAATGAGAAATTGAGTTTTCCATTTATTTAATTCCTAGATCAAGGCCCATATCAAAGACCCCTTATAGAATGGCCACTTTGGAATTAGTGGAACTAAAGAAACAACTAGAGGAATTATGTAATAAGGGATTTATTCTCCCTAGTGTTTCTCTATTGGGAACCCCTATCCTTTCTGTTAAGAAGAAAGATGTATCATTGAGGTTTTGTATCGACTACAAGGAGATCAATGCTATAATAATAATGAATAAGTATCCCCTACCTCGCATTGATGATTTATTTGACCAACTGCATGGAGATAATTACTTTTCAAGGATTGAACTACGATCTGGATATCATCAGTTGTGTGTGAAGAAGGAAGACATTCCAAAGACAACATTTTGAATCAGGATTGGGCATTATGAGTTTACAGAAATGCCTTTTTGGATGACTAATGCACCCTCTATTTTCATGGATGTAATGAACAGAGTTTTCTAGTAATACCATGATGACTTTGTAGTGGTATTTATTGATGATATCTTGGTATACTCCAAAATCTACTATGATCATGAAAATCACTTGTGCATTATGTTGAAGACTCTGAGAAGACATGAATTATATGGGAATTTTAGCAAGTGTGAATTCTGGCTACATGAGATTTCTTTTGTTGTCCATATTTTCTCTAAGGATGGAATATTAGTTGATATTTCTTAATCAAGAGAATTCCATGAATGGCCCGCACCGACGAGTATAACTAAGGTGCATAGTTTTATTGGTTTAGCAGGTTATTATCGACGTTTCGTCCTCAATTTTTCTTGGTTGGCTAACCCATTAACAAAGCTGACACGTAAAGGGGTTAAATTTTTTTTGGACAAAAGAGTGTCAAAAATGTTTTGAAGAAATAAATATAAGATTAGTCAATGCATCTATATCGACTCTACCATCGAGGAATGATGGGTTCGTTATTTATAGTGATGCATCAAAGAAAGGACTTGGTTGTGTTCTTATCCAGAATGACAGATTTATTTCCAATGCATCACGACAGCTAAAAATTCATGAGAAAAACTATCCTACTCATGATCTTGAGTCAACAACTATAATCTTTGCTTTGAATATTTGGGGACAATATCCCTATGGAGAAAAATTTGAGATTTATACTAATCACAAGAGTTTGAAGTATATTTTATCACAGAAAAAACTCAACATGAGGAAAAGTAAATGGCTTGAACTACTCAAGGATTATGATTTCATGATACACTACACCTCAGGGAAGGATAATTAGGTGGAATATGCTTTTAACAGAAAGTATCATGGTGTTTTGAACAAGATGAGAGTTGAAAGGGATCCAATTTTCATTGATTTAGTAAAGACGGATATGGGAATCACCATGAAAGGTGAAACATCAATAATTTTTCAAATGGTTGTTAAACCATATTTACTAGAAAGGATAAAGAGTTCTCATGTCGATGGAGAAGAGTTTACAAAAAAGATTAAAGCTATAAAGGATGGGATATTGAGTGACATTGTGTATGAAGAAGGAATTTTGAAATTTTGTAGGAGACTTTTTGCTCATAATATACTTGATCTAAAAAGGGATTTTTTGGACGATGCTCATAGTTTCAATTTCTCTATACACCATGGGAGCACCAAAATGTATAGAGATTTGAAGGAACATTTTTGGTGGGACAAAATGAAGAGGGAGATTGTTGATTTTGTGTCAAGATGTATGGTTTTTCAACAAGTGAAAGCTGGAAGGCAACAACCTGGGGGAGTATTGCAACCTCTTCCCATACCAGAGTGGAAATGGAATAATATCACGATGGAAATTGTCATGGGACTACCAAAGACTCCAAGAAGGAATGATGCAATATGGGTTATTATTGATCGTCTTACCAAGTCATCACATTTTCTTTCTATAAGGGAAGATTTACCACCACTTTACTTCAAGATTTTGGAAGATTCTTTAGAAGGCCATGGATACTGAACTTCATTTGAGCACTACCTACCACCCTCAAATAGATGGACAATTAGAATGAACTATTAATACCTTAGAAGACTTATTAAGATCTTGCTCACTTGACATTCATGGTATGTGGGATAAGTATTTACCTCTTGTAGAATTTTCCTATAACAATAGTTTCCATTCGAGTATTTAGATGGCACCATATAAAGCATTACACAGAATGAGATGTCATACACCAACCTGTTGGGATGACGTTGGTGAAAGAAAACTCATATGCCCAGAACTGGTGGAGGAAATGATGGAAAAGGTTAAGGTAATCCAAAACCACATCAAAGCATCTCAAAGTAGGCAGAAGAGCTATGCTGACAACCGAAGGAAGGATTTGGAATTTCAGGTAGGAGATAATGTTTTCATCAAGGTATCTCCATGGAAGGGTGTTATACATTTCTGTAAGAAAGTAAAATTGAGTCCCATGTACATCAGACCTTTCGAAATTTTAGAATGCATTGGGGTTGTAGCTTACCATTTGGCAATGCCGCCAAGTATCTCCAAACTTCACGATGTCTTCCATGTATCAATTTTGAGAAAATAAATGCCTGACCCAATGCATGTACTCACATATAGGAATTAGAAATGGAACGCAATCCGTCTTATTGTGAATAGCCTATCAAGATTCTTGATACTATAGGATAAGTGATGAGAAATAGGACAACTCGTCTGGTAAATGTTTTTTGGAGAAACCATAAGATGGAAGAGGCAACGTGGGAACCCAGGGAACTTATGATGAAGAACCACCAAAGTCTTTTTATGCAGTAGTATTCTAGAAATTTTGAGGAAGAAATTATTTGAAGGATGGGAGAATGTAACACCCCAAGCTTCCACAGTATGCATCTCTTTGAATAATACAGTAGCGTGTGTTGTACGCAACTTGGAGTTCTAATACACACCACCACCAATCAAACTAGTAGTTATGAATAGTAATACCCACTTTTAGAAATTTTATACATTTTATCTTTTAAAATGGAATTCATTTTTGGATTCGGAATATCAAAATTATCTTAGGGTGATTATTTGGTACATTTCTGATAACTTTCATATTTTGATGAATAGTGAAAATTAGTAAATTTTAATTAAAAACAACTTTATTAATTGAAATAATTAATGGTGATAAATTATGAAATTGAGTGGGTTTAAAGTATATTTATAATATATTTTTACCATTTAATACAATTTTAGTCATTGGACATAATTTTACTTTTAAACCGGACAAAAACAAGTGTCGATCTTTTGGTAGTTATTATTTCTTAAAAACATGCTTTTGGTTTTGATAGCGGGAATTAATATTAAACTAATTTTTTCCACTTCTGTGTTTCGAATTTAGAAAAACGGATTCCATATTTAGAATCAGGAGGTCCAAATTGTGTAAATGGGTAACTTTTATTTTTAGTGATTTTGAATAATTACTTCTGTAAATATTTTATTTACCATGGTTAAAGGGTAAATCCGGAAAATAAGGGTAAAATAATAATAATAATATAATAATAATAATAAATTACCCTAAAACATGTCCTAACCTGATTATTTGAAACATTTCTTACCATGGGAATATTTGGGTTGATTTTGGGTTCCCATTGATCAACTTGTATGTGATAATGATACTTTATATTAATTAAGTTAAAGTAAATACAAAAATGACATAAGCTTATATATTTTGGAAAAACAATTTTTACATAAGGTTATATATGTTATATTTTCAACTATAAATATTAATTAGAATGATAAAAATATTTCCTAAATAATGGTATTTGATTTATTAT
The DNA here is from genome assembly GCA_963277665.1 of Viscum album. Classification (NCBI taxonomy): domain Eukaryota; kingdom Viridiplantae; phylum Streptophyta; class Magnoliopsida; order Santalales; family Viscaceae; genus Viscum; species Viscum album. Next base: position 1,025,515,714 of record OY728141.1, on the reverse strand, counting down.
TTTTTTACATTGAATAATTAAATATATTTATGGCACAATAATGATGCAGTATTTTACTTTTTAATGAAAGAATCAAATAATTGGTATTATAAAAGAAAAAATAGATATAATTTGAATGTATTGATGACATCCACAAATTTTATTGGTTAATATGACATGTTATGATTGCTTAAATGTATTTTATTCGAATTAATAAATATGTTAAGACTTTATCAAAAAGCAATTATTAAATAATTTCAAAACTGACATAAATGATTTTTTTAAAATATTATATTATTAATTGATATACTATTATTTAGAATCTAAGTTTAGGCAAAAAGACATATATAATGATATTTGTATCATTAATAGACCACTTGGGGGTATCTTGGTTGTATATAGTATGTTTATTAACTATATAATATAAAAATACTAAGAGACAAGGTAAATGTCAAAATATTTAAATAAGAGTTAAAACTAAATGATAAGGCTAATATAGTGACCCAAACCGGTCTATAATCTATTGTTTGAGTGGTTTTTGACCTATCCCCACCTTAACCTTTAAATAATACACTTTTTATCTATTAGTACATGAATATAAATTTATTATAAAATAATATTTCTAGCTTTTCCTAAGGTGCCCCTCACCCCTCTTATAAAAGGGCACTTCCCCTTGCCTATAATTTACACCATCCAAGCCTTTTGTCTCAGCCAAAGCCTACCCAAATATTCTATCAACTTCCATCACTTCAACCTAGTTGACTCATTTTTATCAGAACATCATCCTATGTAGCCCTTTTGATCAAATCAAAAGGAAGAACCTGAAGAGGAGGTAATGTTTTCACCACCCACTTTCAAGTTCCTTTCTTGTTCAACTTTTTCATTCTTTGATTTTTACATTCTAAAATAATATCTCCAATATCTTCTATATATTGTGATGTTATTATAAATATGGTACAACCATATCCAGTATTTTATCTATACTTTTAATGACATGTCACCATACGTGCGTACGTACGGCTTACCGTCTCCACGTTGTGGTGTAATTGTTATTCAAAACATTATTATTTGGATGGGTATGATAATGATGTCTAATTTATGTAAATAATAAATATAACATGATAAATATTCTTTATATAAGATATACCATCCAATTGTATATTATTTTAATTTCAAAATAATGATATTGTCACTCGTGCGTACGTACGGACTACCATCTCCACGAACGCGATGAGATTCATTCCCCATCGTATCAATGCAAGTATAATTATCATTTTATGATTAAAAATAATTTTTAAGGACTTGATTTCTTTCTAGACATTAATATGATACAACCTATCCCTAACAAACACATCTTATATAACAATACATATAAAATAAAACGAGTAAGATAACACCCGAAACGATGATAATACTAAGATATTATTAACAAAGCAATGTTAAAAGATAATATATGATATAATATTTATGTATATGAATCTTGTATAATTTAATAACAATGATTTTTCTATTATATAGGAGGTTAACCTACCCTCGACCAAGAAAAAATACAAGTTAAGAGTTTATTTCACAATCTCTTCATTAACCAAGGTTGTTTATACGTAATTATCTACTGGGACCTCTTTATCATCCACATCCATGTTTTCTAAAAATGTATTTGAAATCATTATTAATATTTTACAGACTATGTGTTGAAGTCATTTATACCCTTGTTTGACATTCTATAAGAATTTCATAAAGGAATCTTTATGTCGTTTTCCAAACAAGGTCCTTTTTAACCTTTTCGACAAAATTAAGGTAAGAATGTCTTTTTTTAAACTTATACGGCAGGTGCAGCTATTTTACACTGTTATAAAATCGTCGAATCTTCCCTTAACATATTATAAGATTATTTTCAAATTAAATGTTTTATTTTATAATTTTGTGACTTTGAAATGATTTCAAAAGAGAGAAATTTATCTAAAATAGTTTTGATTTCAACTATATCAACATCCTTTGAAGAATTTTAAGCTTATTTGATGTTGATTTATAATGATAAAAACATCCATATTGTATTGAAGGCTTTGTGATATTTTTGAATCTGGATGTTTTATTTTTATACCCTTCATGGATTATAGAGAAATTATTGACACTTCGTATGCAAGTTTTAATACGAATGTTTATGTTATGTTTAAATCTGTTCATATGAGGAATGCATTGGACATAATAAGTGACGGGTGTAGCCTTATACAGCTCCTCGATGCATCGTTAGGTCTAATGAGACAAACTAGTGTCTTGGAACAAGTCCTTGACAAAACCATATTTTTAGTCTTGGATCGTGGCCTTGACTATGTGGTTATGATAGTCTGGCATTATGCATTCCATCATTATGAAAGTGGTTATCGATATTGCATGTGATTAGTCAACTAGTTTAATATCCATGTGAATAAGTAAATGGAATTATTTTATTTTATTTCTTCCATATTATGCTGAAGTTCAATTTTAAAAGGATTTTTTAGTTATACATTGCCATAAATGTTTCTGCTTATTTATGAATGTTTCTGCTATATTGTTATCCTTACTATACATTTGAGCTCACCCTTTTCTATGTTTTATTTTTCCCAGGATGTGAATAAGTATTTTATGAATGACCTGAAGGGATAGTATAAGGGGATATGAGTGTAGAGACAATATTTTGTTGTAGTTTCCACTTTACAATGAAATGTAAACTTTATGAATGTATCTAGTGATTCTAAGGCTACTAAACTAATCAGTATTTCGAAACTTTATCTTTTGTTATCATTCCAATACTATGTAATAATGCACTGACTCTGGGTAATTGGGGTAGAGGTGTTATAGGTTCCCATTGAAAATAGTATATATATATATTTTTAAATAACTATTTGCGATGGGAAAATGGGCCCGCCACAAATACATTTTTGCGACGGGACCATCCCAACAGGTTTTTTATATATAAATGGAGAACTATTTGGTATGTGATACCATCACAAATAACCTGTCACAAATACCTCAAATTCAAGTAGTGAAAATAAAAAAAAATATTCTAAAGAATTTTTGATCGAAACAATGGATTTATTAGAACAAATATTCTTTAAAATATTTCAATGCGTTAAAATGATATATTCAAGTAGAGTAATATTTATACATGTTGAGTTTTAGATGCATCAAATCTAATCTCCTATAATTCCATCATATTTATAATAATACCTCTAATGGTGATATTTTTGTTAATCTTAGATTTAGTTTCAATGGAATCAGATATTATACACTTGACAGATCAGTGAATTATGTCTTTGTCCAATTTCATTTTGTAGAACTATTACAATTCTATAATAAAATTATTTCATCCAAATGACATAATTCTAACCATATGATTATATAATTTGTTATTATGATGGAATGAATTTTTATTTAGATAGATGAATCTACATCGTAATGATTGTCTAATTATACTCACACTGATAGACTGAATATCACCACATTAATTAACTACACATCAATCACATTAATAAACGAAATATATTCCACATATATATAATAAAAATCATAACACCAAAATAATAGATATCATCATACTAATATTATAGATCTTATCACTTTGATAGAAAAGATATGGTCATACCAATAAACCAAATATTTTTAAACTGATGGACTACACTATGATAAATACGATAGACTATAATTCATTCATACTGATGTTTCATACATATATATATATATTTAATGTTTATATTATTTTAGTTGATGAATATTTCCATTTGTGATTGAATAATATGTTTTATATAATCATATTCTAAAATACATGGGAAGTATAAAGATGTAAAATATGGTTTTAATAAATTCTTTGTGATTTTAAAAATAAAGTAAAGGGAATATTAAATGTATAAACTTTCAACTCATCAGACATATCTCAAGATAGTTGAGGAAATCAAGAACCAACATAGAATTATTTTTGATGGAAGAATTATTGCAAAGAATGAAAAACTATAATTATATAAAAAATATTTTGAATATATCTAAATGACATATGCTGAAACTATTTAGGCCTACTTTAAAAATTTTAATTATGTTTTTAGAAAAATCATAGGATTTAGATATTTCCTAGGAAATTTTACAATTATTAAAAAACTCATGAGAAACATTCCAGAGTGGTTTGATAAAAAAATACTACCTTAAAAGATAAAAAATATATTTATTTACTAATTTCATGTCGTTATTATTGCATATATTATGAGAAAACCTATAACATTTAGAAATATGATCAAGTAAAAAATGGATTTTGAGGCTATAAAGAAGATGAAAATCCTTGAATTAGAAAATGGGGAAGTGTGGATAATTGAATTGGATTATAACAAAGTCGATGCTAAAAAAAATAATAGAATTTTAATAGTCATATATAAAAAATTATCAAAAATTTAAAATAAAGTACAAAAAATGAAAAATCAAATCAACTTTTTTGAGTGTATAAGAATTAGAATTTATTTTATGAATTATATACCAAGAGAGATATAGAATATAATGATTATTTTGAAGAAACAAATTGATCGAATAAGTGGAGTAAACATTCAGGTAATACAATAAATCCACTAGAAGTAAGAGAAAGCACACTGTAATGGATAATATTAGTATGAGTAATAATAATGTTGAGTATGACTATACTAACAATAATTAATCATAATCTCAAAATTAAAAAATGTTAAAAACATTCCGTTCTAATATTGAAGGAAATGAAGACACTTAAAACAGTGAAGAAGAATAACGTGAAGAAACCAATAGGGTATATTAGCTGATTTTAGAACAGGTTTCCTGTCTCGAGAAGAAAAACATGATAAGGAATTTATAATGTTAAGAAACTAAAATGTGAAAAATAATGTCGTAAATCATGAATTCCTTAAAAAGGAAGATGTGTACTTTGGGGAGATTAAAACCACTTGTTTAATGTTTTAGACTAATATAGATTGTGAAATATTTTTTTAACCAAATCACTATAAAAAGGGGACCTCTGTAAAAATCAATCACGATTCCTTGAGGATGAGAGTAACTTTATGAAGATGAATTATTATTTCAACAATGATTCAGAGGATAAGATTGAATCATTTTGATATGGTAAAAGAATTCATCCCAAGAGTCCAGTAATATATACACTCACCAAAAAAAGTTCATGTGACTATAATAATCATGTATGAGTTATGAAATACATTAAGAAATATTGGGATGAAAAAGAATGTGATAAACACATAAAATCAATTTTAGTAGAAAATTAGTTTAATAAATTGTTTTCTCCATGACTAAGGGAATCAGGTGATGGAATTTATGTTGATCCTCATCAAACTCATCACCAATATAGACCAATATATATATAAGATCAATATTATGTGGATACTATTGCGGATGAATTATATTTGGTAACAATGTGTATACATTTTTAAACAACATGTATCTCCTTGTAAATGGACATGAACAAAGGGGGGTGGGATAATTGAAGAAAAGAGTGTAAATTTCTTAAGGTGAATGAAGAAATAAAAAAATAATCATGAGTTAAATTTATCAAAAAGAAAATTTGATTTGATTTTTTTGATTAATTTTTGGAAGGTATAAGAAACTAGGTCACTATGATGAAGAATGTTTGAAACCATTGTTGATTCATGTTTAATATTCTAAAATGGAAAAGGCTGTTGGAGAGAATAAAATTAAAGAATGAGATTTTTTGTTGAGAATACTATAAAATCCAGAAAAATGAACAAACATTGGATTCTTGATAGGGGTAATTTGGGACATATGATAGGTTATTTAACGATCTTGAATAATATCAAAGAATGTGAAAGGGGAACATATGATTGTTTATATAATGATATTGAATAATATTGATGAATGTGAAGGGGGATTTACTTTTGTAAATGATAGTTTCTTAAAACATAAAGGAATATGAATAGATATTATTGAGTTTCAAAATTATAAATTAAATGATCATTTTTATATTTATGGTATTAAATATAAATTAAGTAGTGTTATCCAACATTATGATGATGGTAAGGTATTTATCTAATGAAAATTTTATTGGATCCTTAGTAGTTTAAAATAATGAAAGTGTTGTATCTAATGGATAAGGAACTAGTATCAATCTATTCTAAATTGAAGATCCTTGTCACCTGGGATACATAATTGTTAATGATGAAAGTACATTGTGGAACCAAATACTTGGGAATCGTGGCTTTGAAATTATGATAACACTTTTTAAAAATGGTATTATAATGAACATACAAATATTAAAAATAAAAGAAGATGTTGTTTGAATAAATGTAGTGAATAGAATAATGGTTAGTGACATAAATATGAAAAATGAAATCTAATCCACCAGACTTCATGATCTAATGAAATATTATATATATGGGATGATGATAAATAAATCATAAAATGTGATTTTTAGTTTATTACTTTCATTGACTAATTCAATCGGATAGAGACCATAATGTTTATGAAAAATAAATTAGAATATGTAGAGATGTTCAAATGTATTACAAGGGATTTTGAGAAAGAAATGGGTGTATATTTACTGAAGTTGAAAAAATAAAATATAATGGTTTATAAAAGTAACTCTCTTGGATCCTATTAAAAGAAAGATGGAATTAAAAACCAATATAGTCTCCCCTATATAGCTCAATAATATTTAGTTGAATAAATGGGGAAATGATTAGTATAAATGTGAAGAACTGTTCTTATTGAATGAAACAATACTAAATTCTTCTACATTGATTATTTGAGTATAAATTTTCATATTCATTACATATGATTGTTTTGATTAATTTTAAATTATCCCAAATTAGATGTGGTATAATAAAAACCCAATGATCAAATAATATAATTTTTTTGGAAGCCCTTGTTTACATGAGATTAAAAATTCAGATTTTGGAATATTTGATGAAAAAGATGAAGATGGAATTTTCATGGGGTAATAATCAAAAATAATAATTTACATGTTTTTGAATAAATGTCTAAAACTGTAGTTTGATTATTTGATAAAAAAGTCATTTAAAATATAACATCTTTGAAAAAATAAATTGAATATGATGGTAAAATGTTATGAATGATTAAACGATTATTTCCAAAGAAGATAGTGAGAAGAAACATGATTTCCAGAATAATGTTGTACATATTGATTGAGATAAGTATTGTAATGAAGAAAGAAATACTAGAAAAAAATATCTATTGTTATGAACATTAAAAAAGTAGGTATAATCTTATATCATAATTGAATATTAACTAATAAATGGGATTCCCCAGCGAACGCTATTGATGAAGACTCTCTTGGCCTAATGGTGATGGCTGCTCAGGTGGTCCCTCACCTTTTGGAGGGGGAGGGACAATCAATTCCTGACATCAACCCTCATAATCACCCCTTATTTAAATTTATAAACCTAATTTCCTCCCGTCCTTCCCTAGAACCCTCATTTTTTCTAATGCCCCATATTGTTTCAATGACTTTCTGTAACTCCTGCTTTCTCTCTCTCAAAGTTCTATGATTCCTATTGACTCCTAAATCCATTTTTTATTGAAAACATCAAAAAATGATGGAAATTATTTGATGCCTTTTACTGGTTTTTCTTCTACCCTTAGGGATTATTTGAACGCACAATGAAGAGTCTCCTAAAAAATTTGCATATCATGAACTTCTTTTCTTCATAGGATGACTTGATTTGGGGATGGTATAAAGCCCCCTGCAGCTGCAACAAGTCCTATTTCTCCCTATTCTGGTGGAACTTGAATTATCATATGAGACATGATAACCGGAAAATGGATATTTGGGTATGGTTTCCCAAACACCCACTCCCCATCAAGAATCCATTGAATTTTTATATGTTAGGGATCCTCATTGGAGGCTATTTATGTTTTAATAGCAGAACCAGATCAGTGTGTCACCCAATTTCATTGAGAATTTGAATGGGAGTTGATATATCTAGATCAGAGATAATATTTTTTGGATTACCATTAGGGATGATTTCCAATATAAGAGGTCCATTTTCATTGAATCGTGGTGTGATATTTTCTATTTGTGAAAATGAATGGGTCACCTGACAATGAAGTGCAGGCGTGGGAGTGTGAACAATTTCTTGATGTTGGATGAAGGGATTGTATGTAGTGGAAAATATTTGGATTCTACTAAAGATGTTGACCTGATGAAAAATACCCATTCTATCTGTATCAATGGATCTGAGACCGCACCCCCTAGTCCACAAGAGTATAGGGGGTCATCGAGGTATTCCTATTCTACGGGGCTCACAGCGTCTTAGATCGCTATATATAGAACAATAATGGATATTAATACCCATAAGGGGTAATGGATGGTTAATAAAGACTCATATGTTCCTGATGGGGTAACCTCTTAAACTCAAATGGTTCAAGGAACTTTAATGAAGTTTATAAAGTTGTTTGATTGTAGTTCAAGGGAAGGGGAGGCCAGACCCTTATCTTATCCTAAGGTATCCGATGTAATTTAGATCCCATGAATTACTTCACTGCCCACCATTGTGAACTCCAATGATGATGGATACACATAGTAAGGGTTATTTGAAGACTTGCATATGAATTATTTTTGTGGAACTGTGAAAATTGGTATTGGTGTGTCAGTGGAATTCATAGAACATGAAGGATCTATTTTTAAAAATAAGAAGGTGAGATCATGATTTAATATAGATAATAAATTCTAGATTCTAGGAGATCAAATTTTGGGTAAAAATGATATAGAAGGATGATATTAAATAAAGAAAAAATGAATAAGAATACCACTCTAATGATGGGATTATAAGCTATCAATGACCTGGTTCATCCAGTTTAGCACTATGTGAGTGATAATGAATCAGATTCCATATCTGTTTTGGAGTGGGAACACGATCATCATAACATGAGGGTAGTTGGGTATAGATTGAGGAATGGAATCCTAGGCCAGGTCCCTATGAACTTTCCATTCAACAAAAAGGAAAATGATAATAAGAATAGATTATACTCTAACATTTTAAACCATACGGTCACTGGATCAGCTATAAAACTGAAGATAATTGAGAAAAAGGCTAGAAAATATATAATATAGTTTCATAATTATTTCTCTACATGGGGCCAGTATCACATATTTTTTATAAGAATATAAGAATAATTCTTCTCCTCTATTCTAATGATGACATGTTTGAGGAATATTTCATTATTAATATTCCCAAGGAGGTGGTTGATAGAATATTCAAAAGATCAATCTGGGTTCCTCTTAATGATGAACAGGCTGATTAGATCAACAAAAAGGATAGAATATTGTCATGTGGAATAAAAAGGGGAAAATTAATTTAGTTTAATATATCCATACATGGGACATGATGGAAAACCATTTTGAGAACCTTATCAAGGCTAATACAGATATTCAATTAACTTTTATGTAATGAGGATTATACAAGGTTAGTAACCTCAATAATATTATATTGGTTTATAATGATTTTATTAATTAATTTTGTGTCTAATGTACTTATTTTATATCATATTTGGTTTCAAAATTTAGTTATAAAATATCTGTGGTAATAAAATATTTAATTTTTATGTTCATTAAATATTACAATGCCCCAGTTCATACAGAACAAAAATTGAAATTTGAGAATCTAACAACAATAATCTCATAGGTGGAACCAAAATTTGATTCTGATTTAATTTATATAAATAAAGTTTATATTCAATGAATATATAGTTATATGAAATTTATAATAACAACAATTATGTTCATGATCCAGAACAGGTAGGAAAACATTTTATTAGAAAATCCTGGTTATTGAGAAAAAAGCTTGACGAAAATGGAGGTATATCAAGAATATAACCATGAATATTTTGAAAAGGTTACCCAATAGCGAAAGATTTTGGTTTTGGAGATAATTTTTCTCATGTTGTGAGAGTTGAAATGGTAATAATTTTATTGGATGTTACTGCACATCGAAATGAAAAATTCTATCAGATGTATGTTAAATATGCTTTCCTAAATAGAGAAATAAAATAAGTTTTTATTACGAAACCTTGTGGGTTCATACATAAAAATATGGTACCGTGGTATTTAAACTGGAGAATGATTTATAGTTATTGAAATATACCTCTCAGGCTCAGTACACTAAACAAGAATTTTTTCATAAGAAGTTTTACTTTTCTAAAGAATAAATTGATATTAACTTCTATGCGAAGAATATGAGAACACGTACCCTAATCGTAATCATTTATGTTGATGATATTTTTTTATATATAGTGATATTACTTTTGAATAATTATCTGAGAAAATATATAATAACTTTGAGATTCTAATTCTTAGAGTGTTATCTTTATTTCTTAGCATCAAAGTTCAATAAAAGTGAAGATACATATGCCTTTCTAAAGAAAATTATCCCAATGAGTTATTAAAAAATTTTGGAATTATAAATTAAAATTATTATTTTAAACTTATCTCTATTAGTATGAAGTAGAGTGAAAATGAATCCAGGAAACCTGTGAACCACAAAGACTTTTATAATTTCATAGGAACATTAATTTATCTTACTACTTCAATATTTTACATTGTATAAATTTATACTTTATTCGAACGATATTATTATGAAATAAATGAATCATGCTTCTTGGAAGAAAAAAGCATAATTAGACATGTTAGTGTAATATCATATTATTTCATGATGTATAAAATAAGTAATGAGGTTATCTTTTTGAGGTTCATTAATGCATATTGATTTGAGTATTTTATTGATATAAGAAAAAAATCAAGAGGGAGTTTCATCATGGGAGAACAATGTGTGATATAGATTAATAAGAAATAAGGTAACACTACCTTGAGTACAATGGAAATTTATTTGTTACCCCACCCAATATTATATAAAAATGATGTGGATAGAAGTTCATCAAGAATATTTGAGTTGGAATATTGGTAAAACATTTAATATTCTTTATGATAATAAAATATAATTTATCTTTTAAAAAATACTGTATAACACTCCACATAAAATTACATTGATATTAAGTATCATTTTATAAAATATATTTTTTTCTGGTGGTTATGTTACACATGAATATATTTCAAAAATGTATCAAATTAATGATTTTTTTACCAATGATATACCAAAGAAAATATATTAGGAATTAAGGCTGCAACTAAATGTTCATACTCCATCAATGGATTTTTAAACATCATAAGGAAAAGTAACCCCATGATCCATTTTGTCTTATTGTCAAAGGGGGAGATAAAATAAAAATACATATTAAAGTCATATATAAATATAAATATTGTGTTATCATAAAAAAGAGTATAGAAAAATTTTTAGGGGATTTTATCTTATCATGGTAACAAAATTTTGTATCCCTTAGGAATGAAATTCCATCAAAAAAAATCTTTATCTATAAATATTGTCTTAAGAAATTATATATTATAAAGGTTTCGATTTGATAAAATGTTGAGAAAATATTTGTTGAAAAGTGTTGTGAAGAATGTTGTGAAAGTTCTAAATAATTACAAATTGGGAGATTGAATATCCTTTGGGTTGTTTGTGTAATATGTTGTATACATTTTATCATCATCCTATTATGGATGTTTTTTTATTAGATAATAATGTGTTAATAGAGTTGATAATAAATGTTCCCTTAGATGTTAATAATAGGTTTTTTAATTTGTTAGATTGTTCAATGCTGATCTTCATGTTCAAAAAAACATGAAGATACACTTAATTCTAGTTGAGTTTGTATGAATTTGTAATAAGAAGGAGTAGTTTAATTAATTAAAAAAATAAAAGTTACATGTTATACTTAGTTGATGCTACAATGAGGTGAAGTTTCAACCTAATAATAGGCTAGATAATAATGGAGGCCAATGACATGAGTATACCAGATAGGGGAATTTTATGATTCTATATTGATGAAATTGTTGGATAATGAAGCTCCAAAAGGTTCATGTTGATGCATCTATATATACATGGTGTAAAAATTTAAATGTGAATGTTGAATAATTTTGAGGTTTCCAAGTTAAAGATTATTAGTTTTCAAAGATCAAAGTTATGTTATCATGGAGGATGAAGACATATCAAAAGTCTATATGAATGATTCCATTGTGAAATGAACCATCTGAACTTATTTTGAATGAAATAGTCATTTTCACTATAGGGATAGTAATGTTTTCAAGATAATCTAATATAATTTCATATAGTTTACCCAAAAAATGTACAAGTTGAATCAGATGGAGCGACATGGTGTCTATTGATCATCAAAGTGATTTTGTGAGAAAGTTTGTAAGAAGTTTGAGAAAAATTTATGATCTATTGGATTGAAAAATAACAAAATAATTTCGATTAGGGGAGTAATAAGTGTATCACTATGAGATAGAAGATGATAATTGAATCCCAAAGTATGAGTTTAACAAAGTCATGTAAATCGGTCAAATTTTCATTATATAGACAATAATTAGACAATGAATTTTTATTTAATTGGTATGATGAATCATAAATGTTTTAACAAACTATTTTTCTATGATCCAAGATCATAATGGTAGTTAAGAAGACATAGGATGATTGGAAAGAGGAATGCCAACACATCTAATAGGTCAATCTAGACAGATAGAATATAAAACCATTGTCCAGACATTCAACGGATAGAGAAAAGTAAAATGAACCTGATAGAGGAAAACTTAATGGTTTGAGAATCTCATAATGAATTCATTATAAGATCTATCACCATAAAATGTTCTAAGGATATTTACATAAATTTTTTGATTCCCCATGTAATGATAATGTTGATATATTAATTAAACATTTTTGTATCTAGTGAGTCTAAGGATTTTTTAAAGGAACAGAGATAATTCCAGAAACATCAAGAATGTTCGGGACTTCATGGGAAATGTCTCACTAAATTTATTTTTGATTAGAAATTTTTAAACTTCTAATTTTAGTTCTGTAGGTAAAATATTTGTGCTCCTATATTTTTTATAGGTGTTAGCGTATATAAACAAGGTGAAAGTTCTATATGAATTGATGTTTATCATATGAGAGAGAGAGAGAGAGAGATAGTCTTGATGATTTCCGAGAAGTGAGAGTTTAATACCAAGGAAAACTTTGGTTGAATAAGACGCACCAGATAATGAATTTTCTTAGGGGAATTTGATAGAGGTTTAGTAATCATAAGGGCCTCAGACAAATTTTTAAAGATTTGATGCATTCAATATAACATCAGGAAGAGTAATAGTGTTTTTTTATTCAAAAAAGCACCGATCATATTATTAGTTTTTTGTACCACCAAATAGATCCATATATAATGATGGAGAATATTATTAGATGACGTATTATTGGATAGAGAAGGTATGATATGGATAATGTTTTATACGAAGTTCATGTGAGATATTTTAAAATTTTATTATTACAATTTTGAATTAAAATATAAGATTACATTCCAAATAAAAAGATTCATTATGATAAACTATCAGAGTATTGAGGGAGTCTAATGGGAGTTGAATAAATTTTATTCACCTCATATTATAGTGAATTTCAATGGACCAATAAGAAAAAACATTTCTAGTATGCAGTCACCCATACTGGGGGAGAACCATTTAATTCGGTGTGATATGCTTTAATTTTATATGTCTGGATGATATATATAAAGTGGAAGGGTATAAATATATAACAATTAAGAGGTGTTTATTTAATGAGAGATGAAGTTGTAAAATATTACCACTAATTCAACTCCCCATTCTCAATGGTTCTTACACTCTTGAAAACATCAATTAGTATTATCTAATCAATGTTCCCCATGGATTATCATCACATTTCAGATCATTGTTAATCAAAAAGTAGTGAATAGAAAAGGAATACCGACCATAAATGGAATAATTGAAATTATTAAAAAAAATAATGACACCCCATATTCTGTTTCTTGGATTAAAATTATTTTATACAACAAGAAACCTGTTTAAGTCCATTAGTAATGATACTCGTATAACATTTTTTGAAAAAATAAATCATGATGTTGAAAAGAATATATAAAATACTATTCAAAATAAATTGTAAGAAAATGTTTATAGAAATTTTATGGGTCTCAAGACATTTAATGGTACTTATTATAAAATTTAAATCACCAATGAGGGAATTATAAAATTCAAGAAAGAAAATAAAAATAAAAATTTGGAGTTGAAATTTCAATGATATTGGAAGTATTGATGACAAAACTATTGATGAGTACATTACTAGTGTTAATGGTGTTGTTAAAACATCATAGTATTAAGATATGTCTTAGAATATTGTACCATTGTTAAGAAACTAGTTAGAAAATTTTAAATCTAGTTTTATCCTCAAATATAATCCTAATAAGATAAAGGTGATTTATCTATTTAAGAACTGATTTTTTTTACTAATGCATATAAGATGAGGAATGATATTACATTCCATAATAATATCATAGATTAAATAGATTTTAAGTCTATGAATAAGTTCAAAATCAATTAAATAAAACATTATACTGTAACACCCAGATATTTTAATGAATTGTTTTCTTTAAATAATTTTATTTCATCGACAACTTGTGTTACATGAAACATCGATTTTAGTCAAATCAGAAAAAATTATTATGATATTATGTGCCCATTATACAATAGTTATTAAATTGCTATGTATGATATGAATAACTTATTTATCTAATATATAATTTTCCAACTCCCTTATAATTTATTAATTAAATCTTTTAAAATAGTTAATTTTTTTTAATAATGTCACTTTGTTCATAAAAATTTACTTTACTTTAGAAATGATTTTTATTAAATATTTTTAAGAAAATGATTTAATTAATATATTTTAAAATTCGAAACATTATTTAATAAAATTAACTTCAATTTTGAGATCTTCATGTTAAAATTATCTAGTTATTACATTTTGGTTATTTGCTAAAATTTTTTATTTTCCAAGGAATAATGAAAAATATCGATTTTTATTAAAAATGTATACCATTTTAAAGTATCTAAAAAGTGAATTTTTTTTATATTATTTTTAAAATATAATTAGTTCAATTTTATTTAAATTAGATTTTTAAAATAGATTTTATTCATGAATTTAGAATAAATAAATTCTTATTAAAGGGTTTTTTTTGAAAAACTGTTTTTCATTGCATTTTTGGATTTAAATTTAAATTAAAATTTCAAATTATCATATTTTTAATATAAAAAATTGGATTATATTTTTAGAATCATTTTTTATAAATTTAATAAATAGTCCCCTCTAATTTTTTTCAATACGAATTTTAACCTTGGTAATTCTTGGTACCATGTTAAATGGTAATTCATGTAATTAATGTTAAAAATAAAATGATAAATATTATAAAATAGGCCTAACAATTACCTCAATTTTATTTAATGATTTAACATCATCTTTAATCATCCAAAATTTGGTTATTTGAATTTTTATGGTTGTTTGGATGATAATTTTACCTTTATAAAATTTTATTTCATGAAAAGTAAAACATGTAACACTCTTGTTTTTAATAACTATAATATTTTTAATAAGGGGTAATAGAGAGGATACATTTGAATATAAATATTATTTTAAACATAAAATATATATCTTTATCCTAATAATTATTTTTAAAAATTTTAGTAAATATATAATTACCTTTAATGTCTACACAACGTTGATGGAGTAATTATTAATTAAATGGAAAAATAAAAAAATGATATTAAAAATATTAAAAGTATTATAATTTGAAAAAATTTAGGTGATCCTATAATTTTATATTGGACCATGAAATTTTGGATATGTCTAAAAATATTATTTTCTAATTCAATGTGTTTTCATTATGTCATTAATGTTAAAGGAATGATTAGTGTTAAAATTGACTATAATGATATTTCACGAAAATAATATTTTATTAAATTATTTAAAAATCATAAAAATATTAAATATGGAAAAATGGGATAATATATTGTCTAAAGGTTCATCCATTATACATTTATGAGTAAATAGTTTCCTTATATGTAAAATTATAACCTTTTAAGAGTGAAAAATATGTTACATCAATTAATGTTAAAATTTGTTTATTAAGCTTTTAAACAAAGTATAATGTTTAAAATAGCACACAACTAGTCAAAATTTTATTTTATGATGATATTTCAAACTTATCTTACCCAAGGTTCAAACTAATTGTCATTTGGATGTTTTTTTCTCTATAATAGTCATATTATATATATATATATATATTACGAGATTCAAAGAGTCTAATTCCCTTATCTTGTAAAAGGGAACCTACTCCATCATGTATTTAAACCACACATATTATTTTACCATTAAATTAATATAAAAATATATCATAAAAACATTACTATAAACATTATATAAGTTTCATTATTCCCAAAATACCAATCCTTGAGCCCTTTATAAGAGATATAAGAGAGTCATTTTCAAGAAGCGGTAATCACCATAACCTATCACTTTATTTTTTTATACTCTTATTTATATAATAATAATCAATGATATTTGTGATAAAATAATAAATTAACTATCCTAAATATTATAAAATTTTATTTTAATTATTATAAAAACACCATTATAAATCCTCTTTCCGACAAAATAAGAAGTAAAAGTATCACTCGTGCGTATGTACGACCTGCAATCTCTTCATAATGATACAATTCATTTTTCATAATCATAATTTCTAGAGGGGTATTATTATTGGTTTATTTTGTGTGTTTTATATTTGTTAAATTATTATATTTCTAAAATTATGATATCTTTTCTACCTTCTTACTAACCAATCTGTTGGGAAATGATAATGTCGTTCATGCGTACGTGTCGACTACCATCTCCATGATGTGATGAGAATCATTTTTCATTTATATTTTACTTTTATCATAATAATCCTGAATTTGATGAATATATATCATATATATAACATATCTAATATTCTTTAAAGGTGAATTTTAATTTACCTTTCTCTAAATTAATCAATCAAAGAATAATAATAGTTTTCATGCGTACGTAGAACTTACTCCATGAATGGTTTAATTAATATTTAAATATATACTATTAATGAATTATTATAAATGATTTTAACTCCATATTATCTTTATTCAATTGCTGGTACTATGATCAATGTATAAGGACTTGGATAGCCGAACCGAAACATTCTTGGAAAACAACACTTTTATCACCCAGAACATTGATTTTTAATAGAAATATTAATTAATAAGTGATAATATGTTATAAATAAATCAATAATTTTACTATAGATATGAATATTGTTATGGAATACATTTATAATAAATATAGTTTTATTATATAAGAGGTTATATGTTGAATGAAGAAATATGAGACTTGAGGTAATATATTTTCATATCACTTTTATGTTGGAGTTGGTGGCCTAGAACCAACTATATTTTACTTTATTCATTAATAAATACCTTACCATATCTCCATTGTTATTTTTTGTGAAAATTCATGTGATAATTTTCTAAGGATAGCTGTTGCATTAAAGGGTCATAGCGGATCCTTGCTTTGATGGGAATCCAGAAGTGCCATACCACTGTTCTTGAATATATATTCTATGGCCGGATGATGTTATTTGAGGGAAACAAATAATTCAGGCCATTAAGGGTGAGGACTCATAAAAATTTGAGGCACCTTCTCATGGTGTACGCCCTTGGTAATATCCAGGAGGATATTATGAGAACGATACCTTCTGGTAGGAAATCCACATTTCATAGTATCATTGGATGTTCCTATCTACGGACATGTGTATTGGTCCATAGACATTAAGATTATAATTAATGGGTATTAAAAATTGCGCACTTATATGTAATGATGTAAACTGTGACAACACACTGTTCGCAGTGAGGTAGGATACGTTGGGTGTGTCACGAGTGATACTACATTAATAGATAATGCGAGAAAGTATTTGTCCCTTATGTTCCGTAACAAAAGTATGCATCTCAGTCCCTTTGATGGAATTTATATGGACTAAATAAATCCATGGCCATGGTAAGGTATGGGGGAGTTCAATTCCTAGAAGTCAAATAATTAATAATCAAGCACATGGGTTGAGGGCCCTATCATGCAACCCACTTGATTAGAGATATCGAGACAAGGGATTAGATTACACGGTAAGAGTTTGTATGAGGTGACATGTCAATGTGGAGTCAAATTATTTATATTGGGTTCCATGACCCATTTCTAGATAGTAATCTTGGAATTTAGGCAAGCCGACCTAATGCCATCAAGAAAGAGGCTTAGAGAGTTACACACTAAGTGTATCCGAGTAACTCAAGTAGAATAAATATTATTCCAGTATGTGGTTTAATAATTAATCAAGGAATCCTAAATCGTTTTAATTTTGGAGGAAGAATAAAAGAAAAAACAAGATATACAGGTTGTCTACATTGATTGTACACGCTGTGTGGTTTCCATTTTAGAAAGGAAATGAAAAAAAGTACATGCCGTGTGTTAATGATTACACGTCGTCATGTTTTTCCAGTCGGGATTTTGAGGAAATAATATTGTTTTATTAAATGATATTTACTATAATCAGCGTGGGCGCATGTCAAGGAATTAATGATTTGACAAGGGGGTTTTCAATAAGGGTTAATGAAATAAATAAAACGTGTAACACGTTTATCTAGTGTCATAACTCTATAAACTCAAACCCGATTATAAATATCTGAACGACCCCAACACTTTTCCATGAATCATTGTGCACAACAATACTAGAAAATTTTCTCAAGGACAAAAGAACTCCTTCCTCCAAGAATGCTCTCAAGACCAATAGAGATCCTCCTCCATCAAATTAAGTCAATCTAAGGCAGCCAACACAAGAAAAGGTTCTCCATGCTAGCACCAGATGATTCATTTGGCGACATCCAGAGATACGTGGTGCATGTGTGGATCACTACTAGGGGAAGTCTACACTTGGCTTCTGTGACACAACCATGAATCACATCAAAACATGACTGGAAAACATCAATTAAAAAATAATTCCATCAAGTTAATTATTTTCAAATAATTAAATTAATTATAAACAACATATGATGATCCTCTCGATGTGTAACACCCCAAGATTTTATGAAAAATATTCTTTTTAATTTCATTGATGTCTTGTGTTGTACGCTACACCAAATGGAGCTTGCACTACATGCATCCTTCAATTGGCTTGCTTTACATGCAATCATGACCTTCCATGATAGCGAGTGTTGTACGCAATATCGAGTTTCACTAAATAACGATATGTTATTAAAATATTATATAAACTAGCCGTTAAGAATAGTAATACCCAATTTTTGAAATTTTATAAATTTTATCTATCAAAATGGACTTCATTTTTGGATTCGTAATTTCGAAATTAGCCTAGGGTGAATTTTTTGTATTTTTCTGAAAAATTTCAATTTTTGATGAATAGTGAAAACACTGGATTACTATTTAAAAACCGACTTTTTATTTAAATAATTATTTATTTTATTTAAATTTATTTTAGGTCAAAATTGACACATAATACCTATATATGTTCAATGTAATTAATTGGATTCATTTTATAATAATTTTAGATATATATAAATTTTATTGAACTTTTCACCGTCTTTTACCCACCTCCTAGGATAAATTGGAAATTCACATAAAACTTTTTTTTATCGCTTATGTGAGTGGAATTTCAAAAATCCTAGAGACACGGTTAATATCAAGGACTAAAATGTGGTTCAATGAGATGAAAATAATTTTTGGTGAATAGTAACTTTTTACTTTATTTACCACGGTTAAAAGTAAATAGGGTAAGTAAGGGTAAAAATGATATTATAATTGCCCTAAAACATGTTCTAATTCTATTTGATAAGTTTAATTAGACAAAAAACAACATTAGGAATAATATATGACCATTTAGGTCCACTTGGATTAGATTAAGACATTTATTATTAATTTATTTAAAGAAGGGTTAAAATAGTTAAAATCAAAGTTTATTCACTAAATCATTTTTAATATTTGGTTATACATTTGATAAATTCGAATATAAATATTCATTAAAAATATAAAAATATTTAATACCTAATGGTATTTTATTTATAAATTTTAGAAATTAAATAATATAAGTTATTTATGACACAATAGAGATGCAATTATTACCTAAATAATGAAATATTAATATAATTGGTGCTATAAATTCCAAAATAAATGTAATTTGAGACTTTTTATGAATTAAACTAATTTTATAGGTTAATATGACATGTTATTATTGAATTAATTAACTTTTTTAGAACTAATCACGCTGTTATAATTTTCACAAAAAATCCATTGCCAAATAGTGTCAAAATTGACATAAAATATTTTTTAAAACAAATATTATATTATTTATTGTTATTATATTTCTAAAAATAAAAGGTTCATCCAAGAAACTTATATCATGATAGGTGTATCATTAATGGACCACTTGGGGGTCTCTTTGATGTATATGGTATGTTAATTAACTATATAATATAAAATTACAAAGAGACATGGTAAATGTCAATCTAATTAACTAAGAGATAAAACTAAACGATATGGTTAATATAATGACCCAAACCTATCTAAAATCTATTGGTTGAGAGGATTTAGACCCATCCACACCTTAACTTCAAAATAAATCAATTTTGAGATATTAAAAACCAAATATGACTTTGTTATAATATAATATTTTATGTTCTTCCAAAGGTGCCCCTCTCCTCCATAATAAAAAGGGCACCCCTTCCATCTTCTCTTAACACCCTTTTGAGCCTTGATGATCAGACAAACCCTGCCCATTTATCTTCTCCACTTCCCTAGAAACATTTTGGAGGTTCTGTTCTTCTCAAAATACCAACTCTACTTCCTTTAGACGAAGCTTAAAGGAGGAGCGTCGAAGAAGAGGTAATCTCTTCTTCCAATTTTCTCAAGTTTATTTCTTCTTCTACTTATTCTTCATTAGTTTTCTCTTTATAAAGAAATAAAATATGTATTTCTTATATACTTATATGTTATTATAAATATGAAACAACCTTATTTCACCTTCTATCTATCCTATAGAAAACCAAATCCCCGCGCATGAGTACGTACGGAATACCGTCACCACGCCGTGGTGTAATCTGTTTTCGACCACCACCATACTTGGATGGGTATAATGGTGTAAATAAATAACTATATATGATTATTGTAAAGTTATATTTATTCTTAAATATTATACATACACTTCAATACAATTCCACGATCATGGAAATGATATCATCACTCGTGCGTACGTAAGGACTACCGTCTCCACGACGCAATGAGATTCATTCTCCATGTTAACCATTCATAAATGATTATAAAGTATTTATAATGAATAATAATGAAATATATGACATTATAATGATACTGAATTTATGTATATATATATGTAATCTATTTAATTCCATTCAATTCAATAAGAAAACGAAAACAACGTTCATGCGTACGTACGACCTACCGTCTCCATGAATGGTGTATTTCATTCCATTTATCGATATATCATATATATATATGTATATGTTGAATATATATTATATATAAATCATGTTTTACATTATTTAATTATGTAAATCAGTATATAATTAATAATATCACAAACAACAAGTTGAAACATGTACGATAAATGAAACGATTTAACCCAAAATTCCACATTAACATGGACTTTACAAAAGAACAAGTAATATAAAGTCATAAGTGAACCATATATGATATCATAACAATGAATATGATTCTTTAATAAGTCAATGAAATTAATTAAATCATCATACAGGAGGATTGGATACATACGAAGCATATCAAACGTAAGGTAAGGGATAACTGTTCCAATCTCACTCTTATCCGAGATTGTTTATTCGTAAGTATTTATTGGGGTTTTGTTATCATCCATGACCCTATTTTCTAATTTTTTTTAATGTATGTTTACTAGACTTTTTACCCATTTTTGAATTTACCACATGTTATGAATCAAATCTTACTTTTGTTTACCACCCGAGAAACTTTTTGACTTTTCCGAAAAAAGTACGAGGAGAATGTTATTTTTAACTTATACGGCATGAACGGACTTTTACGGTTTCATAACGCCTCATTTTCATGAAGCTTCCTCTACAAGATTTCATGATTATTTTCAAAAAACCCTTTTATTTTTAATTTTCATGGAATTTTGTGAAAATAAAATGATTTTGATGAAGAAAGGATGTTTTCCTCAAGAATTCATTTCAAGTGTTTTATCAAAACTATTTTCCATCTAAAATGACATTATTTAAAATGTTTATCTTTTAAATATAATTTATCTATTATTTACATGGTTTTATTCTTTTTATGATGAAATGATATCCATTTTTTTATATGGATTATGTTATGATGACATGATGTTTAAGAATTCCCTTCTATTACATGGGTTATGCTATGATGTATGATTTATGATTTTGTGGCACATGAAAGAATGATTTCATTATGAGATGGGTGAGACCTATATCTGCCTCCAATGCATTGGGTAAAGATTTAAATCACATGAGGTAGACTTGGCTGGAACGGTAAGTTAATCATGTTCAGTAATACCGGACTGGAACGAGGAGTGAACTCGATTCAGAAAGGGACTTTTTCCACTAAGACGGTCTTGGAAGCAATGCCTTGGCTACTATAGAAATCATATCATGTGCTTCCCGATTTCCACAATCACCTATTTTATTCCCAAGCTATTTTACCAGGATTAAGGTTTCTTTAGGATCTATGCCTTATGTACTGTCATGTTTTATGTCATTTCCCATGATTTTGATTTTTAAACATTTTGTTCATGTTTTAAGTTCAAATGTATATGATTTGTTTTATTTTATCCATGCTTTCCCTTACTAAGCATTTGAGCTCACCCCTTATATGTTTTCTTTTCCCCAGGATTTAAAGAATGGTTTTAGGTAAGAAAACCGAAAGTGGAAGATCTTTATCGGAGATGTTGAAGATCTTTCACCACGATTAGAAGATTATGTTCCGAGTTTCCGAAGACACTACACTATTACTGTCCTTGTGTGTCTGTTTTTGTTATGTATTAAGTATTCCGTAAAAGTAATGAAATGTCTATGTACGTCAAGATTTGGGTCTCTACAGTTGGTATAAGAGGTTAGGTTTAGTTAACCTTTGTAAACAAGGACGCAAAAACTTTAGTGAGATCCCTAGAGATATTTCTAAGGTATGCCTAGGGATGTACCTAAGGATAAGTATATGTATAGGTTATATTCCAAGAATTACGGTAATGATATTAGAATTATAACTAATATGTTAGATATTGAAGGTACTCCCCCTTTTTTATTTTGTTTTCCCAAGCATGATTTTGGTCTCTCACACAATTATTTTTGGGTTTTAGAAGATGGCTGGAACCCGAAGGAACCGTGTTGATTAATGTAATGGAAAATTGAATGATTGTCCTCATGAACAAACCAATGTAATGGGAGATGGAGTGAAAAATCATAGATCTATACTTACGTAAGCTATGAATCATTTTATACTTCCGAGTGAGCAGAGAAGAGAACAATATTCAATTGAGTCCTTCCTGAGGCAACGTCCACCTTCTTTCAATGGGTCTTCTGATCCACCTGTTGCTGAACAATGGATCAGTACCATTGAAGAGATATTTTCCATACTTTGCTGTTTGGAACATGATAAAGTAATTCTAGCTATTAACCATTTAGAAGGTGAAGCAGACCAGTGGTGGACTCTAATTAAGAATACGAGGCCCCAAGATGAAATTGAATCCATGGAATGGGACGAGTTCAAGAACTTGATTTTCAGTAAGTACTTCCCTCGTATTCTTCGAACAAAGATGGAAAAGGAGTTCTTTGAGCTTAAGCAAAAAGGTGATGAATCTATTGGTATATACGAACCAAATTTTACAAGTCTTGCAAGGTATGCATCTGGATTTATCATCCAACCTGAAAGTAAAGTTGATCGATTCTTTAGTAGCCTAAAACCAAGTCTTCGAAGGGCATTAGCTATAAGAGACTTCAGTAGCTATGAAGAAATTTTTCGTTGTGCTATCAAGGTAGAAATGGAAGTTGGTGTTACATATCCTTCTCATGGTTTGGACAAGAAAGGAAATATGGAGTTAAAGGATAAATCTCATAGCAATGGTCAAAAGAAGATGAATGTATCTTTATGCTCAATGTGTGGAAATAAGCATGGTGGATATTGTCTTAAAGGGACTAGAAAATGTTTTAAGTGTGGAAAATAAGGTAATCGAGTAGCTGAGTGTCAATGTAATGGAAAAAGGGTGGCTAATGATGAGAATAAAGAAAAGACTGTGGAGAACGCACCACCAACACTTAAATGCTTCATGTGCAAGGAAATGGGGCATTATGCTAATCAATGCCCTAATCCAATGGTTAATAATGATCAACATGAGAAACCTCTTAAGGAAAAGGATAAAGAGAAGTCACATTAAATAACTATTTGTGTTGTTGAGTATGACAATGATGTTGTGTAATGATTATGTGTTTATGTAATGGGATTTGAAAATTGTATCATGGAATCTCAATTATGGTATCGTGGAATGTTGAAATATCTATGTATTGTTTTTCGATAATTATAAGGTACCGGTAACCATGAAAAGTGATTGAAATATTTTTGGACAGAAGATGACATGCGCATAATGAAGGGATAATGAAAAAAATGAAATGAGCTCATGATTGATATAAGGAAAAAGTTATATCGAGGTTTTAGTATATAGAAATTTTGGGATTTTGGTATCTGGAAAGAGTTAACTTTTTACAACATTCATGTTTTCACTAAAGTTAAATGGGTATTCATTTTTCAATAGAATACATGATTACGGTATTCACATGTTTGGAATGTGAACAACAACAAGATATATCTTATGATATATGGGGGACAAATGAAGGAATTCACATGCTCGGTAGATGAAATTTCTAGTGATCGAACAAAAGTATTTTCGATAAGCTTAAAGGTTGGAATGGACATAATATAGTATTTCTTAAGGCTATAACCTTTTGTTTTTATTTCTGAAATGTTATGATAGTATAGTTTTAGAAAAAAGGACAACCTGCAGGATGGCCGACAACTTGTCACATCGGACAAGGTTACGGGAATCGAACCCACAACCGAAGTACGGCATGCCTTTATCACCTACCACTAGCCTAAAATAAGTCCTTGGTTAGTAGAAACTAGTTTTATTTTATTAAGCGCTATGATAACTGATGTACAAGTCCATTTTAGAAACCATATACAATTAATCTCAGCATAGATGGACTTCTGTATATTTAATCATTTGTGCTAAACTTTTTGTGATTGAAATAGATGGAATGACCTATCATTCTATTGCATAATCTACTAACACATTACAGAAGTCAAATTCAACTTCATTTCTGTAACAGATGAAGTGGAAATTGTTCAAGGCATGAGCAATGATGAGATGATACCGAAATAAAGAAAGTATTTCTTCTAATTCAAATTCATCAACTTAGGGAAATGATCTTGAAAACAAAAAAATAGTGTCCTAGTGCTCTCATATCTGATGAATCAGATGGTACCTTAGATCATCACAAATTTATGGCTTTGTGATTATTGGATTTTTCATAGCCATGTCCTTTTCCACTCTTCATCAGAAGTTGATGGTTATATTTCTCTTCTATATCCATATTTTCACCTATGTTATCCTATGTGGAAACAGAATGATTAGTTAATTTGGGTAACCGTTACGTTTCATACTTTAGTTTTTAAAGTCATGTTTTGGTATTCCTTTTTACGATGTGGTTTCCAATGAAAGAAAATTTCATGTAGTAAACCATTTATAACCCCGACGAATTTCAAGGGATAAATTCATTTAAAGGGGGTAGAATGTAACACTCCGAGATTTTATGAAAAACATTCTTTTTAATTTCATTGATGTCTTGTGTTGTATGCTACAACAAAAGGAGCTTGCACTACATGAATCCCTGACTTTCCTTGCTTTACACGCAATCACGACCTTCCACGATAGCGAGTATTATACGTAATATCGAGTTTCACTAAACAACGATATGTTATTAATATATTATATAAACTAGCCGTTATAAATAGTAATACCCACCTTTTGAAATTTTATAAATTTTATCCTTCAAAATGGACTTAATTTTTCGATTCAGAATATCAAAATTATACTAGGGTGAATTTTTGGTATTTTTCTGAAAACATTCAATTTTTGATGAATAGTGAAAACACTATGTTACTATTTAGAAACCGACTTTTTAATTAATTATTTATTTATTTTATTTAAATTTATTTTAGTTAAAAATTGATACATAATACCTATATAAGGTAAATTTAATTAATTGGAGTCATTTTATAATAATTTTAGATATATATAAATTTTATTGGATTTTCACCGTCTTTTACCCACCTCCTAGAAGAATTTGGAAATTCACATAAAACATAATTTTACCGCTTCTGTGAGTGAAATTTTGAAAATCCGAGAGACAAAGTTAATATCAAGGACTAAAATTTGGTTCAATGAGATGAAGATAATTTTTGGTGAATAATAACTTTTTACTTTTAATTACCACGGTTAAAAGTAAATATGGTAATTAATGGTAAAAATGATATTATTATTGCCCAAACACATGTCCTAATTCGATTAGATAAGTGTAATTCGACCAAAAACAACCTTAGGAATAAAATATGACCATTTAGGTCCACATGGATTAGATTAGGACATTTATTATTAATTTATTTAAAGAAGGGTTAAAATAGTTAAAATCAACATTTAATAACTAAACCATTTTTAATATAGGGTTATAAAAAAGATAAATTCGACTATAAATATACCATAGAAATATTTAAATATTTTCTACCTAATGGTATTTTATTTATAATTTTTAGACATTAAATAATTTAAGTTATTTATGACACAATGGTGATGCAGTAATTACCTAAATAATGAAATATTAAAATAATTTATGTTATAAATACCCAAATAAATGTAATATGAGACTTTTTATGAATTAAAATAATTTTATAGGTTAATATGACATGTTAGTATTGAATTAATTATCTTTTTTCGAACTAATCATTCTGTTATGATTTTCACAAAAATCCATTTTCAAATAGTGTCAAAATAGACATAAAATAGTTTATAAAAAAATAATATATTATTAATTGTTATTATATTACTAAAAATATATGGTTCATACTAGATACTTATATCATGATATTTTTATCATTAATGGACCACTTGGGGGTCGCATGGATGTATATGGTATGTTTATTAACTATATAATACAAAAATACAAAGTGACAAGGTAAATGTCAATCTAATTAACTAGGAATTAAAACTAAAAGATATTGTTAATATAATGATCCAAACCTTTCTAAAATCTATCTTTTAAGGGTATTTTGACCCATACCTACCTTATATTGAAAATAAATCAATTTAGAGCTATTAAAAACCGAATATGACTTTATTATAAAATAAAATTTTAAGTTTTTCTAAAGGTGCCCCTCTCCTCCCTTATAAAAATGGCAACCCTTCCATATTATCTTCACACCCTTTTGAGCCTTTAAGCTCAGCCAAAACCTGCCCATTTCTCTTCTCCACTTCCCTAGAAAAATTTTGGAGGTTCTGGTCTTCTCAAAAGACAAACTCTACTTCCTTAAGAGGAAGCATAAAGGAGAAGCGTCGATGAAGAGGTAATCTCTTCTTCTAATTTTCTAAAGTTCCTTTCTTCTTCTAATTATTCTTCATTAGTTGTCTGATTATAAAGTAATAAAATCAGTATTACTTATATTCTGTTATGTTATTATAAATATGAAACAACCTTATTTCAGCTTCTACCCATCCTAAGGAAAACAAAATCACAGTGCGGCCGTACATACGAAATACCATCTCCACGCCATGGTGTAATCTGTTTTCGACCACCACCATACATTGATGGGTATAATGGTGTAAATAAATAACAATATATTATTATTGTTAAGTGATATTGATTCTGAAATATTATACATATTCATCAATATAATTACACGATCATGAAAATGATATCATCGCTCGTGCGTACGTACGGACTACCGTCTCCACGACGCGATGAGATTCATTCTCCATGTTAACCATTCATGAATGATTATAAAGTATATATAATGAATAATAATGAAATATATGACATAATAATGATAAAGTATTTATGTATATATATATTGCATCTACTTAATTCTATTCAATTCAATAAGGAAACGAAAACAACGTTCATGCGTACGTACGACCTACCATCTCCATGAACAGTGTATTTCATTCCATTTATCGAACTATCATATATATATATATGTATATGATGAATATATATTATATATAAATCAGGTTTTAAATTCTTGAATTATGTAAATCACTATATAAGTAATAATATCAAGAACAACAAGTCGAAACACGTACGATAAATGAAACGACTTTACCCAAAATGCTGCTTTAACATTGAATTTACAAAAGAACGGGTAATATAAAGTCATAAGTGAACCATATATGATATCATAACAATGAATATGATTCTGAAATAAGTCAATTACATTATTTAAATCATTATACAGGAGGTTCGGATACATACGAAGCATATCAGATGTAAGGTAAGGGATAACTTTTCCAATCTCGCTCTTATCCGACATTGATTATTTGTAAGTATTTAATAGGGTTTTTTATCATCCATGTACCTGTTTTCTAAAAATATGTTCATGTATGTTCAATGGCCTTTTTACACATTTTTTAATTTTACCACATGTTATGAAACAAATCTTACTTTTGTTTACCAGCCGAGGAACTTTTTGACATTTCCAACAAAAGTACGAGGAGAATGTTATTTTTATCTTATACAGCGTGAACAGATTTTTACAGTTTCATAATGCCTCATTTTCATGAAACTTAATCTATAAAGTTTCATGATTATTTTCATCAAAACCCTTTTATTTTAAATTTTCATGGCATTTTGTGAAAAGATAATGATTTTTAAGAACAAAGGATGTTTTCCTCAAGAATTCATTTCAAGTGTTTTATCAAAACTATTTTCCATCTTAAATGACATTATTTAATATGTCTATGTTTTAAGTATAATGTCTCCATTATTTACATGGATTGATTCTTATTATGATGAAATGATATTGATTTTTATATATGGATTATGTTATGTTGGCACTGATGTTTAAGAATCTCATTCTATTACATGGGTTACGCTACGATGTATGATTTATGATTTTGTGGCACACGAAAGAATGATTTCATTATGAGATAGGTGGGACCTATATCTCCCTCCAATGCATTGGGTAATGATTTATATCTCATGAGATAGACATGTATGGAATGGTAAGTTAATCATGTTCAGTAATACAGGACTGGAACGAGGAGTGAACTCGATTTAGAAAAGGACTTGTTCCACTAAGATGGTCTTGGAAGCAATGCCTTGGCTACTATTGAAATCATATCATGTGCATAATGGTTCCCACAATCACATGTTTTATTCCCATGCTATTTTATCATGATTAATGTTTCTTTATGATCTATGCCTTATGTACTGCCATGTTTTATGCCATTTCCCAAGATTTTGATGTTTAAACATTATGTTCAATTTTTTAAGTTCAAATGTATATGATTTGTTTTATTTTATCCATGATTTCCCTTACTGAGCATTTGAGCTCACCCTTTATATGTTCTATTTTTCCCTGGATTTAAAGAAAGGTTTTAGGTAAGAAAATAAAAAGGGGAAGATCATTATGGGAGATGTTGAAGATCTTTCACCACGATTAGAAGATTACATTCCAAGTTTCCAAAGACACTAAACCATTACGGTCCTTGTGTGTCTGTTTTTGTTACGTATTAAGTATTCTGAAAAATTAATGTAATGTCCATGTACATCAATCTTTGGGACTCTACACGATGGTTCTGGTACCCTTATCATTATTTTCATTCTTCGTTCTATTCTGAAGATCCGGCGTTTTATTATCATGAGGGATCTCAGATTGAACATTGTTTAAAAGGAAAATGATAGTTGGGAAAACCCACCAACACGCTTTCGTTGCACCCAGAACCTACAATTGGTAATAGTGCGGTCATATAGTTGATTATAATTATTTAGTTTTTCATTGGTAATTTACAAATTTAATAATTTTGTTGTTTCAATTCAAGATATTCATTCATTAAATCTGAATGTCGAGATCTATTTCTCTTATCTCGTTTCTCGTTAAACTTAAAAAAACAAATTTTTCTTTTAAATTTGATTAAAATAAAATAAAGGATATCATCTGAAGGGTCCAAACGTTCCTGGACGTACAAAACAAGAATACATGACTTGTATTCGGATGTACACGATGTGTAGTCTAGGTTCAATGCATCGGACTGGTCGGCCAAATCAGGCAGTGTATTGGAGTATACCTAAGTCATAAATGACACTGTGTGTTGACCAAGAATAGGTGGGACACGATTTCTGGATTACACGTTGTGTGGTCCACTGAACACGGTGTGTAGTCCCTTCGGGTTAGGGTTGGACTGTGTACCCCGTACACAGCTTGCGTAGCTGGAAACCGTGTAACATGGATACTACATGGCATGTGTCCCACTAGACTCGCCGTGTACTCTGAAAATTTTTAAAGTACATCTACACGTCATGTCCTCAGTCGTGTACTTCATATGGACGTTGAACAAAAGTACATGTCGTTTAGTCAGAACTACACGTCGTGTACTCATCCAAATTATGTAGATTTATTAAAATTTATTATTATATTATACAAACCCTTGAGACAGGTACCATAGTGTAGGCATAACGCTGAGGCACAACACATGATAGGTGTCTTATATATTTGTGTTTAATTTAACATCTTCATAATGAACAAGAATTCACCGGGATTCCTCCAAGTTACAAGTTATATAAAAAGATAATTTTAAATTTATTTGTTTAATATTATGATGGATGAGAATATCAAGTATATTCAGAAAATTGTTTATGGTAAAAGGATTGATTAATTAAAGATAATTAATTGATTCGATCGTGATTTATCATAAGAAATAACGATAAAATAATTGAATACTAATTTTATTTATGCGTAAATATCATTTCATGTATGGATGATCATGAGCTAGACCAAGAACTTTGTATGTGAATGGTTTCTTTTAATTTGTTTATTTAAATTAAATTTGTTGGTCTACAAGCCTTCTCTTCATTAATATGTAGGGCCTGTGTGCCCAATGAATCTTTTATGTAAAAACCCATTTAACCCCTCACCTACGTGTGAGATAAATGCATATGTAATGGATAGAGCTCCCATGCTAGTGGAGGTGGCTCAAGTCAGGATCCAAGATGAAACCAATCCAAGGTGACACAAAGGTTGACAGGTGGAAAGCTTTAAACATGATCCCAAAGGTTCAAGGGGTTTCTCCCCTAGGTCGTGGGTTAGTTTGTCAACCGCTAGATAAACTGACCAATAAAACAAGCTCGTGATTATACAATTTATTTTATTTCTATTAGTTGCATGGTTTATTTATTGTGGGTTTGTTGTCACGATCACACAATTAATGAATTAAACAAGCATGCTAGATGGAACAAAAATAAGACCAGATTATGGATAAATATTATCTTCGATATGGTTAATCACTTAAGTATATCCCACTTAATATTAACAAGCATGTAATCAAAGATAATAAAATTGAAATTGATGTATAAGGATAAAATTCCTCAAAGAAATATTATATCAGTATAGCCTTCCTTAATCTTTGTTAGAATCGAACCATAGTTCATAGTGCTTGATCAACCCTAGTTGGGGTGCTTTCAATTATCGAGGAATTCTAATTCAAGGTTTTGGGTTGACTTGAATTGGTTCCGATCAAGGGTTGACTACTATAGCAGGACTTCGTGTGACCAAGAGGAAAATGTTAAAGAAATCAAAAACAAAAGGATTTCAGGATTGGGGAGTCCACTCAGTGGATCAAGGAGCTGCGAGTTAATGCAGTTTGAATTTGGAATGAATACCTAAAACACTTAAAGTTTCTTGACCAACCCTAGTTGGGGTAATGCAAAGGGAAATATAGATCATTTCCACAAGAATATTCAGAAACAGAATATACCAAAGTCAATAGTGAGGGCTATTGGATTTCGATAAAATTGTGGGAGACTAATAAGTATTAATTTATTTATTTGACTCAGTTTTATAAAGTACCAAAATATATTCTCATTTTAATTTGTAGAAACGAAAAGAAAAATGACTTCCGACTTATCATTGCGAACCATACTCGAGAAGGAAAACCTTCTCATTAGAACCAATTTCTAAGAGTAGAAGAGGAGTTTACACTTCATCCTTCTCCATGAGAGGAAATTGTATGTGCTGGAAGTTCCTGTTCTAGTTGCACCTGGGAATGATGCCAATGATGAGGAAATATCTCTCTATGCGAAACATATGGATGATGCCACATATGTCTTATTTTTATGCTATCAACCATGTCTAATGAACTCTTGAAGCAACATGAAAACATGGACGCGTATAGCATGAGGTCTCACCTTAATGACCTGTACCAAGAGAAGGCGAGGCAAGAGAGATATGAGATCTCCAATGATTTATTTACAACTATGATTGGAGAGACTTTTCCAGCTAGGCCTCATGTAGTCAGGATTATTGGCTACATTGAACATCTGGAAATCTTAGGGATTAAATTCCTGGATGAGTTGTGTACAGATCTCATCCTATCATCACTGTCCAAGACCTTCTCTTGCTTCATTGTCAATTATAACATGAGCAACAAGGAGAAGAGTCTATCAGAACTTCTGACCTTAAATCGACAGGTAGATAAGGACATGGTGTGTGACAAAGCCACGGTCCTTATGGTGAATAAGAAAAATGAAGGACAAGGAAAAGGGGAAAAATAATTATAAACAGTCTGAAAACCCTGAGCACCATCCCCCCAAGAAGGGGAAGATCCAGAGATAGGGAAAAGAACGAGAGGCAGTATGTTTTTCATGTGGCAGGTAGGGCCACTGGAAGAGGAACTGCACTAAGAAGCATGGGGATGCTAAAGGTGCGTTCATTATCGAGTGTAATATTTACATTTCTACACATTGGGTATTAGATACAGCTTGTGGGGCTCACATCTATATTCAAATGCATGAACCATTTAGATTTAAAAAGACTTCTAGAGGAGAGGTGGATATTTGAGATGCTAATGGCGCAAGGCTGGATATATTGGCTATTGGTGATTGCCACCTCACATTTCCAACTGGGATGATTTTGGGTTTACATAACTGTTATTATGTGCCTAGTGTTACCAAGAACATAATTTCTATATCTTGTTTGGATATGGATGGATTTATTTTCAAGTTTAGAAATATGTGGTGTCTTTTTTATAAGAAAAATGTATGTTATGGTAGGACACATTTAAATAATGGTTTTTATGTATTAAATTATGAAAACCAAGTGTTGGAAATCGATAATGAAACAAACTCACATGACTCATACGTCACCCAGTTGTGGCATCACCGCCTTAGTCATGTAAATGAGAAGTGCTTGAAAAATATCTGCCAAGATGGTTATTTAAACTCTACTGAGCTAAAACCACTTGATAGATGTCAAACTTGTTTACAAGGAAAAATGACCAATCCGCCCTTCAGTGGAAAATGTGAAAGGGCCACAGAGATTCTAGGATTGGTGCACATGGTTGTGTGTGGACCATTTCCAGTAGAAGCTATAGGTGGATATTCTTACTTCATTACTTTACTGATTATTTGAGTAGATATGGCTATGTATACTTAATGAGGCATAATTTAGAATCCTTAGAAAAATTTAAGGAATTCAAGAATGAAGTATAGAATCAGCTTGGTAAGAAGATAATGAAACTTTGATAAGATCGAGGTGGAGAATACATGAACCATGAGTTCACCGATCTTCTACGAGAGTCTGGGATTCTATATCGAATCACTCCTCCTTATACTCCATAGTGGAATACTATTAGTGAAAGTAAGAACCTCAACTTGATGGACATGGTGAGGTAAATGATGATTCATCCAGATCTTCCATTATCCTTTTGGGGATATTCATTACAAACTGTAGCATAAACCTTAAACTGAGTACCAACTAAGGTGGAAAATGGAATTCCCTCCGAGTTATGGAGTGGAAAGAAACCCATTTTGTCGCATACATGGGTATGGGGATGTGAGTCATTTTTAAGGCCTTCACATCCAACAAACTAGCACCATGATGCAAGAGGTGTATCTTTATAGGATATCCCAAGGAAACAAAAAGGATATTACATATATAAACCTCAAGACAAGAAAGTGACTATCACCAGAAAATCCATCTTTCTTGAGAAGGAGCACATCCTCAAAATGGATATTGGGAGAAAGATTTAATTCGACGAAGTTGATGCTCAAGAAACACAAGAGTTGGTATAGGAAAAAGTTCTACAGGTCCCCATGGAAGAGGTTCCAGAAACACAAGTACTGCGTAGGAGCTCATGAGAGGTAAGTGAACCAGAGAGATTTGGTTTCATAGACACCGAGGATGGTGAATCATTATCGTTGGACAGTGATGAACCTCTATCCTACAAGGAAGCAGTAGAAAGCTCAGAATCTGCGAGATGTATAGAAGCTATGAATTCTAAGATGGATTCCATGTATCAGAACCAAGTCTGGGTTCTGATCGATGTGCGAGTTTATGTAAAGCCTGTGGGATGCAAATAGGTATTTAAGAGAAAACTGGACATGGACGGTCATGTTAGCACCTCTAAAGTAAGGCTAGTGGCTAATGGATTTAGACAGTGTCAATGAATTGACTATGATGAAACAATATTGCCATTTTCCATGTTTAAATCAATAAGAATCATACTTTCCATAACATCTTACCTTGACTATAAGATTTTTCAAATGGATGGCAAAACAAAATTACTTAACAGGAACCTTCAGAAAGATGTCTATATAAAACAACTAGAAGGGTTTGGGACACCAGAAGAAGCCAAACGGGTTTCCAAGTTGCAGAAATCCATTTACAGATTAAATCAACCATCTAGGTCATGTAACATTTGATTTGATGAAGCCATAAAGGAATTTGGTTTAATTATGAACGAATATGAGCCATGTGTTTATAATTGGTTTAATGTGAATGCGATCTTTGTCATATTAGTATACGTTGATGATATATTACTTATTGGAAATGATGTATCAGTCTTACAGTCAGTTAAGGAATGGTTGAACATGTGTTTCTTTATGAAGGACTTGGGTGAAGAAGCCTAAATTCTAGGGATCAAGATCATTCATGATAGATCCAAGAGGCTTCTTGGACTAAGTCAGGGTATATACATTGACCAGATACTAAAGAGATTTAGTATGGAACAATCCAAGAGGGGATTGGATCCATTGTCGCATGGCCTACATCTTTCTATGAAAACGTGTCCTTAGACATAACTAGAGAATGATAGAATGAGTAAGACACCATACGCTTCGGCCATAGGATCCATCATGTATTCCATGTTATGTACTAGCATTGATGTTGCCTATGCACTGAGCATGTCAGGAAGATATCCAGAAGATCCAGAAGAACATAATTGGACTGCTGTTAATAATATCCTTAAGTATCTAAGAAGAACTAAGGATATGTTCCTGGTGTATGGAGGAGACAAAGAACTTGTCATTAGAGGGTATGCTGATGCTGGTTTTTAGAAAGATTAGAATGATCTGAAGTCACAATCTTGATATGTTTTCTGTATCAATGGAAGAGCTGCGAGCTAGAAGAGTTCAAAGAAGCCAATTGTCGCCGATTCTACAATAGGGTTCGAATATATAGTGTCTTCGGATGCAGCCAAGGAAGCCATCTGGATTCATAAATTTATCCAGAAGCTTGATGTGGTGCCTAGCAGTAATGATCCTATGAAGTTTTATTGTGATAATACTATAGTAGTGGCTCTTGAAAAAGAACCAAGGTCACATCAACAGATAAAGCATATACTTGAGAAGTATCAACTCTTGAGGGATTTCTATCAAATGGGTGAATTTGCAGTGAGCAGAGTGTCTACAGAAGAGAACGTGGAAGACACCCTGACTAAAGGCCTATCTGAGGAGGAACATAAATATCATGTCAGAGCTAGTGGGTTAAAGGTTTTTAGCAGTTGGCTTTAGTCCAAGTGGGAGTCTGCTGGAGTTGGTGGCCTAGAACCAAATACTTTGTTCATTATTCATTTATAATTACCTTATCACATCTTGATTGTTCATCCGGGTGACAATTCATATGATAATTTCCTAAGGATAGGTGTTTCATTAAAGGGTCATAGCAGATCCCTATTTGATGAGATATTGAGACAAATGGATTAAATTACATAGTAAGTGTTCGTATGAGGTGACACATCAATTCGGTGACAAAATATTTCTCTTTTGTTCCTTAACCTATTGCTAGACAGTAATCTTGGACTTTAGGCAAGACCACCTTATGCAAACAAGAAAGAAGCCTAGAGGGTCACACACTAAGTGTATCCAAGTATCTCAAGTAGAATAAAGATTATTCTCATATGTGGTTTAATAATTATTCAAGGAAGACTAAATAATTTTAATGCTGGAGGAAGAATAAAATTAAAAACAAGATATACACGCTATGTACATTGAATGTACATGCCTTGTAGTTTTCATTTTGGAAAGGAAATGAAAAACAAGTACACGTTGTGTAGTTTTTCGAATCGGTATTTTAAGGAAATAATATTGTTTCATTAAATGATATTTATTATAACCAGTGTGGGCGCATGTCATGCAATTAATGATTCGACATGGTGGTTTTCAATAAGAGTTAATGAAATAAATAAAATCCATAACAAATTTATTTATTGTCATAACTCTATAACCTCAAACCTGATTATAAATATCCTCACAACCCCAACACTTTTCCATGAATCATTGTGCACAAAAATTATGAAAAAATCTCTCAAGGTCGAGAGAAATCCTTCCTCCAAGAATGCTCTCAAGGACAAGAGAGATCCTCCTCCATCGGATCCAGACGATCTAAGGAAGACAATTCAAGCGAAGGATTCTCCATGCTAGCACCCAGATATTCTTTTGGCGACATCCAGAGATACGTGGTGCACGTGTGGATCACTAGTAGGGGATGTCCACACATGGATTCTGCGACGCAATGATGAATCACATCAAAACATGACTGGAAAACAACAATGAATAAAGAATTACATCAAGGAAATTCTTGTCTATTAATTAAATTATTTATAACCAACATATGATGATCCCCTCAATGGTTATGGGACCCTTCTCTTTATTTTAGTTCATCATTCTATTCTGAAGATTCGATGTTTTATTATTCTTATAGATCTCGGATTGAACTTTTTTAATGCTAAAATTATTGCTGGGAAAACCCACCAATGCGCTTCCACTACTCCCAGAACCTACATTTTATTTCTTTGGGAAACATTGAATATTCTCCACATGTTTCCCTTACTACTATGAAATATTCCTTTAATAGTGCTAAACATGTCCTTTATCAATTCTAGATAATAAATTAATACCAAAGAGAGATTTAAATCCTTATACATTTATAATACAAAAAAGGTTTCGATAAAGGTTATTTTATATTTTATTTTAAAATCACTAAAAAGGGGCATACTATAGTGTTCTATAATTTCACACTGTAGCACCAGTGCAGTGTGCTATAAGTGGACACCATAACACCAGTAAGACCACCAGATAAAAAAAATCAAGTACAAAATAAAATTTAAATGAAATTAAATTTACAACACAATTACAATAAAAACTACTATATTATAGACATTTGAAGCCTTAGTTTAAACAATTACATAATTACAAATTATTATATACATTCATAAACATATATTTTATTTTATTATTTGATCCTAAACCCTACTCATGCTAATTATAAACAATCCACACCTACTCGATAAAAATAAGACACCTGTATAAGAAAACAATTCTTATTTTAGTAATAATATAAATAAATAAATCAATAAAAAGTTTTAATTTTAATATAATCTTTGAGTCATACGAGGAACACTATGTATCATATTAAGTTTCAATTGATTCTTGAATGTCACAAAATTTAATACTTGTTTTCAAGAATTATCTTTGTGAAAATTAAATAAATAACTATAATATAAAAATGATAATAAAATAAATTAATTAACAATAGAAATAATTATGAGAAAACAATCTACTATTTTTTACTTTGATTTTACAATGTGATGCATATTTAAAACTAAATTTACACATATATATTGAAAATATTCTCTTAGACTCATACATTTCACACCATATGTAGTATTGAGGTGGTGATGATTAATATATGTACAAAATGACTTATGTATCGATTTACTAAAGTATCAAAAATAAATGAATGTGTTTTTTTGGTTTTGAGTATGTCACTTGTCTTTTTTTACTCAGATACCATTTTAAACTGGAAACACACACATTCACTCATATCGATCACATCACATGTCAGTTTGATGTGGGACTAGTTTCTATAGATGGAAAATCATTTATCAATAATTTTCCTAAATTATCAACAATATCCAATCTTGTTTTATCAGTTTTGAATGAGTGAAACTTTTTGAACAAAAAGTTTTACTTTAAACAGATAAGATACACTTTGAGTCCTACTGGGAACATCATGTATCAGATTGAGGTGAAAATGAATCCTATAATTCAAAAATAACTTATAAATCATTTTCCTAAATGGTCAAACATATATGAATCCATTTTTTGGTTTTTATAAGGTTAGTTGTCCTTTTTTATAAAATAGATGTCAAATTTAAATAAAAATATTCACTTGGAGTCATACCGGTCACACCATTTGACATATTGAGGTCTGACTAATTCCTATACATCCTAATTGAATTATGGATCTTATTAATAAATTATCAAAACAATACTAATGTGTTTTCTTTGTTTTGAGAACATTATTTTCCTTGTTTATTAAATTGTCATTTTAAACTAGAAACATGCACCTTGACTCATACCAATCATATCATGCATTAGTTTGAAATGATATTTAATCCTACCTGTAAAAAATTATTTATTAATATTTTCCATTATTTAGGTAGACAATATACTTTTTTTTCTTATTTATAGTGAGTATCATTTTTTAAACAAAACTGTTGATTTAAACTGACAACATACACCTTGAGTTATATCAGGCACATCAATTTTTATATTAATGTGAACCTTATTCCAAAATAAAAAAATGAATTATTGATTTTTTTAATAATGTTTCAAAACAATCTGAATTTATTACTCAATTTTAGTAAGGAAGTTTTCTTTTTTACTAAAATTAATGCCATTTTTTTAAATAGATACACATAGATTCATAGTGGTCAATCTGTGAATAAAATTGTGGTGTATATAATTCCTAAACATATAAAATTACATATGGATCATTTTACTAATGTTTCAAAACAGTCTAAATGAGTTTTCTCTATTTTAAATATGTCACCTGTGTTTTTTTACAAAATATCATTTTAATATAGAAACATGCACTTTGAATCATATCGATTACATAGTGTATTAGTTTGATGTGAGACTGATTCATACATTCCAAAAATACGTTATAAATCATTCTCCCATTTACCAAGAGATTCTGGGTGCATTTTTTAGTGACTGACACTTTTTGATCAAAAATGTTTATTTTAACCTAATAATGGAAACATTGAGTCATACCAGACACATCATGTATCAGATTGAGGTATGGATAATTTATGTACATTAAAAATAACTTATGTATCATTTTATAAATGTATCAAAACATTCTGAATTATTTTTCCTATTTTTGAGTATGTGAGTTGTCTTTTTTACTAAAACTAATGAAAATTTTAAATATAAATAACAACCCAGATCCATACAGGGAACATAGTGTATCATGTTGAGGTTTTTCTAATTCACACATGTAAAAAAAATTTACGGATCATTTTAAAAAATTAAAAAAACAATCCAAATGATTGTACATGGTTTTGAGTATTTCATTTTATTGTTTTAACATAATAGAAGTCAATTTTAAATAAAAAGACATACTTGGAGTCATACTATCTCACAGAGCATCAGATTGAAGTGAAGTTTATTACTACATGTCCCAACTAAATTATGGATCATTTTATTAAAGTATCAAAACAATATGAACATTTTTTTGTGGTTTTGGGTATGTAACTTTTCATTTTTACTAAGTGTCATTTTAATGTGGAAACATACTCTTTGACTCATACCGATCACATCTTGTATTAGTTTAACATGACAATGACTTCTTATACTAGGAATATTGTGTATCATACTAAGTTGAGGATAATTCCTACACATCAAAAATAACTTATGTGTTATTTAATTAAAGTATCAAAACAATCAGAATTTTTTAATAGTTTTGAGTATGTCAGCTATATTTTTTATAAAAAATTAAGGTCAGTTTTGAATAAAATGAATCACTTATAGTCATACAAGTCAAACTGTGTGTTATATTAAGTTATGGATGATTCCTACATGTCCTATGTTTCAAAACATTACCAACTACAAATGTTCATTTGTTTTTATTAGATATATTTTTCTGAAATTCCAACACTACAAATCAACCTGATGTTTTAGATAGAAAATCATTTTTGGATAAGGATATCAAATCCATATGCAGTGTTGTAGTTTGATAAATAAAGAAAATTAAAATCAAGGAAACATTGGAAGAAAGAAAAAACTATATATTTTGTGGCTTATTTCATATTGTTTAAATAAAAATATGACTTCACAAAGGATCTTCAAAAAAACTGAATAAGTATTATATAATAATGAAAAGTTAATTTACTTAATATTAATAGGTAAAATGTTAAAAAAATTAACTTAATAATTATTATTAATTCAACTCTTAATAATGGTTGTATGCATTCTTGACACATTTCCTTATTCTCATTATCTCATTTTCTGGCAAAAAGTCCAATCTCTCATGATCATGGGCAGTTTTAAACAGACCACCCAAATCAAACAAATTATTCCACTTGTATAAGGAAAAAATTGTCATATGAGTAATACTAAAAAATATAAATTTTAAAAAATATGAAATAATACATTAATTTTCTGGGAAATGATTTTATGGTGTAAAAATGGAGAATACCTCTGTGACTGAGTAGTAGAGGTAACATGAAGGTATGTGATAAATGCCAACACTGTAGGGGTGAAAAGGTATTAAGGGAGAATATAACTATTAAATATTTGGTGCAAAATGGAATTAATAATTGAAAGACCATTCCAACTAAAAAAAGAATCAACATGTCAATAAAACCATTATTATGTCAGTGATACTAAGAATAAGAAAATTAAACATAAATATGAAATAATACATTAATTTTATGGCTCTATTATTTAAAAGAGGTAGTGTCACCACTATTCAATAAAACATAGTAGAGGGAACATAAAATAAAGTGATAAATGAAACAATATAAGGGTGAAAATGTTTTAAGGGATAATAATTATATGTATGTTTTGGTGCATAAAGGCATGAATAAAAGATTTTTTTCTAAAATAAACAAACTCAATAATGAATAATGAAAATTAAATCAATTTTTATTATATAATGGTTCAGTAAAATAGAGAAATTATATATTTCTTTTACCTTAACATCTTATCAAAGGGTTTACTTCATTATAGTTTGTTCTTATGAGGGATTGGTAACATCATCATGTCCAGAAGACATTGTATGCATGAATAGACAAATCTAATTTATGTTATGTTAATTAATTAAAATAAATTAATAAATACACATACTATATTCATAATAAAAATTTAATACTATAGACAATTCATAAAAGGGAAACCGAAGATTTTATTATTCAAAGAATTTCAGTATTCTTTGAATAAAATTAGTAATGGAATTTAAGAAAAGAATTACTCCACTTTAGTTTGTGTAATTCTATGAATTCAATAAAAGGTGATGATTATAGACGACTTTCATCCTCATTATCTCATCTACCAATTTTTTTTCATTTTGATATTTTAAAGACATCATCCTTATCTCGTGGACATGAAACTATATTTCTAGAAATAATCTAAGAAGTATTCATACATCAGATTATTAATTAACAGATTAGTACAAGAAACCTAAAATATATGGGGATTTGTCTTAAGAGAAAAACAGAAACGATAACTGTTTGGTTAATGATACTAAAGAAAATGTTAATTTGACTGAATTATGTTCTCTAAAAGGGGTAATTCCTCCCATTTGTCATAATTACACAATTATACCTAGTAATTAACCTGTGGAATATTGAAGGTAAGATTTTGGGGGAATAAAAATTCTTGTATGTGATTCAAGGGGTCTCGATGTGGAAATTTTAAGATATATGAATATTTTGGGATTCTATAAAATATATATTTATAGGATATATCCTACTTTTAATATATTAAATAAAGTAACTAATACTTGTCCTATCTCTAGAAAAATAATTCATCAAGTATTTCTTAAATTTGATAAAACAAATGAAAATATAATATAGGAAATTAAAGAGTAATAAAAAACTCAAGTATGATAAATAGGAATAATAAACTATCATGTGATAAACTAGAAGGAATAAAAATGTACTGATAAAACCTTTTAATAAATAAATAGTAATTTAAATATATGTATGGTAATAAGAGATTCCTTGGTTTGGAAGCAATACATGTAGACCTAAAATTATGAATCTCTAAAAATTATTTCTAATAATTATTCCAAAATATATATAATTAGATAATATCCATTATATTTTTTTGAACAAGGGATGTCACAACCTAAGGAATGATTAAGTTTAATATTTTTGGTATATCCATCTTTTTAAAACATATCAAAATTATAATTTCAATTAAAAATCAATAAGGAATGGGAAAAATAATTTTAGGAAAATAATATAATTAATAACGATAAGGGTCTTAAACATCTAAAAATTATTAGTTGATATATTGATTCATGAATCATATATTTATAGGTTCAAAACAAGAATTATTTTCACACAGATGAAGAGAATAATTTATAAAAAAACTATTTTCCTTTACATTATTGGTTCTATGGTGATTTGGGGAACATAGTATAAAATTTTAGTTATAATGAAATAAATAACAATAATTATGGAATGTATAAAGGTTTATTGTTATATGGAAGATGGCATACTCATACAGAAATAGTTTTTAAGAGAGATGAATCCTTAGGAGTAAAATTTGATGATGAATTTAAAAAATTGAATGACCTCTATTGAATATTCTGAAAATAAAATAGTTGTATGAAGGATTGTCAAATTTTTTTAAAAATATAGATGAATGTGAAGAAATAATTTCAAATGTATTAAATGAAAAATGGTATACTGTAAGAGAAACATATAATTTATTTCACAATAAAATATTTACAAAAGAAACATCCTTTCATATTTGATATTGGGTTTTCATCTTACATGACATGTAAATTTGTGTAATTAAATATTTTTAACAATTTCAATGGGTATTTATTATATTATAAAAGGTGGATCTCTAAAGATAATTTGTTTTCATTTAAAGTATGTTAAAAAATAAAATGAAATGAAAGAGAATAATCTAATTTTATTTGGATTATAGTAAAATATACATAGTGTTCATAAGATGTGTAATGAAGGAATTCAGGGTTTTTAAGGTGTTTTAATGAGTGGGTTATCATTCTAATGATGTATATTTTTTGGCAAAGGTATGAAAAACTATCTGAACAATAATATAATTTTGGGTTAGTAAAAAATAATAGTAATTTCGTTCGATGGGGAAATTGACTAGTGGTAGTCAAAATTTGATCATATTATATATCAAGTTATTTAAATACTTACTTAAAAAGGGAAGATTGAGATGTTTTTATGATGAAATGATAAAATTGATATATATTTTTAACTAATTATAATTCTGAGATGTCTAATAATTAAAAAAAAGATATTGAGATGATCAAACCCTTGGGATTCCCCTAGTGATACTTCCTTTTGGATATTCTCTATTAGGTGGATTTGTACATTTGATGCAACTAGAGATCTTTAAATGTAATTTCCCTCTCAAATTAAACACAATTTTTAAATGGAATATATGAATGAGATATTGTATGTTTAAAAGGAATATAGGACTTCCCTAATGTGGTATTTCCATTATATATTTTCATTTCATTTATCTTCGATCATCATCTCACAAAATCATTGTTAGGGAAATTAAATCATAAAGGAAGCACATTTCACCTTAATGAAAGGAGGAATGTTAAGGGTGTAAAATATCCTCTAAATTTTCTCCACCCAATCCTTTATCTTGTTAGGATTATATTCCCTTGAAAATAAGGTGGCTTAAGGTGAAG
This sequence comes from Viscum album, assembly GCA_963277665.1. Classification (NCBI taxonomy): domain Eukaryota; kingdom Viridiplantae; phylum Streptophyta; class Magnoliopsida; order Santalales; family Viscaceae; genus Viscum; species Viscum album. The sequence goes on along the minus strand of OY728141.1, from coordinate 1,025,471,444 downwards.
AAACTCTTGATCAGGATACATATCTACAATAAATGTTCAATTAAATTAAAAGAAAATGGATATATAAATTCATGTCAGTCAGTAAAATATATTGTATGTGCACGGTCCATGGAACATCTCAAATGGATGGATAAAATAATCATAAATTAAACTATTGTTCTCAAAGTCACTTAAAAATTGAAGAGAGGAGGCTAAGAGTTTTGTATAGACACTACTTCACACCTATTACTCAATCTATGAAAACCCTATCACCTTTCAACCAAACATCCCCACTGAAAATTGTTGACCACTGGGATGTGTTAAAGGTAAAGAAAGAATGATGAAAAAAATTAAAATAGATATCACTAACTAAGAAATGAACAAGTGAGGAGGAGGATGATGAAATAGAATACCTTGGAATGAAGCTTTAAATTGTCCATGAAAAAGTTGAGATATCGAAAAACTAAAAATAATTTGATCCTTGGTTTCGTTCATCCCTTGAATTATTTGAGCCTTATATTTGAGACTTTGAATTTTTTGAGCTTTGATTCGAGCTTATATTCACTGAGGATGAGCATCAACAGATGGTGGATTCCATGGAAATATTTAGATATTATAACAAGTTCATGACTGATTGGGGTTATTTAAATAGATTGAAACACTTTTATTAGTAATCCCAAAAAGAGATAACAATGATCCATTTTGTCATCACTTAATTAATAAGAACTTATAAAGATAGATATTATCTACATTGTTTTAGTGCTGATAAAGATTCCTTTTATCATCACTTATTAATTCAGTACTGGTAAATGATTTATAATTATAAACACAAATTATTACAAGCATATATATATATATAATATAAATAAATATAAATATAGTAAATAAATTAATTATTTAAATTTATTTATTATAATTTTATAATTATATAAATATATAATTCTTTATTTATAATTATATAAATTCATTTTTCAAAAACAATATTTATATAATTATATATAAATATATATTTTTATATAAATTTAATAAATATATATAAATATAAATATAGTAAATATATTCATTATTTAAATATTTTTATCATATATATATATATATAATTCTTTATTTTAAATTCTATAGATACTTTTTAAAAAAGTAATATTTATTAATTTATAATTATAAATGTATAAATGTAGTAAATATACATTTATAAATAAATTTGTTCATAGTTTTAAAAAAAATGTATTTTTAACTTTATTAATGAATATTTAATCTTAAGTGCATGCATGATAAAATTGAGTGAAATAGAATAATTAAAAATTAGTACACTATCAAAAATATTAAAAAATGGATATGTTTTATTAATTAAATATAAATTAATAAAAAGATTTGGATATATATTGAAATAAATATGATTAAATATGCCAAATATTAAAACATAGTAAATAAATAAATATAAAATAAATAATTGAAATTAATTAAATTCCCCCAAAATAAAAAAAAATAAAAAAATATAATTTTCTTTAAAAACATTATAAATGAATTAATACCTAATTATAATAAAATCAAAAAATAAATATATAAAATTTACCATGATTAAAGGTAAGATATATTATATGTTTAATCTTATAATAAAATTCTAAAATGATTACTAATTTTTTTATAAATTACATAAATATTAGGTGCATGTGTTTCTATATAAGATTTCATTAATTACATAAATATTTGTGCATGTTGATTGTATATAAAAATTATTTAATTATGTATATGTGAAATCAATATGTCCTAATTTTGATCGATTTTAAACTGAAAAATCAAACGATATTCAATTATATCCATTACATGATGCAATTAGTCATTTTTTATAATCCATGTTAATTTTAAATTATAAACCATTTTTCTATAAGCATGTGACTATTTAATGTAAATCATAAATATTTTTTTATTATATATACCATATTTATAAATGTATATATGTAATATATACTATTTATTAACATTATTAATAATTATCTAAAAATTAAAATGTATAATATTTTCCTCAATTTACTTTTTTTTAATTTATATGTGTTTAATTATCATTTTACATATAACTATATATTTAATATATAATATTTATTAGTATTTTTAATTTAAATATTTTATAATAATATTTTTCATTTTTTATCAATAATTAATTAATTAATACAATTATCAATATGTTTTTAATAAACATATTTTTATTTTCTATTTAATTATTTCTTTTATTTTATTTAGACCATTATCAGTGCTAAAAAGCATTGATAAACAATTCCTTTACAAGTGCCAAAAATAAAGAACTCATAAATGGTTACATTTTTCAGTACTAAAAAAACTACTGATAAAGGGTACCTTTTATCAGCTTTAAAAAAATTAATGATAAAAGGTACCCTTTATCAACATTTTTTTGTTTTGATAAAGGGAACATATATCAATGATTTATTAAAGTGTTAATAAATGCCATTGTTGTTAAAGGCCTATTTTTTAGTAGTGCTCTGTGTGCTGTATATAATGCCAATAACTTCATTTTATTATACATATTATATCTTTTACTGGTATTTACATACCCATCTATGTTTATTGATTTTATGGGGCTTAAAATTTAAATTTTACTAAAGGAGTAAGGGTTTATTTCACAATATCGTCACTATTTCTAATAATTTATGTTTAATATTATGTTTGGGAATATTTATCTACAATTTTAATTTTTTTAAAAGAGTTGTTTTTTTAAAAATTATCATAAATATTTTAAAAACCATTTTAACCCAATTTTTAATTTTTTTAAAATGTATTAGATTTAATATTTTTTCATTTTATAAATGATTTACTTTCTAAATTTAGAAACAAAAATATGAAAATAATTTTTTTCTAAATTTTATAGAAAGTGTTTATTTTTGTACTGTTATGAATCCATTACAAAGTGTTGATTACATTATTTTTAAACGTTCATCTTCAAAGAAAAATTTTCATTTATATGTGCATAGATTTCTAGAAAAGGATAGTGAATTTTATATAGAAAGTAATTTTCCTCAATTATTTTCAAGAGACCTTCCATAATCATTTTTTATATTACATTCCATATTTTTATTTTACTTATAACTTATTAGGGATTTGATATAAGGATACCATCTTAATTCATTCTTTGTATGGTTTATGTTTATGATGAAAATATGAAATGTTTATGAAACCCATTTTTTTCATGGGTTATGATATTATAATTTTTTATGATCCTATGGAACAAATATGTATGGTTTTATTTATGTGATGTTTGGGTTATAAATCCTCATCTAATGAATTTGTTAAAATAATATATCTCATGATTTAGTTATAGGAAACAAGTCGTTGTTATTGATATGTTATGAGGAATAGTTTAATGTGATTGATCTATAATGGGAAATAAGTCGATGATATTGATCCACTATTATAAATAAGTGTTGATTCATGAAATTATTGTCTTAGTAGATAGCCTTTACATAGAAAATTTTTTTATATGTATTATTGGTCCACACAGTCACACATCTATGATATGAGTTTATGGTTCAATATTTAGTTACAATGAATTTTCATCCTTATGATTGTTGTCTTTTGAAATGATAATGTTTATTGGAAAAAATATTGTTTATGATCATTGTCAGATTAGGTATGAAATTTTTGTGTTATGTTCAAGATCCCATATGCTTATTATTATTTTACTCTTATATATTACCATTGATTGATATTTCCCATTTTTAATCTTACTGAGCATCTAATCTCACTCTTTTCTCATGTTTTCCTTCCCCGGGTTATGATGAATTTTTTAGTAGTGTATTCCTATTAATAGTACTATAAGGGAAGATATTTATCGTAAATATTGAATATAATTCCTAAAATAAGAATATTTTATGTGTAATGTTTAATTAATATAATACATTATAGTTTTTTAGTGGATCATATTGTTATGAACCGAATATTCATCCAATTAGATGTAATATTTATGTATTAAAAACTTAGATAGTTATAGTTGGAATAATAGGAGAGTTATGTCAATATTTATATAGTTGGATTATATTATGTCAATGACAATATAGGGTATTTGTTTAATTATCGGATAAGATTTTAATTTTTTGGTAACAATGAAGAATGGCCAAGGTTAACGCTAAGGTCTTGTAGAAGCGGTTTTCATCATTTAGTCATTTTATAATTTATTTTTCAAAAGTATATGTATTTCTATTATTTTTATTATTTCGCAACCAATTATTTTTTATTTTATTTTATGGATGGAACCAGAATTAATCTTGTTAAACTAAATGTGATTAAAAATTCAATGATTATCCACCCGAGAAGCTAAATGTTATGGGAGATGGAATGCCGAGTCTTACTATTATACTCACACAAATTTCTTATGATATGAATCATTACATGATACTAAATGATCAAAGGAGGGAACAATGTACTATTAAATCATTCTTGAGGAAACATACACATTCTTTTAGTGGATTGTTTAATCCACTAGTGGTAGAGTGATGGATCAACACAATTAAGAAATTATTTTTTATTCTTCAATGATCAAGACATGAAATTTTTTGTCTTATATGTTTATCATCTATAAGGTAAATTAGATCAATAGTGTAATATTATCAAGAACACGAGGCAAGATGAAGAAATCAAATCCATGTAATTGGATGAGTATAAGCTAATATTCTTTAGAAATTTCTTCCCATGTATTATACATACACTGATGGAGAATGAATTTCTTAAGAAAACATAAATGGATGATGAATATATTGGAACCTTTTATGAATATTTTAATAGATTTCAAGGCATTCCCTTATTTATTCATCATCCATGAAAGTAAAATTAATCAATTCATTAGTATCCAAATACCATGTCTCTAAAAGGTATTATAAATACGAGACTTCAGTATCTATTAAAAAAATCATTTGATGTGCACTCAATTTTTGAATGAAAATTAGATATTCCCACCATTCTCATGGTTTTTATATTAAAATAAAGATATAGTATCATGAAAAATCAAATAAATAACATGGTTTAAAGAAATTCCATAAATATAAAAGATATAAATGTGGTGAGAAACATCGATTGATGTTTTTGTATGGATATGGGTGGTGATTAAAATGTGGAAATGTGGGTCATCAATCCCATGAATGTACAAATGTCATGAATATTCATATTAATTTAAAAATGGAAAAGAATATTCCAACTAATGCTAAACCCACACTACAAGGCCTAAAATTCAAGAAGAATGGGCTTTTTTCAAACTAGCTCATGAATAAGATGGATTTTTATGATCAACGTCAACAACATATTAAGCCTAAGGACGTGGGTAAATCTCATGCGATCATGACTGCCGAAGTGGGTTATAAGAATGACATGGTTAAATGTAAACTTATCTTCCAATAAAGAAAAAATATTTTCATGTTTGATTTGGAATATATCCCTTATATTTCCAAATAATTATTAAGGGTATCACCATATCGGCTCAATAATTATATGTTGAGTTAGCTATGAAAACCCATAATGGAAAAAGGGTTCAATATCATGTTTATAGTTCTTCTATGATTGATTTTTTGGGGAAAGTGATTCCTACAAATATTATGATTATTTTTTAGTTTAATTCTATCTATTTACTAGAATGGATTGGATTTATCTATATGGAGCTCATATTAATTACCGAGGAAGTAATATCATACTTCATATTTCGAATAAACATGTGATAATTTATCAATACAAGGATGATTATGACCTTAAAATAAAAATTTCTTTCTTATTTTTGGGTATTAATTTTCTATAAATGAATTCTATATATCTCATATAGTTGTCGAGGATCTCAAAATTATGGATACACATATTTTATTGGGTTTTGTTTTTGACTTTTTAGAATAATTTTCAAGTCATCAACATATTTTTGAAGTTCACTTTTCTATATAACTCACACATAGTGCTATGTATATTTCAAGTAATCCTTTTAGAATGACCCAAATTGAGTTATAATAATTTAAGAAGAAACTCATGTAGAGTCTTTCCAAGGGATTCATATTCCCAAGTACATCAATATTTGGTGAACATGTTCTGTTAGTTAATAAGAAATATGAATCAATGTTACTTTTTTATTGATTATCACAAATTTGGAAGATCACAATCAAGAAAATGTATACTCTTCCTTATATCGATAAATTATTTTATTAAATACATAGAGCTCAATAATTTTCCAAGATTAAACAACAATTCATGATATAATCAATTGAGGTCTAAGAATGAATAAATACCGTATACGATGTTCCGTTCATGGTATAGACAATATGAATTTATAGTGTTTTATTTTGGTCTTCTAAATGCCTCATATCTTTTGAAAATTAAGGAATATATTATTTAGGGAATATCTTGATCATTTTTTATAATTATTTATTGATTATATTAATTTATATTGAAAGACAAATAATGATTCTACAGATCAATTGAGGATTATTCTAAAGACCCTAGTGAAGGAGAAGTTATATGAAAAATTTAGCATGTGTGAATTTTGAATTCAAAAAGTTTCATTATTGTCCCACATACTCTCAAGTGAGGGTATATCAATAAAACCTTCAATGATTAATGTTGTTGATAAATATCCTTGACCAACAAAAATAACTAAAATATATAGTTTTCTTAGGTTGGATGGATATTGTCATTGTTTTGTGAAATATTCCTCACAATTATCTAATCTAATAATTAAAATGATTCAAAAATGATTCATGTTAATATAGATAGAGGTATGTGAAGATAATTTCATGTAGCTTAAAAGAAGGATTTTCCATGAACCTGTTCTCATACTACATTGTAGTAGACAAAGGTTTGTGATCTATAGTGATTCATCAAATAAGGGAATGGGATGTGTTCTCATTCAAAATTATATGGTGATACATTATGTCTCATGAAAATTGAAGGTTCACGAGCATAATTACCCAACTATTGACTTGGATTTAGTTTCATAAATTTTTGAATTAAATATATAGGGGTATTTTTAATCAAAATTAATTTTTAAGATGTGACATAAATAGTTATTAAATAATTTTGATGTATATCATCACTGAAAAAGAATTGAACATATGCCAAATAATATGTCTAGAGATGATTAATAATTATGACTATAAAATACATTACAAACTCGGAAAAGAAAATAAGGTGGATGAAACTTTGATCCAAAAGGATCATTAGAACTTATATATGATGGGGATCACAAAATATTTAATAATGGTTTGATTTATAAAGGTTGGGCCTAGAAATCATAAAGGAAGGTGAGAAATCTTATCTTACTGAAATGGATGGTCAATCATCTATCTCTATGAAGATTAAAGTGGTGCTGAAAGAAGATGTTGAAATGAAAAAAGAAAGTGTGAAATGTTTCATAGTTAATACTTGATTATAATGTTATAATAATGTTCAATTATTTTTTATGTGTCTCAGACATAACCTTTTTTAAGAAGGAGTTGTTGGATAAAGATCATATTTATTCATTATTTATTCATATAGGAAGTTAAAATATATAAAGTGACCTGAAAGAGTATTTTTGGTTTGATGGAATGAAGTGAGATATTAGAGAGTAGGTTTATCAATGATTTTCCATTTAGAAATTTTAGGATGAGATTCATGATTTTAAGGGGATTTTACAGACATTAATAATACCTTAAAATAAATGAGAAAACACCCCCATTGATTTTGTCATTAGACTCCCCAAAACATCTAATAGACATTATGATGTGTGGATTATAGTAGATATAGTTAAAATTTTGGAAAAAATAATTACTAACATAGATTAATTTTTACCATATTTTTATTCTAGAATATATGTTAAGGAAGTTGTAATATTGAATGGAGTACCACTTTCCATTGAATCTGATCAGGATTTGAGGTTTTTCTCAATGTTCTGGAAAATTCATCAGTAGGATTTAGATATAGAGATATATTTCATCACTACTTATCATTATTAGAATAGTGCTCAGTCTCAATGGTACATTGAAACACTAGAAGTCATATTGAGAGTTTTCTCTATGGATTTCAATGGTGGGTTAGATCTACATCTTCCTTTGGTATTATTTTCCTACAATTTTAGCATTCACTCTAGCACTCAGATGGATCCTTAATAATCTCTCTATGGTAAGAAGTGTTAATCTTCAATATGTTGAAATGAATTTATAGAAATAAATATATTAGAATATAATAAATAAGATAAAATGATATATAAGTCTAGATCCATTCAACAACACAAAAGATCATACTAGAGCCGATAAAAAAGTTACGATGATAGTCAGCATAATGATATGGAGTATGAAGTGGAAAACCCAATATTCCAATGAATATCTCACTAGATGAGATTGATGAGATTTAGAGAAAAATTAATGTTCATACCTAGGTATATTATCCCTTTTAAAATTATTGATCTTATTATGAGGGTAGCATAATTTTTTCTTCTTCTATGTAATCTCTCTTAGGTTCACAATGTATTCCAAGTATCCCCTTAAGGAAGTACATTATAGATACTTCATAAGTACAAAAATCAGAGGTCATACCAATTTATATATATAATTCAAATGAATAAAAAAATAGATATACTAGATCATATAAATAGTTTTAGGTGAATCAAAATCTCTCTCCTCATTAAAATTTTGTGGTGAAACCCCCAACTTTGGGAAGCTATGTGGGATCATGAGGATGTGATTAGGTAGAAGTATCTTCGTATATTCTTAAATTAGTGAATAATTTTGAGGGTAAAATTCATTTTCTATGGGATATAATGTAACAACATGAAATATTAATGAAGTATTTTTTAAAATAATTATATTTCATCGACATCTTGCATTAAATGCAACATCGAGTTAGGTCGAATCAGAGAGATATATTAAAATATAATATTTCTTTAATATCATAATAATTAATTTTTTTGGTATGAATGGGAATAAATTATTTATTAAACATATAGTGGACCCCAGAATTATAATGTATTAATTATTTTTTTTGTAAATAAGAACTTGTTTTTTATTTAAGTCATTTTACTTTTAAAAAATAAATTTTCCTTAAAAATGAATTTATTTATTTTTAGGATAAAATACTATAATTAATATATATAAATTTTAAAATATGTATTTTATAAAATAAACATAATTTTAAAATTATAATGTCAAAAATATATTAGTATTAATTTGAGTTAATTTTGTGAGATTATTTATTTTTAATGAAAATTAAGAAATACCGATTTTTGTTAAAAAGATATTCTATTTTAAATTTTTTACAAAGTCAAATAATATTTTAGAATATTTTTAATATTTAATTAGTTAAATTAAATTAAATTATGTTTTTAAATTGATTTTATTTTTTAATTTATCATAAATACTTTTTATATTTAAAATGTCGTTTTTTAGAAAAAAACTGTTATTTTTTCATTTCATTTTTTCAGATTAATTTTAAATTAATTTATAAAATTTCTAGGTTTTTAAATTTGAAAACATTATTCTATACTTATAATCAAGAGGTAAAAATTTAGTTAATATTTCTATTTTTTTATTCAACATGAATAGTAAACATAGTAATTTTTGATACAATAGTAAAGGGTAAATCAAGTAATTATTAAAAAAAATAATAGTATAATGACTATAAAATGACCCTAATTTTTTAATTTTATTATATTAGATAATATAGTCCATATTCATCAAATATTATGTTATTTGAAATTTTATGGCCATTTCTATGAGATTATATTCTTTATAATATTTTATTTCACTAAAAGTGAAACTTGTCACACTATTATTTTATATAATTACAATATTTTTTATTTATTGTTATCCAAAGGGCATGTCCAACTATAAATATTATTTTAATTCTAAAATAATAAATTTATTCATTATAATTAATTTTTAAAATTTATAGGAGAAACAATTACATTAAATTCTTACTCAATGTTGATGTTGTAATTATTCAATTAATGGGAAAATAAAATAAATGATATTAAACATTTTAAAAGTTCAATAATTTTAGATAATTAATCTGATGAAAGTATTTTTTAAACTACCATTTTTGAATTATTACATATAATTTATTCTTATTCTATGTGTTTTCTTGATTATATTAATATTAATGTATTGAATAGTGTAAAAATGGACAATAATAATATTTTATGAAAATAATATAATATTAAATTTTTTAGAAATCTAGAGATATTAAATAGGGACAAAGGGGAAAAATATGGTCTAAAAGTTTGTTCTTTATCCATTTATGATTCAATAGTTACATTATATGAAAAATTATAATCTTTTAAGTGTGATAAATATTTTAACGTGGTTAAGATTAAAATAGGTAAATTATGGGGTTAAACTAAAATACATGGTTTAAAGTATCTATAAAAACAATATAAATTTCATTTTTGATGATATTTTAACCACACAATACCCTATTTTATAATTTATGGCCATTTTTATGTATTTTTCTCAAGAATTGTCTTAATTTTTTTTTGATAAATTCTAAGAGTGGTCCTCCCCTCGCTTAAAAAAGGGAACCCTATACCTCACTTATTTACACCACTTATATCCTTCTATATTTTCCATTCTATTCTAATATATATTCTGATATTTCGTATCCATATTCTAGAGTAGTTGGTATCTCCAAAATACCAACCCTAGATCCCTTTAGAAGAGATCTAATGGAGTTGTTTTGATGAAGATGTACTCACCTTAATATATCACTTTATTTTTTGTACTCTAATTTAACTCACATATATATAATATGAATAGAAAAGTAATTATTTATTTGACCTAAATATGCTTAAATTTTATTATTATTATTATTATTAAAATACCACTATAAAGACTCTTTCCCATCAACGAAGATGTGAAAGTATCGCTTGTGCGTACGCATGATATACCATCTCCATGTAGCGATAGAATTAATTTGTGATAAATATATTTTATTTATGGGTATTATTATGGGTTTAATATTAATATAAGATATTTATGACATAATTATATTTTTTAAGGATAATATAATGGGTATTTTCTTACTATACAATCAGTTTAGAAATGATAACATTGTTCGTGCATATGTACGGACTACTACCTCCACGATGTGATGAAATTTGTTTTTCATTTATATTTCAATTGGATGGTAATAAAGATGAATTTTATTAATGTATAGAATATATATGATATAATAATTATTCTTTAAATGTGAATTATTTTTTACATTTCTTTCATTTCATCATTTTTGAAAAATAGAAACAATTTTATTGCGTACGCAAGACCTACCATTTCCCCTAATGTTGTAATTCATTTTCAGATCTCTAATATTTATGAATAATTATAAATATTTATATTATTAATATATATTATGGTTATACCATTATTAACATTTTTTAAATCATGAGACCATGATCTGAGTATATGGATTTGGACAACTGAGTCGAAACATGCTTGGAAAACGAAGCAGTTATCAACTAGAATAATGATTTTAATAAAAAATTATTAATGAAAGCGTAATAAGATGAAATAATTAAAAAATAAATTGTATGATATATATTAATATGGTTATTAAATACATATACAATAAATATATATTTATTACACATGAGGTTTAATAATGAATGATGAAATGAAAAACATTAGGTAAGGGATTTTTGTCTCCCTTTTATTTTTATCGGACACATGCCACATTAACAACATGTTTCAGTTTTTTAGTTCTATATACTACCCATAAACTAAATTTATGATACATATTATGAATTTTATGTGTATCTAAAAAAAATATAGGTTTATATATTTTATTTTACTTACAATTACAAAGTTTCCAAAGTTGTAAGGGTTTATTCAACAATCTCATCATTATTAGGGATTGTTTAAATTTATTTATCCACTGGAGAATATTTCTATTAAATTTACATTTATTTTCATAATTTTATAAAAAATTAATTTTAATATTATTCTAAAACTATTTTAAATCATTTTTACCCAATTTTTACTTTTTACAAAATTATTTGAAATGAATCTTTTTTACATTTTTTAAATGATGTACTTTGTGAATATTCTTAAAAAATACTAAAGGAAATATTATTTTAAAACTTATATGAGATGATAGGATTTTATTTCCTTCATGATGACCAAATTTTTTGAATACACCATTAAATTTTTTCATGTTTATTATAAAATAAAATTTATCAATTTATAAGTGCAGAAATTTTTAAAAAGAGAAGTGATTTTAAAATTGAAAAGTTATTTTACATAAGAATTATTCAAGGAAATATTTCAAAATTATTTTCCTCCTATGATGAAATACTTTTATGTTAATTATGATTTAATTATGATATTATCCATGTATACTATACTTATTCTAATTATGGATGATTTATATATTTTATGTAAAGATGAAATGTTTATAAAACCCATTTATTTTCATGGGTTCTAATATGATGAATGTTTTATGATCCTATAGAAAAACCATCAATTATTTTAACTAGGTTATGGGTGGAATATATATATATCCCTTTAATTAGTTTTTTAAATTATTATATCTCAATAGAAAATTTTAGGAAACAAGTCGATCTACTTGATCTGTTATGGGAAATAAGTTGATGTGCTGGATTTGTTATTGGAAACAAGTCGATGTTCTTGATTAACTATGGGAAATAGGTTTTGGTTCTTATTATGATGGTACTAGTAGCTATCCTTGACTTATTAAATTAATAATATACTTATTATGGTTCCAAAAACAACATATATGACTTGAACTTATATTTCATTATTGAGTTATGATGAAGTTTGATTCTTATGATTCAAGTCTTTTAAATTGCTAATGATTTATACCAAAACTCATATTTACGGTATATTTCAAATTAGGTATGAAATTTTTATGTTACGGTCAATATGTTATACTATTATGATTTTATTATTCTTATATATAATCATTGATTAATATCTCCCTTTTTACCCTTACTCATTATCTATACTCACCCATTTCTTATGTTTCGTTTCCCCAAGTTATCCATAATTTTTTAATAGGGTGTGCCTATGAAGAGTATAATGATACAAGATATATATGGTATATGTTGAATAGATATCATGAAATATGAATATTTTATATATAATCTATAAACAATCTAAATCTATATAGTTTTGGGGAGGATTGTATTGTTATACATTGAATATATATCTAAATAGATGTAATATAAATATATAGAAATCATAGGAAATAGTATAAATATTGTTAATTAGTGAATTAGAGGATAAAGAATATAATACATTAATAAATGATATAATTAGGTCTCTTATCTCTTTAAATTACAAGAAAGTTAAAGGAAATAACATAGGAAAACTCCCACTACAATGTTTGGAGCGTGGAGGTACTGAAAATATTGATTTAAATTTTCTAAATAAAAAATTTTGAGATTATTATGATGATTCTTAAGAAAAATATCAAAGAATATATAGATAAAAACTTCTAAGGAAGTTAATAAATATTTTAGAAGTAAGAAAAAGTTCACCAAAAATAATGGAAAATATATTTTGAGTATGTTAGTTGAGTATGAATAAACTGAAAATAATTCTTTTGAAGTTGAAAAAAAACATATTAAAAAATTATTTACATATATTTATAGAAAAGAATATACATTAAATAGTGAAAAATAAAGTGTAGAAACTTATATAGAATATTAGGTGATATTTGAAATTGAGTAATGTATTGAAAAATTAGCAAAATCATTAAATAAAAAATAAAATTTATGAAATAATTAGAGATAAATAATGATGGGAAGTAATAACTCCTTAAAAAGAATATGTGTACATTAAGGAGATTAAAATCCTCAAGATGGAAGTTGAAAACAAAGAAATATGGTGGGATGTGTTGTTAAGTAACTCACTATTAAGAAAGTTAATATTTTTAAAACTCAATTGATATTATTTGAGGTTGAATGTACCTTTAATAATATTTGTGACAATTTGAACAGTGATTTAAGGGGAAACAAAATAACGCATCTCATGCTGCTAAACCATAGAATAGTCGTCATAGGGAAATATTATTTTACTAAAATAGATCAAGGGTTAGTGTATATTGATAGTGATATAATATATATTGGAAAAATTTGTCTTATTTATGAAGAAACATGAAATTCACTGAAAATAGGAATAAATTTCTGGTGGAATAGTGGAATTAATGGGAGTAACTTTCTCGTATTTAGGAATGAATAAAAATAATGTCATTAGATGATAAAATGTTACCAAATACAAACCAATTTGATTTATTGGGGTATGTTATGAAGGCTTGACTAAAATGGTCGCTATGATGAATAATGTATGGCATTGTTTCTATTAATGGTTTCTTATGTTATAAAAAATGGAATAATTGATGATGAAAACTAAAGAAGGCAATTTTACTGTTGATACATCTCTAAAAGGTAGAAAAAGGTACAAACATATGATTCTCGATATTGTTTATACCTAAAATATTATAGGTGATATATTCACAATAAAATATATTTAATGGATTAATTGAGGATAAGTTACGTTTTGATATGATAGTTATATAATTATTAAGGGAAGAACAATAACTCGGTTTGGTGATAAAAAACATAAATCGAAGGAAACAAAATATATTAATGCTGTTAAGAATATATTATTGAGTGATGGATAAATTTTTTTATGGGAAAAAAGTTATTTGTAGAAAATATTCATGTATCATTAGAAGTGTGAATGATTTGAAATTTTTTACTAAAGAAGAAAGAATGAAAAGAAATATATTCCAAATTCAGTATATTTTTAATTTTTATTACTTATGTGTCAAGGATGAAAACAAGACGTGGAAATGAAAACATAAAAATATTATCAAAAAATATGGATGACACATCAAAGGAAGGTAACATAAGAAACATACGCCAAATAAAATGGAAATATTACCCTATCTGTAAAACTTTCCTAAAAGAATATATGGTTAGTGGAAGACATAAGACTATTGAAATCCAATTGACTAGGCCTCTCAAGAAAATACACTCTAATATTTAAGGTCTAATGAGACACAAATAAAAAATGTTTATTTTGAAATATTTACTTTTATTTATTAATATTCATAGTTTTCCATCATATTTTTTTTGAAACATAAATAAGAGGTTTTTTAGATGTTTATAATTATTAGTATTAATGATAAGAAAGAACTGGGTATATATATTGAATATAAGGCAAGAAAATGGAAAAGATTACACAAGTAACAACGTCAAATCCTTTCTAATCAAAACATGGAATCAAACACCAATACCATGATCCCCCAAACCCCCAAAATAAAATGGAGGAGTTAAAGGGAAAAAAGAAAAGTTAATAATTAAAGGGAAGTTGTATTCTTACTAAAAAAATAATTCTAAATTATAATTGAGAGAATATGTAAGTATGCCAGTTCATGTTCAAGATAGATATTTTGGTATCTGGAATAAAAAAGGACTACATATGATATGTTGTATAAGAAAATTATAATGTTAAAATATTAGAATGTTTTTGAATTCATTCTTTACATTAGATCAAAAACCATTATTTAGGAATGTTTGAGAAAAAAAGGTGAATAAATAATTTTAATAGTGTTCTTAAACAATGAAATAATTTACAAGTTCTGGAATAAAAGTATATAATTTTTAGGGTATTCCTTTGATATAAAATTTATTTAAAATCATAAATCCTTAAAAAATTCATTGAATGTGATAAGTAACTTGTTATAAATGGTAGAGTGGTGATTTACAAAGAAAAGAGTGAGATGAAATATTATTGTGAGATTTAGATTGTTCAATATTATTTATATTAGTCTTGTGACGAGGGAAGTCATACTGGAAGAAAAATAATATTTTTTAAATTATAAAAAATAGTTTAAATCAGATAACATCATTAAGAATAAAAAATATCATGTTTCAATTAGACTGAAATTGTGATTAGATAATTAGACATCACTTATTTCACAGGTGGAACCCTTATCAGGTTTAGGGGAACATGAACATAAATAGTGTTTAAATTCCATTAATTAAGTATTAGATAAAATTGAGATGAAGAACACCAAAAATATAATTCCAAAATATAAATAAATAATGTTTTAAGAACAAGGTCGGCATTTAGAAATATGTTAAATATATATGGATAAATTTTGGAAAACAAAGATTGATTTTTACTTCAAATAATATTCACTTGTTGATTTATTGATTCTAAAGATAGTTTTTCACATGTTATTAAACCTAAAACTATAATAATACTATTTTATTCTAAAACTCATTATAATTTCAATTTCTACTAGATAGATATTAATTCATCTTTCTTGGATGGAGAAATTATAGAATATATTTATATTAATAAACCCAGTGTTCTCATACTTCATAAATATTCAAGCTTGGTATGTAAACTAAAAAATGATTTGTATGGGTTGAAATATTCCCATAGATTTAAGTCTTAAAAACTTAATAGTTTCATGAATTACTTGAACTATTCTAAAGAAAAATCTCATAGAAATTATTATATGTAATATATGAGGATATGTACACTAATTGTTATTATTTATGATGATGATATAATTTTTTTCAAGATACATAGATATAATGTGTAATGAATTTATATTAAAATGAATAATTTCATCGAGATGTAAATGGATGTATATATAACATTATTTATGAGTTTTAATGATCAATAATAGGTAAGATACATTTTCCTTAATCAAGAAAATAATTCAATGTACTTTTTACAAATATTTTTCATGAATGATTCTAAATATGATTATTAACCTATCCCTATTAGTATGAGGTTGAGTAATGATTAAGCTAGGGAATGTTTGAATATGAAATTATTCCGAAATTAGATAGGAAGATTACCCAAAATTATTTCATCAAGACCATACATTTTATATATTTTCACTTTATTTTAAAATACTTGTGTGGTCTAATGAAATCACACATAATGATATCAAAAAGGATACTTAGGCATGCTAAAAGAATATACAATTATTGCCTGATGTATAAAATAATTAATAGGATAAAATTTATTATTTTTGTTGATTATGGTTAGGATGAATTTTTAATGACATAAAATCAACACCACAATGAAATTTATTCATAGTTGAATGTTTTGTGAGATTAAAAAGTAAGAAAAAAGTTCGGTTACCTAGGGAACAACAGAAGAAGAAATTGTTTATACTACCAAATTTTGTACCAAAATGTGGTGGATAACAGTTTAATTGGATGATTAGAGAGTAAATATTGGTAAACCATTTAATAATATTTTTAATAATCATATTTTCATTGTTATTTCAAAAAATAATGTACAATATTCTATATCAATTAACATTGATATTAAATATCATTAAATGAAAAAGAATGTTTCTTTTAGTGATGTTATTATTGAATATATTTCATCAACGTATAAAATATGTGACACCTTCAAAAAATTTATGCCAGGTAAATGATTTTAAAAATTACAGATATAAATATATATTCATCACACACCATTGAATTTTTAAATTTTGTAAGGAAATTACCCCCACAATCCTTTGGATCCTCTTGTAAAAGTGGGAGAAAAATTAAAAATCTGAATGGAAATATTTTTTACATCTAAAGATGATTTTATAATAAAAATGCGTAGATGAAAATATTTAGGTGGAGTTTATATTATTATAGAAACGAAAATATCATTCCATTTAGGGATGAAATTCAATACAAAAGTAATTTATCAACACTTTAGTGATATAATATTATCTATAAGAAAAGATATGAAGTGGTAAAATGTTGATAAAAGAGATTTTTCAAAGATTTGTCCTAAATATTGTGAACGATTCAAATAAATAAAAGGGGATACCTAATACCCTTTGATTTATATTTATAATACTTCTTTATATGTTTTCATCATCCTATTGTGAATATTTTTTTATCTCACTTATGAATGAGTTACTGGAGTTTATTAGAAAATTTGTTATGAAGGATATGAATGATCACATTAAAATTCACATAATACAATTTTGATATTTAATTTCCTTAAATCATGAAGGTACTCATGATCCTAGATCAGTTTATTAGATTTTTTTATAAGGAAGCTGATTTAATTTTATAGAAAAATATTGGTCTGAAAGTTATACTAAGTTGAAGACTTAATGTGGTGAAGCTACATCCGAACAAATTCATTGACCAAAATGGAGGGAAAATAAATGAGAGAGCTAAATAAATGAATATGATGTTTCTAAATTTATTATAGTTTTGATAAAAAAACTTTTATAATGTTCATCATGAAGTTTCCAAACTGATAGGTTATACACTGTTGATGGTGAAAGAAATAAATTTTGAATTTACAAAGAGGAAGATACACACCATTTAAAGGTTAAAGATATGTTTCTATTGAGGATTCTACAGTATGTAAGTATATAAAATTTATTCCATATAACACAGATATATCATACCAAGTTTTTTATAACATATTTACTTTCATTTGAGTTGATGAAATTTTTATAGATTATATAACGAAGGTTTATATAGTTCATTTGATAGATAGGTACTAGTATCATTATATAGTTATACATGGTTTCTGCAGACCATAATGGTGATTTTAGGAGAAAGGTTTTATAAATACGTAAGGAATGTTTATCTCTATCTAAAGTATAAATAACAATGTCTTATTCACTAGTTGTGTAGAAATTACATCGATCAAAGATAGTGAATGTTCATTGAAGATGAAAAGATGAGTATTTTAAAGTAATTTTGACTGGGAAAATTTCCATGGGATGGGTGAGAATCAAAAAGAAATTACGATGTAATAATTTAGAAGAATAGGTGAATTTTTTTTACACTAACTTTTAAGATCCGATCACTATATGATGGTTGAGAAGACACATGATAAATGGATAGAGTTGTGCTAACTCATAAGAAAGATCAAGAAAGACAAAAATGTGGGTCCATTGACCAGTCATTCACCAAATAGTGAAAAGAATAATGAACAAGAAAGAGGAAAACTCACTAGATGGATAATCTATTAATGAATTCATAAGAAATTATTTCTTTGGATGGAGTTCCAAGGAGTTGTACATACTATTTATAAGGACCATTACAATGACGATGTAGATTTGTTCTATAAAAATTCAGTTGTATAGTTATTTTAAGGATTTTTTAAAGAAATCCATAGGATCAATCAAACTTAAATAATCATATAAAATTATTTTGAAGATTTATAGAGATATTTATTTTGTAGATTTGTTTTTCATTTTAAATTTATTTTAGTGGGCATAATATTTAAACTCGTATATCTTCTTCAATTCGAGTGCCTATATAAGCGTTCCTCAATTTCGATATGAGTTAATGTTTGTACACCATTCATATTTGTGATAGAGGTAAAGTGTTTAATATTTCTAATTTGAGATAGTTTCCAACCAAGTAATATTTGTTGGAATAAGAGTCACTATACATTGATTTTGTTCTGAGGAATCATACAAATCATTACCAGTCATAGGTGTATAAGATAAAGGTTTATAGATTAGAGGCATTAGATAGGGAAACAATATAAATAATTTTGTTTTCTTCATTAGAGCACCAATCATAAGTTCAATGATTTTATGCATACCATATATATCTATAATACATAGAGGTGGTGGATAATGGATCAAGTCTTACTAGATGAAGGATTTATTGGATGAAGAAATTTTCAGATGATGATCCTGTGAGACATTTCCAAATATAATTATAATTTGTTGGATAAAAATATAAACATCCTTTTTAACTTATCATATTCAATATAATTAACTATATTGAGATAGAAGGTGCATAACAAGACTTATTTCAATTTTATTGAATTCATATTATAGTGAATTTCGATGGAATGATGGGAGTCTCTATGGAATCGATGTAGTCACCCACATAAGGGGAAAACCTTTTAAATATAGTGTTCAATTATCTAAATTCCTATAATTTCTAAGAATGTGTTATTGTGATATATAAATTTGAAAAGGATAGAAACACTAACATGTTTTAAAATATTATTTCAAAGAGTATAAATTAAAAAATATCACAAGTTATTCAACCACCCATTCTAAGTGGTTGTCACACTCCAAGGAAATAAATTTTTAAAATTTTCTTATTCCATATTAATATTAATATCAATATCTCTCTTCACACTCTCTATGTCTATGCTTTCTTATTCATGAAAGAGGATTGGTTATCTTTTTATACACATTCTATTTTACAATTATTTGTTTTCTTGATATTATTTTCAATATATATATATTTTCAAAATTCCTTCTCTTGTGATTATAAATTTATTTTTCTATTCATATTTAAAATTTTTTGACTTAAAATTTTTAAAATTTATATTCAAAATCATTTAAATATTTTTGAAATATTAAGAGTATCTATGATCTCATTATTTTGAATTTTTGAAGTTCATTTTATATAGTTTTCATTGAATATTGTTTATCTTGATATTATGGGTATTTTAAATGTTATACTTATAATTAATATCATGTTATTTTATTCTTTTATAAATCTAATTATATTTATTCTATATCATCATTCACTAATCTTGGGTTTTAATCTTGTGATGGTCATTGTTGTGGAGATAGTATTTCATATCCCTAGTGTTTTATGTTTCATGAAATTATTTTCATTTTTTGAATAGAATTTTTTCCCTTGTTGGTTTCCTATCTTATAATCACAATTGGGGACATGTTTTTGGTTAATTTATAATTTCTTTTCCCAAAGGGGAATATTTTTTTGATATTCATAGGAAGCTGTTTTATGATTATAGGGTAGAAGTTGGTTTCTTTTTTTTATTTCTTGAGAATATTTAATATCATTTTGTAATTATCTTGAGATTAGTGAATATATTGACATATAATAAATTTAATTACATTGAATTGATGCTTCAATTTTTATTTTTTCTTGATATATATTTTTATCTGATGTTTTTTTGATCGTATAAAAGGGGGAGATTATTATACCTCTCTCTCTCTCTATCCTGATGTTTCCATTATTAAAAACAATTTATTATTGTCATAATAATTTCATTGAGTGTATACTAGTAATGAATTTTTAATACCAAATCATATTCACCAATCATTTAATATATTTGAAATAAGTGGATGAGTCACTATTTGCAGATAAAGTGCAGAAGACACACTGATTGACTTGTGCAGTGCCACTGGGTAGCATGTGGTGTTGGATTGATTGTTAGGAGCTTCAAGATTCACTGAATAGATGATGGAGCCACACTATTCTGCAGTGGTAGTATAAAGAGACAATTAATTCATAGTTATCCCACTATCTAGCTGGTTGTAATGTGTGGTTATACAGTAGTGTTCGAATAAAAAGTAAAATATTATTAATTTTGTAGACCCCACTCATCATAATATACTACTGATGATTCTTAATGACCTGTAAAAAATCAATAATTTTCATATAAATTTTAAACTCTATAAATAAAAACGTAGGTGGATTTGATATAATCAATACTGAGCTGAAAAAACTCTCTAGTTGACACATCAATGAATATTCTATACTCCCAAAGAGTTTTGTCAGGAGAAAATAATCATTTATAAAATATATCAAAGGCTATCAACTCTATCACTCTGTCACTATCATCTAAAATGAATAAATAATTAATAAGAGACAAGAGAGAATATTATTTATGGATTCATATAATGAATGATTTTTCTCATTCTAACTTCAATAATGGGTTTATTTCTGTAAGTGGTTAATAGAAAGAGAGATCACTTCTCATTAACATAAAAGTGATTGATTATTTACTTGGATACTGATGATGTTAAAGGGGGTTCTCATAAATATAAGAGTTAAGGACATGATCCATAATCATCTATAAATTATATGAATAAGACATGCCTCTGAACCCAAGGCAAGGAGACATAGGGGATCACACTAAGCTATTAACAAACACTTTTATCAAACTTTTTTTTATACAATTTATTTTAAAAATAGTATCTTTTAATTACAATATACATAAAAAATATTTTTTAATGTTTTTATTTCTACTATTCTTACTTTATTAAATAATTTTTATATTATATTTATAGTAGAAATGGTTTTTATAACTTCACTACTTCATCATATCGAAATATTTTTTTTTGTTGAATTTATCTTTTGAGTTGGTTTTTTATTATTAAAATTAAATTTACCCCCCTTTTTAAATTATACTATGACCAACATATGATTCTATATAAGAACTTATGAAAATTAATAGAATTGTATTTCCTCATAAAATAAGATTTCATTTTCCACAACTCATTCATTATACATTTTATTCATTAATTTTAAAAAAAATATTTTACCTTCATATAACTGTATTATTTAAAAAAAATTTATTCCAACTTGAATAATTGTTTCATAGGCTTTACCCACTCGTTATTTCATTTATTCATTAACATTAAATATTTCTGAGAAACTAAGTGTAAACTATAGAAACCTATGAACACTATATTGCTAACCGAACATACCACCACATTACCAACTGAATCAACCACCACATCATCATCACCATCATATCATAAAAATAACCAAAAAATATCATTCCTCTGACCTCAATTTTTTTTACCACTTTTACATTATTATTATTTATTAAGGAATCAACCATGATAAACCACTTCCATAACAAAACAATCAATAAACCATTATCAACAACAACAACTTACCATGAAAAGACCATTCTAACCATAGAAAGAATAAAAATCATAAAAGGACAAAATATTAATTATAAAAATCCATCCAAGTAGTAATAATCTTTAACAACCCATTCATAATCGGTAATACAAATCAATTAAAAATTCTACATCGACTTCTTTATCATCATTAAATTATTAGTAAATTATGGATATGATAAATTTTTTCAATAATAAAAATAGTAATACAATAAAAATATTAAAAAAATCATTATAAAAATAACATATATTCAATATCATTCCAATCACATAAATAACCTTCATATCACATCTACCCTTCTCAATTTCATTTTTCAAATTACTTCCCTCATTTTGGTAATTCTTTCTACTTACCCAATGAAAATAAAGGAATGATAATAATAAATTTAAAACATAATATAAGAAGGGATATCGTCAATCACCTAAATCAAATGGATTTTTGATAATTTCTTCATGATAATATTGGAAAAAAATTATCATATTCCCCCCAGCATAGAAGGAGTCCCCTCAAAACATCTAAATCTCGACCCATCATTAATAATTTGAAAAACAACTATCAAATCAAAACCAAATAAATATATAAATACATTATGAGAAGGATTAATAGATGAATATGAAACAAAAAAGGAAAATAAAATAGTATTAGGTAAAAAAGAGAACCTTAAATGATGAAAACGTCAACCAAAAAAAGTGATAATATTAAGATCTACCTCAAGTGTGAATGATTACCTAAATTGAACCCTGGATCACAAATGGTTTGTGAGAGAAACTTACCAACCAAATTAATGAATTAGTGGTCTTAATTTATTATGAAACTCAAGTGTTCTCATTTTTGAATAGGTGATATGAATTTCTATCATATTGGTTGAAATATTCATGATACACTATAAATTATTAAAACATTTACCCACTGTCTCTACTTATCCATGTATTGATAAGAAGATAGTTTCTTTGAATTTATGTGAAATTTCATGGGGTCATATGACTTACTTTATACATACACTCTAGAATGGATAATTTCATATGGCCATGCCACTATGAGAAACTCTATATCATTTCCTACAAAAAAGGAGTGATGAATACACAATATAACATCAGATGATAATTAAGTATTTTATTTCAAAAACCATTTTTTGTTGAAAATGGGATCCTTAAAAAATACAGTAAAATATAAATTAGAACATTAAAACATATCGAAAGACTATTATAGAAAAATGTAAGAGTTTTGGAATAATTATCCCTATATAATCTTCATTTAATAGAGGTTTAATTAATGTTAAATTCATCCTATATACGATCATCTTAATGGTAGGACACATTATCCCATGTTTGAAGATACTACTCCAAAATGAATTTTTTTATAGCCTCATATTAATATCTGTACTTTTTTATCCAAATTTATTTCTCTTTATTATGATAAAATCAATGTTATCTATTTAACATTATATTATAATTATATTGTAAATATTTCAGTATAATAATATCATTGAGAATATCTTAATTAGAGTGATGAATGGTCTTTAGGAAAATTTCATTGTTTGATTCCACATTTTTCGCCTCCCCGATTACACTATCGTTGAGCTATGTTATTTAATACATAAGGTTGTGTTTTTTGTTGACCTTAGTGAAAACATAATTAAAAATACTGATAGGATCTCCTTCTTCTATAGAGACTTATTGTACTTGGACAAAGTCTTCATTTGTGAAACATGTCTGATCTTTTTCCTTAACATCTAGAATAATAGCCTCTCTTTCCAAAATTTTGGTTATAGGGTTACCTATTTGAACTTTGTCCACTAGGAATACCTCAAACATCTTAATGTGATTCTATTAGCATTGAATTTTAATTTTAGGTTTTCTCACTAACTTGGTAGCCATTGGTTTAGATAGGGAGTAATAGTCAATTATGCATATGGTTTTCATGGAATTGTTAATTGGGAAGTCTCCCAAGTCAAGACCAACCTTATTCTGATTTTTTATACCTACATGAATAAAATTTTCACATTGAGAGTCATATTCACCCCTATAGGAGGAAAACTGGATTTTTCTACCCATTAGAGAACCCTAAAAATAGTAGGGTCCTCAAAGGATCTCTTTCCATTATGAGCCAAATAACTATAAGAAACTTGTTATTCCTTAAAAATATAAGTCTTTTTTATGATTTTGGTGTCACATAGGACTTATCATAAACAATTCCCATGCTATTACCTCTAAGAAACTAGATCATGTTTCATAAATTAACAGATGGTCTCAAATTAAATTTGGAACTAATGATTGAGGATGAAATTGTTCCAAGTGGTGTAGCATTATAGGATAGAACTCCCAGGTAAGATTTCATATAGAGGCATGAATCAGGTCATTTTAATGGATGGGATTTAGTTTGGGTTCTCGAATGATGTGTTGGAGATACCTCACCATGCCCTGCACACAAAGTCGGAGAACAATTTTGAGATAAAATGACCACTAACTATGAGATGTCAAATTCTAACACTAATATGGAGAATAATGATAGTTGAGATTACCCTCCCTTGAAAGAAAAAATACCAATGGATGTGATCATGATTTTCTAACAAATAATGGAATTGAACTTTTTCCATATCTAGAAACACTAGGAGAGTTCATCACTGATTGAGTATAGGCGATCACCACATCTAAAGTGTTCTTCCCAAGATTACTAGAACATGCAATGAAATTCTTTCCATTACTAGTTTTTCCATCACCCAGTGTGAGAACTAAAGGATTCCATTATTATAAATAATTAAGATCCTACTTCAGCTGGCCCAAATGAAGACATGATGGAAAATATTGGACCAAAACTCTTACAACACTGATTGAAGTCACATAAAATCTTCAAACACCATAAACCACACAACCATAATAAGAGGACTTGATAAATCCACTTATATGAATATTCATTTTAAAATGTTTTGAAAAATGGATCTAGAATGTCTACTATAACCAAAACGTATTCAAATGTGTTTACCCAATATTTTAAGGATTGAGCAATTTGGGATGGGAATGTGTAGACCTAAGAAAAAACCAAATTGAACCGTAGAAACACCATAAATTGGTGGATTTCACTATAAATAATTCAGAATTTTCCAATCCAATATTAGTATCCTATCTATAAAATAATATCTAGATCAACCCCAAAACCATTAAAACACAAAAAATTAAAATGAGATAGATAAGGAAAATATGGCATTTTTCAATATACAACTTCGCGAACTCACTCTATCACCATGGTGGGTAAACAAATGGTTAAATATTACTACCTCTACCAAGACCACACTCCCTTTGATGAGGTAAAAATTTTAAAATCACATGATCACCAACAAAAATATCCAATGGTATACTCCTCTATTACACATATGATTTGTGACAATCATGAGTATCCTTTGTGTTCTCATGAATCATCTACACTTTATTTTTCATGATCATTACAAAAATATAATCTAATGCGCCAAAAATATCCAAATGTAGTATAACAAAATTATCATTGATAAGGATACATGTAAAACCATTCGAATTGTTCCATTACTATGGAATAGTGATTGTTATTATTATAGTTAAACTCAACTAAATGAAAATGATTTTCCCACAACCTCAAAAATAAAGAACACATGAACACAATATGTCCTATAATGTATGGATTGTATAATTGTAAAACCCATCTATACAAGGATATAAAACCATAATAAGTAATAACTGAGATCTAAATTCACAATGAAATCAATTTTAATCTCTTGATTTAAGGAAGTCCCAATTAGTGATGATAATCCTTGAAACACAATAATTTCTCACCCCTCATCTATATGATTCCTTAAAAATGTTTCCACTATACTATACTAATTAATTAGTAATATATGTGACAGAATGATTAATAGATAATAAAATACCAACATTTTGTCAAATCCTTTAATGATTAAGGAATAAATGTTATAAAATCTATTAAGATAACTTCTTATCTCTAGAAAAGAACAACCAAATACTACAACATACTACCTAAAACATGATACTTGACATTAAATTACTTATGAATAATATATCAAGACATGAACTCCACCACCAACCACTTCATGGAATGACAAAAAATATACTCCTTTAAGGAATAATTAAACTTGATAATATTAGGATTAATTTCCTAAGGTGAGATATAAAACATACTCATAACTATCTCATGGTTTTATGATAAAATGAAAATATTAACACAAAACAATTACCAATTATCTCCATCATCCAACCAACAATTAAATGATATCTCTGAATGATTCAACATCTACACGTCTCCTCATCAAGATCACACAACCAAGGATCCTCTACTTATAGATAAATATGAGAGTGCACTACGATATGAAACAAATAACTCCAATATAAACTTCTTTTTATATCTGGATACAAATTCATAAGATCCCTAATTATCCTATAATAAATTCCATCATATTAAGAAACAACACCATGCATTATCATACCTAGTGAATAAAACACTACATCTCTTTTCATTGAAGTATAAAAGATCATAACTTCATTGTATAGTAAAAATTTCATCTGTCTAGACAGACAAAAATTCACATTCTTTAATTATAATATATATCATAGGTTCATGTGATTGGTAAAACTACACAGTTAACTAAAATAATGAAATACCACCAAAAAATTAGAGAAAAAACAATCTCAAAATGTCCAAGATCATCAGTGGAATAATTATACTCATGAGGATATAACCATAGAGACCCATGAGATATAAATAATCACTACTATATCATAAGAAAAACTAGACCATGACAAGAGGAATCAAAATAATCCTCATACATAACTCTTTTTTATAATCAATGAATAATCACACTAATCAGCTTCTACTTTAGGTACTATTATGATAATTGACAATGACTATTCCTTACAAAAATCTAATCCTTCTTGATACAATATATCAAAGGTTCCACAATCTAATAAAAAGTGGATACAAACCAATTTCAATTGTCTATAATACAAAGGAAACTATTCACATCAACAGTTCTCTTATGTGTTACCTACGATGAAACTAAATCAATGATAAATGAATCAACTACCACCCTTCATGAGGCATGAAATCACCAAGTAAATAGAACTCATGAATCTAAAACTCTAACGTAGATACAATTCTATACCGATTATAGTTAAAAAAAAATTTATTAAATAGCGCTCAAATAATAAATTTTTACTTCCACTTCCATTGAATATAACTGTATATTGATAATAAACACCACTTAAAACATATCAAGTAACTTATAGAAATCAAAGTTCGTCAAAAAAATAAAACAATTTGATGCATTAGTGACCCCAAAAAGAATTAACATGAAGTAAAAGTATTCATATCATCACCCAAACGTACTATTTGTGTAATACCCCGACCATAGTTACCGAGAGTCTATGCATTATTATATGAAATTGGCATGATCAAAGTAGATCAAGTCTCAAAATACTGATTAGTTTAGTAGCCTTGGAATTACAAGGAACATACATAAGTTTTACATTACATCATGAAATAAAAAAGAAATTGTGTCCCCTTTGAACACACTCATATCCTTTGACATATCTTCATAGGTTAATCATAATATACTTCTTCACATCATGGGAAAAAGAAAACATAAGAAAGTGGTGATCTCAGATTCTCAGTAAGGATAACAATATAGTGGAAACTATCATAAATAAGCATAAACATTAAAGTAAATGTATAAGACTAAAACACAATCATTTTATACATAACCTTCATCATAAAGTGGAAAATATAAATAAAATAATTCCATATACTTATTCACATGGATATTCTACTAGTTGAATAATCACATGTAATATCAATAGATAAATTCATAATGATGGAAAGCATAATACTGGACATCATAACCACATTTTTAAGGCCTCGTTCCAAAAATACAGATAAGATTTTGTCGAGGCCTTGTGCTAAGACACTAGTTTGTCTCATGATAACTACCGATGCATTTTGGAGCTATAGCAGGATCCACCCATCACTTACTAAGTCCAATTCATTCCTAATATGAGAAGGCTGAAAAAAACATAATAATTTGGTTTAAAAATAGCATATGAAATGTTAACACTTTAACCAGAAACTATGAATGGTATAAAAATAACACAACCACTGTAAATAATATCACAAAACCCTCAATAAAATATGGAATATTTTGTTATAATAATTCAACTTCAAACAGGTGTAAAATCCTTCAAAAGACGGTGACATAGATGAAATCAAAACTATTTGAGAGAAATAACTCATTCTACTTTGAAATCATTTAAAAGTCACGTAATTATAAAAGAAAACATTTATTTTAAAAATATTCTTATAAGATTGTAAGGGAATATTAGAAGGTGTTATAAAGGTGGAAAATAGCCATACTCACCGTATAAGCTAAAAAAACATTCTTACCTTAATATGTCGAAAAGGTCATAAAGTACCTTGTTTTGAAAAAGACAGAAATATTCCTTTCCAAAAATTTTATAAAAATTAAAACAATGGTATAAATAAATTTAACTCATATTCTATGAAATATTAAAAACATTTTGAAATACATTTTTAAGAAACACGGATGTGGATGATAAAGAAGTCCCAGTAGATACTTACATATATATAACCTCGGATAAGTAAAGAGATTTTAAAATTAACACATACTATAGATACCCGAAGCTTGACGTACATGGACTTTACATTACTTTTGCGGAATACTTAGTGCATAACAAAAAAATACACACACAAGGATCGTAATAGTTTAGTGTCTTTGGAAACTCGGAACGTAATCTTCTAATCGTGGTGAAAGATCTCCAATATCTCCCATAATGATCTTCCCTTTTTTTACCTAAAACCATTCTTTATATCCTGGGGAAAAGAAAACATAATAGGGTGAGCTCAAATGCTCAGTAAGGGTAAACAAAAGAAATAAAAATCTCATCGTATACAGAAGCACATAACTTTTGGAAATCTTAACCTGCAAAAGAGATCATAATTTCATAACATGGGATAAATCATGGAAGTGAAATGTAATCACAATAATCATAACTTAAAACATGAAACTTTGTGGCATACACACATAATAATAGAGAATCATTTCTTGTTATTCAAGACTCGTTGCCAAGACTATCTTATTGGACAAAGTCCCTTTCTGAATCGAGTAACCCTCATTTCAGTCCTGTTTCACTGAACCGGTATAACCTACCGTTCCAGTCCTGTCTATCTCATGAGATATAAAATATTTACCCAATGAATTGGAGGTAGATATAGGTCCCACCCATCTCATAATGATACCATTCTTATGTGTGCCACAAAATCATAAAACATACATCATTGCATAACCCATGTAATAAAAATGGGATTCTTAAAAATCATGACATCATAAAACAATTCATATAAGATAAAGGAATTCATAAAAATAATTCCATCACAACATAATCAAATCAATGTAATAATAGGGATAAAACAGAACCCTTTATTATCTTAGATGGAAAATAATTTTGATAAAACACTTGAACTCCATTCTTGAGGAAAATATCCTTTCTACTTCAAAAACACTTTTCCTTTCTTAACATGTCATACAATTTTAAACTAAAAGAAGTATATTAAAAATAAACATGAATACTTGTAAAGTAATCTTCTTGGAAATAATGTTTTATAAATCCATTCATGCCGTATAAGTTAAAAAAACATTCTTCTCGTACTTTTGTCGGAAAAGTCAAAAAAGTACCTCGTACGAAAAACGACAAAAGATTCCTTTCATATCCTTTACTAAAAACTCACCAAAGGGTAAAATTGGATTTAAACAATTGTATGTGGATGGAAATAATATTACATATTGAGGAAACATGGATGTGGATGATAAAATACACCCCAGTAAATACCAAAGTATATGCAATCTCGGATAAAAATGAGATTGTGATATTTCCCTTACCTTAGGTCCGATTTTCTTCGTATGTGTCCGAACCTCCTGTATAATGATTTAAATAATGTCATTGACTTATTACAGAATCATATTCATTGTTATGATATCATATATGGTTCACTTATGACATTATATTACCCGTTCTTTTGTAAATTCCATGTTAAAGAAGCGTTTTGGGTAAAATCGTTTCATTTATTGTAGGTGTTTTGACTTGTTGTTCTTGACATTATTATTACTTATATCATGATTTACTTACTTCCAGAATATAAAATATGATTTATATATCATATATATTCAGTATATATATATATATAATAGATAGATAAATGAAATGAAAAACACCGTTCATGGAGACGGTAGTCCGTACGTACGCATGAATGCTGTTTTCCTTTCCTTATTGTCTTGAATGGAAGTAAGTAGATGACATACATATATATATATACATAAATCTAGTAGCTTTATAATGTCATATATTTCATTATTATTTCATATATATACTTTATAATCTTTCTTAAATGGTTAACATGGATAATGAATCTCATCGCGTCGTGGAGACGGTAGTCCGTACGTATGCACGAGCGATGATATCATTTCCATAAATATTGAATTGAATTGGAGTGGATTATAAAATATATCAGAATCAATATGATGTTGTAATAACTATTTATAGTTATTCTTTACACCATTATACCCATCCATGTAAGGTGGTGGTGGAAAATAGATTACACCACGGCGTGGAGACGATATTCCGTACGTACGCACGCGCGGTGATTTCTTTTTCCGTTGGATGGATAGATGGTGAAATAGGGTTGTTTAATACATATAATAACATATCAGTATATGAGTGATACTGATGTTATTACTTCATAATGAAAAAACCTAAGAAGAAGAAGTGGAAGAAGAAATAAAGATGAAAGAATTGGTAAAGGTAATTACCTCTTCTTTGAAGCGCCTCTTTGAGACCTCCTCTTAGGGCACTACAATTGGTCTTTGAGGAAGACAAGAAACTTTAGGATGTTTCTAGGGAAGTGGAGAATATATTTTGGCATGGTTTGGCCGAGCTTGAGTGCTCAAATTGGTGTGAGGAGGAGGGGGAGGAGGTGTCCTTTTATAAGGGAGGAGATGGGAACCTTAGGAATACCTCAAAATATTATTTTATATTAATGTCAAAATCGGTTTATATTGGTTCCAAAGGGTCTTATTTCGAAGCTAAAGTGGGGATGGGTCGAAATCCTATCAACCAATAAGTTTAGGGTATTATTTTAACCATATCAATTAGATTTAACTCTAAGTTAAATAATTTAACTTTTACCGTGCCTTTTTGTTTTCTTCCACTATATGGTTAATACACTTACTATAACATGTCAAACGAACCCCAAATTGTTTATTATTAATATATATATATCCTTATCTAAGTCATTGGGCCGAACCTTAGATTTTTAGGAATAAAATAACAATTAATAATATAATATTTGATTTAAAAACTATTTTGTGTCAATTTTGACACTATTTGATATATGATTTTTGTGAAAGTCATAACAGAATTAAATGTTCGAACCAAGTTGATTAGATCAACACTAATATATCATAGTAACCTATAAAATTAGTGGAATTCATAAAAAGTCTCAAATTACATTCATTTGAGCATTTATAACATCAATTATGTTAATATTTCTTTAAATGGGTAATTACTGTATCATCGTTGTGTCATAAATAAATTAATTTATTTAAAGTCTAAAAATTATAAATAAAATACCATTATGTAGTAAATCATTTTATATTTCTAATTAATATGTACAATCGAATTTATCTTATTTACAACCCTATATAAAAAATGTTTTAGTAAATAAACATTGATTTTAACTCTTTTAACTCTTCTTTGAATTAAATAATAATAAATGTCCTAATCTAATCCAAGTGGGCCTAAATGATAATATTTTACACTTAAGATTGTTTTTGGTCGAGATATACTTGTCCAATAGAATTAGGACATGTGTTAGGGTAATATTAATATCATTTTTACCCTTAATTACCCTATTTACTTTTAACCGTGGTAAATAAAAGAAAAAAGTTACTATTCACCAAAAATTATTTTCTGCTCATTGAACCACATTTTACTTACTGACATCAACCGTGTCTCTCGGATTTTTGAAATTCCATTCACAGAAGCGGTAAAAATATGTTTTATCAAAAATTCAGTTTTTTTTAACTACCACTTAGTAGTTTCACTATTCATAAAAAATTGATGTTTTTCAGATTAATGCCAAAATTTCATCCTAAGATATATTTCATATTCAGAATTCAAAAATGAAGTCTATTTTACCAAATTCATAACATAGAAGTTTCATTAATTAATTTTATAATTAAATCCCGCTATTAAAATAAATAGCGTGTTTTTAGGAAACAATATATATCAAAAGAATGACACTTGATTATGTCTGGTTTAAATGTGAAATTACAACCAATGACCAACATTGTATTAAATTGTAAAAATATATTCTAAATATACTTTAAAACCACTCAAATTAATAATTTATCACTATTAATTATTTCGATTAAAAAAGTTGTTTTTAATTATAATTTAGTAATTTCCACTATTCATCAGAATATGAAAGTTATCCGAAAAGTACCAAAATTTCACCTTAGGCTAAATTCGATACTCCAAATCCAAAAATGAAGTCCATTTTGAGAGCTAAAATTTCTAAAATTTTAAAAGGTGGTTATTACTATTCATAACGGCTAGTTATAATAATATTTTAATAGCATATCGTTGTTTAGTGAAACTCGGTATTGCGTACTACACACGCTATCGAGGAAGGTCGTGATTGCGTGTAATGCAAGGCAAGTCAAGGATGCGTGTTGTGCAAGCTCCTTTTGGTGTAGCGTACAACACAAGACATTAATAAAATTAAAAAGAATATTTTTCATAAAATCTCGGGCTGTTACATTCTACCCCCCTTAAAATGAATTTCGCCCTCGAAATTTGTCGGGGTTATAAATGGTTTACTATTCAAATGTTTCTTTAATAGAAATCCACATCGTAAAAAGGAATATCAAAACCAATATTTAAAAACAAAAGTATGAAACGTAACGGTTACCCAAATAAACTAATCACTGGGTTTCCACATAGGTGAAAATATGGATATGGAAGAGAAATCTAACCATCATGTTCTGATGGAGAGTGGTAGAGAACATGGCTATGGAAAATCCAGCAATCACAAAGCCATAAATTTGTGATGATCTAAGGTACCATCTGATTTATAAGAAAACTAGGACAACATTTTTGGTTTTCAAGATCGTTTCCCTAAAGTTAATGAATTTGAATTAGAATAAATACTTACTTTATTTTGGTACAATCTCACTATTGTTCGTGCCTTTAACAATTTCCACTTCATCTCTTAAATAAATGAAGTTGAATTTGTTATTCGTGAAGTGTTAGCAGATCATGTGATAGAATGACAGGTCATTCCATCTGTCTCAAACAAAAGGTTAGCAAAAATTATATACATAAGTCGATCTATAGTGAGATTAATCATATATGGTTCCAAAAATGGACTTATACTTAATATATCATACTGCTTAATATAATAAAACTAGTTTCTACTAAACAGGGACTTCCTGTAGGACAGTGGTAGGCGATAAAGGCCAGTCGCACTTTGGTTGTGGGTTCGATTCCCACAGCCTTGTCTGAAGCGATGGGCTGTCGCCCGTCCTGCAGGTTGTCCTTTTTCTAAAACTACATTACTATAACATCCCATCAAAAAAAACTTCTATCCTTAAACAATACTCAATTATGTCCAAAATAATCCATTTCAATCTTTAGGCTTATCCATAATACTGCAGTCCACTCTCATAACATAGTGAAAACGATTACCAGAGATTTAATACCATCGTTGATCCCCATATATCATAAGATATGTTTTGTTGGTCACATTCCAAACATTCAAAGTCCTTAATCATGTATTCTCTTGAATACCTTAGTGAAAACATGAATGCAGTTTAAAGTTAACACTTTACACATACCAAAATCCTCAAAATTCTATATACTCAAACCATGATATCACTTAGTCCTTATATCAATCATGAGCTCATGAATACTGTCAAACATTTCATTTTCTCTTTATCCCTTCATTATGCGCATATCATCTACATTCCAAAAATATCTGAATAACCATTCATGGATACTTGTACCATTAATCATACACTTTCAAAACTCAAGGAAGGACAACAGTGTAACAATCCTTAGATGTCTCTTTATTCCATAGTACCATGAGATTACTTATACAACATTACACATGATAAACATGTCATCATTCCACTACATTCTTAAACCATTGACCGAGCTTCAACAATTCTTTCATCTCACATATCATTTGTAGGCTCTTCATCATCAACAACATAAATACTACCCATACGACCATACTAATTCTCTTCATGAGACATTCCCTTAGGGCATTGGTTTTCATAATGCTCGTACATTCCACATTTAAAACAGTTAACCATTATTGATGTCATAGCAATACCATTATCTTCATCCCTGGTGTTAACTGAACCTTTTCCTTTGCACTTACTGGCTTTGTGTCCTTCTTTTCCACACCCAAATCATATTCCAGTTCCTTTGAAACATTCTCCTTGATGCCTCTTCCAACATGATTTACATAGGGGAAATTGAAATTTCTTTCCTCTATGATCATCATGAAACTCCATCTTTCTCTTATTAGACGAGTCAGGAAACTTACCAAATTTTACTTTATTGATCATATTATGAGATTGCTGATTCGGCATAATAATGATGTTTGGACATCCAAATCCAATTTCATTTGGTTGCTCATGAAGAATATCATTCCATTGTCCATCATATCCTCCATTATCGTGAATCATCTTGTTTCCAGCCATTTTCTAAAACCCAAAAAGAGTAGTGTGAGAGGAAAAAATCATGCTAGGGAAAACAACATAATAAAGGGGGAGTACCTTCAATATCTAACATCTTAGTTTTAATTCTATGATCGTTATCATAGTTCCAGTACTATAACCTATACGTATACTTAACCTTAGGGACATCCCTAGACATACCGTAGAAATATCTCTAGGGATCTCACTAACGTTTTCGCATCCTAGTTTACAAAGGTTGACTAAACCTTTCCTCTGATACCAACTGTAGAGACCCGAAGCTTGACGTACATGGACTTTACATTACTTTTGCGGAATACTTAGTACATAACAAAAAAATACACACACAAGGATCGTAATAGTTTAGTGTCTTTGGAAACTCAGAACGTAATCTTCTAATCGTGGTGAAAGATATCCAATATCTCCCATAAAGATCTTCCCTTTTTTTTACATAAAACCTTTATTTATATCCAGGGGAAAAGAAAACATAAAAGGGTGAGCTCAAATGCTCAGTAAGGGTAAACAAAAGAAATAAAAATCTCATCGTATACACAAGCACATAACTTTTGGAAATCTTAACCTGCAAAAGAGATCATAATTTCATAACATGGGATAAATCATGGAAGTGAAATTTAATCACAATAATCATAACGTAAAACATGAAACTTTGTGCCATACACACATAATCATATAGAATCATTTCTTGTTAGTCAAGACTCATTGCCAAGACTATCTTAGTGGACAAAGTCCCTTTCTGAATCGAGTAACCCTCGTTTCAGTCCTGTTTCACTGAACTGGTATAACCTACCGTTCCAGCCCTGTCTATCGCATGAGATATAAAATCTTTACCCAATGCATTGGAGGGAGATATAGGTCCCACCCATCTCATAATAATACCATTCATATGTGTGCCACAAAATCTTAAAACATACATCATTGCATAACCAATGTAATAAAAATGGGATTCTTAAACATCATGACATCATAAAACAATTCATATAAGATAAAGGAATTCATAAAAATAATTCCATCACAACATAATAAAATCAATGTAATAATAGGGATAAAACAGAACCCTTTATTATCTTAGATGTAAAATAATTTTGATAAAACACTTGAACTCCATTCTTGAGGAAAATATCCTTTCTACTTCAAAAACACTTTTCCTTTCTTAACATATCATACAATTTTAAACTAAAAGAAGTTGATTAAAAATAAACTTGAATACTTTTAAAGTAAGCTTCTTGGAAATAATTTCTTAGAAATCCATTCATGCCGTATAAATTAAAAAAAACATTCTTCTCGTACTTTTGTCGGAAAAGTCAAAAAAGTACCTCGTACGAAAAACGACAAAAGATTCCTTTCATATCCTTTACTAAAAACTCACCAAAGGGTAAAATTGGATTTAAACAATTGTAGGTGGATGGAAATAATATTACATATTGAGGAAACATGGATGTGGATGATAAAATACACCCCAGTAAATACCAAAGTATACGCAATCTCGGATAAAAATGAGATTGTGATATTTCCCTTACCTTAGGTCTGATTTGCTTCGTATGTGTCCGAACCTCCTGTATAATGATTTAAATAATGTCATTGACTTATTACAGAATCATATTCATTTTTATGATATCATATATGGTTCACTTATGACATTATATTACCCGTTCTTTTGTAAATTCCATGTTAAAGAAGCGTTTTGGGTAAAATCGTTTCATTTATCGTAGGTGTTTTGACTTGTTGTTCATGACATTATTATTACTTATATCATGATTTACTTACTTCCAGAATATAAAATATGATTTATATATCATATATATTCAGTATATATATATATAATAGATAGATAAATGAAATGAAAAACACCGTTCATGGAGACGGTAGTCCGTACATACGCATGAACGCTGTTTTCCTTTCCTTATTATCTTGAATGGAAGTAAGTAGATGACATACATATATATATATACATAAATCCAGTAGCTTTATAATGTCATATATTTCATTATCATTTCTTATATATACTTTATAATAATTCTTAAATGGTTAACATGGAGAATGAATCTCATCGCGTCGTGGAGACGGTAGTCCGTACGTACGCACGAGCGATGATATCATTTCCATAAATATTGAATTGAATTGGAGTGGATTATAAAATATATCATAATCAATATGATGTTGTAATAACTATGTATAGTTATTCTTTACACCATTATACCCATCCATGTAAGGTGGTGGTGGAAAATAGATTACACCACTACGTGGAGACGGTATTCCGTACGTACGCACGCGCGGTGATTTCTTTTTCCGTAGGATGGATAGATGGTGAAATAGGGTTGTTTCATACTTATAATAACATATCAGTATATGAGTGATACTGATGTTATTACTTCATAATGAAACAACCTAAGAAGAAGAAGTGGAAGAAGAAATAAAGATGAAAGAATTGGTAATGGTAATTACCTCTTCTTTGAAGCGCCTCTTTCAGACCTCCTCTTAGGGCACTAAAATTGGTCTTTGAGGAAGAAAAGAACCTTTAGGATGTTTCTAGGGAAGTGGAGAAGAGATTTTGGTAGGGTTTGGCCGAGCTTGAGTGCTCAAATTGGTGTGAGGAGGAGGGGGAGGAGGTGTCCTTTTATAAGGGAGGAGAGGGGCACCTTAGGAATACCTCAAAATATTATTTTATATTAATGTCAAAATCGGTTTATAATGGTTCCAAAGGGTCTTATTTCGAAGCTAAAGTGGGGATGGGTCGAAATCCTATCAACCAATAAGTTTAGGGTATTATTTTAACCTTATCAATTAGATTTAACTCTAAGTTAAATAATTTAACTTTTACCGTGTCTTTTTGTTTTCTTTCACTATATGGTTAATACACTTACTATAACATGTCAAACGAACCCCAAATTGTTTATTATTAATATAAATATCCTTATATAAGTCATTTGGCCGAACGTTAGATTTTTAGGCATAAAATAACAATTAATAATATAATATTTGATTTAAAAACTATTTTGTGTCAATTTTGACACTATTTGATATATGATTTTTTTGAAAGTCATAACAGAATTATATGTTCTAACCAAGTTGATTATATAAACACTAATATATCATAGTATCCTAGAAAATTAGTGGAATTCATAAAAAGTCTCAAATTACATTCATTTGAGAATTTATAACATCAATTATGTTAACATTTCTTTAAAAGGGTAATTATTGCATCATCGTTGTGTCAAAACTAAATTAATTTATTTAAAGTCTAAAAATTATAAATAAAATACGATTATGTAGGAAATCTTTTTATCTTTCTAATGAATATTTACAATCTAATTTATCTTATGTACAACCCTATATAAAAAATGTTTTAGTAAATAAACTTTGATTTTAACTCTTTTAACTCTTCTTTGAATTAAATAATAATAAATGTCCTAATCTAATCCAAGTGGGCCTAAATGATAATATTTTACACTTAAGGTTGTTTTTGGTCGAGATATACTTGTCCAATAGAATTAGGACATGTGTTAGGGTAATATTAATATCATTTTTACCCTTAATTACCCTATTTACTTTTAACCGTGGTAAATAAAAGTAAAAAGTTACTATTCACCAAAAATTATTTTCATCTCATTGAACCACATTTTACTTACTGACATCAACCGTGTCTCTCGTATTTTTGAAATTCCATTCACAGAAGCGGTAAAATTAAGTTTTATGAAAAATTCAGTTTTTTTAACTACCACTTAGTAGTTTCACTATTTATCAAAAATTGATGTTTTTCAGATTAATGCCAAAATTTCATCCTAAGCAATATTTCATATTCCGAATTCAAAAATGAAGTCTATTTTACCAAATTCATAACATAGAAGTTTCATTAATTAATTTTATAATTAAATCCCGCTGTTAAAATAAATAGCGTGTTTTTAGGAAACAATATATATCAAAAGATTGACACTTGATTATGTCTGGTTTAAATGTGAAATTACAAAAAATGACCAACATTGTATTAAATTGTAAAAATATATTCTAAATATACTTTAAAACCACTCAAATTAATAATTTATCACTATTAATTATTTCGATTAAAAAAGTTGTTTTTAATTATAATTTAGTAATTTCCACTATTCATCAGAATATGAAAGTTATCCGAAAAGTACCAAAATTTCACCTTAGGCTAAATTCGATACTCCAAATCCAAAAATGAAGTCCATTTTGAGAGCTAAAATTTCTAAAATTTTAAAAGGTGGTTATTACTATTCATAACGGCTAGTTATAATAATATTTTAATAGCATATCGTTGTTTAGTGAAACTCGGTATTGCGTACTACACACGCTATCGAGGAAGGTCGCGATTGCGTGTAATGCAAGGCAAGTCAAGGATGCGTGTTTTGAAAGCTTCTTTTGGTGTAGCGTACAACACAATACATTAATAAAATTAAAAAGAATATTTTTCATAAAATCTCGGGCTGTTACACATACCTTGTACTTTTCCTTAATCGAGGGTATTTAAACATAATGTATAATAGTTAAATCACAATTATAAAATTATAAAAGTACCAAATACATAAATATGATATCATATACTATCTTCTAATATTTCTTTGTTAATAATATTTCAGTAGTATCATTGTTTCGGGTGTTAACTGATTTGTTTTCCACTATATGTTTTGTTACGTAAGTCATGCTTGTTATGGATAGGATTTATTAGATTCATATACAGAATGATATTATGTTCTTAATCATTATTTTTAATCATAAAATGAAAATTACCCTCAAATGGTTATGATGGGGATTGAATCTCATCGTGTTCATGGAGACGGTTATCCGTACGTACGTACTATAGACAATATCGTTATATTGATGGTGAAATAGTTTATAATTAGGTGGTATATCATATATACAGAATAATTAACATGTTATGTTTATTATTTATATCAATTATATTCATTATTATACCCATACAAATAATGAATTGTTGAATAACAAACCACACCACGACGTGGACACGGTAAGCCGTACGTACACACATATGGTGACTTTTTCATTCATAAAATGGATTGGATAATGAATATGGTTGTACTATATTTATAATAACATCACAGTATGTATATGGTACTTAAGTTATTAATTTTTTTATGTAAACAACAAATAAATAGGATGTGGAATAAGAAAATAACTTTGAAAGAGGTGATAAGTAATTACATCTTCTTCTGGTTCTTCCTTTTGATTTGAACAAAAGGGTTCCTTAGGTTGGATTTCTGATAAAAGTAAGGACTCTAAGTTGAAGTGAGGGTATTTGGAAGGATATTTCAGTAGGGGTGGGATAATCCAAATCGCTTTGGAGGTGTGAATTTCTGAGAAGGTGAAGAACCCTTTTATAAGAGAGGTGAGGGGTACTTTAGAAATAACTTGAAATATTATTTTATTATAAAATAATTTTCGGTTTATAATTGCTTCAAATGGATTTATTTTGATGAAAATGTGGGGATGGGTCTAAATCCTCTCAAAAAATTGTTTTTATACAATTATAGGTCACCTTAATAACCTTCTCTTTTAGAGTTAACTCTTAGTTAAATAGTTTATGTTTTACAATGCCTTCTTGTATTTTTATATTACATGGTTAATAAACTTACTATAAAATTCCAATAGAACATAAAGTGGTTCATTAATTACATATCTATTATTATATAATTTCTTTGGCCAATCCTTATATTTTTAAATATATTATATAATTTAATAATATAGTTTTTGTTTTAAAAACTCATTTAAGTGAATTTTAAAACTATTTAGTATTTGTTTTTTTAATGTAAAAAATGTTTATTACTTCGAAAAAAATAAATTATATAAATTATAACATGTCATATTAAACTATAAAATCAGTGTAATGCATCAAAAGTCTCAATTTACATTTATTGGGATGTTTATAATATCAATTATTTTAATCTTTCATTAATAAAGAAATTACTGCAACCTCATCCTGTCATAAATAAATTTATTAATTTAATGTCTAAATATTATAAATAAAACACCATGATGTAGGAAATATATTTATCTTTATAATTAATATTTATATTCGAATTTATCTTATGTATTACAATATATTAAAAATATTTTAGTTATTAAACTTTGAATTTATCACTTTTAACTCTTCTTTGAATAAAATAATAATAAATGTCCAAATCTAATCCATGTTGATAAATGAGGATCATATTTTATTCCTAAGGTTTATTTTGGTCAAAATAAACTTATCCAATAGAATTATGACATGTATTACGGTAATTATAATATCATTTCTACCTTTAATTACCCTATTTACTTATAACCGTTGTAAATAAAATTCAAAATTTAATATTCACCAAAAATTATATGTATCTTATTGAACCAAATTTTACTTACTGATGTTAATAGTGTCTCATGGAATTTTTAAATTCAATTCATAGAAGTGGTAAAAGTACGTTTTATGCAAATTTGCAATTGTTCCTAGAAGATGGGTAAATGGCTTTAAAAAGTTGAATAAAATTTTATATGTATAATCATATTATAAAATATCTCTAATGAATTAAATTGGACTAATACATGAATTATGTATATATTTTTACATTATTATAATTTTTTTAATTAAAATTAATTATTTAAATGAAAAGGTCATTTTTTATCTACAACGCTGTGTTTTTCACTATTCATCAAAAATTGAATGTTTTCAAAAAAAAATACCAAAAATTCACCCAAAGATAATTTTGATATTCTAAATTGAAAAATTATGTATATTTTACCAAAGTAAAAACAAAGGAGATGCATTAATGTTTTTAAAATTTATTATCATTGTCAAAATGAGAATGTGGGTTTTTGAGAAGTAAAAACTATCAACAGATTGATTTGTGTATATATCCATTTTAAATGGAAAATTAATTCCAGTGAACAATATTGGAATAAATTATAAAAATATTGTCTAATTGTTGCGACCCGACCCTACCGGTCTCGAGCCGCTACTACTCCATGCCCACCTCCACAGGCTAGGGGTTGGCGACAAGTGCCGAAGGCATAACAATCTCGGGGAGGCCATTTCCTAAGTACCAAAACACGCACAAACAGCCCACTCAATGAAGAAGTGTAGAGTAAAAAGGTAACCAAATTACAAAACACTATAACCCAACCACAGTCATACATCAACTTCTAAAACAGAACAAGTAAAGTGTTAAAAAGTAGACTAACAAGTAAACCGAACAAAAAAAGGGGCAAAACACGCTCCCAACTAGAAATGAGCTACAACCAGAAAACAAGTAAATGAAAGTAAATAGATCATGAGTGTCAAACTAGAAAAACCTTCTACGACCCTTGAATCCAGCCCATGCTCCTGTGTCCTCTACGATCTTTCGTAGTCTCGATTGACCTGTACGTCATCTGCAAGGGCACACCAAGTGTGAGAAAATCTCAAGAAGGGGTGAGTATAGAGATACTCAATAGGATGCTCTGAAAGCTCGAGGGAGAAACAGATGATGTACTAAA
The DNA here is from genome assembly GCA_963277665.1 of Viscum album. Lineage (NCBI taxonomy): Eukaryota > Viridiplantae > Streptophyta > Magnoliopsida > Santalales > Viscaceae > Viscum > Viscum album. Next base: position 1,025,428,491 of record OY728141.1, on the reverse strand, counting down.
ATGGTGAGTTGTAGACCGAACAAAGAACAGTGTAAGAGTATAATAGAGAGAGTACATCTCAACCTAATAGAATAAAAAAGTAGACTCGTTCCATCCAAGAGGATCTAGACACGGAAATCACATGGCATACCTTGTGCGTCTTCGACTCTTCTAGAAAGAGAGTAACTTAACCCAAGGAGTGGGAACAAAAGTAGGGTGTATATATATATATGCTCAACAAGAAACCCAAATTAGGGTGTAATGGAATCTCCATCTCCAAGATCAGCCCAAAAAAAGTAATGAATTGTTCTATTGATATCCATCAATGAGGCCCAACAGTCCTGTACGACAAAGCTGTCTCATCGCAGAATCCTACAACCAAGGGCCCCGCTCTGGTAATCAAGGAGAAAAGTCATTGACTAGCATCATAGAAAGGGCTGAGTTTGAAAGAAGTCCTCAGGTAACCTAGTGCCCAGACCAGCTTAAGGGAAAACCCTAAGAGGTAATCGGGTAACCCACTGCCCAGCCCCGCTGGAGGGTAAACCATAAAGTCAGCGGTTAACCCACTGCCCAGCCTCGCTGGAGGGTAAACCCTAAGGTCAATGGGTAACCCACTACCAAGCCTTGCTGGAGGGAAAACCCTAAGGTCAACGGGTAACCCACTACCTATCCTCGCTGGAGGGTAAACCCAAATATGTAGGTGGGTAACCCACTGCCCAGCCCCACTGGAGGGTAAACCTGGATCTGGTCCTATAACTCCGCACTGCCCGTTCCATCACGGGGTGTTACAAACATCACTACCGTGCATTGGTTCGGAGTGCGTCAAAGGAATCTCCGACCAATTCCCTTTCATGTTTTTACATTTAATGAGATCTCGAAAGAGGCTCTGCATGCCCAAACATATTCCACCATTGCAATCATTGTGAAAAAACACACGAGAGAGACTACATAATTATTGGAAACGGACCCCCAACGAAAAAAGTAAACCAAAACCACTTTATTCCCTTACAACATCTCATGGAGCCTACCTCGGTCCCGAATTTAGGTCGGGATAACTGCGCCATCACGATGCTCTCAGACAAACACACCAAAATTACTACTCATTTTCCTTGAATGGACGTCTAATGAAAAAGTCACAAAACACTGCTCACAGCTTAAAAGATGGCATGTGGGGCCCATGCCTCAACTCTAGCTTCAACACCTGAAACGACCCTGGACAACATCGTCTAGATTCCAGGGTCACAATTCCACTGATGGCACCTTAAACGGACTTTGGATGCAGAAGCTACAACTCTCTGCGTTATGAATACGAGGCCCTTTGGGGCCCACACCTCGACCCTGAAACACATCACATAGATCGTACCGTTTCATTCCTTATAAATAACCACGAGGTGTAGGCTATTCATTTTCCTAGTACGAACTTTTGAAGCATAAGTCGTACAAAAGCAGCATACGTTTGAAATCTAGATTGTGGGGTCCACGCCTTGGGCTCGAATTTAGGCAGGCAGATTGCGCCTTCGCAATCCCATCATAAGAACACTCAGAAAAGAGTGCTCAAACACCCCAAATGGCTGTCAGGGGAAAAAGTGTCGTTTCACTATAAAACTAGTTAAATAGGCCTTATGGGGCCCGCACCTTGTCTCCAACCTGAACGCTTTGGAAAGTGTCTCAAAAGGCTTGCAGAAGGATTGGGGTTATGCTACCACTGAAGGTGCATCAATTGGACATCCCAAACAGTTGTTAGGTCTGACACAAGAATAATTAATTAATTAATTAATTAATTATTTGCATTAAATGTTTTTTGTCACCGAGCAACGAAACCAAACAGCAAGGGTTCTGAATCAACATTGGAATAACTGCCTCAACTCCAGGGCCACAGTGCCTTTGACTGCACATCAAATGGACCTCCAGCTCATGAATACGTCCATTGTAAACTTTAATAATAACTTAATATTATTAAATTAAGGCATTTAGGGTCACCCGCCTTCAGGAACATAACCCCAAAAACCCAGGAACCCATTTCAAAAAGTCCAACTCAATGAGACGAACCCACAGCTGCAAATAGCATGTCAAACGGACACACCATTTAAAATTTACGCCCGCTTGAACTCAAGGGGGGCCCAGTTGGGCCGGTCAACCCTAGCCGGCCCAGTCCAGACCATCGGCCCGCGGCCCAGCCGCGAATCCGGTCCAGCTCACCTCGTTCTGCTTTCCGCAGCCCATCTAAATCCACCGGACCCCTCGAGTCTGACTCCTTCCAATATACCGGCTAGTTGGCCTGTCTTTGTTCCGTGCCGCACAGCAGGACCCGTGAGTTGCGGGTCCTTGTCCACGGCTCCCATAAGGTTAGCGCATCGGGGTTCATCCCGATTGCGACAGCCCGAGGGCAATTCCCTCATACTTTCCGAGCACAACGCTGCGACCATCCTCCCACGCCACGACCCCCTGGTCTCCCCGATCCGCTGTAGGGACAGCCCGGGTCCTCCACTCGACCACACCTGAGCCCGCAGCTCCGGCCACACCCAACGTCATTCTCGTGCTTCCAGCTCGCCGCACTCCGCGTCGACCCCAGTGCCCTGCGGCTCCTCCGTGCCAGCCCGACACTATCCACACCTGCTTGCTACACCGCGTTGAAGCCCCAGCTTGCTCCTCGCCTGATCCCCGATCACCCGGTCCTAGCCCACTTTGCATTTCAGCCTCCTCATTCCACCTGCTAGAACCCCGTGCTACCGCTGCCGGCCTCTACTGTCGACCGGGATTCGGTGGTCCCTTCTACGGACCACCTTGACTCCTCCAGTTCCCGAAAATTATTCCGAGCCCATTCTTGCAATCCCTGCATCGAGATCATCGCTTCTCCTTCCTATGATCGACAAATCATTGAACATTTTACGTGCTTAATTGTAAGCGTCCATGAACCCGAAGAATGGTTGAAGATTACGACGAAGAAAACTTGGATTGCTGTATGGGTTGAAGGCCGTGTTCGTAAGGCCATCAAAAATATTAACCAAAACAAAGAAACAAGGGGAAACAAAGGATTTTCAAATTAAAACATGAATCATGACTAAAAAATAGACGAAGTCCTACATCAATCTGCTCATTTGTCGTTGGTGACGGGTCCTTGATGCTCCTGCTTCGATCCACCAAGGTTTCGGCAATGATCACTCCTTGATCAGGAGAAGAATGAAGAAAAATTCCAAATAACATGGGAGAGAGAGAGATAGAAGAGAAGTAAAAACCCCAACTCAAAGCTTCTTTTTTTCTATTTATATGAAACACCAGTTAGAGCGGAATCTGAAACTATTGTGCCCTCCCATTTTATATTGCGCCTATGCAAAATGCCCCATTTCAAATTCAACGGAAGTCTCCGATTTTTATTCTGAGCCTTCATCTAATAGTTATTCAAAAAGAATTCTAGTGATAAAAATCACTAAGTCATTATTTTAAAATGATGATATTTCCCCTGGGTGACATTTCTCACAACAGGCCCACACCCACAACTTTTACACCCCGCCTAGGGTAAACAACATGCTCCGGATGCAACTGTTCCCTCGGATTTCTGATCCGAGCTACCATTTGAGAGGAAACAAAACCCCACCAAGTTCATAGTATAAAAACACTTAATAATTTTATAAAATTTATTCCGGGAACAATGGGCCTTGGAATCACACGCCTTCTCAGTTTCTCTCTCTTGAAATATATCTAGAAATATTCCAAAGTCTGGATGGGAAAAAACTAGGTCTCTATATCATTCCCTCCTTCCATTTTTTCATCCCTAAAATTAAAAACTAGGAAAAAAACTCAGGATATAGAGCTCACAGATAGATCTTCCACTCCCAAGAAGACATGAAAACATAATACTGGCACAAAACACAAACCAAAGGGATCGTTCTTACTCATAAGGTCTGATACATTCGATGTCGTGTGTAGGATCATACACACATCTCATCACGTGCGACACATGGAAGATGTCGTGCTCCCACTCCTACTATTGGGAGGGTAGGGAAAGATGGTAGGCAACCTCCCAATCTCTTTCATGATTCCTAAATGGCCAAAAGAATCTCAGGGGACATCCCTGGCCGAACACCTACTTTCCACACCATGACCAAAATCATGATTTGTTCTTGGAACATGGTCTCGTGATTCCTTCCTCCAGAATAAACATCTGGTGAAACACCCAAGGATATCTGGCGACACAAGTTTCCACAATTAGTGCATCACAACTGAGACTCTCTTACATGCTCAAAAAGTGCATGAGTCAACACTATCGACTGAAGAAAAGTTTCAACCTCCTGGTCAAACAGGGTCAACTATAGGGAAGCTAACTAATATGAAACATCCCGCACCTGACATGTCTAGGACTCTCTGGTAAGGGAACCTTCTACAACACAGACATTTTCCCGGAATATAGACTACCTCGTAATCATAGCCCTGCAGACATTTCAAACCTACACCATCGTCTCAGGTTCAAGTCTCTCTGGGTGAGGACGCATTTGAGACACTGGTGGTCTGATCAAACCACAAAACGCTCTGCCAGAACATAGCGTATCCACATTAGGTGGGAAAAGACAACCACCACCAGCACCACATAGTGAATCACATAGTTCTGTTTATGGGGTGTCCATTACCTCAACCTGTAATTGATAACTGTATCAAGGTTTACATTGAGCATGCAAGGTACCTACGAACAGGTCATGTGAGAAAACTCATCCAACTTCCAGAGGCTAGACACGGAAAGCATGTGGCATAAACCACGTGTCTTTTACCCTCTTGTATTGTGAGTATACCCAAAACAAGAACTCTCCCAAAACCACTAGTGGAACCTCATGAAAAAATGGGGTCAAGCAGAAAAGCCCCACTAGCAAATCCAGAATAGGCTTTGACACTCCACCGCGCAACCCTGCCTTGAATGCACATGTCATAGGGAATCATCCACCACACCTCAATACTATTTTCATTGGGTGGTACTAACTCTCAGTCATAGTTTTAATCACATCACAAAAACACATCTCAGTGGGGGATGAACCCCTCATTCTCGTGCATTCAAAGCTATATCAGAAAACACCAACAAAGGGTTACATCAACGCCCTGCATCACCCTCGGTAACCCCTTGAACAAGGAGTTAGATGAAAAGAGTACCTCACACAGCATCTAAGAAGCTCTACTGTGAAAATTATAAAAGGACACATAGCTTACATAATATCATCTCATGTGATGTAGGATTGTAGACATCCACAACACACACCCGCCTGCGGCCCCATCCGTTTCCTCCCTGAGCCTGTTATGGGATGCCTAGTGGTGGTGGAAAGACCTCAAAACATCATCCGCCAACAAAGGTTCTTCATACTTTTCCACCAATACCACCTTCCTGGGGACCACCCTGTCCTCACCTGGGAGTTCTATGATCATGACACTACCTCTGTTGTGGCGGTGCATCTAACAACTATCTGGAAAACTCAGCACATTTGGTCATGTGGTCTCACACCACATGACCTCGTACATCACCACCACAAAACCAATACTCCCTGGGCTATCTTGGTGCTCTACGCGGTCCCCAACCATGTGACTGAGTCTGACCAAGGGGAGACCCCTGACGTCGAGGCCCTGCCAATTGATGTCCCTCTGACAGAAATTTATTTGTCACTAGTGCCTGCTCCAACACTCTGAGATGGGTGAGGATGCACAAGGGCACTACGCGGGCATGAATCTCCTCTATAGAGACCTCGATCAAAATTCTATGCTCGGAATTTGTCGTCATGGGCCACATCCAAAGAGTACAGGGTAAGGTCTGCGAACCCAGTCGCGTACTCAGTCACTTCCATCCATCCCTACTGAAGTCCCAACATCTCTTAAAACCGTATAAAGCATAAGTATGAGGGGATGTAATCCCCACAAAATAGCTGCTATAAGTCATCCCACGAGAGTACCGACTCATAGGGTATATGAGTAACCCTGGCTCTACAAATGCCAAACTCCTAGGTTGAAAGACTAGCTGTCAAAGCCACCATCAATGGGTCAGTGTCCAAACAAGCTTAAAGAGGCAAACCACCGACTCTAGCTAAACCTTTACTGTTTGTGGGTATTTATCATCACAGAACCTTAGGGGTCTCTAACTCTAGAACTCATGTAGCACTCCTAGCCTGCGCTCGTCATCATCTTACACTACTGTTACTATCTACTATTCCACAGGTGGAGGTGCTACTGCATGTCCTCCTGGAGAAAGGGTAATCGTATGATGGATCTTGAACTAAGGCCTCATCGCTCATGGAGTCGTCGTCACGAACCAAAGCTAGTATCCTAGATGTCTATCATCACGGATACATCCTGAATCTAATCAAGGATTACTACGGTCAAATGAGCATATATATACCGACAATGATGGGGAGCTGACTCAAGAAGGGATGTCAAATACTCAATCCTATATGATGCACGAAAAAAATTCCCTACAACAAGTGTCTCAGTGTACCGTGTCGACAAGCAGGTTATCAGGGTCCTCGTGAATGGATACATCGGACGCCGCACCATCACTGGACTCCCTGGCCTGAGAGCCACTCTCGAGACATGTCAACACTATTTCCCTAAATCCCAACCAATTCCTTTTTAGGGACGTCTGAACAACGCCCCAAGGAATGAACCACCTCTGATACAACTTTGTCATGACCCGACCCTACCGGCCTTGAGCCGCAACTACCCCAAGCCCGCCTCCATAGGCCAGAGGCTGGCGACAAGCATTGAAGGTGTAAAAATATCAGGGAGCCCTTTTCCTAATTACTTGTACACGCACACACAACCCACTCAATGTAGAAGTGAAGAGTAAATAGGAAAGAAAATTAAAAACCACTATAACCTAACCAGAGTCATGCATCAACATCTAAAACATAACAAGTAAAGTGATAAAAAGTAGATAGAAAAGTCAAACTAATAGAAAAATGGGGAAAACACATGCCCAACTAGAAAGGTTCCACAACCCAACAATAGGTAAACGAAAGTAAACAGATGGTGAGTCTCACAACTGAAAACCCTACTACGACCACTGAACGCAGCACAAGATCTTGTTTCCTCTATGCTCCTCCATAGTAACAATCGACTTGTCCATCATCTTAAAGGGCACACAATGTGTGGGAAAATCCCAAATAATGTTGAGTATAAAGATACTCAGTAGGATGCCCCGAAAGCTCGGGGGAGCAACAAATGAGGTACTAAAATGGTGAGCAGTAGACAGAAAAATGAACAGTGTATGAGTGCAATAGAGAGAGTGCAGCTCAACCAAGAAGAAGAAAGGAAGTAGACTCATCCAATACCTGAGGAGCTGGGCACAGAAAGCATGTGGCATACCCCACGCGTCTTCGCCTCTCCTAGAAGGAGAGTAACTAAACCCAAGGATTGGGGAAAAAGTAGGGTGTATAAATATATATATATATTATCTACAACAAACCCGAACAAGGGTGTAAGTGAATCTCCACCTCCAAGATTAGCCCAGGAAAATTCACCAACAATTCTAATGATATCCATCACTGAGGCCCAACAGTCCCATTTGACAAAGCTGTCTCATCGCTGAACCGTTCAACCAAGGGTCCCGCTTCGGTAATCATAGTGAAAAGTCACTGACTAGCCTCATAGAAAGGGCTGAGTCTAAAATAAGTCATCGGATAACCCACTACCCAGCCTAGCTAGAGGGTAAACCCTAAGGGGTCATTGGGTAACCCACTACCCAGCCCCACTGGAGGGTAAACCCTAAAGTCAATGGGTAAACCACTGCCCTGCCTTGCTGGATGGTAAACCATAAGGTCAATGGGTAACCCAATAACCATCCTTGCTAGCTTGTAAACCCTAAGGTCAATGGGTAACCCACTCCCTAGCCTCTCTAGAGGGTAAACCCTAATACGCCGGTGGGTAACCCACTGCCTAGCCCCGCTGGAGGGTAATCCCAGAACTGGTTCGATAACTCCGCACTGCCCGTGCCATCACAGGGTGTCACTAACATCGCTACCGTCCGTTGGTTCGGAGTGCGTCTAAGGAACCTCTGACCAATGGCGTTTCATGTTTGTACAACCAATGAGATCTCAAAAGAGTCTCTTCATGCCCAAACAGATTACACCGTTGCAATCCTCATAAAAAACACGCGAGATAGACTACTTAACCACTGGAAATAGACTCTCGACGAAAAAGTTATCCAACACCGCTTTATTCCCATATGGCGTGTTGTAAGGCCCGTACCTTGAGCCCGAATATAGGTCGCAAAAACTGCGCCATCATGATGCTCTCAGACAAACATGCCAAAAAAAACTACGCATTCACCCCGAATGGACGTCTGATTAAAAAGTTAAAAAACAGTTATCATAGCTTAAAAGACGTCCCATGGGGACCATGCCTCAACTCTGGCTTCTACACCTAAAACCACCCTGGAAACTTCGTCTCGATGCCAGTGTAACAACACCCCTGATAGCGCCTTAAACGGACTCCAGATGAAGAAGATGCAACTCACAAGGTTATGCATATGGGGCCCTGTGGGGCCCACACCTTGACCCCGAAACATGTCACGCAGATCATAACATTGCGTTCCTTGGAAATAACCACAAAGAGTAGGCTATTCATTTTCCTAGAATGGACTTATGAAGAATAATTCATAAAGATGCAACATATGTCTGAATGCCGCCTCATGGGGCCCACTCCTCGGGCCTGAATTTAGGCGGTCAGATTGCGTCGTCGTAATCCCCTTGGAAGAACACTCAGAAATGAGTTCTTAAACACCCTAAAGGGTTGTCAGGGGAAAAAGTGGCATTTCACCGTAAACGTTTGAAATAGTACCTAGGGGTCCCGCACCTTGTGTTCAACCGAAACGCTTTATAAAGCATCTCAAAAAGTCCACACGAGGACTGGGGTCATGCTGCCGCTGACAGCGTGTCAATCAGACATCCCAAACATGTGTTAGGTCCGACGCAAGAATAATTAATTAATTAAGTAATTAATTAATTATTCTCATTAAGCGTTTCGTGCCACCGAGCAACGAAATCAAACCGCAAGGGTTCCAAAATAACTTTAGAAGAACCGCCTCAACTCCAGGTCCACATCGCCTTTGACTTCACATCAAATGGACAACCGAATCACGAATACATCTATTGTAAACTTTAATAATAATTTAATATTATTAAATTAAGTCGTTCCAGGTCACCCGCCTTTGGGGGAAGAACCTGAAAAACCCCCAAAACCATTTCAAAATGGCTGTCTCAATGAGATGAACCCATAGCCGTAGAGGGCGCGTCAAACTGACGCGCCGTTTAAAATTTACGGCCCCTTGAACTCAAGGGGGCCCAGAACGCCGGCCCGCGGCCTAGCCGCTGGTCTAGTCCAGCTCACTACGGCCCACTGGCCGCAGCCCGTCAGAAACCGCCAGACCCCTCGGGTCTGGCTCCTTCCAACGGACCGACTAGTTCGCCGGTATTTGTTCTGCGCCGTACAGTAGGACCCGCGAGTTGCGGGTTCTTGTCCACGGCTCCCCCAAGGTCAGTGCCTCAGGGTTCCTCCCGACCGCGACAGCCCGAGGGTGACGCCCTCACACCAGTGGAGTGCACCACCACAACCGGACGCCCGTGCCACGACTTCCTGGACTCCCCACTCTGCTGTTGGGACAACCTAGGTCCTCTGCTCGACCGCACCCGAGCCCGCATCTCCAGCCACTCCCGACTCCTCTCTGGTGCTTCCATCTCGCCGCACACTGCGTCGACCCCAGCGCCATGTGGATCCACCATGGCTGCCAGGCAATGTACGCCCGTGATTGCTACACCGTGCCAAAGCCATGATTTTCTCCTTGCCTAAGCCCCTAGCACGCAATCCTAGCCTACTATGTGTTTCAGACTCCTCATGCCGCCTGCCGGAGCCCCGCGCTGCCGCTGCCAGCCGCTAATACTGATGGAGATTCTGTAATCCATTATGCATACTACCAGGACTCCTCCTATTACCAAAAAATTCTTCGAAGCCCAATCTAGCAATTTCTATGATGAGATCATCACTTCGTGTGCCTATGATCAATAAATCGTTGAAGATTTGACGAGGTTAATTGTAAGCGTCCAAGAACCCAAAGAACAGTTTAAGATTACGACGAAAAAAATTTATATGAAACATGGTTTGATGGCCGTGTTCATACGACCATCAACAATATTAACCAAAACAATGAATCAAGGATAAATAAGTGATTTTCAAATAAAAAAAGAATCAGAACTCAAAAAATAGATGAAGTCCAACCTCAATCCGCTCGTTTGTCATTGGCGATGAATCCACGACGCTCCCACGTCGATCCGCCAATGTTTTGGCAAAGATCGCTCCTCGATTCGGCAAAGAATGATGAAGATTTCCGAATAATAGGAGAGAGAGAGAGAGAGAAGAGAATGGAAAAACCCCAACTCCCAACTTCTATTTTTCTATTTATAAAAAAATCCACTTAGCGCGGAATCTGAAACTGTCATGCCCTCTCATTTTATATCACGCCTAGGCAAAATTCCCCATTTCAAATTCAACGAAATTCATAGATTTCTATTCCGATCCTTCATCTAAAAGTCATTCAAAAAGAATAACAGTAATAAAAATCACTTAACCACTATTTAAGAATGATGATTTTCCCCTGGGTGACATTTCACATAGCAGGCCCGCACCTGCAACTTTTACACATGGCCTAGGGTAAACGGCATGCTCCGAACGCAACTATTCCATCAGATTTCTGATCTATGCTAATTTTTGAGAGGAAACAAAACCCCTCCACGTGCATAGTATAAAAACAGTTAATATTTTTATAAAATTTATTCTGGGAACATCGGACCTCAGAATCACACGTCGTCTTAGCTCCTCTCTCTATAAATATACTTAGAAATATTCCAAAGTCTTATAGGGAAAAAACCATCTCTAAACTAATTATAGTTCAAAACCATTAAAATGTATAATTTAACAACAAAAATTATTTTGATTAAAAACGTTGTTTTCAATTAAAATTTAGTATTTTTCCCTATTCACCAAAATATTAATGGTATCAGAAGAACACCAAAAATTTATCCAAACTAAATTTTTATGTCCCGATTCTAAGGAAAAATTTTATTTTTTCAAATTTAATATATAAAAGTATAAAATATCAAACGTAAAACAGGTTCTCCCTTAAAAGGTAATAAAATTTCATTTTTTGAAAAATACTTATTTTTTCTGAAAAATTGAATTTGTTCTCATATTATGTCTTGGAAACACGTAATAAGGATGCTAAAATTATATGGAGTATATAAAATTTAAAATGAAGTTAATACTATTCATAACATCTTTTTGAACATCTTATTTTGTAAGTCGTGGTGCTCTCTAACTCGGTGTTGTGTGTAGTGCAAGCTATTGAATTACGTTAAAGATATAACATACAATGAAATACTGATGTGTTACATTACCCCCTCCTTCAATAAATTTTTTCCTCGCTATTGGAAATTGTTCATCAAAAATGATCATTAAAAATCCGAAATACCTATGTGAAAAACCCAAATCGAAAATAGGGTTAATAAAATTTAGTCTTAATAAGAGGGAAAGGGAAATGAAAAAGTCAACACCAAATTAGGATATCAAATAGTAGGACATTTTTCGAAATTTGAGAAAATAAAGGAGAAAAAATGTAAAAATTTATAGTAAGTGATAGAGGTCATCAATCAAAAACAAGTGAACAATAAATAGAAAATAGGGGGACTCAAAACCATAAATCTTTAATGACTTAAATTATTATTGGTTCATCCAATCCTAAGGTATGAGGAAATTTTTTTTTGGGTTTTATGATCCTTTCCCTAAAGTTTAAGAATTTATTTCTTCGTAGAATAAAAAAAATACATGACAGTTAGAGTTCGATCCTTTAATTAATTTCTACTAGAAACTCATCTTTCACTCAAAAATATAATAGAACTCAAAAATATTCTATTTTTCCTAATCATATAGGGTTTAAAAAAATGAATTTATAATTCATCTATCTTATTGTTTAAAAAAACTACATTATACAAACCATGACATCACGTAGGAAAATGGTAGGTGATGCACCCTTGTCTCCCTTTGGTTGCAGGTTCAAGTCTCGTGGCCATGCCGGACACGAAGGGATATTGCCTGGCCTTCGGGTTGTCCATTTTATAAATAAATCTAAAAAATATCTTATGAAATGTTTTATCTTAAAAAAATAGTATCTAATTTCCAAAATATTCCATTCCAACCAATAGACTTATCCAAAATACTTGTGTCCAAACTCATAGTCCAATAATTTATATGGAAGGTCAACATATCATATTGAAGATCTCTTTTTACCACATAATAACATGTGAGTACCTTCATCATGTATTTTCTTGAAACATGGTAACACCTTAAATTACCATAAAATATTATTGATTACATTCATCCTCCCTTATTATTCATAGAATACTAGATACATTCCTTATATCCAAAAATTTTGAATACTCCAACATTAATTGAATAAATAAAAAGTTTATCAGTTTTAAGGTACTCAAGAATATCGAATATAATTTATCAAAATCAGCCATCTCTTATTCAAAAATCACTACATTAGTATCAAGACCATATTAATGTTTATCTTTCATTTAACCATGTATTTTCCGAAAAGGTTAACTTGTTATTTAGTTACTTTTCTTAGTACCATATAATCTCAAATACTCTATGAAATAGTATGCAGTACAATCCTTATTTATTTCAATAATTAATATAACCAGTAAGTCATAGATTCAAAACTCAAATGAAATACTTTGTTAATAAAAATATAATAACACTAATTATTCCTCTTCATCAGCGGTAGTATCATAAATATATTATTAACCAATAGCATTATTTTGGGGTATACTATGATGATTGGGACATTGATTCGTGTAGTGTCCCAACTCCTTGAAAATGAAGCATTGTAAATTTGAAACATTTTTATTACCTTTGCAATCACATACTTGGTGTCCTTTTTCTCCACACTTATAACAAACACCCATTCCCATCATGCATTTACCAAGGTGATTCTTTCCACAGTTATCACATATGGGAAAAATCCTTCTTTGCCTTCTTCCCTTTATCTATCATTTTCTCTACCAACCTTTTCTTCTCTAGATTTCCTTAAAAACTATAAGACTGAGATAATTCTTTTCTTATCTTATTAACACATGATAATATTTCTCCATATGATGAGAATACATGAAAGACTATTTTTCTCATAAATGTGGGCTTAATTCCATGAAAGATATAATTCCTTTTACTCTTTGGATCATGCGTCTTTTTGGAGTTCTTATTCCTTCTTCTAGTCACCATTTTTAAATAATTTAATACACTAGGATAGTTTATGAAACACAATGAATAATTCTAGACATGTAAAATACCTATTGAAAATTTTAAAGTTAATGCATATAACCCATGATCATAAAAATGTTCTCTTTGAGGATGTATTTACTCATAAATCATTATTAATGGTTTTAATGAAAATGTGAATTATCCTAAGAATAACCCCCATGAGAGTTAATATCAAGAGTGCAGCAAGGCCTATTGTCATTTAACAGGACACCCCCGGGTCAAGACCGAAACTCCTTGTCAGAGTTTTCACTCCTAGTTACATCTGTGCCAGCACCAAATCTATTTGGTTGTATCCATACAGGGTTGTATTTGTTTGGAAAACCCACATAATATTTACACTACCAATATTTTTCGATGTTCTTCTATACTAATTCTCAAATTATTTCTTAGGGTAATTTTCACCAATCCGGTTTTATCTAAATCTAGTTTCCTAGGTTTTTAATAATCTTCCTCTGAAACAAATTATTACACCATGACCCTAGTTCCCCAAAGTTGGTGCATTACTACATAACATTGTCATGATAATAAGAGATCAAGTCTTGAACTACCGATTAGTTTAGTATCCCGGGATGTACTAGATACATACATAAGTTGTACATTACATCATGAAATAAAAAAACCACATTGTGTCCCCTTTGAACATGCTAATATTATTTGGCTTATCCCTATAGGTAAATCATAATATATTTCTTCATATCATGGGAAAAATAAAACATAAGAAAGGGGTGAGATCAGATGCTCAGTAAAGATAACTATATACTAGAAACTATCATAAATAAGCATAAAAATTTAATGAAATGTATAAGACTAAAACACAATCCTTTTAAACATAAACCCTAGTGTAATATTGAAAACATAAATCAAATAATTTCATTTACTTATTCACATGGATATTCTACTAGTCCAATAATCATATGTAAAATCAATAGCTAATTTCATAATGATAGAATGCATACTATCAGGCATCATAACCACATAGTGAAGGCCTCATGCCAAGTCTACAAATAAGATTTTCTTGAGGCCCTATGCCAAGACACTAGTCTCTCTCATGAGACCTACCCATGAATCGAGGTGCTATAGTGAGATCCACCTATCACTTACTATTTTCAATTTATTACTCATATGTAAAGATTGAAACATAATAAAAACATTCATCTTAAAACTATCATAAAAAATGTTAAAACTTTAACCATAAACCATGAATGATATAGAAATAGCACATCTAGAGTCAAAAATATAAAAAACCCTTCAATACAATATGGACGATTGTATCATAATAAATAAACTTAAAAAAAGTTTAAAATCTATAAATGGATGTTGACATTGATGAAATCAAAACTATTTGAGAGAAATGTCTATTACTATTTTGAAATCATTTAAAAGTCATGAAATTATAAATGTAAAAATTTATTTTTAAAATATTCTTATAATATTGTAATGGAAGCTTCAAAGGTGGTATAACGGCATAAAATATCCGTACCCTCCGTATAGGTTAAAAAACATTCTTACCTTAATTTGTCAAAAAGGTCATAAATGACCTTGTTTGGAAGACGACAAAAAGATTCATTTCAAATTTTTTTTGAAAAAGTAAAACAAGGGTATAAATGAATCTAAATCATATTATAAAAAATTGTTATTTTTTTTGAAATACATTTTTAAGAAACAAATATTTGGATGATAAATATGTCCAAGTAGATACTTATGTATAATCAATCTCAGATAAGTAATGAGATTGTAAAATTAACCCTTACCTTGTACTTTTCCTTAGTCTATGGTACACTAAAATCTTTTAAAATAGTAAAATTTATTATATTAAATTATACAAGAACCACATTCATAAATATGATATCATATATGATCTTCTAATATTTCTTTGTTAATAATATTTCAGTAGTATCATTGTTTCAGGTGTTAGCTGATTTGTTTTCCTTTATATGTTTTGTTACGTCAGTCATTTTTTGTTATGGATAGGATGTATTTTATTCCTATCCAGAATGATATTAAGTTCTTAAACATTATTCTTAATCATAAAATGAAAATTCTTCTTGAATGGTTACAATGAGGAATGAATTTCATCACGTTTGTGGAGATGGTAATCCTTACGTACGCATGAAAGACAGTATCATTCTATTGATGGTGAAATCATATGTAACTGTATGTTATATCATATATAAAGAATAATTAACATGTTATATATATTATTTAAATAAATTATTCTAATTATTATACCCATACAAAATACGAAGTGTTGAATTACAAATTACACCACGACGTGGAGACGGTAAGTTGTACGTACACACATTTGGTGTCTTTTTAATTCATAGGATGGATATAATAATGAATACAATTGTACCATATTTATAATAAAATCACAGTGTGTATAAGGTACCTAATGTTTTATTTTGTTATGGAAACAACAAAGAAAGAGGATGTGGAAGAAGAAATGAACTTTGAAAGAGGTGATGAAGTAATTACCTCTTCTTTGGGTTCTTCCTTTTGATTTGAACAAAATGGCTCCATAGGTTTGCTTCATGATCACATTAATGATTCTAGGTTGAATTTAGGGTTGTTGGGAGGAAATTTGAGTAGGTTATGGATGATCCAAATTCCTTTGGAGGTGTGAATTTGAGAGAAGGGGAAATACCCTTTTTCAAGAGATGTGAGGGGAACTTTTGGAAAAGCATGAAATATTATTTTATTATAAAATAATTTTCATTTTCTAGTGGATAAAAATTGATTTATTTGGATAATAAGGTCGGCATGAGTCTAAATAATCTCAACCAATAGGTTTTAGACTTGTTTAGGTCACCATATTAACCTTGTCTTTTAGATTTTACTCTTAGTTAAATAGTTTAACTTTTACATTATTTTCTTGTATTTTTATATTACATGGTTAATAAAATTTCAATAAAATGCCAAGAAAATAATAATGCATTACTTAATGACATATCTATCATTATATAAATTCTTTTTTTGTTCCTTAGATTTTTTGGAATATTATATCATATAATAATATAGTATTTGTTTTAAAAACTAATTTATGTCAATTTTGACACTATTTAGTATTTGGTTTTTGTGAATGTCAAAAAAAGTTTATTACTTAAAAAAATAAAATAAATCAATCCTTAAATGTCATATTAACTTACAAAATTTGTTCACTACATCCAAAATATCAATTTACAATTATTTGGATATTTATAATATCAATTATTTTAATATTTCATTAATAGAGTAATTATTACATCATCATTGTGTTATAAATAATTTTTATAATTTAATGTATTAAAATAATTAATTAAATACCATGATGTAGGAAATATATTTATATTTCTAATGATTATTTATAGTCTAATTTATATTATGTATAACCATAAAATAAAAATGGTTTAGTTATTAAAATTTGAATTTAACACATTTAACTCTTCTTTAAATAAAATAATAATAAATGTCATAATCTAATCCAAGTGGATCAAAGAGAATGAAATTGTATTCCAATAATTTATTTTGTTTGAAATAAACTTATCCAATACAATTAGGATATGTGTTAGGGTAATTATGATATCATGTTGACCTTTAATTACCCTATTTACTTTAAACCCTGGTAAATAAAATTCAAAAGTATCTTTTCACCCAAAATTATTTTCGTCTTATTGAAAAAAAATTTACTTACTGATCTCAATCGTGTCTCCAGGATATCTGAAATTCAATTCATATAAGTGGTACAATTACGCTTTATGCAAATTTACAAATGTTCCTAGAAGGTGGGTAAAACGCGTTAAAAAGATCAATAAAACTTTATATGTATAATCTTATAATAAAATGTCTCTAATGAATTAAATTAGACTAATACACTAATTATGCCTCTCTTTTTTACTTTAAAAAAAAATTATTTTAAAAAAATTATTTAAATGAAAAAGTTGTTTTTTATCTATAACATAGTGTTTTTCACTATTCATCAAAAGTTGAATGATTTTAGAAAAATACAAAAAATTCACCAAAAAATAATTTTGATATTAAAATATAAAAAATGATTTCTATTTTACCAAATAAAAAACATAGGAGTTTTATTAATTAATTTAAAATTAATTCCTGTTGTCGAAACCAGAAAGCAGGTTTTTGAGAAGTAAAAACTATCAAAAGATTGATACGTGTTTATGTCCAATTTAAATATAAAATTACTTACAATGTAACGACCCAATCTTTTTGAGTAGTATATTAACTTAATCTTATTGATTTAATAAGATGTTAGTGGTTAATGCAGAAAGATGAGTCGATGGCTTCATCCAGTAGACTCAACCCTTACGAAGCCCACTTATCAGAGCTTGGGAAGGAGGTAGCATCTGTGGGCTTCGCTTTGGACCAAGCCCAAGCCGAGCTCCAGCGTGTCAAGCTTGAACGAAAACGCTTGTAGGAGAAGTTCAAGTTTTTGGAGATTGCTACTAGGGCAATGTTATCTGAGCCTCCCTCAGATTCTCTCACCAAATCACACCTTACACTTAGGTGTTATGCCAGTGTTATAAGGGGCTATGTGATGAGACCCTAGTTTCCTTGTGTAATCCTTTCAGGTGAATAAATTGAGATTTCTTCCTTTAGTGATGTTTGTTAAATTTCAAATGCCTAGATAATTTTAGAATTTATTTTATTGATGAATTTTGAAAAAGGGATATTTCAAAATTTTTGTGTAAACCCTAAATATCTAATTATGTGTAATGATTTTCAGAAAATGGTCTTCTACAAAAGTGTTCAGTAAGGAATTTGGAGTCTAATAAGATCAACTTAATTTTTGATGAATAGTAAATTATGAATAGTGATTTTACACTTAGGATTAGTAATGTGACCAAATGGATTAGTAATCTCACTTAAAGAAAGTTTTAAAATAATCTAGGCACCTTGATTAAGTAATGTGATTCAATAAAATGGTTAAATAACGGTTTCATAAATTATTATCCAAGTATTAGTTTTTTCAGATGAATAGTGTTTTTTAATTAAAAATTTAATTAAAAATAATTAGAAAATTATTTTTATAAAAATGAATTTATTTTTGAACTCAGAGCATCGATATTATGTTATGGTAATTTTTGGGGATTTTTCTGAAAAAAATGAATTTTTGGTGAATAGTGTATTTATTTAAAAATATAATTAAAAATATTTAGAAAATTATTTTTATAAAATGGAGTTCATTTGTGAAATCATAGCATTGATATTTGGTTAATGTGAAATTTTGGGATTATTCTGAGAAAGTTGAATTTTCAGTGAATAGTAAAATTACAGTTTTAGGGTTTCGGTATGTTTAATGACATCATAACAGTGTCATGATGATGTCATGAGATCTTTTGAGGGTTGGCCGGCCAAGGGTGGTGAATTATTGTTTTGGGGGCCCCATGTGGCCTAACTCCATGATAAATGCCAAGGGAGAGCACATGGGTTTGAGAAAAGCACATGTGAGGTGTCCTTTGGCCATTAATGCTTTGTCCCCTCACTTTCCCTATAAATACCCACCCTTTCCTCCTTTGGTTTTCACTCCCAACACTTCCCCAACGAAGTTCTGGTCTTCTTACCTTCCAAGTAGTCCTTCCAAGTTGCCCCCAAGCCCTCAAGGTCCAATCCATTGAGTTTCAAGAGTCACGTTTTAAGGTAAGGGATCCGGCCCCTCTCTTTCTATTCATGTAACCTCTTTTATGTCATTCCTTTTATGATCCATGTTTTTATGTGAGAGGAGGTTATTTTATATTCCTCTTACTGCCCTTCCATGTTTCGTTGGTGATAGATCCCCTCTTACTCTCATCATTTCGTTTTATGAAAGTTTAAGTGACGTCGTTAGGCTGCCGAATGTTTAAGTGATTCTTTCACCCTTCTCATTTTTCAAGTTCGATTTTCATGTCAAATATTTCAAGTTCCTTTTTATTATGTTGGGGTATGATCTCTATATCTATCATACTGATCTCTTATGATCATATGATGAGAGACCCTATTTTATTTTTCCAATTCATTTTTGTTGAAGTTTAAGTGACGCCGTTAGGCTGCCGAATTTTCATAAGAGAAATCAAATTTTCGTCTTCCTTCCATGTTTTTCATTTCAATTGGTATGTCCTTGAAATTGCATCACCATGTCCATATATCCTTCTTATTCTGTCCCTCTACCTTTTTATGGGTCAATTATGATTGTTCAACCCATGTTCCCTCTCTTTTCGAAGTTTCTAAAACCTTGTAACATAGCCGTATTGCTGCAGAATTTTCGTCTCAAAATGCCTCTCTTTTCTCAAAATTATTTTATGTTATAAAGTGAATACTCAAAGCTCCTATTTCTAAAGGGGTATTCACATATATATAAAAATGTTCTATTTAAAATTCTGGGATTTACCTACATGATACCCGCTTTCCCTTTCCGTGGGTTTAAAGTAACGTAAAGATCATGTCTTTAAAGCAGTTTTTGAAACGTTATGATTATGAAATGAAACCCATTTATTTTATGCTATATGGGTTATTTATGAAATGTTTGATGACGATATATGTGGCTCACATGAAAATAAAGACAAATTTAAGGGTGCGCCCTGATAGCGCTCCAATGCATTGGGTAAAGAATTAATCTCTAGAGATGACCATTTTAACGACGCCTTGGTGAATAACCTTGGTAGTTTTTAACGACACCTTGGGGATGGACCTTGGTGAAACGAAACGATTGTCAATATTAAATGTTGTAGCCACATCTTCATGTTATGATAAATGATTATTTTTATTATTATGTATCTCATGATTTCTTTCTCATGCCTTAAAGTTCTTTTCATGTCCTTATTGAAGTATCTCAAGTTCACTTGTAAAATGTTTCTCTTGTTTCCCTTACTGGGCCTTCTACTCACCCTTTCTTTTGATGTATGTCCCCGGGTTATGAGATGCATAATGAACATAGGATGAACTAAAGGAGAATCCTTTCAAGTGTTTAAGAAGAATGTTTTATGTTTTTTTATGTATTATGATCCTTGTTTCCAAGACACTAAACCTTAACGATCCTCAGTTCCGTGTAATGAAATGAAAGTTATGTTATAAAAAGACGGGATGCTATAGTTGGTATCAAAGGATGGTTTAGTTATTTGTGGAAATTAGGATATAAAAACTATAGGAAGAACCCTATAGAAAAGTTTAAATATAGGAAAACATCCTGGTATTTTGGTAAGTATTGAGTAAGTGGTTTATCAAACAAATACATCCCTGTCTGGATACGAGCAGGAAGAGGCGGCTCTGGCACAGATGTACATAGGGGTAAAACCCGAAAACACCGCTTTGAGCTAGACTCGAACGGGAACTGGTGCACGATAATGGGCCTTGCTGCACTCTTGGTTACGACACTCCCGGGGGATATGTTTGGTTAATCACAAGATTTTTATGAATCATTATGAAGGAATTATAGAAAAGTGTAATTGTCTAAGAATTAAGTCTTAGTTAAAAGATTCATAAATGAAATAAGTTTCTTACTAAGGTTTTATTCTTTTAGAAAATGGCGGGCAATAGGAGGAACCGTGCCGATGGTGACTGCAATGCACCATGTGCTGACGGCCCTCCGATGGAAGTCGGAATGGAAACATTCATGCGAATGATGAACCAACTGACTCAAGTTATGAGTAATAACTTGAATCAAGCTGAGAGGCTGACCTCACCACGAAGGGAACAACACTCTGTTGAGTCCTTCATGCGTCAACGACCGCCAACATTCAGTGGATCTACTGACCCATTGGTTGCGGAACAATGGATAATCTCCACTGAAAAGATCTTCTCTGTACTTCATTGTTCGGAACAAGAAAAAGTCACCCTTGCTGTTTACCGCATAGAGGGAGAAGCTGATCAGTGGTGGTCACTGATCAAAAACACGAAGCCACGAGGAGAGATGGAAGCTATGGAGTGGGAAGAATTTCGGGGGATTTTCTTTAACAAGTATTTCCCTCATTCCATGAGAACGAAAATGGAGAAAGAGTTTCTCGAGCTGAAGCAGAAGGAGAACGAATCTGTCGGAAGCTACGAGATGAACTTCACAAGGCTTTCCCGTTATACCTCAAGCTTTGTCATGGACCCTAATGGGAAGGTTGATAGATTCTTTGGCGGACTACGACCTCATCTGTGGAAGAATCTAGCCAACAAGGACTATGATAGCTATGAAGAAATAGTTCGAAGTGCTATGAAAGTCGAGCTGGAGTTTGGTGAGACACAGTGGTCTCATAAGACAAATGAAAAGAAGAGATCGTTGGAGCCCAGTTTAGGGAAGTCTTTTGATCAGGGAAGAGGTGGAAAGCAAATGCAACTTACCACATGCAATAAATGTGGGAAGAATCATCTGGGGAACTGCTTGAACGGAAGTGGCAAGTGCTACAAGTGTGGAAGAGGAGGCCATATTGCTCGGAATTGTCATAGTGAGGTGAAGCCTCAGCTTCCCAACACTAACGACAGAGGAAAGATGGTTCTACGCCTACCCGAAGTCACATGCTTCAAGTGTGGACAGCTTGGGCACTTTGCTAACCAATGTCCCAATCCGAGGGTGGTGGAGGGGAATCACCACCAACCTCAGCAGAGGCCAAGAGAGAAAGGTCGTGCTTTCGCTATCACAACAGCTGAAGTTGAATTCCCGAACGATGTGGTAGCAGGTACTCTTGTCGTCCTCTCAAAACTAGCAAGTACTTTATTTGATTCTGGTTCTACGCATTCCTTTATTTCCTCCAAGTTTGCAAGGAATATAGAATCAATCCCCGAACTGCTAGAGGTAGAGTTGTCTGTCAAGACTCTAAGTGGGATTATCCTTGCATCAACAGTATTTAGAGACTCTAGTGTTTACTTTGGTGAGCAAAATCTTATCGCAAATCTAGTAGTCATTACCATGATGGAATTCGACATTATACTAGGGATGGACTGGCTCTCAAAGTATAATGCTAAGATCAAATGCAGAAGTAAGGAAATCTCAGTAGTCTTGAATGAACGACCTACAGTTATCTTCCAAGGAGAGATATCCTGAACTGATCCCTATCTAGAATCACCTCCTATAGCATTCTTTATGGAGTTAATCGGTGACGATGAAGAAAGAAAAGGGAGCATACAAATAGAAGATGTTCCGATTGTTCAGGAATACATGGATGTATTTCCTGAGGAGTTACCTGGACCTCCCCCAGAAAGAGAGGTAGAGTTCTCCATTGAACTCGTACCTGGGTCCCAACCGATATCAAAGACTCTGTATAGAATGGAAAATGTGGAGCTAGAAGAGTTAAAGAAAAAACTCCAAGACTTGTTGGAGAAGGGGTTTATCCGACCGAGTGTGTCTCCTTGGGGAGCACCAGTTCTCTTTGTGAAGAAGAAGGATGGATCAATGCGGCTATGCATCGATTATAGAGAACTGAACGAGATCACAGTGAAGAACAGATATCCTCTTCCTAGAATTGATGATTTATTAGACCAACTTCGTGGGGCTCAATTCTTCTCTAAGATTGAACTTCGATCTGGTTATCATCAACTGAGGGTGAACAAGGAAGATATTCGAAAGACTGCCTTCCGATCAAGATATGGGCATTATGAGTTTACTGTTATGCCCTTCGGCTTGACTAATGCTCCTGCTATTTTCATGGATTTGATGAATAGAGTCTTTAAGAACTACCTTGATAACTTTGTTGTAGTTTTTATTGATGATACTTTGATATATTCAAAAAGTCGTGAGGAGCATGAAGATCATCTAAGGGTTATATTGAAAACTCTGCGGAAGGAGAGGCTCTTTGGGAAGTTCAGCAAGTGTGAGTTTTGGTTACAACATGTGGCTTTCTTGGGGCACATCGTAACCAATGAAGGAATCTCGGTTGACCCTGCAAAGACAATGGTTGTGGAGGAGTGGCCTCAACCCACAACAGTAACTGAGATTCGTAGTTTCCTTGGTTTAGTAGGATATTATAGGAGGTTTGTGAAAAACTTTTCACGGCTTTCTAATCCACTAACCAAGTTGACTCGAAAAGGGGTTAAGTTCATCTGGACAAAGGAATGTGAGGAAAGTTTCCAAGAGTTGAAGAAGAGATTGGTTACTGCACCTGTGTTAACACTACCCTCTATCGGAGAAGGATTCGTTATTTTTAGCGATGCATCTCTGAAAGGGCTTGGGTGAGTCCTCATGAAAAATGACATGGTAATTTCTTATGCATCTCGACAGTTGAAGATTCATGAGAAGAATTATCCTACGCATGATCTAGAGCTGGCGGCAGTTGTTTTTTCTCTAAAGATATGGAGGCACTATCTTTATGGGGAGAAATGTGATATATACACTGACCACCAAAGTCTAAAGTATATTTTCACACAGAAAGAATTGAACATGAGACAAAGGAGATGGTTGGATCTTATTAAAGACTATGATTGTTCAATTCATTATCACCCGGGAAGAGAAAACAAAGTCGCTGATGCATTAAGCAGGGAAGATCCTGTTGTTTTGGCAACAATGAGGATCTTAGGAGATCCCTTGATTAAAGATCTAGTAAAACTGGACATGGTAATTATAAGGAAAGGGACATCATCAACCCTATTCCAAATGATTTCTCAACCTTCATTACTAGAGAGGATCAAGAAGGCTCAAAAAGAAGATCCTTTGCTGCAGGAGAAGTTTGAGGCTGTAAAGGATGGGAAGTTCCCTGATTTCAATATTGATCAAGAAGGTGTATTGAAATTTAGTACAAGACTATGTGTCCCATCTATTCCGGAGATAAAGAAAGAACTGATGGATGAAGCTCATAGCTCTACATTCTCTATACACCAGGGAAGCACTAAGATGTATAGAGACCTTCGTGATCATTATTGGTGGGATAACATGAAGAGGGAGATTGCTGATTACACTACAAGGTGCCTGGTGTGTCAGCAAGTAAAGGCAGAAAGACAACTTCCTAAGGGGGTATTACAACCACTACCCATACCAGTATGGAAGTGGGATAATATCACAATGGACTTTGTAACTGGTCTCCCAAAAACATCCAAAGGAAACAATGCGATATGGGTTATTGTGGACCGTCTCACCAAGACAGCCCATTTTATCCATATTCGGGAAGATTTCTCTCTGGATCAGCTTGCCAAGATATACGTGAAGGAAGTGGTAAGGCTGCATGGGGTACCACTATCCATCGTATCTGATCGTGACCCAAGATTCACATCAAAATTCTGGAGAAGTCTTCAACATGCTCTGAATACTGAATTGAATTTTAGTACGGCCTATCATCCTCAAACTGATGGCCAATCTGAAAGGACTATTCAGACACTCGAAGACATGTTGAGATTATGCTCAATAGAATTTAAAGGTGGATGGGATCAACACCTCCCATTAGTTGAGTTCTCCTATAACAACATCTTCCATTCGAGTATTCAGATGGCACCCTATGAAGCTCTATATGGAAAGCAGTGTAGAACTCCTACTTGTTGGGATGAAACTGGTGAGAGGGAGCTTCTTGGGCCTGATCTCGTGCAAGAGATGACGGAACAGGTTCGTGCCATCCAGCAACACATAAGGGCTGCTCAGAGTCGGCAGAAGAGCTATGCTGACAATCGTCGAAGAGACTTGGAGTTTGGGGTTGGTGACAAAGTCTTCCTTCGAATCTCTCCATGGAAGAGAGTCATGCGGTTTGGGAAGAAAGGGAAGCTCATCCCTAGGTACATTGGCCCCTATGAAATCCTTGATCGCATAGGAGCAGTGGCCTATCGTCTAGCACTTCCACCGAACCTAGCTCAAGTTCATGATGTCTTCCATGTATCTCTCTTGAGGAAGTACATACCCGACCCTTCGCATGTACTGAACCCAGAGGTGGTACAACTTGAACATGACCTCTCTTATGAAGAGCAGCCAGTGGAGATCTTAGACCGTAGAGACAATGTCCTACGAAACAAGACTACCCACCTTGTGAAAGTGTTGTGGAGGAATCATAAATATGAAGAAGCGACTTGGGAGCCTGAGGAAACAATGAAGCAAAAGTACCCTCACCTTTTCGACTAGGCCTCAAGTATAAATTTCGGGGACGAAATTTCTAAAGGGGGGAAGAATGTAACGACCCAATCTTTTTGAGTAGTATATTAACTTAATCTTATTGATTTAATAAGATGTTAATGGTTAATGCAGAAAGAGGAGTCGATGGCTTCATCTAGTAGACTCAACCCTTACGAAGCCCACTTATCAGAGCTTGGGAAGGAGGTAGCATCTGTGGGCTTCGCTTTGGACCAAGACCAAGACGAGCTCCAGCGTGTCAAGCTTGAACGAAAACGCTTGCAGGAGAAGTTCAAGTTTGTGGAGATTGCTACTAGGGCAATGTTATCTGAGCCTCCCTCAGATTCTCTCACCATATCACACCTTACACTTAGGTCTTATGCCAGTGTTATAAGGGGCTATGTGATGAGACCCTAGTTTCCTTGTGTAATCCTTTCGGGTGAATAAATTGAGATTTCTCCCTTTAGTGATGTTTGTGAAATTTCAAATGCCTAGATAATTTTAGAATGTATTTTATTGATGAATTTTGAAAAAGGGATATTTCAAAATTTTTGTGTAAACCCTAAATAACTAATTATGTGTAATGATTTTCAAAAAATGGTCTTCTACAAAAGTGTTCAGTAAGGAATTTGGAGTCTAATAAGATCAACTTAATTTTTGATGAATAGTAAATTATGAATAGTGATTTTACGCTTAGGATTAGTAATGTGACCAAATGGATTAGTAATCTCATTTAAAGAAAGTTTTAAAATAATCTAGGCACCTTGATTAAGTAATGTGATTCAATAAAATGGTTAAATAACGGTTTCATAAATTATTATTCAAGTATTAGTTTTTTCGAATGAATAGTGTTTTTTAATTAAAAATTTAATTAAAAATAATTAGAAAATTATTTTTATAAAAATGAATTTATTTTTGAACTCAGAGCACCGATATTATGTTATGGTAATTTTTGGGGATTTTTCTGAAAAAAATGAATTTTCGGTGAATAGTGTATTTATTTAAAAATATAATTAAAAATATTTAGAAAATTATTTTTATAAAATGGAGTTCATTTTTGAAATCATAGCATTGATATTTGGTTAATGTGAAATTTTGGGATTATTCTGAGAAAGTTGAATTTTCAGTGAATAGTAAAATTACAGTTTTAGGGTTTCGGTATGTTTAATGACATCATAACAGTGTCATGATGATGTCATGAGATATGTTGAGGGTTGACCGGCCAAGGGTTGTGAATTATTGTTTTGGGGGACCCATGTGGCCTAACTCCATGATAAATGCCAAGGGAGAGCACATGGGTTTGAGAAAAGCACATGTGAGGTGTCCTTTGGCCATTAATGCTTTGTCCCCTCACTTTCCCTATAAATACCCATCCTTTCCTCCTTTGGTTTTCACTCCCAACTCTTCCCCAACGAAGTTCTGGTCTTCTTACCTTCCAAGGAGTCCTTCCAAGTTGCCCCCAAGCCCTCAAGGTCCAATCCTTTGAGTTTCAATAGTCACGTTTTAAGGTAAGGGATCCGACCCCTCTCTTTCTTTTCATGTAACCTCTTTTATGTCATTCCTTTTATGCTCCATGTTTTTATGTGAGAGGAGGTTCTTTTATATTCCTCTTACTTCCCTTCCATGTTTATATGATGAGAGATCCCCTCTTACTCTCATCATTTCGTTTTATGAAAGTTTAAGTGACGCCGTTAGGCTGCCGAATGTTTAAGTGATTCTTTCACCCTTCTCATTTTTGAAGTTCGATTTTCATGTCAAATCTTTCAAGTTCCTTTTTATTATGTTGGGGTATGATCTCTATATCTATAATACTGATCTATTATGATCATATTATGAGAGAACCTATTTTATTTGTCCAATTCATTTTTGTTGAAGTTTAAGTGACGCCGTTAGGCTGCCGAATTTTCATAAGAGAAATCAAATTTTTGTCTTCCTTCCATGTTATTCATTTCAATTGGTATGTCCTTGAAATTGCATCAACATGTCCATATATCCTTCTTATTTGTCCCTCTACCTTTTTATGGGTCAATTATGATTGTTCAACCCATGTTCCCTCACTTTTCAATGTTTCTAAAACCTTGTAACATAGCCGTATTACTGCAGAATTTTCGTCTCAAAATGCCTCTCTTTTCTCAAAATTATTTTATGTTATAAAGTGAATACTCAAAGCTCCTATTTCTAAAGTGGTATTCACATATATATAAAAATGTTCTATTTTAAATTCTGGGATTTACATACATGATACCCGCTTTCCCTTTCCGCGGGTTTAATGTAACGTAAAGATCATGTCTTTAAAGCAGTTTTTGAAACATTATGATTATGAAATGAAACCCATTTATTTTATGCTATATGGGTTATTTATGAAATGTTTGATGATGATATATGTGGCTCACATGAAAATAAAGACAAATTTAAGGGTGCGCCCTGATAGCGCTCCAATGCATTGGGTAAAGACTTAATCTCTAGAGATGACCATTTTAACGATGCCTTGGTGAATAACCTTGGTAATTTTTAACGACACCTTGGGGATGGACCTTGGTGAAACGAAACGATTGTCAATATTAAATGTTGTAGCCACATCTTTAAGTTATGAAAAATGATTATTTTTATTATGATGTATCTCATGATTTCTTTCTCATGCCTTAAAGTTCTTTTCATGTCCTTATTGAAGTATCTCAAGTTCACTTGTAAAATGTTTCTCTTGTTTCCCTTACTGGGCCTTCTGCTCACCCTTTCTTTTGATGTATGTCCCCAGGTTATGAGATGCATAATCAACATAGGATGAACTAAAGGAGAAGCCTTTCAAGTGTTTAAGAAGAATGTTTTATGTTTTTTTTATGTATTATGATTCTTGTTTCCAAGACACTAAACCTTAACGATCCTCAGTTCCGTGTAATGAAATGAAAGTTATGTTATAAAAAGACGGGATGCTATATACAATGACCAATATTGGATTAAATGATGAAAATATAATCTAATTATAGTTCAAAACCATTAAAATGTTTAATTTAAGACTATAAATTATTTTTATTAATAAAGTTGTTTTCAATTCAAATTTTGTATCGTTCACTATTCATTAAAATATGAAAGTTATCAAAAAACACCAAAACTTAATCCAAACTAAATTATTATATACCACATCTAAGGAATAAGTTTATTTTTTCAAATTTAAAATATAAAAGTGTCAAATATTTTATTTAAAAAGGGTTCTCCATAAAAATGTTGTAAAATTGCATTCTTTGAAAATTACTTATTTTATCTTCAAAATAAAATTTGTTCTTATATTATGTCTAAAAAACACATAATATCGTTGTTAAAATTATATGGAGTATATAAAATTCAAAATTCAGTTAATACTATTCATAACTACTTTTAGAATGTCTAATTTGGTAATTCATGGTGCTCTCGAACTTGGTGTTGCATGTGACACAATCTATTGAATTACTTTATAGAGATAACGTATTAGGAAATCCAAGGGTGACACAATGTGGGTCCTAATAATAATTTAACATCATATAATGATGCCTAGATTATAAAAAATTCTTGGAATAAAAACCTCATCTATTGAACAAAATAAAAAAAACATGGATCTTTGGAATGGGATACAGATTATTCACCATTACCTCATAAAACCATTTATAATCTGAACAATATCAGAGAAAAACCTCAACCTTCATCATGAATATAAAATATATCAATTGGTGGATTGTTAGTCTGAATGAATGCATTTAATAATAAATCCTTAATTTGAATTGATAACTTTCGTAACTCCAAATGTTCCAATATATAGCTGGGAATAGAAATTACTAAGACACCATGTCCAAACACAATAATATTATATATATTAAACTGGGAGGATAATGTTATTAATTATTTTTTAAAAGAGATACAAAAATTATTCTATAACCCACTCATTCCATAAAACTTTTACTATACTAAATATTAACCTTACTTTATAATGTGAGATAGGTCCAAGCCATTGACAACCCATATTATGATCTCACTCGCTAAAAAAATAACACAAGGTCATTATCCACTATACATATCTATAAAAGTATACAAAACCCCAAGTTGAGGATATTGATTTCATTTAAACTATAACAATTCAATTCATCATGACTTTCTGGTATACTTTCCCAAATTATGACATAGATTAACTGTAGTATGTTACATGTAACACACTTAGGTATATACCAAGAAATTAATGCATTCTTACTTATGTATTTTTAGTAGACTCTTGTGGTCCTCTTATCTGATTGTATGGTCCCTTCTACATCCTATCCAGTATCCTTGGCCTAAATCACATGATTAAATAAATTCATATATTTCCCTACTAAACCAATGCAGTATTCAACATTTACAAACTCTGAATTCCAACCTTATACTCAGTACATCTCTAATTCTACTCTATCATAACCCACTCCCTTAAAGCTCTGCAATGGATGGTAGTAAATACAAGAGTGATCTTAATGATTTATCATGATGGTAAATGGGGTAGTGATTAGTAATAAGGTTATAAAAAATATAATATGAGAGAGATTAACCACTTTTAATCCCTTAAAATATTAAAAAATCGATTGATAAAAACTAATACCATAAAATAAAGAAGAAGCCAATGAGACCATACTCGAGTGGTAAGGGCTCCTGCTTGGCATCCGAGAGACCTAGGATCAAAACCAGGTGGAGGAGAATTTCTGGGGGTATGGTAGAAGTACTATAGCAGTCGTTGTAGCATTCACTGTAGCAGTTACTGTTTGGTACTGTAGTAGCCAAAACTATTCACCCGATTTGGGCCTTCGGGCCACCGGTTTGGGCCTACAGGTCTCAAGGGCCTTCGGGTCATCAAAGGCCTTTAGGCCAGAGGGCCTTCGATCCATGTAGGCCATGGAGTATCCTAGTTCACATAGAATAAGACCTAGAAGAGGAACAGAGAAATAAGAGTTGCAGCAACCAGAAGCAGAGCTAATCGGGTTGGAAGAATGTGAGGGTATGACAGCCACCATTGGGACCAGGTGGGGAGCTAGCTGATCAATAACACAGAAGCTGGGGAGAGGCAGTTTAGGTGGGCTGGGCCTATGGTCTTTTATTGGGCATGGTATGCCTCTCGGCCTTCCGGTCATGTATTGCGGGTCAGTTGGGCCTTATGCCTTGGGCCTACGGGTCATGTACGGGTTCCCTTTCAACCCTTGGAAGGGGGATTATCCATAATAAAAGAAAATAAATAAGGCCTTAGGGCTATTCAGGAATAAAATAAATAAGAACTCATAATACCAGTATAATATAAAAAGTATTTAATATCATATTGGATAAAAAAGTATCCCAAGATAATTTCAAATTAGAAATAATTCCTATAGTATCATCTATACCAAAAATAGTTGATTAATATAATATGGTATTGAAAACCCCATTCACTAATTGTACCCTAAATATTATTTAAAAATTTATATAAAATCAAGGGTTATTATACAAGTATACTCAATAGGTTCCTCTCAAGAAAATCATGTGCCAATGTGGAAGAATCATATTAAATCTTCAAGGAATACATTGAGAAACAAAATTTTCCCAGGTTATATAAATCCTATATCACTAATTATAAAAACCAAAACCAATATATAATTATAATATAGAATGAATGAAGATATGTTAGGAATGGTACCCCGCAACAACCTCCCATTGATATAGTTGTACTTATAACTGAATGAAATATTTCCACACAATCCCATCCCTTCCCATATAAACATTTTGTATCCTTATACCCTATTCACATACTATAACCACATAGCACATACATATATGAAAACCAAATTAACAAAAACCTCATACCACATCCATATATCGTAAAATACATACCACAAACACACACCACATATTAACACCACAACCATATATCGTATCCACATTCCACAACTAAATCCACCGATTCCACATACCAAATCCTTATGCCTGAACCACATAAATGTACTATAATAGGAAGGAAGATTGGTATAGGGGGAGTATCCAATCATCTGTATCACATGTATCCTTGATGATAGTGGTTCACATGGTACTGAAATCCAAATAGATGTTTAGTAAGCTTCATCATCTTGGGTGGTAGTGTTTAATAAATAAGAAATATACATGGAATATATATAGAAGCTCAAAATCCCATCATAGTGTCTAATTTCTATAAAAAACCTCTATAACAAAATCCGGTTGCCAAAAAATAACATAAAAAAATAAAAATAATTTCTACTTCTAAACACACACAAAATAACACCACAACCATAAAAAATATCAAACAACTTTTCATTTCATATCACATTATTAATTCTATATTATTTGATTTATAAATTATATTAATCGAACACATTAATTATAAACATAGAAAATCACCTAAACCACATATCATTTTTCAAGACTTTTACATTCCTACAAAATTACAACAAAATATATTTCTACAACATTAATTTAATTAATTCATCACTTCATTAATTCTACATAACCTATTCTTATTTAAATTCATTCTATTTTTTATTAGTTCAATAAATTCCACATCCTAGGTGACTACAACACATTGACTACATGAAAATCCATCTACTTTTATATCAGTATCCATACCATTACCTCTTCAACATATATTTCAGAAAACAACACTCTAAACTCCTATATAATGGAATTTGTTTTCATAATTACTATATCATAAAAATAATTATTAAATTAATTCATTCAATATTTATTAACATTATAATTTCATGATCAACACAACCAAAATATATCATCAAATTATAGTTTCTTAATTCTTTATTTTATTATTCTTCCAAATAATCATCAAATTTAAAACATGATTTTATAAATGTAGAAAAAGAATTATTTACATTAAAATTAATACAAAATAACAAAATTATTATAATAATAATAAGGGGAAACATGAAAATTATTTCTAACAAATTTCCTCTTAATTAAATTCAATTTTTTTATCTTCATTAAGTCAAATTCTATCTCCTCATCCAAAAAGAAACATAATAATGAATAAAACAACCTAAAAAAATAAAAAATATTAGAAACTCTATGTCACCTAACACAAATAAATCTTGATCCGTTTCAACCCCAAATAATGAAACACTTACATTAAACCTCAAAATCCCTCAATAATCCACTAACATACCAATGAACATGAGGATTTGGTATCAAAATATGTAGAATAGATTATTTACCAATGGTACCCAAATTAAACAATGATTCCCAATATATCCAAAGATTTAATAAAATATAAGGGAATAAATAAGGAGAAAATGGAGGCCACAAATTTATATTAAAATATTTGGGGAATACACTATATTTTGAAAAATTAAGATGCTCCACAGTTTAGGTTCATGATATATTATTATGAATACCTTAAAACGTCAAAATAGTGATATTTGAAATATTTTATAGAGCTTTAAATTTAAAATATGTCCCTTTGACCAAACCAATATGCTTCAACTAAAACCTCAATATAATCTTCCCAAATCCACCTTTTGTCCATGGGACCACCACAATGTAAATACCACCAAAAAAATGAAGTTCTTTATCATGATAATAAACCATATAGATTATTATCCCTATCTAGGAAACATGTATTATATAAAAATGAACCCAAAATCTTGTCAAAGAAGTATGGAATGAATACCACCACATCATGGATTACAATCATGATCTTAGCTAAACCAAAAATTACATGTCTTGACTCTAACTCTCTATCTCCAATAAAAGTCTCTTTACCATAACATGGTCTATATTGTTTCACCTTTATTATACTATATATATCTTTACTTCCTATTTCATTTCTATAGGAATTAGGATGATTTAATGCTTTTATGAGGATCCCAATAATACCTTGAACCTGGTACCTAGTTTTTTCCAAGTATGATTTGAAGTTTTATAATAAATAATTGTTCTTTATAATTGTATACATTTTTCTTGTTTTCCTTTTTAAATAATTTTTTTGTTTTCTATTTTTAGAAATATTTTGGAATTCATTACATCTTTAAATTAAATTTATTGAAAAGTAAATGTCATCTTTATAATTTTATATCAAACTAGAATGTAATAGTTTCTTTAATAATATTAATACATAGAGTATTTATTGGAATCAAATTAATAATTTTTACTCAAAACCCACATACACCACTAGGTGTATGTAGATTATATTTTATTTATATGTTTGGATGGTTCTGAAAACAAATATTCTGTTATTAGTGATTAGGCTATTTTCTCATTGGTGAAGAAATGAAGATGAAGTCATATGAGGAGGTCATTTGTCACATGGATTTTTTTCATGCTGCTTTACGTATATATATTAATGAGTTTATTTTAAATGTTTTTTTAATTTATAATGACTATTTATAGACACATTTTTTACCTTATATGTAGTATTATAGAGCATTTATCTTGTTTCAAGTATTGATCTACTTGTCTTATCATAGTTATAATAGAGAAGTCATTCATAATATTAATTTTTTCATGTACATGACACTTTTTCCAAGACCAAAGTGATAAAAAACATTCCATAGTCCATATGATAGGCTCAATCTAGTATCAAAATTGGATTTATTAGGTTGGTTTGTTATATAAAACATTAAAAAACCAAAAAAACCTAAATATGGTGTGGATGAAACAATGACGCATTTCAATCCAAAATCCCAAAATTTTCTCCTGATTATCTATATAACATTCAAACCCACGTATGAAATATCTAAAATATTTGAAATATAAATAAGTTTAGTAGGAATGTTTGGGACTAAAAAAGCTAAATTGAAAAAATCATTTTCACAATAGTATTATGAATCCTCTATACACATTATCATAGAAACTACCATTTTCATACTTAGATTCATCCATTTTATTCTTGAAAAATTAATAATAAATTATTTTAGAATTTAGGTAAATCAATTATGGTCTATAAAAACTATATTCCATATTTTAGAACATTTATTAAGAAAAAAATACGTTAAATAAGAATTTAGGGAAATAAATAAAAAGATTTTATCATAAACACATCCAAATAAGATGTTGATATTTATAAAAATGAAACGTGAATATTTATAGAATTATTTATTAACAAGGAAAATTGTAATAAAAAACTTATACAATTAATGTTATATAAAATTAATGGAAATGTATAGAATCAATTTCCATTCAAATATCAAATGAATCAATTCCACTAAATAAAAATATATCTGGATTTAGGAAAAGTTGTAGAACATTTTTAATAACAAAAACCCCAAATTTTAAAAAATCTATAATTTATAAATCATCAAAAAAATAGTTTATTAGGGTAATATGAATGTATCATATGAGAAATAAAAGGTAATTTATGAATAAAAGATCTCTAAAATTTGGATTCTATCTAGAAACCACCAGAAATCCATCCATGGAGGGAGAAAAGGATTTTAGTCTACACGAAGACTCTTTTGGGAAAAAATAAAACTTGTTAGAATTATGGAAGAGGTGGAAACCCCCAAATTATATAAATATATTTAAATAATCCTATATTTAAAAAGATAAATACCATGACTGTGCATTTTTTTGGACCATGTGATTGACTATACAAATATTACTAAAATTATTATCAACCATAATGTTCCATCAGTACATATAGAATATAGATGTATTCAGGTAAAATATCCCATATTTTTACATGAATTAAAGAAAACTCTAGGGAATAATAAATGAAACAAATATATAGCATTGGCATTATCATTTTCAAGTGATTTTACTGTAAATTGTATTTGTAGTGATCTTAAAGGATAATAATTTTGATACAAAAATAAAGTTTAGATTATGGCATCTGTCTATCCAAAATTTTATAGAAAAAATAATATTATTATAGAGTTTCTTTTAAATAAATTTCATGAAGTTTTAGAGAATAAATGGGTTTTTTAATAAATACCAAAATATAGGGATGGTGATTTGATCCATGTCATAGTATAAAACATACTGGATATTGAAATGAATATGGTTGGTGGGTTTATAAAATAAAGATATAATAACTCACTATGCATGCCCTCTTGATAAACCGCACCACAGATTATGGAACTATTACATGTTTTTGAGTCACATTCCACCGTTCAAGAGTATTTCATAGGATGATTTTATAAAGCCATAAAAAAACTAAGTGATGCTATTGAACATACCATTATCTTAGTGATGGTGAAAGAAGGAAGAAATTTATCTTTTCAATGAAACATTATGGTTTTTAATTCCATTATGTAGTAAAATTAATAGATAGAAGGTTATTTTGATGCATTTTCCTGATAATGAGTTGGTTGAAAGAAAATATAGTGGTTTTAATGTTTTCTACCACATGAAAAATTTAAAGTAAATAAAAAATATCATGATTACCCTAGAACACACCTTCATAATATTTTTAGGAAAATATATTTAAAAATCCAAGGTGATCGAAAACCAAGGGGAGAATGATTCTATTCCATGGATCTTAAAGACAAATGATAACCCGAGGGCACACAAAAATGGTGAACAGAAACCATTTTTTAGTTCTTGTGATGATATAAAATATCTATGATCTATATATTTTTCATATCTATATATATTTCATTGTTTAGGATGTCATTATACTATGATTCTAATGAATAAAAATTAGGGTATTTTACTGTCATTCAAGACGGATGTAAGATGATAAAATTAAGGAATGATTGGTGTGACATTATAAAGATAAATTTTTATAGTGATACTACATGGATAATAAAAGAATATAGAGAATACAATGAGATTTAATATATAGTGAATCCATCATATAATAGATTTTCCAAAGGGACTGAATCAATAAATGTATTCAAAAAGTAGTTAGCAAATTCCAATTCCAATGACGATATTGTAAACTACTATAACTTCACAAAAATAGTGGAATAATTTTTTAATGTTTCATGTGATTAAATATAACTTATCAGAGGAAATTTGTCGATAGAAAAATGATACAGGATTTGAAATGATTTCTATTATGAAAATTATTCTAATCATATATGAATTACAGTTAATTGTGTGTGATGATAGTGATATTCTATTAATCTATTCGATATAAAGTCTACATCGAGGTGGTGGATACATTAAATTTTTATATTCTTTGATCTTTTTACATGATTCCATTTTAAGAGAGGCTGATAGATATATATATTCAATATAATTATGAAAAAAATATCTAATCATAAATTAAATAGTAAAATGATTCAAATTAAACACCGTTATTCACCACTGTTTGAGAATTTATCATTATGTGATTAACAATAATATCTTTTACCCCCATTATGTTTGGTGGATATTTATAAAGGATAAAATTTTTTCCAAAACATGATCAATATTAGGAAATAGAATGTAATAATAATCCAAAAATTGATGAAAATTCATAAGACTCATTGTAAATATTATATTCACTAGAGGAGAAGGCCATGTATGTTTATTGTTAGTGATCATGTATTCTTAAATATTTATCTTTGGCATAGAAATTTCTGTTTATTAGGGGTATAAAAATTCCAAATTTGGTTGTTACAAAATTCATGATGCATTAATGTATGGTTAATGTGATGTAACCATTCACATCTACAATATAATTAGAGTTGATTCCTAGTGTGTTCCATATATCTCAATTACTTAAATATATTCATTGTGCATCATGTATGATTTATTGGGAGTTATTGAAAAGGATATGATATTTATTTAAGTAAATAATGGATCATATATAGAAGGATCTACAAGGGAATTGTTTTTCACATTAGTGATAAACCAATTAATGTAATAGGGTACCTTTATGTACCTTTCACTGATAAGGGTTTAAGACCAGAAGCTATTTTATTTTCCCTTATATTCTTTTAATATATTTTGAATTTAATGTTTGATATAATGGTTTTATGAATTTTTTTTATCTTTGAGATGAGTTTTATGTTTTTAGGAATGATATGGTTTATAGGTTTATGTCATTCTGGATAAATAGATTCCTACATTAAATTTAAAAAAATGAGATCGTTTTAAATTGGAATACGACATTTAAATGGTCATTTTTACTGTCTCAAGATTAAATTTTATGTGTTCCATTTATCTTTAAATTTCTTATTTTCCATTGGTTAAATTTTTTAAATATCTATAATGCCAATAAATGTAGAATTATTTTTTGTATTTATTTAAATTATTTATCTGAGTGATTATTTATGATCTTTTATAAATAATTATTATATCATCCCTAACCTTATTAACCCTAAGTTAATGTAAACTTTTGTATATATTCATTTGATACAAGGAATAATATCCTGAAGTATCAAATAGTTTAATAGTTTGGGAAAACTATTTACATACATGATTCCTATAATACATTTGAATATACAAATTTCAACAAAATTTTTTTAAAGAATATTTTCATTCCCTATATAATATCTTTTAATATCATTCATTATTAACTTTCTCGATTCAGGGGAAATGAAAAATATAAGAGTGTTCTAAGATTCTAAGGGTTATGTATAGTTGAATTTATCATGATTTAAGAAGTATAATCAACATTGATAGGTAAATACCTAAATATACATGAAATTTAATCAGAATCATGGGTACTGTGAATAAATAAGGAATAATCAATAGGGAATGGTAAATAACTGAACAGACATGAAATCTAAATAACATGACTAACTTAAATTGATATTGCATAATTAATATGTCATGGTAAAAGATAAAAAATACATTCCATTTAATTGGTAATTGAGAATTAAAATAATCTATAGATAATATCATTTCCTAAATCTCATGGATAAAAATATCAAAATTCATAATGAAGGATATTCTTAATTATTTGTTGTCATGATCTCAGGCATCATGATACATATATTATCAATACCTTTCACAAAAATGTTTTAAACTAAAGGAAGAATACCATTTAATTATATATTTTTTATTCACCAAATGAGACTACATTTGCACTAAGGGGTTATATAATTTGGGGCCCAACCCATAACTGCATGTCCAAACCATTCCTAATATATCAAATAATCAATTTTATTTATGAACCATGTGTCTTATCATTAAATATCTGTATTGAGTAAAGGAGAGAAAATTATCAATATTTACCTTGATAAATAGATAAAATTAAATGTAGAATAGCATATGTAGAAATTATATATGTTTCATGAAATAAAAATATCTATCATACAAACTATGGATATTTCAAGGAAATTTAATGTTTAGTGATCATGGGAAAGTGAATATTTCTGGAGAACATTAATGACTACAAAAATGAATCAAGAAGGTGAATGTCAATATTTTCCTTGGTCAAAATGATCATAAAATGTCAATATAAATAATAAATCTGGTATAAATATAACATATCCCTAGTGGAGAATAAGAAAAATAAAGGGTTTCATCATTAACAAATAGAAATACCAAAAAAATTACTTAACGAAATTTTGGAGGAAAATAACTTTCCATTTTTAAAATAAACATTAAAATAATCAGAAAACAATTTGAAAATACTTTTATTTGAAATTAAAATTAAAATTTGTAAAATGATCTATAATACATTGAGTGGTCATGATGGCAGTAAATTTTGAATATTTATTACAAAATAAACCTAATATTCCTATTACACATTTGATAAAATAAAAATAGTCCTTGTTTTTAAAAAAATTATGATTTCCTAATTTTTTTTAAAATTAAATAATGCGTAAATATATAATTAATAAATAAATTTTAAATTGTTAAAAAAAATTGAAAACATTTTCAGATAACATGGCTTTGGAAGAAAAGTATTTTTTACCGAAGGGTGAAGTTAAGTCAAATTTTCATACAATTTATTTACCAATGATTTTAAGTACCAATGAGTTGAAAATGGTAATATTACATGAAAAAATCATGAATAATATAATGAGATGATTATTAAAGGGTTTTACTATCCAGTTATTAGATGATTTCCAAAAATGGAATTTCAAACACAAAAAATCCCGATTAAAATGAGATTTTGAAATAAACACTCCCAAATATCACGATTTTATTGTGAGAATTAACCAATGAATTGATTATGGGAATATAATTTAAATCCACATAAATAAATTGGAAAAAAATATAATATAATTTTAATGAACCTAACTTCAATTGGGAAAAGCCAGTGCCTTACTATATTACATAGGCATATATACAATGGGTTAAATCCTGAAAGACTGATCTGTTTACATGTTTTGGATAACCAAACACATACATGATACCCATTTTACATTAATAATAGAAGATAATGCATAATAAATAAAAAAAATTAAATTATCAACATCCATGAAAACTCATTCAAATGATTCATCATTATAACCTAGGGAATGAATAAAATAAAAGTGAGCTTAAATGCGCTATAAGGGTTATGTACAATAGAAGATATCATGAATCAATAAGAATAATAAACATCAAAGGTAAATAACTGAGAAATTATTTAAAGTAAATAACATTAATATCATGATAAGATAAGTAAAAACCTATATAGAAATGTAAATAATTTAGAATACATGCAATTTAATTAATAAGATGAGAATTAAATGAATCTATAGACAATATCATAGAGAAAATATCATACAAATTAATAACTAGATTTTGAATGTAGGAAATTATTACTTATCAGATGTCATGTTTCCGAAATACATGTTAAATTTTACATCGACATCTATCATCAATAAGTTAAAATCATAAAGTGTAAAATCCAATCCGATTTGGCCAATCGATTCATCTCTTGAGACTACCAATACATTAATAGGATTTAGTAAACCAGTACCGATTCCATTTATTTCATGTACATGTAATTCCATTTATATTTAATAATAAATTTAATTCATAAACAATGTACCTTATCAAATATCCATACTATGTAAAGGATTCCTATTTTTCAATATTTCTAAAGTTAATAAACTAACTTTCAAAGTAATATCCATATGTTAAAATTGTAGATGGTTTAGTAAATAATCATATCCTTTATGAAATAATATTTATATTGAAGATAAACTTAATTTTCATAGAAAAGGTATTACATGAATGTGATTGTTTCAATATAAAGTTAACAATCACAAACGAATGTGATATTGCCCAATTTCTTTTACCATTTGGTAAATTTCCAGACAAATCCCCTTAGATAAAATAATTTAAAATTTCAATTAAAATACCATAAAGAATGAATTACTCATGATATTAAATGTCAAAGGGGACATTTATATACTATATAAAAGTGAATTTTTGAATACTAATAAACAAGTCTCAATTGACTGTAAATTGAGACGGAAGCCTTTCTGTCGCAATTCATTTTGATTAAACTTTTTTAAACTATTTAATAGTTGTTTTAGACATATTATTAACTTATAAAATAATCATATTAATATTTTTAATATCATATATGATCCTTTCATAACATATTATTACCCATTTATTAATAATCTACCACTATTTTCAGTGTTTTGGGTGTTAATCGTCTTGTTCTTTCATACATCATTTGTGATGAATAATCTAGTTCATGAGTATATTATATAGTTATATCCAATCTTGAGTAATAATAATGAAATAATTAAAATATTTTTATTAAAATTTTACTTTTAAAAGCAACCAAGAATGATGGTTATGAAAAATGGAGAATGTTTCAATCAGGGAGACAATAGGTCGTACATATGTAAGAGCAACATTTCCATTTTTTACAGATAATTATAGAAAGGAGTAAGTAATATTTTACCATTAAATAATAATAATAATATAATATATACCATATTATATACTTTTATATATCATCCATGTCATTTGGTGATGAAAAGAGAGTCACATCTCTTCATGATGGTGGTAGTCCACACATACATGAACAATTTTATCATCTTTATGTGAGTGGAAAAGAAAGAAAAATAATAATATATATTATCCTTCCATACTGATACTTATGTGATTAACATAATATTTTTTTCTTATAAAATATAATAAATAACCTTGTCTTTATCACCTTCCATGTGAAGCATTGGCGAAAGATGCATCACATCGATCCGCAAGTCCATAGTCCATCGTACACTTGAGCGACATTATGATACCTCCAATGGAAAGGAAGGTAAAAACTTATATATCTGATATAGTGACTCCAAAGGTATAATTATACTATAAATATCATATATATACATTATATTCAGAAAAATACCCATCAATGATAGGTGGAAATGGTAAAATGGATGACATCAGTTCATGTGGCGGTTGTCCTATTTACAAAAAATGATGATTTCACCACAAATTTGGAGGAAGTTAAGATATCTTTCGTTCATTTCATTATTATAAAAAAAATCTATTATATTTAAAATATTTAGTATTTTAAATCATCATAGTTTAACAAAAATACAAGGAGGTGTATAATGAAGTAAACTTAAGACGCTCGTTGAAGAACACTACATCTTCTCTTGGTATCTGCCTTAGGTTTTCACTAAATAATTAAATGGATGGAATTTTGTAAAATATACATATTATAGTATGTTTTGATGTAGGTTTGGATTTTATTTACGAAGTTCTTTTATTATCCAAATATATCTAAAGGATTAAAGAATAGAGGATAGTGGGTGTCCTTTTATAAGTGGGGGAGATGACACGCTTGGTATTTCGGAAAAGAATTGTTCTCTCCCACATTTTTTATATGAAAAAAGGTCCCAAATGAGACATTAAAAATCATATAGGTTTAATTGTTAATATATGGTCAATGAATTTTTTGTTTATAAGTTTATAGGCCATTCATATTCTTATATTTTTATTTTAACCACCGTTAAGCCCATGTTTACATTAACAATGATTATTACTTTTTACTACATTCACTATTCATTTTGTTCAAAAATTAAGTTGACCATATTAGAAATAATAAATAATTTTTATTAAAAAATTGGATTCAATTTTGAAAAACACAATTCACATATGATTCAATATTTACTTTAAAATGAATCCTATAAATGTGATACGAAAATAATGTTTTATAGTGAAAATGTTCAATGTTAACAATGTTTTTATATCTAAATTCAATATAAAAATGATTAAAATGAATTTAATTGTATTACATGATAAATAGTTTACCTTATGTTAATTTAAATCCAAATATTTAAATAATTTAACATTATAAATTATTTAAATTAAAAGGAAATTTTCAATTAAAATCTAGTATTTTTTAACTTTTCTGCAAATTATTAAATATTTCAGAAAAATAACAAATATTCACCCTTGGATAATTTTTTTATAAAGAAATGATACGTCTATTGTAAAATAAATATTTTAAAAGTGTTAAGTGATTAAATTTAATCTTTGTGTGAAATGCATGACTAAACAATGTTTTGATTAAACCTTGTGTGCATCACAAGCTATCAATGAATTTAAATTTATTCTAAAAGAAATTATTAATAACATCTTTCGGGGTTAAATTATTCCCTTATACAAAATTTTCACCCTTAAAATATCATTTATATTACCTCCTTAGTATAAAAAGTTTGTTCTTATTCAGAATATCCACTCACTACCATATTTCTTCTCCCATTTTGTGATTTATTGAAAGTACCATTACAAGATGAGTCAAATAATTTCTCAATACAATATCTCTTATATCCGGAATATATATGGATTCATCATAGTAAGAAGGATTAGTATTCTATCCT
Organism: Viscum album; assembly: GCA_963277665.1. Classification (NCBI taxonomy): domain Eukaryota; kingdom Viridiplantae; phylum Streptophyta; class Magnoliopsida; order Santalales; family Viscaceae; genus Viscum; species Viscum album. The sequence goes on along the minus strand of OY728141.1, from coordinate 1,025,385,561 downwards.
ATTTAATCACTGGTGATCACATGAATTTATTCTAGAATATTCATTCTTAATAATGATATATGGAACACATCATGTACTTTTTGAGAGATTTGGTAGGATTTTCAAATAATAGAAAAAATCATATTTTTCAAGAAATTAAATGGGTCCAATTTACCTGGGTATTGGTTTCCCATTCTTACCAAATTATATATAACCCATCCATGGAGATACATCCATGAAAATACTATCTCTTACTTGAAATTTCAAATCTTTCCTCTGATTTTTAGCATGACATTTTTTGCTATTTTTGTCCACTTTAATGTGAGCCAGAAAAGCTATTACATTTGTTATTTTCTCCTCAACAAGTTCTAGGCCTATGAATTTACTTTCAAAAACTTCATCCCAATAAGTTATATTGTGACATATTTTACCATAATATGCTTCATATGGTTCTATTAAAATTCATAAATGTAAACTACTGTTAAAAGAAAACACTAGTAGAGGTATATAATTGTCCCACATACCTTAAAAGTAATGTTAGAAGTATTTAATGATATCTTAAACTCTTTGAATAGTCATTTCATATTGTCCATCATTATTGGGATGATAGGTGGTTCGCAAATGAATGATAGTATCAATATACTTCTAATACCCTACTAGAATTTCCATATAAAATGAGGAACACAATCAGTCAAAATTGATATGGGTGATCCATGAATTATTACAACATCCTTAATATAAATCCTTATGAGGTGATCAATTGTTAAATAATATCTTATAACATGGAAATGTGTAGGTTTGGTCATGAGATCAACCAAAACCCACATTTCACCATTATTTTTAGGAATCTTTGTTAGTACTATAACAAATAAGACAATCATGTAATCCAATTGAGACTTATGAATTGGAAGAGGTCTCAATAATCCTATAGGATGTTTTCTAATAGATATAACCTATTGATATATCAAAAACATTGACACATAATTATCAATTTCTCATGTTATGTTATCCTAAAAAAATGTTCCTTATAATACATAAACATTTTTCTAGTACTAGGCTTTATAGATAAATAAGATCAATGAGCATCATCCAACTATTCCGTTTTTTATCTCGGGTATGTATTGAACATATAATAAATTTCCAAATTTTAGAATAACACCTTCAAAAAGAAGTCTACTAATTTACCATCATTTAAATCATTAATATTTTTTCTAAAATTTAGTATCATTAGAAAGAGAATTATTTATCTTATCTAATAATGATTTTTTTTCAATAATTAGAAAACTTATTTATGTCTCTGTGTCCTTAGTAACTTCTGTATATTTATTTACTAGAATTATGAACACAATATCCCCCTAAAAACTCATTTGGGTTAGAACTCCATGATATTCCCTACTCAATGAATTTTTTACCATAATATATTTACCTATATGTTAGTGTATTGAGAAATCATAGAGCTTTATTAGTTCAATCCATTAACATTATATTATATTGAGATACTTATTTGAAATGATGTGTTTTAGGATTTTTTTTGATCAATGAGCATCTCACATAATTCAAAATAGAGAAAATGTATCCGTATCATTATGTAAAATATTACACCAATAAAATCAAGAGCATGGGATGGATAGTTCAGTTAGTGATTCTTTAATTACGTTTATGCATATGATTTGACTTCATCATTATATATTTGGACACAACTATGTAACTTCTTTGATGCATCACACTACATAAAAACTCAACACTTTGAGATGATAGTGTCAAAATCAGAGCATTTACCAAGCTCCTGATTAGTTTTTCAAGAAATTCATCACCATCCATTGTCAAAAAAACTTATTCCATTTATGTGTAAGTTTGGTTAATAGGTTTTCCAATTGAAAAACAATTACTGACAAATCAACAATTATATTCTGCCAAACTAATGAAACTATGTACCTCATTTATGTGTTTTGGTGTAATACATTGACTTTTTACCATTTTATTTGGAATACCAGATATGATTCCATCTAAATAGAAAATATGTACATGAAAAACATTATAAATCCATAAATCACACATACTAAATTTCCTATATAACTCTTTCCATATAAGAGTTTCAAGAATGATCCGTAAGTTATTCTCATGATCCTCATAGATTTTAGAATAAAACAAAACATCATTAAGTAATTCCACAATAAAAATCAAAGTATTCCTTTAATAATCTGTTCATTAGATCCATAAAATAATAGGGTTCATTAATCAAAAAAATGAAAATATTTAAAACTTGAAATGTCCATACTTCATTTGAAATAATATCATTATAATTTCTTCCTTACTTACTTATAATTTATGATACATAGAGTGAAGGTCAACATTTTAAAAATATTGGGCTCTATCAAGTTTATTGAATAGGTCATAAATTCATGTTAAATGATACTTTTTATTTATTAGAATAACATTGATCCACCTATAATCAATGAACGACCTCATGGATCAATATTTCTTCTTAATAAAGAAATAATGGGCTCTCTTTGAAGAAACACTAGGGTGAATAGATATCTAATAACCCAAATCATCTTGTTGTATCTTCATATATACTATTTCAGCATTGTCCATTTTATAGGGAGTCTCTGATATTGGTCTTCAATTAGGGATTAAATGAATGGAAAAACAACTTCTTGCTCTAGGGGATGTCTAAGTGGTTCCTCACTAAATACATAATGTATATTAATAAAATAGGTACATCATAAATTTGAAAATTACCTTCTCCATCTCAATATTTTTTTCTCTTCTTCCCCATGAATCTAATTCAGTATAGCTAATGGGGGTGGATGTATTTATGAATCAGATAATAAAGTCTCTACACCAAAGATTAGGAATTCTACATCTTCCTCAAAAATCATAATTTTATTCTTCTTACAATAAGCTTTTGATTTAAACTTTGAAAGGAATTAAATACAAAAAATTATATCAAAGTAAACCACAGGTGTGATAAAAAGATCATAGATTAAATCCCTTTATATGTCATAATGGGGACTACCTGACACATCCTTATTACAATGAGAAATCACTAAGTAGTTTTTATTGAAAACACCCTACTGAAGATAAAAGGAAAATGTGTAATTTTCATAGAAAATATAGTAGATATAAAAGAGTGATAGGATGTATAATCTAATAAATCATTATATAAAATTGAATATATGATTAATGTACCTCCCACCACATCAATGGATACATCCACCTCAGCTGTAGTGATCTAAAAATTTTAGTCTTCTCCCCTAGGAAATTTCTTTGTTGGATTCTATTGACACTTAGGTATTCGTTTGTGTAGTTCCACATATCCATATAATAGAAACACTAAATAATAGTTTTTTCCTACTATCACTTTAATTATTTAGTATCATGAACGTTTTCTAAACAATTGCAGAAATCTACCCATCCATTCAATCATTTAACCAGGTGTTTTTTCAACAACTATAATAAGGTGTAAATTGCTTCATTCATTTATTATTTATCTTATTTATTCCATTTTTATGGTGTTTATGAGACCTCTTCTCCAATTAGATTCCATTTTATATGTATTATATTTATAATTCCTTCTCCATATTAATGAAAAATTAAACTATTTCATCATATGATGAAAAGTTATGAGAAACCATTTATCTTTAGAGACATATCCAATGTACTACAAATAAGTTACCAATCATGAACTCTGTGTTGTATATGTATTTATGACACAAAAGGATAACCCTAAAAAGGAAGAATCATATATAGAATCTCACTCATACTAGTGTTTATTTAACTGATGTAACATTATATTCATTTAAATTTATTGATATAGAGGAATGTATATGTTGAAAAATTTATCCTTAAAATCATTCCATTCTATGATTAATATTTCATATTCTTCCCAAGTATTCTAGATAAATGGCCACCATGGATTAATATTTATCATGAGATAGTAGAATGAATGTTTAACCTTTCTCTTTCACTACATTTAACATCCATAAATAACTTCTCAAAACATTTAATCTATTGACCAAATTTAATTTGATTAGATGTCCCACTAAATGGTGGATGATTCTGTCAAATAAATTAGTCCAAAATTTGATAATCTCACTTCAGAACTAGTTTCTCCATCTGGGAAATGTTATTTTTCAGAACCAAATAGAGATTTTCGAAAATATAAATAATTTTATATTTTCCAATATTATATGTATTGGATTCTTATAAAGGGAAATCTATATATTTACCCCAAGTATTGATACCCCTAATCCTTACAGGATCCATTTATAATCAATGACATATATCAGATTAACTCATAAAATTTTGTATTTTAAATAAAAATTTATAATTCTAAATATGGTGTAACTCTAAACATAAATTAAAAATTTATGCATTATTGATATCATAATCATAAACTTTTTATTATTTGGGGGATATCCTTACCATCAAGTCCATCATAATGGTTTGTAAAGAAAATGAGAATTATTATAAACATATCCCTTGAGAGTGTAAAACCATGTGCATGAAAATGAACATTTTTGTATACTAGGTAATGCTCGAGTCTAGTAGAAAAAACATTTCTAGGGTTATTACCCCTTGTAACCTTTTTTTTGAGAACAACCTCTACTTATATAATCTAGATAGTTATGTATTTATATGAATATCCACATAATCTATTCCTTATCAAAACATTTGGATGTTCTTCTATGGTTATCATAATAGTATATAATAGTGTTATGTTTCATAATCTATTTTTCCTAAATCTAGTTTTCATGCTTTGTACTAAACTTCTTCGTATATAAAATGTAATGATGTGGACCACAATTTCTTAAAGGCATTGCCTTAATTTACTAAATTAGAATAAATATAAATGGAAAAATACTGAAGGAATGATTAGTTTAGCAGTTTTGGAGAACAATATACATACATGATATCCATTTTAAATTGGGAATATAAAATAAAAAAATTAAAAAACAATATAAATGATCAGAATACTAGTAAACTCATTTAAAGTATTCATCATCATAACCCGGGGGAATGAAAAAAATAATGGTGATATCGAATTCTCAGTAAGGGTGATGTACAGTGGAAGCTATCAAGAATAAATAATCATAATCAAAATGGAATGGGAAATAACTGAGAAAAGGTTACATTAAAATAAAAATACTATAATCATAAAATTATATAGAATAAACATGACAAGGTAAATAACCTAGAACACAATTCATTTGATAAATAAAATGATAACAAAATGAATCCATGGATAACATCATAGAAAAAAATGGATAATAATAAATAGATTATAAATGAATGAAATGTTTAGGTATACAAAGTAACTTTTCCTAGACACATGATACCTTTAACTTCTAGATATATCCTCAAGTTGGATTAAACCATCTTAGGTAAACACCCATCTGATTTGGCCTAATGATTCATCTCGGGAGACTACCAATTCATCAATGGGATTGCATTAACTAGTGCATAACTAGTAAATTTTATTTCCAAATCATCCCTTATATATCAAATATTAAATTTAATTCATAAGCAATATGCCTTATCAAATTTCAGTATTGTGTAATGTATGTTGGTTTAGAAATATTTCCCTATTAGATCGAATAAAATTACAATATAAAAACTATAGGTTAAAATGGTGTATGGATTATGAAATAAAAACATCAATCACATAAGAATATGAATATTTAATAGAAATATAATGTCCGATGAAAAACTATTCCACCAAATTGATTGTTTCAAAAGAATATCAACAATCACAAAAGAAAGTGTTTTTGCACAATAACTTCTACCATTTTATAATTTTAATGTCAAATACCCTTGGATGGAATAATTTAAAGTGAAACATAAAATACCATGAATAATTATTTATTCATTATATTACACTTAAATGTGGTAGTATATACATGATATAGAATTCAATTGGTGAATAATTGAAAATAATTCTCAATGGAATTTAAATTGAGACCAAATCCCTTACCCCACAATTCATTTTTACTAAAAATTAGTTAACCTAATGTATAGTGGTTTTAAACATGGTATTAATTCATTCCAAATTTATATTAACATTTTTAATACCATATATGATCATTTTATAAACTCTTATTACCTGTTCATTAATAATCATTCATTATTTTTTATTGGTTTAGGTGTAAATTGTTTTGTTTTATAATGTATGTGTCACCCTGAATGATCCAATTCACATGTGTATACTATTGTTATATAATCTTAATAACAATAATAATTAAATAATTATACAATTTTTACATAAATTATACTTTTAAAACCAATCGTTAATGTTGGTTATGCAAAATGAAGTACATTATGATCATTAAGATGGTAGGACATACATACAAATTTGTAACATTTCCATTTTTCAATAATGATTACATAAAAGAGGAAAATAATATTTTACCTTTATAAATGATCATAATACTATATATTAAATATTGTATACTTATATATATGATCCATGTGTTTTGGTAATGATAATAATGTCACATTGCTTCATAAATTTAGTACTCCACGTGTACACAATTGGTTGTTATCATCTTTAAGTGAGTGGAATGGAATGAAATAAAATGATATATATTATCCTTTATGAATCATAAATATTTCATTAATATGATAAATATTTCATGTATATAACATATAATCATTAAATTTTTCTTTATCACCTTCCATGTGAAGCATTAACGAAAGATATATCACGTCACTTCGCTAGGCGACAGTCATCCATCTACACAAGAAACATTATCCCATATCCCACAGAATGAAAGGTAAACATATATACCAGAAATAGTGATTATATAGGTAAAAAAAAAAAATATATATATATATATATATAATTTAGATACTTTATCATACATAAACTTGAGAGGTGTAAATAAAAAAATGATAGGTTCGCGAGGAAGCATCCGGCCGTACACAAGAACGATGATTTTATATCAGATTTGAAAAAAGTGGAAATTATTTTAGAACATGACCATATTAGAACAAAATCCAATTATATGGAATATATTGACGTCATTATATGATTAATATTTAATAAAAATTTATGGAGGTGGAGAAAAAAGTAAACTAAAGATGCTCATCGAAAATCATGACAAATTCATCGGGTATCCTCCTTAGCTTTGCAATAAAGCATTAAAAGGTTTTATTTAATCTAGATATAAGGATTATTGGATGAGGGGATAGATTTTGGGAATTTATTTTATAATCTATTGGATGAATCAAATTGTAGTGAAGGTGTGATTAAGAGAGGAGAGGGGTGGCCTTTTATAAGTGTGAGAGATGACAGACATGTAATTTTTGAAAATAATAAAGTGCTCCCACGATTTTCATATACCATGAGAGTCCCATACGGAAAATTATTTAACATTAAATTTTTTATTGTATAAATATGTCCATCCCATATATTTTTGATATGTGTATAATCCATTTTACCATTATAATTTTAGTTTAACCACAAGTAAACCAATTTTAACTTAATTGTGATAATAAATATTTAGTGCATCAACTATTCATCTGGGTAAAAAATGAAGTTTAAATTATTATAAAATATTTATTATTTTTATTCCATATATGGAATAAATTTTTCCTTATTCATTTCACATAATTATAAAATTTTAATATAAAATTTATCCTATAGACATGATGAGAAAACATGTTTTTAATATGAAAATGATCAAAAGATCAAAAGTTTTTATATCTAAATTCAATTTGAGAATTATTATAATGGAAAATATTATTTTAATTGATATAAAATTGAAATATTTTTACTTTAAAAAAAATTAAAAATAAAATTTAACATTATTAATTATTTTAATGGAAATGTTGTTTTTAATTAAAATCTATTAATTTTCACTATTAATTAAAATATGAAAAATTATAGAAAATCCAAAAAATAAAACATAATATAATTTATATATTTTTAATGAAATAATTTATATTATTTTATAATATAAATATTCTATAAGATTTTAGAAATAAAATTTAAATTTAGTGGGTGGAGTGTGACTAAGGAGTGTCTTATTTAATCCTGGTGTGTATCGCAAGATATCGATGAAATTAAAATCATTATTGATTAAATATATTGTAATTAATTGGGTTATTATAATAATAAAAAATAAATACACACATAATATTACAATATAATGAAAATAAAGAAGTAATATTTCCCAATGAAAGGAAATTTTGTTATGAATTTGTTTAGCACTTGGTAACTTTTAAATCAAATAAACATGGATAAAATATTTTAAATTAAAAATTAAAATACCATGAACTATAAATTAATAACTATATTACATATAAAATGGGAATTATATAAAATATATAAATGTAATTTGGAGCATAAAATTCCTATATTCCTCAATGAATGGAAATTGAGACGAAGCCCCTTACCTGATGCTTCCTTTTGGTTGAATATTCCATAACCTCATGCACAATGGTATGAATAATGTCAATAATTTATAATAAAACCATTTTAAAAATTTTAATATCATATATTATTATCTTATAACATATTATCACCTATTCAATAATATTATTTCATTATTTTCATTGTTTGTGGTGATAATTTTCTGGTTTTCTCATGAGTGTTTTCTCTTGAAAGATCACATTCTTGTATATTATATATTTACACCTCATAAATATGATACTAATGTTATAAATAAATATATATTTTAATTATATAATTTTTGAAAATCATTATTTAAGTGTCAACATGAAGAATGGATCAGATCAATTCGTAAAGATGGTAAGCCATATCTATGCTCGGGTGATGTTATCATTTCTTAAATCGGTGAAAGCGTAATTAAGTGGGAGATATATTAATTTTAAAAAATCAATATAATTTAAAACATTTTACATATATTCAATAAAATTTTCTATATTACCTTCCATTAAATTTTTAATTGAAAAATTAATCATATTGCTTCGTGTGGCTGTAGTCTGTCGTACACGTGAGAAATGTTATCTTATTTTAAATGGAATGAAATATAAAAATTTATACGTGATTTTAAAATTATATAATTATATAAATATAAAAAATATAATATTCATGTGTTGAATCCCACATCGTATCGATCCTTTAAAGTTGGTGATTTTTTAAAAAAATACATCAGTTCATGTGGCAATAGTTCGCCGTACACATGATTGACAATTTCATTTCCCAATTGATAGATATTGAGATGGATATAGATAATTACCTTAAAAATAATAACATATTAGTATATTGAAGACACTGGGGTTATTATATAATCATTTATTAAAATCATTTTGTGTGTGTGTAAGAATAATGAGAAAAACACTTGTTTAAGAATGGTACCTCTTATTTGGGGAACTTATTTTATTTTGCAGTAAAATATTTCCTAGTATGCCTTTAAAATAAATAAAACTAATATAATATGTTGGTAAGGGATTAAATAATGGATTTTTTATGGTATTTAATAAAACAAAAGGAATCTTATGTGTGAGGAGGGGAGGATATGGGTGTCCTTTTATAAGTGGGGGAGAGGATACACATGAAATTTGTCAAATGATTCAATTACACCAAAATTTGTATCATTATAAAAGACATCAAAATGGTATATTATCAATACTATTAAGTGATAAGGTGAAATTATTGACATAAAATGTTATTTAGACAATTATTATGTCATTTTTAACCTATTATTACAAGTTTGACCCCAAGTTAACTCATTTTACCATAATCGTTGAAAATAATCTTCACAATTTTCACTACTCACAGTGGTAAATTATCAAGTAAACCTTATTAAATAATATAAATTAATATGATATAAAATATGTAATCCATTTTTTAGTATTTAATTCATTGATGTGGAAGAATCTAATTTAAAATTATAACCATAGACATGATGAAAAAGATAGGTTCCAATGATAAAATTATCATAAGTCTAAAAGATCTTAATATAAAAATGAAAATTGAAATTGATTCCATTGAATTATTGTTATAATTGAACTTATTTTTCTTCAAAACCAATTTATAATATATTTTTTCCACATAAATTATTTAAACAGAATGTAAATTTTCTATAAATATTAGTATTTTTTACTATTCACTGATGAATGAACCTTTTTAGAAAAATAAAAAAAACTTCACCCTAACGTAATTTTTAAATAATGATTTCAAAAATGAACTTTACATTGTAAAATATATTTTCTAAAAGTGGTAAAAATTAAATTTCAATCATGTGGTAAGAGAATGACTAAAATAGTTCATAGAAAAAAATATTTATTTATAAAATAATTCTCTTTCTTTTACATGATTCTTCTTTTATTTATAATCAACAGATTAACATAATTTTCATATTTTAGTTAGTACTATTTATAACCTATAATTTAATATCTTGTATATAACGATATACTATATTATGGTTCATTTGTTCTCACAGATTCATGTTATATAAAATATCAAAGAGAATAAATTTAAATAAATAAATTTCTTTGGTTGTTTTGGATTATTGTTGTATATCAGATATGATAAAAATACACATTATTTAATTAAAATATTGGAATTTAACATTCTTCCCACTTTCAATAAATTTTATCCTTATTATTTAAACTTGATCTCGATAATCAAAGGATTGGCATTTGTAAATAAAATTGTTGAGAAATATATATCATTAAAGGGTAAATAAAAGTTCCTCTTGATAAAAGTGAACGGGAAATAAAAATTTCATCGGGAATAACACATAAATAGGTTTTCAAATATGAAAGAAATTATGGAAATTGAATATATGAACATTAACTGAACCCATAAATAACGATCAATCAAGATAGAGGATGTTGATTACAATAATGTGAATGATCAATGAAATTTTATGGACTCAAAAACCATTAATATGTGAGGATTTTAAATAACATTTGATTCTTCAGATATGATGGTAATTCGATAATTTTTTTTTTCATGATCATTTTCCATATTTTGAGGAATTATTTTACTATCTAAGAATAAATGTAAATATACTTACTTGACATCAATCTATTTAATATGGAAAATTTCACCCTTTTTCTTTTCACCAATAAATTTAAAATTAACCACTTACACTATGAAATGAATATCCAAAAAATATTTTTTTTAACCTAAATCATAAAAATTTATTTTGAAAATATCATAATATCCATAAAAGAGTGAAAATTATTTCCATTTTTCTCCAACTATTTTACTAAACCCATATTGTTAGCACTTGTTATCTAATATAATACATCAATATCTAAACCTCAATAGTAACACCAATGGTTTATAATTAATAATTATTCATAAATTTTTTTAAGTAAAATTAATTTCTTATTTACTAGTTCATTTCTTAGACTATTGGTTGGAATTAAACCCTTATTTACCATCAATTTTGGGTTCAAGCTCTAGAACCTTTAAGGATACAATGGGTTTTCCCCCAACATGCATTTTTTCAATTTTATAAAACCATATTAATATAATTCCTGTAAAATTTGAAAATAGTAATAAAACATAATTAAGGTAACATAAAAGATATCATAAAACATAATTATTAACAATAAATTTAATCATATTCCGAAAATAGTAAAGCTATTTTTATTTAAATAAATATTTTTACTACAACATATACTAAACTAATGCGCTATATTTCCATAAATGTCTCCCAAAATATCCTTATCCATGGGAGTATCCCATAACATAAAACCTAAAAAGGTTTTTTAATGATTCTGAACTTATGATAAACATTAAATTCAGAAACCCATGATGGTATCCATAAGTGTTAAGTTAATAAAGTCATTTTTTATTCTAATATTTAACATAATACTAATATGGTTCATGATTCTTATATAGAAAAAACCATTGGTGAATATATTACAATAATTTAATAATCTAACCCCATTATAGTAATGTCCTAGAGCTATCCGACCCATTACATTGTGAAAATCTCATGGATGAAATGTTCAAAGAGGTACAGTGAAATATTTCAACACTTTTCAAAATTTACAGTTTTTTAAGTTCTCTAATGGTAGGTCGCTAGAAGTAGGTCACTGATGGTGTGTCGTGATGGTGAGTCATAATGGTGAGTAATGATAGTGACTTTTGATGGTAGATCATCCAACTATAGGTTGACCAATAGGGAGATTTCTAGCGATGATTCTTCAAATGGCAGCTCATTTAACAGTGAGTCATCCATTGGTTAGTCATTCAATGGTGAGTCGTCCAATAGTATCTCATCTAGTTGTGATTCATCCAATAGTTACTCATCAAATGGTGATTCATGAACAATGTTTTCAGCTTCTTATTTATTCATCCCTTTAATGTTTTCATTAACATAAAATGATTTTAATACTATATTATAATGGCAATTTGATCCATTTTGAATCATTTCTATCTTCTAAAAACATGAATCATCATTTTGAATTCCAAAAAACATGGTCCTTGTGCACTTCCCTTTCTCTTAGTGTGAGATGCTCCAAAACTTTCTTCTCTTTGATGATTTTTTAACATGTGTTGTATCATTTAGAGTATTCTTTTTTTAAGAACCCAAATCTTATTTTCAGGTATGAATCTTTTTTTCGGGTTGATTTTGGGAAAAGAGGAGTTTTAGGAAATTTCAGGAGTACATTCCATGTACATATAAGTACTTGCTATGTACTTGGTTTCCATGGGTAGCCATGTGTTGTCTATGTAATAGCCGAGGTCATGGATATATGGGTTGTCCTAGAGGCTGTCTAAAGTGGAGGCTGTATAAGGTAATAATATGATGTTTACTTTTAAAGAACACACCGTGTATTTTATTTTTATTTCATTAAATGGACCGAGGTCGCGTCTAATCGACAGAACCATATTCTTCTTCTCTCGTCTCATCCAGGAAGAATTGTACAATGTGAATATTCACTGATTCCCCGACTCACTGTCCGTTCTCTGATTCGACCAGCATCGATTGCGTTGGAATCACATTGGTGAGTTCTCTTTTCTTCTTGAACTTCATCTCTTGATTTCTCATATTTCACGAGATATCATTGGTTGAATTTTTTTACTTTTTTGTAGATATATGGAGTTTTATGGAAATTCAAGGACATAGGTTCATGTATATCATTCGTACAACACCAAGGTAGGTGGTGTGTTGCTTTCCATAGTTAGTATTTGCGTTATATATGCAAAAGTGTCCAATACCATTGTTCAGGGTATTGCATGATTATGGTTTTAGCCCATATTTTTCCTGTTATTCCTTGTGTGCTTGAGTATAGTATTTATGACTGTGTTTAGGTTTAATTGACATGCTATGGAAGTGTTTTCCCATGATTTTTTGATTTTTACCATTTGGTCTAGCCTTGACTATTAGGATATTGTTTCCCATTCCTAGTGTTATTAGGATGGGGTGATTATTTATCTAACATGTTGTGTCATGCCTTGTAGCTAATTTAGACAAGTAGTACATTGAGGTTTACTTTGGCTTCTGATTATCCCTTGTGCATGATTGTTTTACACAAGGTTACAGGAACCAGATGTAGTTAGACCATAGGGGAAATTGAAATTGAGGGCTTTCCCATAGTGTCTTTTATAATTATCACACTACTAGTCCACAGAGGGGATTAATGTTGAGTTCTCCCTTAGAGTGTCTATAGTTACGTTAAGAGACCACAAGAGCAATTGTTATTGAGTCATTACTTAGAGTGTCTGTAGTTTACTATTAAAAGACTATAGTGGTAATTGATGGCGAGTGCTTCCTCAGAGAGTATTTGATTACACATGACTATAGGGGTTATTGACGGAGAGTTTCTCCTCAAAGAGTCTTCATTATATCCTTAATGTAAATTGAACTAGAGGGGTTAGATCATGAGAGCTGCCTAGAGGGTTACATGAGACTGTTGGCTGAACCAAAGGGGATAGGCTGTGAAAACTTTCCCAAAATGTTGCTTGTTTTGTGTTTGGATGATTAAATTGTTAAATCTAAATGATGTAATGGAAACTGTAAGATTGTTTACTTTGGAATACTTCCTTGTTTACTACTTCATTTTTCCTATTTCCTACCATATATCTTAACCAACTATTAGGTTCAGATCACTGGGTGGTTGATTACTAGGATTTATCTCACACCCTATTTGGGTCATGCTTTTGGGCCCAAAAAGATTATATTACTATAGGTATAGATAATGGAATGCTCCATTCTACTACAGGTAATTGATTTCTGTCGAGCTGGGGAGTATGGGATCAAGATGTGGCTTGCGATGCTATTAGGGTTTATTTGTTTTCTTTGACCTTTGGTTTAGTACTATATTCCAGCATTGTGACTTATTTTGAGTCTTTCCTAGACATATGTTTCATGAATCCTTTATATATGTCCTCTAGTTATTTATTTAAATCAATTTTCCTTTGTCTACTATTGTATGGTATTATTATAGCATCAGCTATTATTATATGTTTATTTTTTCTACACAACACTACAAATGAGGGAATAGTATTCCCACAATCACACCTAAGCCCCTTGCTACTAGTCGGCGGCCTATGGATTTTGTGGAAATGTGCTTGACGCAATGTGAACAACCGGGTACAGGGCACCTCGAGGTGGCTTCTAGAACCAAGATATTACACGTTCCCTATAATATCTTCATACTGAAATTTTTCCACCAGTTTTAGTGCAACATGGAAGTGCAGATCATCTCTTCTTCAATGTATAGACCCATTCGTATATGTTAACAATAGTATAAAAACCTTATTTTACATTGTGTTTTTTTCTTTTTAACGTCTGTTTTTAGGCGACATTATTGATAAAGATGTTAAAATTTTGATTTTTTACGTTGGTTATTTAATAACCGACGTTAAAAATGGTTTTTTATGGTTTTTGACGTTGGTATTTAAAAAAACAACATGAAATACCTTTTGAAATGACATTATAATGCCATTTTTATGTTGTTTTTTGAAGAAATCGACGTTTAATGTCATTTTTTACGTCGGTTATTTAAAAACCAACTTTAAAAGTCATTTTAACATCATTTTTTAAATAAAAGACGTAAATAATGTTTACCATATTTTATATAATTTCATAATCCTTGATTTCATAGGTCGTACATCTCAAATGGAGTTACAGATCAACAGTTTTGACCATCAGAAGTTTGATATTTTTTTTGAGGAAATATTGAATGAGCCAACCGTCGCTTCATATTAGAAGGAATTTTGGAATACATAGGTGGATTTGTAGTTTTACCAACATATAAAGAGTTATAAATCATTATAATAAAATAATAGTCATTAAATGGTATATCAATTAAGAACACTACTCAAAAAAATATAAAACAGGGGAAAATAATAACAAATACCTTGAAAATATCACAGAAATAAGAAATAGTGTATTCACGTGGAAGATCAAACAAGTCAAGCCTATAGAACGATGATAGTTGAATGAAATGATTATCAAATGGTATATCAATTATGAAAACAAGTTGTAAAAACCATACATCATGGATAAACGATTAAATATACCTTGACGAGATCATGAAAAGAAGAAATAATTGATTACCGTTGAAGATCAAACGAGTCGAGTTGGGGGAACGTTGATATATGAAAATAATGATATTTAAATTAGGATATGTTTATAATGGAAACATATAATTGATATTATATGATAAAACACAATATTAAAAATTTTATGTGGCATTTTGAAATTTCGATGTTGCGATGTAAAAAAATTGAAATTTTGCGTTCGCAGGAAATTAGAATTATCTTTCAAGTCAGTTTTATGTGAACTATAATGAAAATATATTAAACTTTTCACTAATTTTTTAAATTGGTTATTATAAAACTGACGTGAAAAATCAATCCTCATCATCTTTTCATGTAGGTTATTAAATAACTGACATGAAAAAGTTGATTTTCTGGACCTTTTCATGTTGATTATTTAATAACTGACATTAAAAGGTAATTTTCACATCGGTTTTTTAATAACCGATGTGAAAAAAGTTTAAAAAAATGTAGTGCATTTACCAATATTTAATTTTATAGTCCACAAAACTCAAATGGAGTTACAAATTAAAATTTATGGCCTTTAGAAGTTGTCCTTCACTAAGATTTCGTTAAGAGATGATCAACTTCGGAAGACAATAGCTTTTAATTCGTAACTCTGTTTGAGCTCCGTGACCTATCAAAATAAATATTGGGAAATGAAATACATTTTTAAGACCTTTTCACATTTTTTATTAAATAATTGACATGAATAAGTCTTTTTAACATCGATTATTAAATAGATGACATGAAAAAGTCATGAAAATCGATTTTTCACGTTGGTTATTAAATAATTGACGCAAAAAACTAATGAAAATTCATTTTTTCATGTCTGTTTTATAATAAACGATATTAAAAATTAGTGAAAATTTTAATATCTTTTCATAGAAATGGAGTTTTCACGTCAGTTATTTAATAACTGACCTGAAAAGTGATGTACATTGACTTTTCCCATCAGTTATATAATAACCGATGTGAAGAATTAGATAAAATGGATTTCTAACATCAGTTCTTATATTACTGATGTAAAAAATCATAGAAAACATATTTTCATGTTGGTTATGTAATAACCAACCAGAAAAATCTATTTTTAGATATTTTCACGTCGGTTCAAAAAAACATAGGAGAAAAAAGGAAACGTTAAAAATAGTTTTTGTACTTGTGTAATTATGTATCATGAAAGGTGGGTGTATGAATGTCTTCATGTGAATTTAGTTGAATGGAAATTCAAAAAATATATTTTAATTGGTTTTAAATAAATAAATATGGCATGGGGAGGGTGATATATGATTAAACTATTGTATTCATATTTTGATCAATGTTGTAAATTGTATGGCCTATATGCCTACTAAAAATCATGGCCATTGGTTGTCCTTTTTTGCACACAGAATTTTTTAATACATTTTTTTATTCTTATCATTAAATAAATAAATATAATATGTTAAACACTTATATTCACAGAAAATAAATGAATTCTCCGTGATCAAACTGTTTCTGTGATTACCCTTGAATTAACAAGTGGAAATTGTGTAAGGAATTCCTTGTTAAATCTGAATATTCCATTATTTGGTTCAAGTTTTGGTGTATTTTGTGTGGTTATATTCTAACTTATGCTATAGTAGGGTTATGAGCCTGAATTTGTGATGTGGGGTGGTTCATAAGGTGTAATGGAATCTCATGTTCAGATATTGATTTATTGTGTACTAGATGGGAAGTGTTGTATTGTAGGGTGATGATTGGTGTTATGTAGTTGTGATGAGATGTGTTTCTGGGCGTGGCTATGAGTTAGGGGTTTTCTCTATTGAGAGGATGGATTGGGTGTAATTACATTGAATAATTAAGATATATGTGGTTGGAATGGGTTCTTCTCCAATCATAACATGGAGAAATATGTCCCGTATATCGAGATCAATATGTTTTGTCACGAATGGTTGTCAAATGGAGTGTAATGCGAATTGGGTTGGTTTACTATGGTTCTTCTTCCTCTGTGTGACTTTTTATGTGCCACTTATGGGGTTTTTTCATTGTATTTACCCACGTAGTGACAGAATGAATAATTGATTTTTTAATAAAAAATGATAATTGGTTAAATGAATTTGATGGGCGTATGATTTGAGTTTGTGGATTTTCTTGTGGCAGTTCATTTAGAGGTAGCAGGAAAGTCGATATTGTGAGTTGGTTTTTGGTTGAAAATATATAGGTTGTTCATGACTGTTTGGTATCATATATGTATTACTTGTATTTTCCTTGTGATTTCTATACGCACCCCAACATAGTTCAGTATAATGTTCCGAACACCCCCATCATCACAGGGGATATTGTATTTCCAAATCATCATTGTGGGAGTATGGAT
Source organism: Viscum album (assembly GCA_963277665.1). Classification (NCBI taxonomy): domain Eukaryota; kingdom Viridiplantae; phylum Streptophyta; class Magnoliopsida; order Santalales; family Viscaceae; genus Viscum; species Viscum album. The sequence continues at coordinate 1,025,367,751 of OY728141.1, read as the reverse complement.
GTATGGCCACTCGCTACTCCCTTCTATTTATTCCAGGTGGTGGTAGCCTAAGATTCTTTTGGAAGACTGCAGTTTGTGAGGCCCGGGTGTGTTCGGGCAAGTTGTGTTTTTCCATGTGTCTTTGGGATGAGACAAGTTGTGCATTCCCATGTGTCTTCTAGTTGATATGTGCTATTCTTTATAAGGTGTTTTCAAGATATGATGTGGTTTCTAGCCCACATGTTGGAAGGCGGGATGTGGTGTTTTTTTAAGGGACAAGGTGTGTGTGGGAACAATGTGATGACGTTGTGGCCCATGTTTTTGAAGGTGATATGTTATTTGGATCGGCTCCCAAGGGGTAGGATGAGATTCAGTTTATAGGGGGCCGATGTGTGCGGGATGGTTCTGACATGGTTATTTCAAATGATGTGGGAGAGTGAGGATGTTTCCCATTAGTCAAGAGCAGCTAAACTAGTGTGAAGTGGTGAGGGGTACCCAAATCATCAATGTGGTTACTATATCACTTGACTCGACATGGGTGACATGGTGAGTGTGCCTATGTGAGTTTTAGATGGCTACTATACATTATTACATGATGTTGGCATCTTCTATTTTCACATAGAATAATTAGTATGATTTTCTCACTTGTACATGAGTGAATTTGGTTTTCCTATTGAGTATACTTGTATTCTCACCCAATGTATATAAAATTGTTTTTAGGTTTCTAGAAGGATTATATGGACCATGATAGAGCATTCTAGCTCAAATGTTGGAATAGTTTCCATGTCATTGATTACCCTTGTTTCTGGTATTTACATTGGAGTTTCATTGTATTCTTTTTAGTTTTATTTTAAACAATCTTGTGGGATGGATTTTGGATTTATTTTATATATAGTATATGGAGTTGTTTTGGGATAGACCATGTTATCTCCAAGTCTAGTTTTTTTTTAAAAAAGGGAAATGCTTCCAATTTTGTGAAACTATATACCCTTGGTGCTATTTTATACCCAGGTTCCTTCTGGATTTGGGACTCATGGGTAATTATATCCATTTCTTCATTTCCATCCCAGGAGTGAGGGGGCTATGGTTGAATTGAATCAATGTCGAATGTTTGACAGATAGGATGGAGTTTGGAGTTAGGAATAGTTAGGATTGCTTCGGTTGGTAGGGAAATGGTGTTTGGTGTCCTCAGTGCGTGACATAGGATAGGGAAGACCGGCTTGGACATATGATTTTATCCCCCCCATGATCTAATGAAAAGACTTTTGGTCAATTGAATGATGATGCGAGGATACACAGTTTGTGGGGTAGATACCCTAGGAAATGTACATGAATCCTAATTAATCATGTTCTTGTCTAGATTGTGTTGTTTTGGGGAATTTAAAATTGATCAAAAAATGGTTTAGAGGAGTTAATATGACTCATAAAAAACATTACATACTACTTAGGATTAATAATTCTTTGTTTACATTTTTCAGCTAGGTAACATGGCCATCTTCCTTATGTGGCTCGGGCCTTTGAGGCTCAGCAGGCCGATTTGGTTGATTAGTGGATGGTCAATCCCATGGAGGAGGATGACCAGTGGCAGAGAACATTACATGCTTTCTAGACGCAGGCCTTGGGAATGTATGAGGGAGGTGTTGTCACGACCCGTCCACGGAGCCTGTGCCGTGACTACACCAAGCCCGCCTTCAATCGGCCAGGGGCTGGAGACTAGCACCAAAGGCGTGAATCCCGATAACTGGGAAGGCATTGACTTTATAAAAGTAACAAAACACCACAGAGTACAAGAGGAAGTAAAACACTAAGTACAAAAAGAAGTGCGGGAAAGTAAATGGGCCAGAATACAAACCCAAAAGAAAGTACAACTACAACTGAACAAAGTACAATAGAAAAAGACAACAGGTGGAGGGACGGAAGTGGCTCATGGGTCGTCCTCCTCGGATCCTACCTGAAGGGTAGGTACAGATGGCGCAGCTCCTGGATCGTCCACCACGAATCCTACCTGAAGGGTAGGTACAGATAGCCTCCACAGTGCTCTCGTCCGTCAACCTTCTCCGAGTGTCGTCTCGCCGTGAAGTCCACCTCCGGACACTGACTTGTCGTCTGCAACCAACACAACGAGGTGCGGGCATATCCCGTGCAGGGGTGAGTATAACGATACTCAGTAGGGATCCCGAGACCCTCAAGGTCTCACTAAATCCAACAAGGATAACCACAAAGAAGATCTCAACAGATAACCTCTAGTTAGGTATATGCCCATACATATACCTAAGTTATCAAGTAACCCATCTCAATCATGAGGAAACACAATGGTCAAAAGTCTCAGCTCAAACCAGGGTTTTCATTATCGAAACCGTAACTACTGAAGAGCTCCGTCTCTAGAGTGTACAGTGGTCCTGTCACGAATCCGAGGTACTGCTCACTAACCTAAGACTGCTGAGGTACTCCTCCTGTCGAGTACCGCGGGACAACCACCCAAACACAGTAGTGCTTCCCGCCGAGGTATGTCACTCAAACACAGTAGTGCACACCCCCTAGTAGCCTGCAGAGGTACTCTCCGGACGAGTACCGCGGGTCTGCACTATCACACAGGTAGTGCTCCATCCGCCATGGGTCTGCACCCAAACAAAGTAGTGCTCCGTCCACTGGGCTAGTCGACTCACTCCAAGTCGAGTCGGTCAAGCAGTCGACAGGTCTCAGTCGGCTACACGGTCTCCGTACTCCGCATGCTCTTCTCTGGGAGAGTCCGCTCCACGAGCTGCAGGTCGATACTCCAAGTATCTCAAGGTCCCACGAAGAAGTATCTCAAAGGACCACCTCGTCACAGGGGTCTCAACGCAACAGACGACGCGTCGATCGGACGCCCGGTCTGTGAGTTATTAGCCTTTTCGTCCCAGGGGCCCGGTTGGTTTCGTGAGCGAACCAAACCCAGCCGTATCTCAACTGTACCCTGAGCTATCATAGGGTATACTCATAGGGACCGTTTCTCAACGTGATCGTCAACGCCACTGACGGTTCGTCAAACGGACGTCCTGTCTGAGAGTTATCAGCTTTTCCGTTCCAGGGGCCCGGTTGGATTTCGGGTGCGATCCAACACGGCCACTACCAACTGTATCCAAAACTCGGGCGAAGGTTTCAAAAAGTTCAGTATCATCAACAGGAACTCAACGCAACAGACGGCGCGTCAATCAGACGCCCGGTCTGAGAGTTATTGGCTTTTTTCGTCCCAGGGGCCCGGTTGGTTTTTAAGGCAAAATCAACCCGACCGTACTCCACCTGCGCCCAAACCCCGGGCGGAGTGATCCAAAAGATCCGTCTCACTAAGAGGAAACTAACAAAGCTGACGGTACGTCAATCGGACGTCCGTAGCTCAAGATATGAGTGTTTCCGCTCCGAGGGCCCGGTTGGTTTCATGTACGAACCAACCCGGCCGAACCCAAAGTATTCCGAAACATTGAGTGCGATAAAACGAAACGTCCGACTCGCTCCAAGGATTGCGTTGCCGCTGACGGCGAGTCGTTTGGAGGCCCGTAGCTCAAGTTACGGGCGTTTGAACGAAAGTCGCCCGAAGACGGGGGGTCCGGGCCCGGGCCGACCCGGCCCGACCCCCCCAGGTTGGTCCGAACCGGGTCGGGTCCGACCCGGTTGGCCCGGCCCGGCCCGGCCAGGGCCGGTCCCGCTCGGCTCGGCCGAGCGGCCGAGCGGCCGACCCGAGGGAAAGCCGCCGCCCCGCGTGACAACCCCGCGGCACCCGCGGGGTGTCGGCCAGACAGCCGGACGCGCCGCGTGACAACCCCGCGGCACCCGCGGGGTGCCGCACTGAACACCCGCGGGGTGCCGCGTGACAACCCCGCGGCACCCGCGGGGTGTCGCGCTGGACACCAGCGGGGTGCTGCCGCCTCCGGCCGCCGGCGACCCGCGCCGCCACCAGCTTCCGCGGGCCGCCGGAGTCGCTCCGGTGGCCCGTTTTCCTTCTCGTCTACGCCGTTGTTCCTCCCGGGTTCCGTTCTTTACTGCGGGATCATCAAACATCCGTTGCGGCACGTTCCGTCGTTGCCCGTCAAATCCGCACAAGAACGAAGAAAAGTGGAGGGTTGTCGGGCCGTGTTCGTTTGGCCCGCACCCTCCGTGTTAGATATAAACAACGGGAGAAATTAAAAGTTCAACACATGAACGCATATCCGAAAAAATTTCTTTTAATTAAATAAAATTGTTTCATAAAAACGGGTTCCTTATTTGAACGGAAACAACAATTTTAATAATTTTTAAAATTGTTCACAAATCCAGTTCTTTAACTTTTTAATGAAACAATTACGGGAATATAAAAAGAAAAGGGGGGTAATTCCCAAAATAAATCCCTACCTCGCCGTCACTGTCGGATGCGAGGTCGTCGCAGAATTGACCGTCGCGGAAGGAGGTGATCGTCACACCGCGGAAGGGCGTCGCGTCGACGATCTCCGAGGACCAAGAACATACGGATTTAATTAATAATAATTAAATCCATGTTGTTGTTGAAATCCAAAAAGAAAATAAAAAGAAGCGCAACCCCCTACCTTGGTTTTTGTCGATCGAAGGCTGTCGCGGGGTTGGATCGTCGCGGAAGAAGCGCCGCGAAGGGAGATCCGTTGGCGTCGCGGTACAAGGCTTCGCGTCGTCGATCTCCGCAGGTTTGGCATTCTTCGCGTTCTCCACGTTCGTCGCGTTCTTCGCGTTCTTCATCGAAGAAGAACATTTTCCTCCAAATCCTCTCCACGCCACAAGTTTCAACCCAAAATAAAATAAGCTTAAGCCTTATTTTATTTACACAACTAAACATTTGAATATCAAAAGATAAGAAACGAACCATTAATTCGTAGAATTAATTCAACGAAAGAAACAGCTCATTTAATTTACGAAATAAACCGCCCAATTAAATGGTCTGTTAAGAAATTAAGAAAACGCGTCAGTTGACTTTCATAATTACGGGTTTTTACGGGTGCGTTACTTAGTGGAAAGAAACAGCGGGGCTCGTGCGGGACCCACCACACAAATATCCTACAAAGGGGGTAGGATATTTCTGGATAGCATCCTATCCGGTTCCACTCAGTTCAATCCACCTTTAAGTGGCTTCAAGTGGTTTCCAAGTGTCTTAAGTGAAATAAAATAAAGTTGTCGAAAAATTATTTTATTTCTTAACTTTGAGCCCGAAAATTAAAAACCACACCCGAGTAAACGCAACTCCGGAAGAGGCGTTTCTATGCAAATACCGGCACTGCGATTCCATCGGTGCCCTCAGAATTTGATTCCGAGCACCGGTTCAAAAGTTAGAAAAACCCGCTCGTCTGTTCACTGAACGTACCCAAGCCAAACTTCGGAAATTGATTCCGGGCACACCGGGCCTCGGAATCAGGCGCCGTCAGAAACTGCGTTCTTGTAAAATTCCAAAGAAAATTAAGAAAAAAAATTTCCTTGAAATTTACGGGTCTTTACATTACTCCCACCACAGGTCTTTACGTCCCCGTAAACCTCCAACACAAACTTAGGGAAACAAAGCGGTACTGAGCACGCATCTGAGCCTTCCGCTCCCATGTGCTCACCTGGAGGTTCCCGCGCTGCCAAAGAAAGTGCACAAGAGGAATCGACCATCCTCCTAGGATCCGCTCCTGTCGATCCTCGATCCCCACAGGAACCTCTGTATAAGATACTCATCGCCACCGTCTAGCTCCTCATGGTCGATGATATGCGAAGGGGTCGAGCACGTATCTCCTCAGTTGGGATACGTGGAAAACGTCGTGCACCTAGTGCAACTGAAGTGGATGGGCCAAGCGGTAAACCACCTTGCCTACCCAGCTGAGGACCTAGAAAGGTCCGTTGAACCTCGGAGATAACTTGCCTCCCAGGCCACATCTCCGTAAACCTCGTCGAGGTGAGACCCGTAAGAAGACGTGGTCGTCATCCTCAAACTCCAGAGGTCTCCATTTCTGTTAGAACTGAAACTCAAAACGACTGCTGCTATGAGGGTAAGGTTGACCGACTCAAGAGTTATCGGTCGCACCCTCCTGTGCAAGAGTTACCCTACACTGCCTGGGGTTTCCTTTTCCGCCGACCAAGGAAAACCCATCCCAACGTTTTCCTAAAACCGTCAATTTGAGTATGAACAGTTATTGCCCATTCCATACTCAAACTAACGTCGTAAGGCCTCGATGCTGCCACCAAGAGATTCCAACCAGAACTCTCGCCTCGAGGGTCTGACAACACCGTCGACGTAAGTGTGATTGTCGAGTCTCCTCCCAAGGTATCTCCAGACGTGAGGGTCAAGTCCACGGCTTACCAGAAACTCTAGGTCTGGAACAAGATTTGTGGAAGCGAGGAATGATTCATATCGACGTCTGTTACTACAGCAGCTAGTAGTGGACATAGACTGTCCCTTGAATCATTTCTAGAGCCATTGGGTCACACTTCTTGACCGCATGCAGCCGCATTCTTCCACCGCCCTCCAGCTCCCTGAGCCTGGCGGGAATAACGAAGGCGGGTGGTTATACCATGTTAGGATGTACACCACCTCATGCTGCTCTCCTAGCTGTGCCTCCACGTCTGCTGCTTTGTAGACTCATCTCTCCTTTAAGCTTCCTCTTCTTGAAACATTTAACACGCCCGAGTCTCTAAGACTGGCACTGGTTTCCTATTTCTTACTGCACTGTGCAGTCTTCATCCGCTCCTGGATGAACTGCACCTCCTTTGCATACGGTCTGGAAGAGCTGCTAAAATTTCTCCTTTGCCGAAAAGAGAAACCCGGTCTCATCCCCTCTCTAGATGAACCACACCCATTGCCTAATACAGTCAATCCTGGCAAGAAGGATGCATTCATGCCATGGATGACGTCGTAAGGCCTCGACGTAACTACTAAGAGATCCAACTGTCACTATCGCCTCCAAGGGTCGAGTCACACTGTCGGCATCAGTGTGAGGTCACTGGGTCTCCTCCAGTAGGAATTTCGAAAGTGAGGGTCAAGTCAACAGTCTTAACCAGGACCACTTAGTAACATCACAAAAAGAGGACAGGAAATCAAACATCACAAGATAAGTGTCTTTATTTTATTGTAGCTCATGGTACAAAGACACAAAAACAACATCAACATGGAACTAGAAGTACAAGAGACGTATCCACTAGTTCCGCTCCTGTCCACCTGCTCTAGGAGATCTACTGCCTTGTCCACTTCTCTACTGTTTCTCAAGCATTCGTCGCTGCCTCTGCCTCGGTGGCTCCTCAAAAGCCTATGGATCAACTGTATGAGGATTCGGACAGTCACGTGCTAGGTGCCCATTTCCACCGCACGAGTAACACAATCTTCTTCTGGCACGCTTGGCTCTGACCCCACCCCGGGTGCCCCGCACCACCGGTCCTAAAACCCGAGATCGCCCAACTGCTGGTCTGGTCCTCCTGGACCTCTGCATCATTTGTCTACTGCCCAGAGATGACTCGGCTTCTGATCGAAAAACACGCGGCAAAGGCAGCAGCTCCTGAACACGCTCGGGGTGTAGAGCTACTGGCACAAACTCCACCCTGAAGAAGGTCTCGAAGTCTTCCCATGTGAAATCCATCCCATCGCAAAACGGAAACAAGTGGCTCCACCACCTGCCTGCTGCTGCCTGAAGAAGGCTGGCAGCAAAGGTCACCATGAAGTCTGATGGAGTCCCCACTAGCCTGAAGACTCCCACCACAGCCTCCAGCCAATCCTCAGCCGCCTGCGGGTCTGTCTCTCCCCCGAACCTGGGTGGGCTCTGGCGCTGGAACTCATGCAGTACGCTCAAGTAGCGGGCATCGCCTACTGCTGGGGCTGGTGGCATCGGTGGCCCAATGTATGGTAGTACCGCTGGTGCCTCCGTTGGTGCCTCAACTGCAAGAGAGACCTGTACCGAAGCCTCGTCACTCGACAGTTTGTCAGCACGCACATCCCTCTGGGCTCTAAATGGTCGTCCGAGAAAAGGCATCCTGAAAGAAACAATGTAACACGGTCAAACGATTATACCTGGTGAGCTGACCTGGTTTGAGCTGTTTTATGGGGGAAACCTTTGAAAACACACACAAAATCAGTGTTTTCGTGCACAAAGTCGGAAATCAGTTTCCATGGTCCTGGTGTATGGATTCGTTGGCCGCCTGCACCAACACTGGACTCCCTGAACTGAAAACCACACTCGGTACCCTTAACACTATTGCTTTACAGAAAGAAAGATCAGAGTCTGCGGTAGAACCGACCACCTCTGATACAAATTTGTCACGACCCGTCCACGGGGCCCGTGCTGTTACTACCCCAAGCCCGCCTTCCATAGGCCAGGGGCCGGCGACTAGCACCAAAGGCGTGAATCTCGATAACTGGGAAGGCATTGACTTTATAAAAGTAACAAAACACCACAGAGTACAAGCGGAAGTAAAACACTAAGTACAAAAAGAAGTGCTGGAAATTAAATGGGCCAGAATACAAACCCAAAAGAAAGTACAACTACAACTGAACAAAGTACAACAGAAAAAGACAACAGCTGGAGGAACAGAAGCGGCTCCTGGGTCGTCCTCCTCGGATCCTACCTGAAGGGTAGGTACAGATGGCGCAGCTCCTGGATCGTCCACCACAAATCCTACCTGAAGGGTAGGTACAGACAGCCTCCACAGTGCTCTCGTCCGTCAACCTTCTCCGAGTGTCATCTCGCCGTGAAGTCCACCTCCGGACACTGACTTGTCGTCTGCAACCAACACAACGAGGTGCGGGCATAGCCCGTGCAGGGGTGAGTATAACGATACTCAGTAGGGACCCCGAGACCCTCAAGGTCTCACTAAATCCAACAAGGATAACCACAAAGAAGATCTCAATAGATAACCTCTACTTAGGTATATGCCCATACATATACCTAAGTTATCAAGTAACCCATCTCAATCATGAGGAAACACAAAGGTCAAAAGTCTCAGCTCAAACCAGGGTTTTTATTATCGAAACCGTAACTACTGAAGAGCTCCGTCTCTAGAGTGTACAGTGGTCCTGTCACGACTCCGAGGTACTGCTCACTAACCTAAGACTGCTGAGGTACTCCTCCTGTAGAGTACCGCGGGTCAGCCACCCAAACACAGTAGTGCTTCCCGCCGAGGTATGTCACTCTAACACAGTAGTGCACACCCCCTAGTATCCTGCAGAGGTACTCTCCGGACGAGTACCGTGGGTCTGCACTATCACACAGGTAGTGCTCCGTCCTCCATGGGTCTGCACCCAAACAAAGTAGTGCTCCGTCCACTTGGCTAGTCGACTCACTCCAAGTCGAGTCGGTCAAGCAGTCGTCAGGTCTCAGTCGGCTACACGGTCTCCGTACTCCGCACGCTCGTCTTTGGGAGGGTCCGCTCCACGAGCTGCAAGTCGATACTCCAAGTATCTCAAGGTCCCACGAAGAAGTATCTCAAAGGACCACCTCGTCACAGGGGTCTCAACGCAACAGACGGCGCATCGATCGGACGCCCGGTCTGTGAGTTATTAGCCTTTTCGTCCCAAGGGCCCGGTTGGTTTCGTGAGCGAACCAAACCCAGCCGTATCTCAACTGTACCCCGAGCTCTCATAGGGTATACTCATAGGGACCGTTTCTCAACGTGATCGTCAACGCCGCTGACGGTTCGTCAAACGGACGTCCTGTCTGAGAGTTATCAGCTTTTCCGTTCCAGGGGCCCGGTTGGATTTCAGGTGCGATCCAACCCGGCCACAACCAACTGTATCCAAAACTCGGGCGAAGGATGCCAAAAGTTCCTTATCGTCAACAGGAACTCAATGCAACAGACGGCGCGTCAATCGGACGCCCGGTCTGAGAGTTATTGGCTTTTTCGTCCCAGGGGCCCGGTTGGTTTTTAAGGCAAAACCAACTCGACTGTACTCCACCTGCGCCCAAACCCCGGGCGGAGTGAGCCAAAAGATCCGTCTCACTAAGAGGAAACTAACAAAGCTGACGGTACGTCAATCGGACGTCCATAGCTCAAGATATGAGCGTTTCCGCTCCGAGGGCCCGGTTGGTTTCGTGTACGAACCAACCCGGCCGAACCCAAAGTATTCTGAAACTTTGAGTGTGATAAACCGAAACGTCCGACTCGCTCCAAGGATTGCGTTGCCGCTAACGGCGAGTCGTTTGGAGGCCCGTAGCTCAAGTTACGGGCGTTTGAACGAAAGTCGTCCGAAGACGGGGGGTCCGGGCCCGGGCCGACCCTGCCCGACACCCCCTGGTTGGCCCGAACCGGGTCGGCTCGGCCGAGCGGCCGACACGAGGGAAAGCCGCCGCCCTGCGTGACACCCCCGCGGCACCCGCGGGGTCTCGGCCAGATAGCCGGACGCGCCGCGTGACAACCCCGCGGCACCCGCGGGGTGCCGCCCTGGACACCCGCGGGGTGTCGCCCTGGACACCCGCGGGGTGCCGCGTGCCAACCCCGCGGCACCCGCGGGGTGTCGCCCTAGACACCCGCGGGGTGTCGCACTGGACACCCGCGGCACCCGCGGGGTGTCGCGTGACAACCCCGCGGCACCCGCGGGGTGCCGCACTGGACACCCGCGGGGTGTCGCACTGGACACCCGCGGCACCCGCGGGGTGTCGCGCTGGACACCCGCGGGGTGCCGCCGCCTTCGACCGCCGGCGACCCGCGCCGCCACCAGCTTCCGCGGGCCGCCGGAGTCGCTCCGGTGGCCCGTTTTCCTTCCCGTCTGCGCCGTTGTTCCTTCCGGGTTCCGTTCTTTACTGCGGGATCATCAAACATCCGTTGCGGCACGTTCCGTCGTTGCCCGTCAAATCCGCACAAGAACGAAGAACGGTGGAGGGTTGTCGGGCCGTGTTCGTTTGGCCCACACCCTCCGTGTTAGATATAAAGAACGGGAGAAATTAAAAGTTCAACACATGAACGCATATCCGAAACAATTTTTTTTAATGAAATAAAATTGTTTCATAAAAACGGGTTCCTTATTTGAACGGAAACAACAATTTTAATAATTTTTAAAATTGTTCACAAATCCAGTTCTTTATCTTTTTAAAGAAACAATTACGGGAATATAAAAAGAAAAGGGGGGTAATTCCCAAAATAAATCCCTACCTCGCCGTCGCTGTCGGATGCGAGGTCGTCGCGGAATTGACCGTCACGGAAGGAGGTGATCGTCACACCGCGGAAGAGCGTCGCGTCGACGATCTCCGAGGACCAAGAACATACGGATTTAATTAATCATAATTAAATCCATGTTGTTGTTGAAATCCAAAAAGAAAATAAAAAGAAGCGCAACCCCCTACCTTGGTTGTTGTCTATCGAAGGATGTTGCGGGGTTGGATCGTCGCGGAAGAAGCGTCGCGAAGGGAGATCCGTTGGCGTCGCGGTACAAGGCTTCGCGTCGTCGATCTCCGCAGGGTTGGCGTTCTTCGCGTTCTTCGCGTTCTTCGCGTTCTTTGCGTTCTTCGTCGAAGAAGAACGTTTTCCTCCAAATCCTCTCCACGCCACAAGTTTCATCCCAAAATAAAATAAGCTTAAGCCTTATTTTATTTACACAACTAAACATTTGAATATAAAAAGATAAGAAATGAACCATTAATTCGTAGAATTAATTCAACGAAAGAAACAGCTCATTTAATTTACGAAATAAACTGCCCAATTAAATGGTCTGTTAAGAAATTAAGAAAACGCGTCAGTTGACTTTCATAATTACGGGTTTTTACGGGTGCGTTACTTAGCGGAAAGAAACAGCGGGGCTCGTGCGGGCCCCACCTCACAAATATCCTACAAAGGGGGTAGGATATTTTTGGATAGCATCCTATCCGTTTCCACTCAGTTAAAGCCACCTTTAAGTGGCTTCAAGTGGTTTCCAAGTGGCTTAAGTAAAATAAAATAAAGTTTTCGAAAAATTATTTTATTTCTTAACTTTTAGCCCGAAAATTAAAAACCACACCCGAGCAAACGCAACTCCGGAAGAGGCGTTTCTAAGCAAATAACGGCGCTCCGATTCCATCGGTGCCCTCAGAATTTGATTCCGAGCACCGGTTCAAAAGTTAGAAAAACCCGCTCGTCTGTTCACTGAACGTACCCGAGCCAAACTTCGGAAATTGATTCCGGGCACACCGGGCCTCGGAATCAGGCGTCGTCAGAAACTGTGTTCTTGTAAAATTCCAAAGAAAATTAAGAAAAAAAATTCCTTGAAATTTAGGGGTCTTTACAGGTGTTTTGGACATGAATATAGAGATTGTAACACCCCTATATTTTTGTAAGATAGATTTTTTAATTTATTTGATGTCTTGTGTTGTAGGATACACCAAGATAAGATTACACAATACATAACACCAGTTTAGCTTATGGTATATGAAACACTATGCTTGGATTTTGTTTAAAAAACTTCAAGATATTTTTACAGAAAAAATTTCACCCCAAAATGAGAATAATTTAACAACTAAATATTATTATGTTACTATATAACTTATTCATCACTGTGGATGGTATGAACACTATTAAAATTATTCTTAAAAAAACTAATTAAATAAAAATAAGTGACTATATAAAATAATCACTCTTGATAGATATATTACTGAAATATATGTTTAATATATTCATTATAACATTTAAAATTTATCTTATATGTTTTCTATACATGATATAAGAACAAATACAATTTTTTTGTATAAAAGTAGTAATTTTTAAAAAAAATATAGTTTTCTCACCTTTTAATGGAACAACCATTTTAAATCTAGTTTTTTGACACCTCTATATATTCTATTTCACAAAGAAAAACACGTTCTTTTGATTTGGGAGATTAAAATTTTTTTGATGATATTTTGATATATTTCTGATAGCATTCAGGTTTTTATGAATAGTAAAATACACCAATTTATAATTGAAAATCAATATTTTTATCAAAATATTTTATATGGTAATATTATATTATTTAATGTTTTTAAAATATAAATAGAATATATTTTTATCGTTAAATATAATTTAGGTCATTTACATTAATTTTACAATGAATTTTGATGTAAAAACATTTCAATCTTTTGCAATATTTTTACTTTTAAACCATATTTTTAATTCCATGAACAGGAATAATTTTTATTTAATTACTTCAAATTTTGGGTTCAAAATTTTGAAAAATAGATTCCATATTTGGAATCAGTGTGTTAAAATTATGTAAATAGGCTCATTATATTTTTTGGATTTTATGAATAGAAACATTGGTAATTTTTTTCAGCAAGGTTAAAGATAAATCAGGTGAGTTATGGTAACATATAATATGATAAGGATAATAATATAACCCTAAAACCCTCAAAAATCCTATTGGGTGAATAAAAGTAGAGAATTACCACTTAAGGATAGAAAGTGACTCATTTAATGGACTCTATTCAATTAAAATGATATATATATTATTAAAATAAAGGAATGTGATAACATGTCACCCTCTTATCTATTATAAGTAAAATAATTTTAATATAGTGATAAAAATGAGATAAAATGAATAAAAAGTATTATATATAAATATAATTAAATTATCTACCTTATTGTAATTTATATATAAATTATATAGCTTAAATTTTTACTTTATATGGTTATACAATGATGATACATAAATTATTTAATTGTTGAGAAATCAATAATTTTTTAAAATAAAATGACAATAAGAATTAAAATTAAAAAAAACATGACAATATATTATTAATGGAGTATATCTCAACCACAATCATTTAAGGGTCGGGTTACTTATCAATTGGAGCCATATGGAAAATACTATATTACTTATAATATTTTATTTAATGTGATGTTAAAGTTTTCACATTCATATTTTAATAAGTATAACATTTTTAATGATGAATTTTCCAGAAGCTATATTTGACTCTAAGTACTTTTATGAAATAGAGAGGATTTTACTTTTTCATAGAATGTTATTTTTAATTTTTATTCAAATATAAGTATATTAAATAATTACACAAAAGTGATGTAGTAATTATTTTATTAATTGAAATATCAAATTAATGTGAATATAAATATTAAAAAAAATATTATTATGGATAATTAATATATCAAATAAATTTTATAGATGACCTTGACCCGATAGGTATATAATAAAATATTTCTTTATATGATAACATCTTATCTTTATATTTTTAAAAATCCATGAAATTACTTGTGTCAAAATTGACACTATTTATATTTTTTTAAATAATGTTTTATTAATTTATTTAAAAATAACAATAACTCTTTAAAAATATAAAATAATAATAATATTCTTTAAAATTTTATAAATTTTTAATTAATTTTCTAATTTTCATCATATAAGAAAAAATTATACTATTTTAATATTGAATCAATTTTTACCTTAGATAGAAATTAAATAGAAAAACTAAGTGTTATTTAAAATTATAAGGCTTAAATTTATAAGAAAAACTGGTCAATTTTTTTGGCTGATTAGAATAAAACAGTAACAAATATAATATTCAAAATTGGGACTTTTTTGAGCTTTTTGGAAGGGTTTTGATTTTAAATTAAATTAATATTTTTGGAGATCCCAAAAGTACCCCTCACCTCAATTATAAAAGGGGACCTCCAGTCACACCTCTTCATTTTACATTGATCCTTCAAGCTCATCCATACCCTTTCCATTTACCTTCTCAACTTCCTTAGTCACATCTTAGAGGGTCTGGTATTCTAAAAATAAAAACTCTATTGACTTTAAGAGGATATCTAGAGGGAACTCGTCAAAGATTAGGTAATCTCCTCTACCGATTCTTTCAAATTATTTCTTCTTCTACTTCATCTTCATGATTTTTTTTAAAATTTAAATTAAAGAATCTAGTATCCCTTATATATTTATATGTTATTATGATTATGTAAAATCCTTATTCCTCTTTCTATCTATATTACGAAAAATGAAATCACCACGTGTGCGTACATAAGACTTACTGTCTCCACGAGGTGGTGTAATATGTTTTTCACCACCACCTAACATGGATGAATATAATTAAGGAAATAATAACTATATATTATTATTATAACATGATATGAATTCTAGAAAAACATATACACCATCCCCTACTATAACATTTCATAATTATTAGAATGATATCATCGCTCATGCGTACGTACGACCTACCGTCTCCACGATGCGATGCAATTCCTTCAACCTGATATCCATTAAATCATGATTATATAATTTTATTTAAGGAAAAAATATAGTATATAATATATTAATATCATTATTAATGTGATATAACTATAATCTATGAAGATTAATATGAACCCATCTGATGAAACATGTATAAGAAAATAAAGTAGTTAATACGTGATGGATAAGAAATAATGTTATTAAAAAACAAAAAATAATATGACCATTAATGAAATAAAAAAAATAAAAAAATATGATTCTAGAATAAGATAATAAAATTACTTAAAACCTTATACAGGAGGTTCAAACACATACAAAGGAACCCATACCTAAGGATAGGGATTATTTTTTCTTACTTTTATTTCTGTGGGACGTATGCCTTATACACCACTTATTTATTTTTTGTGGTGCTTATGATACCCATGAATGTTTTTATGATTATTTTTATGAAGGTTATGATATTTATATTTGAATATAATTTTCATTATTTTTTGAGTCGTATGAGTCAATATATAATAAAATAGTAAGGGATAATTTCACAATTTCATTATTTTTTGAGATTGATTATAGATAATTATTTAATGGGGTATGTTAATCATCCATGTCAATATTTTCTAAAAATGTTTTCATAAATTTTTATAAAATTATAATATGGTAGTTTATAGTCATTTTTCTCATTTTAAGCTTTTATTACATGTGTAAAGACTCTTAAATTTCAATGAAATTTTTTCTTAAATTGTTTTAGATTTTATGAGTACACAGTTTCTGGCGGCACTTGATTCCAAGGCCCGGTGTGCCCGGAATTAATTTATGAAGTTTAGCTTGGGTATGTTTCGTTAACGAACGAGTGGGTTTTTTATATCTTTAGAACCGGTAATCAAATTTGAATTCTGAGGGCACCAATGAAACTGTAGTGCCAATAATTTCTTAAGAGGACCTTTACCATAGTTGTGTTTGTGTGGGAGGTGATGTTAAAAATTGTGGTTAAAATAAGAAGAGAATACAAATGTGGAACAATTTTTATTCTTTAACTAAGGTGGTTTTATCCTACATGGGGAAGTTATAGTGGGACCCACTAGCACCCTAACTACCCATGTGAGGATAAATGTGAGGTAGGGCCTGCACGAGCCCCAAACCTTCACATTCCATAAAACCCCTAAAACCCTCATTAAAACCCTTGTATTTAATTGGGTAACTCATCCTCTCCCCACTCCTCCAATTTAATTCATGCCAACACACATTAATTTAATTAATTGAACCTCTTAAATTAATTGAATTAAGAATTTGAATTTGTAATTTAGAATTCATGGAAAAGTAAAATAAAATAAGGAGAAGCCTTATTTTATTTTTGGTTGGTTGGTTGTTTTGAGAATTGGAGGAGAAAGAGATCTTATTTATTTAGAAGAACTTCATCTTCAAAGAAGAATGCCAATTCTCTGATGAAGAACGTCGACTCGGCGGTCCCAGTTTTCTCCATCCTCTTCTTCCTCCGTAACAAGGGAGGAGACACCAACGATGATAGAAATGACGCCATCATCTGTGGTTGTTGACAACCGCGAACTTCCTTTGAGATAGGGGTTATCTTCTTTCAAGTTTTATTTATCGATCTTCATTGCTAAAAGATTCGTCGCTTGGTATCCTCATAACGGGAGGAGATCCGACTGCTCAAACATGGCTGATCCTCCTCCCCTTTTTATTTTTGATCATCATTGACGATTGAGGCGAAGGTCACG
The DNA here is from genome assembly GCA_963277665.1 of Viscum album. Classification (NCBI taxonomy): domain Eukaryota; kingdom Viridiplantae; phylum Streptophyta; class Magnoliopsida; order Santalales; family Viscaceae; genus Viscum; species Viscum album. The sequence continues at coordinate 1,025,350,918 of OY728141.1, read as the reverse complement.
TGATGTCGTTGCACTGCGTGGGGATGAAGAGAACCGCGGCCGGAGTGGGCCGCGACGGTGGTGTGCGGCACCGTCGTACCGTGTACGTTAAAAGAAACATTCCCTTTTTTCCATTGAGTAAAAATCTTCATAGAAAATTATTCCCATTTAATAAAATGAAAATTCAAAGGTGTTTATACACTGTATAATGGAAAGTGATCTATAAATCATAATATGACTCAATGAAAGGAGATGGAGACAAAGTTGCTTAAAAGGATTGTATTATTATATTAAGGATAAATAAATGAAAAAATTACTCCTGAAGAAAATTTTAATACACCCAATATAAGTTCATATTATGTGTAAAACAATCTTAGGTCATTCACAGATATTCATATAATGACATAATCAAGAAGTATAAGTTCAACCCAAAGAATAGAAATTGGGTTAGGAAGTTCCCTTACCGATTTGGTGACATACGAAACATACACCCCATGATTGAAGGATCATAAAATTAAGATCTAAATAACCATTAATTAAATTATATTACACAAAGAATAAAATAATGTGTAGTATATACACCACAAAAAAATAAATAAGGGAAATTAGAGCATGAATCTTAGGGGAATAAAAAGTGATATGAAAACCCCTAACATCATGTCTAACTTGACTCGTTCGTTCTTTAATCTGCTAAATAATAAAATAAAGTTAATTTATAATTGCTTCAAAACATTTTCAAGATTATTATTCCTTTTATATTACTTATTTCCATGTTATAAACATTACATAATCATTTAAGTTAATAACGATCATTTTGTCAATATTTTGTACTTGTGTCAAAAATGAACTTCTTATAATTACATGTTGTCCATATGGTCAAGAATCCATTATCTATAGAATGATATTAATTATTAATATTTCATATATATCATTTATATCCTATATATATATATATGAATTTGTGACATTTATATAACATTTGGAGATAAGAAATGGGAAGCACCGTTCATGGAAATGGTAAGTCGTACGTTCGCATTAACGCTACCTTCATTTCTTTTTCATTTATAAAGGAATTAAAACTAAATAATACATAGTTATATTATAAATATAGTATAATATATGTGTTATATAAGCTACATCATATCATAAATACCATCATTTATATGTTCCACAAATTGAATGAATAGGTTATATCACTTTGAAGGGACAATAGTCCACACTTCCTCAAATAAAATTATCATGTTTAACTATTATAGAAACCATAAAGGTATTATATGAATGAAAAATACAAAATCATAGAGAAAATATAAATATAATATATATCATATAAAAATATAGTGCCATCATAATGGCCATCATATGTGGTGGTAAGAGAAGTTTGAACAATCATCATTTTGTGAGGTAGTAGTTTGTTGTCCATAGAAACAATATGTTCGTATCCATTAGATGGAGGTGTGTGTAAGTGTAGTTAGAATACAAATCATAACAAAAAATTATTATATCAAGGATACTTTTGTTGTTTTAATATAATGGAATAAATAGAGTTTAGGGGGTGGCAGAAGTAAAATAAAAGAAAACAACTTAAGAGAAGATGTTACAATTAAACAAGGTATCTCTTTTTTTTGTTTGATCCTAACGGATTACTTGAATTGCCTTCTGCCTTGGGGAAGGCTTATACGAGTAATATATGGATGTAGTGAGATTAATTGGGAAGAGTTTTGAAATTATAAGGAGCTTGAGAGGTGTGAGTAATTGGTTAGAGGTGATGGATTTTTATAAGGGGGAGGAGGGGCTCTTTAGGAAAGTTTGAAAGTATTTTTTAATATAAAATTATTTTCAGTTTCAAAAGGTCAAAAAATATTTAAATTCAAAGATAAGATTACTCTTGTTCGAAATAATATCATCCAATATGAATTATACAAGTTGGGATTTTTTTTTAATTCTTAAAATCTCATTTATTTAAATAATTCATTAATAAGGTAATCATTGCGTCATCATTGTGTCACAAATTGTTTTATGTATTTGATGAGTAAATATTAAAAATAAAATACCTTGATGTATGAAAGATTTTTATATTTCAAATTAATATTTATATTCTAAGAGATAACTTATATAACCCGATGTAAAAATAGATTTAATAAAATATATATGTTTATGTCATTTTTGTCTTTACATTAAATTAATTAATATAAAGTTTCATTATCACTCCCAAGTGGCTCCATTGGGTCAAAAATAGACCCAAGGATTCCCTTTGGTTGGAAATATCTCATTAAATAAGGTTAACACAAGTACATGGGTAAATTAATATTATTAAAATATTATTTTTAACCTTATTTACAAGATTACGTTTTAACCATGGTAAATAAAATATTTATAGAAGAAAATATTCGTAATCTATAAAAATAAATGTTACCTATTTGCAAAATTTTGAAATCCAGATTCCAACTATGGAATCCATTTTTCCAAATTAAAATATATATGTAGAAGAAATTAATTTAAAATTAATTTTTGTTGTCAAACCGAGAAGCGCGTTTTTAAGAAATAATAACTATCAAAAGATTGATACATTTTGAATGTCCAATTTCAATGTGAAATTATTTCCAATGACCAAAATTGGATTAAATTGTAAAAATATAATCTAATTAAATTTTAAAACCAATGAAAAAGATAATCCAACCATATAAATAAATTATATTAAAAGGTATTTTTTAATTAAAATACAGTATTTTTCACTATTCTTTAAAAATGAACATTATCATAAAAATTCCAAAATTTCATCCAAAATAAATCTTGATGTCCCGATTCTAAAGAAGAATATTATTATGTAAAATATAATATATAAAAGTTAAAAAAAATATATTTAAAAAGTGTTTTCCATCCAAAGGCTATAAATCGACCATTTAAGGAATTTTAGAGTATTTATGCATAATATTGGATTCATTCACATTTTAAGCCTATAACCTTCATTAGATAAATGTAAAAAGATTTAAAAAACATGTGTAATCATATTTTAGTTATTTATGCTCATTACCTCCAATAAAATAAATGTGTGTTAAATAAATTTTAAAATAATAATAATATTATATTATTTTTTAGTATAACTCAAAAATGAGTGAAACATATAATTTCCAAGAAACCCATTGTTGTGTGTTGAGTATGCTATCATATATAACATCCCCTTTTAAAGTAAAACGAATATTTAATTCAGAAATATTAACAAATATGAAAATTCCATATTATTTATTTACCTGGGATGTTACATCCTTTCCCCCTTTTGCGAATTGCATCCTTACAATTTTAAAATTGGGCTCAGAAACTTAATTAAAAGTTCAACATTGAAAAATATTCAACAAAACTATCACTTAAAAAATAAAGAGACGTAAAAATGTCACCTGAGATAACACATACTGGAATTCCATATAGGAAAACATGGATATGGAAGAGAAACCAAAAATCACGTTCTAATAGAGTGTGATAGAAATCATGATTAAGAGAAAGATAATAAATAGAAAATCAAAAAATTGGGATGGGTTAAACGGTCATGGATTCCCCTATAAGAAAAGTTAACAGACTACATTTTTGATTTATGTTACTTTTCATAAAGTTGAGGAATTTATTTTTTAGCTTTACTAAAAACATAAGGAAACAAACTTACCTGTCATGTAGACTTTCATGCTTTACTAAATTTCCTAGCACAAACGAATATTTTCTCCAAACGATGAGAATTCATGATGGCATGATCACACCTGAAGCGCTAGAATAAACTTCTAGTGAATCACATAATCCACAAAAGAAGAACTATATATTTCCCCTATCTTTAGAAATTGACCAAAACCAAAAAGGTTAGTACAAGATCAGATAATCACCAAAAAGTATAATCTTTTACAAAAAAGAAATACTACTCTTAATCTCAAAAATTGAACAAACAATACCAAATGTTCATAAAATACCATTCAATAAATTTTTTCCCTAAAATCCGTCAATATAATCCAAACTAATATTTAAACCCAAAATTCAAAAGAATTTGATCGCATAGTCTTCCACAAATATGTTAACATTTATATCCAAATAACATCGACTACTCTTAAAGTCTCACACTGAAGAGTATTGAACAGAGTCAAATATTTTCTATGAAAGGTTAATAATTTCCCTAAATAACCCAAATTTCCTTATTCCCACAATAAAAACATAGTTTTTTCCAAAATATATTTCCCCTATTACTCCCCACATGAAATCCCATAGTATTATATTTCCCTCAATTATATAATATTCTAAAAGAGCAAACATCTTCTAAAATAACATTTATCATTTAATCACCAAATCATTTTCCAATACTAAGGATATCCATTTTATAAAACATAAGTCCCAAAAATCAACTTTTTCTTGATCCATAAAATTATTTAGCTAATAGAATAAGTCATACTAATTGGGTACTTCACATAGGATAGTCATAACTAATGTATGCTTCTCTCCCTTTGGTTGTGGGTTCGATTACCATGGCCTTTTTGGACGTGACTGGTTGTCATCCATCTTACATGTTGTACCTTTTATAAAACTCAAAAATAACCCAAATATGTTTTAACCTCAAAGGTTTTCTTATACCTTTCATTTTCATCACAACACATTATGACCTCAATATCTTAAATCATGAATCCTTATATATATTGTTTTTTATTTCACCTCTATATGATATTATAAAACTATTCTTAATATAAAGAACATCATACCTTCATTAAGGAATCCATATGGTTTCATAGTCCTCTTATTCACATAGGTACAAGGTCCATGAATTGAAACAATGGTTTAGAGATCCTCAAAATCATTTTCTTCCATCATCCAAATACACCTTGTACAAATTTGGTCATATGGGTGTTTACAGAAAAATAGTTTTGGAAAATAATGATATATGACATATAATTTCAAAACATATGATAAAACAAAATTTTCATAAAACAGTCATACCATGTTTGAGTTGAAACTTCCAATCAATGGTCGTTTTAAAATACCATATGTATGTATCGAAAGACTATAATTTAAAATAAAATATAAATTGGTTGCATAAGGGTCTCCTTCTTCATCAAATTTTTCAAAAATATAATATGCTTCAAAATCTTGTGATAAGGTAAAATATTTGAAAATTCCTTGACAATATTTACCTTTATTGAATATATGTGAGTATTTAGAAAATAAGATTTGATTAAATACAAAACATTATCCATGATGGTATCGAGGTATTATGGAGTTGTTTGATAACCCAAATAGTTTCTTGCAAGAGAGTTGTATGTTAGAAAATGTTTCAGAGTCATCTGGACATGACTTTGCAATAATTACTGCAAGAATGTCATTATGAAGAGATATGAATTTCATTTGATATCATCCTCTTCCATTTGTAACAATATTTTCTTGATCTAAAAAATTTACAAAATAAGGATTTAAGTTAAATAATAGACATAGAGACTGACCATGTGTCTAAAAAAACCCATAATCCCTAATGATGTCTAAACAGACCTCTGATACAAACTATAAGGACCCAACCTAAAACATTTCTTAATATTAAGTTAGGTTAATAATTCACATTTAGGATCTTTTTAGGTTTAGTGTTTCAGAGAAATTGGCCATAACTATTACATTACATCTCAAAAATTACAAAGTTGACACTTCTACTCATTTTCCATTTTTTTTCAAAACATAAAAACTCTTAAAAAAGAATCATGCCTAGTTCTATGTTTTAGATAGCATGACCTTTCCTTTATCACATCCTTGACCCTATTTATCTTTAAGTACGGTGAAAAACATTTCAAAACATGGGATGAGCATAAACAAATATGTAAGGGTTATAAAATAATGAAAGAAAACTTTAATCCATCAATACATAAAAATCAATGAAATCATACTTTTAAATCATTAACATACAAAACAAAATCATATGATTTATGAATAACACAATGAAATCATAAATCACAATGGTTACTTGTGGCATCCATAACATACTTTCATTGTAGCTTTCACAGCTTCATAGAAAGTTGAATACCCATCACACTATATTCCCTAAATGTATTAGGAGAAACATTTACGTTTACCTCTATCATGTTACCGAATGTATTAGAGAGCTATCTTGAGCTCACCTACCATAGTTTTATCATGGAACAAACTGTATGAATAAATAATTCCCAGTAACCGTAACATATTTAAAACACATAATATATAAAAAAAAGGAAAGATAAAATTTCTATAATTCAATAAAAATATATCATTTAAATATATTGAAATTAAAAATCCACTACCAAAATAATTTTCAATACCAAAATTCGTAAAAGGATATATTTTATTTATTTTTATTTAAAAAAATCACTACGGCAGGTTAAGGAATCCAATTATCAAATAACATTCACGACGGTGGAAAGGTTGTTATCATCGTGTACGTTAAATGATAAATTACTTTTTTTGTTTAGAAAAACTCGTAATAGAAAAATATTTCGTTTGATTAAAATGAGAAGTCACAGGTGTTTATACACTATATAATGGAAACTTGTCTATAAATCAAAATATGCCTCAATGAAAGGAGATTTAGATGAAGTCCCTTACAAAGATTGTATCATTTGATTAAGGATAAATCAGATACCTAATTATGTGTGAAGAAAATATAAAAACACCAAATAAATGCGTATATTAATTGTAAAACAATAAAAGTTAGTTCAAACATATTCATAGCATGACATAATCAAGATGTAGAAGTTCAACCCAAAGAATGGAAATTTGGTTAATATGTTCCCTTATCGATTTGGTGACTTACGAAACATACAATCCCTGAAGGAAGGATCATACAATGAAGATGTAAATATCCATAAATTAAATTATAATACATAATGAATAAAATCATGGTCAGTACATACAATAAACAAAAGGAAAAAATGGAATGTATAACATGAATATCACGAGAATAAAAAACGAGACGAAAACCCCATAGCTCGTGCCCGACATGACACATTCATTCTTTTATATCCTGAAAAAGAAACTAAAGTTAATTTATACTTGATTAAGAACCATTTAAAAGTTCATTATTAGTTTTATATTACTTATTAACATGTTATAAACATTACATAATCATTTAAGTTAATAATAGTCGTTTTGTTGATATTTGGTACTTAAGGCAAAAACAAACTTCTTATAATTTAATGTTGTCCATATGGTCAAGATTCCATTATCTCTAGAATGATGTTAATTATTTAGATATAATATATATCATATATATATCATATATATATATACATAAGTATTTATAATAAGTACGTAAAAATTGTTTATACGAAATGAAATGCACCGTTCCTGGAGATAGTAAGTCGTACGTACGCATGAACGCTACTTTCATTTCTTTTTCATTTTAAAGGAATTAAAAATAAATGATAAATTTGTATATTATAATAACAGTATAATATATATGTTATATATTCTACATAATTTCATAAATTTCATCCTTTATATGTTCCACATAAGGCATGAACGAGTCATACACTTTGAGGGGCGATAGTCCGCATTTCCTCAAATGATATTATAACATTTACCCATTATGGAAAACATAAAGGTATGATATAGATGAAAAATAAAGAATAATTGAGAGTGTATTAATATAATATGAATCCCATAAAAATATAGTTCCATCATAATGGACACAATAAGTGGTGGTTGGAGAAGTTTGAACAATCATTGATTCGTGAGGCTGTAGTTCGCCGTCCACAGAAACAATAGGTTCGTATCCATTAGATGGAGGTGTGTGTAAGTGTAGTTCAAATAATTCTCATAAAAAACAATTATATTGAGGATAATATTTTTTTATAAAATTATGGAATAAATATCGTTTATGGGGTTGTATAAGTAAAATAAAAGAAAAGAACTTAAGCGTAGGCGTTACCTTTAAATATGGTATCTTCCTTTGGTTTGAACCAAAAGGTTTACTCAAATTGCCTTCTTCCTAGGGAAAGGCTTTTAGAAGTAATATAGCGATGTAGGGATTTTAATTGGTAAAATGTTGAATGAGATAAGGGGCTTGAGAGGTGTGAGTAATGTGTTAAAGGATATGGCTTTTATAAGGGTGAGGAGGGGCTCTTTAGGAATGCTTGAAAGTATTTTTTATTATAAAATGATATTCATTTTAAAAAGGCCCAAAACTTCTTAAATTTTAATATAAGATTACTATTGTTAGAAATAAAATCATCCAATAATAATTGGACAGGTTTTGGATATATTTTTAATTTTTATAATCTTATTTATTTAAATCATTCATTAATAAGGTAGTCACTACATCATCATTTTGTCATAAATAATTTAATTAATTTGATGTCTAAAAATTAAAAATAAAATACCATGATGTAGGAAATATTTTTATATTTAAAATTAATATTTATATTAGAATATATAACTTATATAACCCATTTAAAAATTGATTTAATAAAAGATATATGTTTATGTCATTTTTCTCTTTACATTAAATTAATTAATATAAATTGTCATTATCAATCCCAAGTGGCTCCATGGGGTCCGAAAATAGACCCAAGGATTAATTTGGTCAGAAATATCTCATACAATAGTGTTTGGATAAGTTTTATGAGTAATTTAATAATATTATAATATTATTTTTAACCATAATTTTCTTGATTTACCTTTTAACCATGATAAATAAAATATTTACTGAAGTAAATATTCACAATGTATAAAAATAAAAGTTACATATTTAAATAATTTGGACCTCCTGATTCCAAATATGTAATCCATTTTTTTAAATTCAAAACATAGGAGTGGTAGATATTAATTTAAAATTAATTCACGTTTTCAAAACAAAAAGCATGTTTTTAAGAAATAATAACTATCAAAAGATTGACACTTGTTTATGTCCAATTTCAAAGTGAAATTACTTCCAATGACCAAAAATTGAATTAAATTGTAAAAATATAATCTAATTATACCTTAAAACCATTTAAAAAGATAATTGAAAAATATAAATAAATTATATTAAAACATATTTTTGAATTAAAATGCAATATTTTTCACATTTCATTAAAAAATGAACATTATCCAAAAAATACCAAAATTTCATCCAAAGTAAATTTTTATGTCCCAATTGTAAATAAGAATATTATTTTTTCAAATAGAACATATAAATGTGACAAAAAATAGATTTAAAAAGGGTTCTCCAATAAAAGGTGGTAAATTGACCCTTAAAGAATATTAGAGTATTTATGCTTAAAATTGGATTCATTCACATTTTAAGCCACTAAATTTCATTGGATGAATTTCAAAACATTTAAAAATCATGTGTAATCAAATTTTTGTTAGTTCTATTCATTTCAGCCAATACAACGGTTATACGTTAACTACCATTTAATATAATAACATTATTATATTATTTTTCGGTATAACCCATGTTGTGTGAAACCTATAATTTAAAAGAACATGTTGTTGTGTGTTGAGTATGCTATAATATAAAGCATCCCATTTTAAAGTAAAAAATAATATTTAATTAACAAATATTAATAAATATGAAAATTTCATATTCTTTATTTACCAAGGATGTTACATCTACTTCCCCCCTCTTCTTAGATTCATAGAACAACACCCGATTTGGGTAGATCTAAGATTATTGATGAAAAATAAGTTTATATTTGGTCTTTATATTGATATGGGAAGATATTTGAGGTGGTTTATTGGAATTCTTACTTGTTTTCCTGAGTGTTCTTCATCCTTTATCAGTTTTTTCCAAAAAAATCAAGGTAGGTGTCTTCACTCTCATCTCCTATTATTAGAACTAATTTGAATTATTTAAAATTGAATATCTAGTGTTTAATTTATTTTGAATCCCCTGTTTATAAATGTTTGGAAACCCAATTTCATGACGGTTTGGTAAATATTGGAATTCTGTAAAATTGTTGATCTTGAATAATGTTATTTGGTTCTTGACATTGAATTGTGGATTGAAAAATGAAGAGTTTATAGAATTTTGGCCCAAATAATTGGTTAAATTGATTTTAGTAGATGTTATGGTTTTATTAAAATGGAATAATTGGTTTGAAATGGCCAGTTTAATGATTTTGAATAAAAATAATGATCTTATTGAAATGTTTGAACACATATGGCCTTGGCTTGGTTTGTCATGGGTTGTGGTGTGTGTTCACATGCATTTAGATGGATAAGGGCATGAAGGAATCCCATAAAAATGATAGGATGGATATGTTATTGAAGTACCCCCCCATAAAAGTGGTTCAATAAGTGATTTATTAGTGGAAGGATAGCTCACTACTCACGATTATAGGGACTTATAGGTTGCATGCATGGTTGGGTGTGTGAAAAAGTGGAATGGAATAATTATGATATAATTAAATGGATAAATGGTTTTAATGAATTGTGTGGTTTTATTTATAGAAATATGACTTGCTGGAAAGTTTTTTAAACTATAACTTGTTTTCATTTGGTTATAAATGGTATGGTAACTTGTTCATATTTAGTTATACACTGTTTTGCAGAAATGTTTTTTTATAAACAGTTTTATTGAAATATTGATAACCTTTTTATCCTATTGTCTTAAGTAGAGAATTCATTGGAAAAAAATACTGAGTTTTAAACTCTCCCATGCTTTTTCACTTAAGCATTTTTCCAGATACTACGTTCCAGGACATGGGAAAATGTAAAGTATCACATGTCTTTAGCACCACCTCATGATACATGGAGTTTTTGGTCATTGGATCGTGGATCTTATGAAGCATGGAATATTGTTTTCATCTTGGAGAGTATTTGTGTCCTTCCACTATTTACATTGATATTGGGTTGTCTTTCACTGTATAACACTTTGGTTGGTTTGGTTACGATGGAAATGGTTAAGTTGTCTTGGTTTTATCATTTATAATATCATGGTTGTTCAATGATGTTTGTTTGGTTAGTGGTTTGTTTCTTAAAGGGTAAATCATCTCCCACTTATATTTTAAACTCTTCATTATTTATTTCCAGCCTTTAGAATATTAGGGATGTCACTTAAGTCCAATTAAAGACTCATTATCCTCTCAATCCAATGTGAAAAAATTGGTAATTACAAATGGTATTAGTTTTTTTGACCCGCAATCATCTTTGAGAGATGTGGAATCATCTTGTTCCTTACATTGTGGAATAAGTAGTCATTAGTTTTCTTTGCCTTGGGGTTGAAATTCCTTCTTTTCTCTTCCATGGGTTTTGACCTTAGAAAGGAGTATTATTTTATAGACTTGAAATCTAGATAATTAAAAGTTGTAGATAAAATTTTTATGCTAAACTTCATGTTTCAAGGGAGTTGTATATATAAGTGATTTGAAGACACCTATAGGATTATGGGAATCTAATTTTCATGGTTTTATCCAATGAGACGTTCATGACATGCATTAGAATATTGAATTCCATCTATTATTTCATATTACATTTAGAGAAATAGTATATAATGTGATACATTATGTTGATTTTTGAAAAAATGTAAAAATTATTTTCAAATGAATGATTTGGAAAAAAGGTATGGTCGATATATTTTGAAATTGGGTAGATCTTCAAAAGAAATAATTTATTTTTCAAAAAAGTTTAAAAATGGAAAAGATTTATTTTGGAGAGAAATGTTGTGGTATTTGATGTGACATAATTTAAAAATCTAAGCATTGAGTTTCCAGAGAGTGAGAGTTACACAATTTTTTGTTCTTTTATAATATGGAACTAAATAGGCATTTTAGAAACCAATTGGAAGAATCTGCAGATAATGTGTTTTCATCTGAGCTATAGGTGAATAAAAAACTAGTTTATATTATTTTACAAACATTCCCGGTTATAGAAATAGGGAACAGGATGGATGATCCAGGACAACTGGATCATTCCATGCAATTCCAGAAGTAGAATCCACCCATCTTTTGGGCTGATTCAGAACCTAAAAAGGTGGAGGTGTGGCTAAATATTATGAATTGTATCTTTAATTTCATTGGCCCATTGGATGAGTTGAATGTCAATCTAGCGACATATATGCTTGAGGATCTTTCCCTCCTATGGTGGGAACTAGTAATGCATGCTAAAGTGGATCAAGGCCTTAGTTGGGAGGACTTTGAATAATTTTTTTTAAAAAAATCCATCCTCACACATTCAAGATCTAAATAATGATGGGTTTATTCATCCTGAAGCAGGAAAATATCTCTATCACCAATTATGAATATAATTTTATGATTTTTGTGTGATTTACACTAGAGGTTGAAGATAGAGAGTCCTTAAATGAACATATCATTGAATTGGGGTTAGGGTAGTAAATTTTATTAAAGATTGCGGTGATCTATATTACGAACTATACAGAGATGGTGAATATAATGACAGTGATTGAACGAGAAATATCAGGAGCTATGGGAGGAGGAATTATGAGGATTTTTATGGGAAATGGTTGTAAATAAAATGCTGGGAGAAAGAGGAAGTGGGAAACATATTTTAAAGGTGGTAGTGTGAATCAGAATCCAAAGGCTGGATCAGTGAATAGTCCTCCAAAATCAATGATCCAGAAGGGATTTTTTAATGTTTTTATTTGTCCACATAAAATGAGAGTGTATAGAAAAACCTAGGGCATGCCATAATTTCAGGAAAAGGGGTATCTATAATGCTATAATCATAGTACTCTAAGTTCTGGTGCTCAAGAGACTTATTAGGTGTCACAAGCATCATATGATTCGACAATATGAGGGTAGTATAATTGGACTCAAAGTAGAGCTAGCCATAGTGATTCTAGGAATACCATAACTCCTTATTAAGGGTAATCTCATAAAGTCAACAAGGAATAGAGTGCATCGATGAAGAAAAAATATAGAGCTATGTAGGTGATAGTAGATGATCAAGATGGACCATCTATGGTGATAGGTATGATTATTTTCAATTATACCCTTATTAAAGTGTTTTTTGGTACTAGTGCATCACATTCCTTCATTTCTTATCATGCACTTTATTTTCTATATTTAAAAATTGAGAGGATTTCTTTTTTGATAAAACATCAAAATCCTTTTGTTCAAAGATAATGTCAATACTTTGTGTTTATATTATGTTCTATAAATATTGATGGAGTTGAACAAAAATGGGGTATCTTGGTGTTGTAGATTGATGTCTATGATGTAATCCTAGGGTTGGATTGGTTGGAAATGTTCAAGGTTCACATCAACTGTTATAGATGAACATTTGGTTTCACGACTAAAGATGGAACCAAGAATATCTTTAGAGGGGAAAGGGATATGGTGACAAGTGAAACAGGTTTGTTTGCACCATCATTGGGATGAATTTATTACAACTTGGTGGTTTTGATTTTGGCATCGATAGAAGAGATCAAGGATAATAGTTTTCCAGCAACCATGAATTAATTTCTAGATGTTTTTCCCATGAAATTTTAAGGGTTACCACCTCTATGTGGGGTGGAGTTAACAATTTATCTCCTTCTAGAGACCATTCCTATTTCCCTTATATCTTATAAGATATAAACATAAGAATTAAGGGAGATGAAAGTGCAGGTGGAAGTGCTGGAAGGAAAAGGTTTCATTCAGATGGGCATGTCTATGTAGGTAACACTATTCTTGTTCATAAAAAAATAATATGAAACTCTATGGCTATGTGTAGATAATAATATTCTTAACCCAGTGAGGAGAAAGAATCAACATCAAATTCCATGAATTGATTATCTTTTTGATTAATTGTTGGGATCAAAGTGGTTCTCTAAAATTGAACTGTGACCAGGATATCACCAATTCTGATTTTGGAAGGAGGATATTCTGAAAAAAGCATTCAGAAGCATATGTAGCAATTATAAGTATGTGGTGAAGTCTTTTAGTCTTAAAAATTCACTAGCTGTCTATATGGAATTTATTAATAAGATATTTCATAGATATCTAGGTTCTTATGTTGTATTTATTGTGGATGGCATATTGGTGTATTCGTGGACAACTGATGAGAATGAAAAACACTAGGAAATAGTGTTAGGAATTTTAAGAGACCACTTGTTGTATGCCAATCTATCAAAGTTTGATTTTTGGATACAAGAGGTATGCTTCTTTGGCCATGTCATTTCAGAAATATGAATTTTTAGTGGATTCAGAGAAGATAAAAATTGTTATCTCATCGGAACCATCGACTAATGTCTTTGAGATATGATTTTTTTGGTCAAGTTAGTTATTACCGATGCTCTGTGCAAGAATTCTTATGACTAGCCTCACCGATGACATCTCTGAAAAAGAATAATATTCAATTATAATAAACTTATGAATGCTATAAGTCATTCAAATAGTTGAATGTTCACCTTACATAAACACTGGTCTTGATTTCTATAGAATATACATAGGTGTATGTGGTGTATTGTGATGCTTTGGGATCTGGTTTGGGGTGTGTTATCATGAAAGAAGATAATTTTAATTCATAGGTTTTTAAATGGTTGATAACGCATGAGAAGAATTACCCAACACATGATTTGATGTTTTTTGTAGTTGTTCATGCTTTAAAGACATCACATCACTATATCATTTGTGAAAAAATTTCTATGTTCACAGATCATAAGAGCTTGAAACATATTTTCTCACAACAAGATTTGAATCTGAGGAAAAGAAGATGGATGGAGTATCTTCAAATGTTCGAATTTGCGATATTGATGTTTTATTTTTAGTTTCTGTTTTCACCAATTTGGTAGTTATGGTCAATGTTGAACAAACATCTGATGTGGAATGCATAGCTTGGAGTTCAAAACACAATGGTGGGGAGACCATTGAGGGTTAAAAACTGGATGAGAGTTTAGTTTTGAGGATTAGAAATTGGATGGTTGTACCAAAGTCTTGTTAGTAAAAACTTCTTCATTTTTTCCACAATTCTATATGGGATATCTCTTTGGGAATTAATACTATGTATATGTAATTGAAAGAATAATTTTGGAGGAGTGGAATGAAAAGGAATGTGGTTGAATTTTTTTCATGATGCTTAACTTTTTAGTAGGTTTAGGTGGAACATCATTGACTAATGGGAATGCTATAGTCTTTATATATTATAGTGTGTAAATGGAATCATATAACTATATATTATGTTATAGGTCTCCCATGAATGTTTTATAAGAAGGATTCCATATGGGTGATAGTGGATCAATATACCAAGTCAGCACATTTCATCCCTATTCTTGATACTCCTATGGTGGCGGATCTGCACAAGATCTATCCAAGAAGTGGTAAAGTGGAATAGAATAATGGTTTAGATAGTCTCTAATAGAGATCATAGTATCACATAACATTTCTATAAATCTTTATAGAAATACCATGGGAATTATTTAACTATAATTACAGTGTTTCATCATCAGATGGATGGGAAATCTAAAAGGACGATACAGACGTTGAATGACATGTTGTAGGCTTGTGCAATGGATTTTTTTAGTTCATGGGAAGATCATTTTCTGTTTGTGGAGATCTCATATAATAATATGTCTTAGGTCATGATACATATGGATCCTTTCAAAGCGTTGTATGGGTGTACTTATCGTTATTAACTTTATTGGGTGGAAACATGTGATATTTCATTATTTGGGCTGATCCTTGTCCATGAGATGATGGAAAAGACTCAGTTGATTAGAAAAGGGATATAGACATATCATATCCATCAGATATATTATGTGGATTATCATTGGTGGGTGTTTTCATTGGCAGTGAGTGATCATGTGTTCCTGATGATATCTCTAAGGCTTGTACATCTACATTTTTAAATGTTGGGAATGTTTTCTTCTTGGTATATAAGCCCTTTTGAGATAATAGAATGGGTTGTAGAGGTGGAATATCAGTTGGAATTTCCACCACAGTTCAATATGATGCATAACACGTTTCATTTATCACAGTTGAAAATGTATCACCTTGATTCTGACCATGTGATCAGATGGGATCACAATGACCTAGAGCCAGATTGTTCATTGGTACATATCCCGGTGAAGTTTTTGGGTGGTAAAGAGAAACTGTCGTATGAAAAAAGAATAATTATAGTGACGGTTTAATGGAAACATGGTTCGATTTGGGAAGATTCTTAGGAACATGAGAATGAAATAAAAGAGAAATGGGAATAAATCATTCATTAAAATGATGGTTTTATACTTTTCAATGATGGAAAGACCAATGGTTGGGGGAATTTAGAACCCACATATTCAATTATGATACCATTAAATATTTTGTGAATATAATGCATAAAGTCATGGTTGGGAGAGTTTGTGGTTTTATTCAAGGAGTTTTGCGGCTAAAGGGAAGGCGCACCGACTGCACTTGATTTGTCTAAACCATGTAGAATATTAGGAGAAATTGTTCATCATTGCATATGTTGGATATTAGCTTCAAAATAGTGGGTGCACAGTTAGGGAGACCATGTGAGGAGGTTGTGAAAGGGTTTTATTAGATAGTAACTAATTCATGGTTAGCATACGGTATGTCAAACAGTACGACTAAAACGTACATAGGGTCAAAGTTAGATCCTTAAAAAGAAGTTATAACATTTTATTTTACTTTATGTTACTTTTTTCCACACTGAACCTAACATGCGGTTATTCCCTCTTGAATATTTTGGAACCTCTCTTATGTGAATTGGAATCAATCTGGAGCTTTACCATGGTGATTAGAAGCGAGACTATTGCGGTATGTCATCGTTCATCTTTGTTATTGTCATGTTTCATTAGATCTACTTCACCCCTCTTCACAGAATCAAATATCAACACTGGTAGTGGGTATATCTATGATTATGGATTCCAAATAATTTTTTATTTGGTCTTGATCTTTATATGGGAAGATATATTAGGTGGTTTTGTGGAATTCTTACATAGTTTCTTGAGTGTTCTTTATCTATCTTTATGTTTCACCAAATGATTGAGGTAGGTGGATTCACCCTTGACTCCTACTATTAGAACTGATTGTAAAGTTTTAAAATTGAATAGCTTGTGCTAAATTGATTGGGAATTATCTCTTTAGAAATTTTAGAAAACCCTCTTTCATGATGGTTTGGTAAATTGTGGAAATATGGAAAATTGGAAATCTTGAATAATGTGCTTTAGATCATTACATTGAAACGTGGATTGTAAAATAGGGATTTTCCAGAATTTTCGGACATAGATTTGATTAAATTACTTTCAATAAAAGTAATGGTTTTGTTTAAATAGAACAATTGGTTGGAATTGTCTTGTTTAATTATTTCCAATAAAAATAATAATATTATTCAAATGGTTGAAAACACATGGATTTGAATTGGTTTTGGCATGGGTTGTGGTGTGTGTTCATAAGAATTTTGATGGATAAGGGCATGAAAGACACCCATCAAAATGTTGGGATGGATATGTACACGAATTACCCCAATCGATGTGGCCCACTAAGTGATGAATAAGTGGAAGGATAGATCAACGCTCAAGAGTATTGGGAGGTCCAGGTTGTATGCATAGTTGGGTGTGTGAAAATGTGTAATGTAATTTTTATACTAAAATGATATTTAGAAATGGGTTTTAAACCTTTTTTGGTTCTTTTTCTAGAAATACGTCTTTCTGGAATGATTGTTAAAATAGAATTTGATTACATATGGTCATAAATGGTTTGGGAACTTGTTTTTATTTAGATAAAAACTATTTTTCAGAAATGTATTGTACAAAATATTTTATTAAAATGTTGGTAACCTTACTATACAAGAGTAAATATTAGGGAAATCATTGGGGGAAATATTCTGATTTTTATACTCGTCCTTGCTTTTTCCGTTTTGTTCTTTTACAGAATCTATCTTCTAGGACATAGGAAAATGTAATGTATCACACGACTTTAGCACCACCTCGTGATACTTGTGTTTTTTGGTGATTGGAACATGGATTGTGTGGAGCATGAAGCCTTGTTTTTTCTTGCATTTTGTTTGTATCTTATCGATGTTTACATTGACATTTGGTTGGATTTTGCTGTAGCTATGTTTAGTTGGTTTGGTTATAACGAAAATGGGAGAGTTTTCTTGGTTTTATCATACATCATATAATGGTTATTAAGTGATATTTTTTTGTTTGTGGTTTATTTTTTAAAGGGTAAATCATCCCCCACATATATTTGAAACCGTTCAGCATTTTTTATCACTCCTTGGCATCTTGGGGAAGTCACTGAAGTCCAATTAATGACTTACTAACCTCTCAATCCAATGGGAATAAGTGGGTCATTACACAAACTCAAAGTTTTTACACAAATACAACCTTAAAAATCCATAATAATCAATGATAAAAATTCTTTTTGGGAACATAGAGCTTCACATTGTTGACCCATTTTAAAACCTTTTAATAAATAACCGGATCCTAGTTAAATCCATATTGTAAATTCTTCAGTAACTCTCAAATTTAGGAATCTAAAGACGTCATACATGACTCAATTCATTAGAGCACTCTCAGGGGGCACCCAAATCTATAATGGGCTCACTTAATGCAACTTTGGTGCACTAAACATATAAACCATATTAGGATCACCCTTTATATTTAATGAAGGTCAACCCATCGTATGAATTTTATCAGGATCACCCATTTTTCATATAATGTTGATGTACCATATTATAAATAAAACATTTTATTATTACATCTTTTTATTATTAAACATTTTGAAAACCCCTTGAACTAAAAAACATCTGGATATACAAATAAAATTTTCCTTAAAAAATGACATTTTAAAAATAAGAAATAGTGCCCATAATAATTAAAATATTTTCATTAAATTATGTATGAAAATTTATAATGAAAATTTCAAATAATTAAATCACTATGATGGTGATAAAATCCTCTCACACTGTATAAGTAAAAAAATGTTCCTTCAATATTTTTTTCAACATTAAAAAATAACCTCATTTTTATAACAAAAAAATAGACTCATTTAAAACAATTTTCAAACATAATAAAAATTATTTTAAACAAACATAACAAAATAGATAATTTGTTTTTAATTTTTTTTTGAATTGTGGACAAGGATGAAAATTAGTGTTTTATAAGAAAATTTTTAAAAATAAATTATAAAAAAATAACTTTACCTCAAGTCAGTATCATTACAAAAATTATCTATATTCTTGAAAAACTTAATTATATTTGTTATTGAATTTCTTGGAAACTATTTTCACATTTATTTTTCCTTCTATATCACTTCCTTCCATGTTATATTCAATAACATTGTCTTTTAATTTCATGTCGGACATTTTGATGATTTTATGTTCAAAAGTAAAAAATGATTTTTGTTGGTTGATTATGGCCAAAAGGAAAATAATCAATTATATACAGAATATAAATCATGAAATAATCATATATTCTATAAATAAATTATAATTTTAACTCTCAATTTCAATTATTTCTATGGAAATTTATCTACGTTACAATCGTTGATATAGTAGGTCATATGTACACATGAGTAATGTTAGTAAATTTCAATGATCATTATAGAAAGAAGATAAATATTATTTTACCTTTCCAAAATGATCATAATATAACATATATAATATTAATTCTTTAAAAATACTAATAAATATCATCTATGTGGTGTGGTGATGAAAAAACAATCACATCGCTTCATGGAGATGGTAGTCCACACATACACACGAATAATGTTATCACACCACTGTGCATGGAAATGTTAGAATGGAAATGATATATTATATTATAATAATGATAAATTTTTAATTAATATGATATATAAGATTTTTTCTATTATTATAATATGTCTTGAGATAATTTGGTGGAAAATGAATTAAATCGGTTCATGATATGGTAGTCCGTTGTACACACGAATGATGATTTCATTTCCCATTTGATGGAAGAAGAGATGGATATTGGCCATGACACTAATATACAAAAATATATGTATATTAGTAATGATTTAGTTTTTATTTTATCATGTTTGAATATGGTTTTAGGGTTTTTATGGATAATCAAAATAGAAATGATCAATTAAAAATGAAACCTCGTCTTCAGATAATCTCTTTTTCTTTACACCATAAGACAACTAGGGATGGTGTTCAAAAAGAAACTTATATAATGAAGTAATGGATCCTAGGATGTTATTATTATTGGTATTTAATAATCAATTTTTTTATATGTGATTAAATGGGAGGAAGAGGTTACCTTTTATAAGAGATGGGAGGGACAGTCATAAGAATTCTCAAAATATGAAATTAATATAAATTAATATTCAATTAAAAATAATTGCAATGTGATTTATTTATAATATAATATGATTATGGTTATAAATAAACTCATATAATAACAATTAGATTATTTTTTCCTATTTCTACCCATAAATCTTGGTTTTACCATTTATTATTTGCTTTAAATCTTAGTGTGACAACCTGGTTTTTTACTCTGGGAGGGTTAATATAAATAATATAAAATTTAAAAAACCCATAAATGAGTTATGGTTAATATTTTAATCAATATACTAATAAATTGGATGAATTTCTGCTTTTGGGTAATTTTATATCATTTAATAAAATATTATTTACTATAAGGTATACATAACGACAACATTTAGAACTATTATTTTTATTAACATGAATAAAATAAAAAAACATTTAAAATTCTAAATAAAATTTTATTATATCAATAAAATTTATTGGTAGTATTATAAATTATTTAATCACATTATTTATCTGAAATTTTATTTATCATATTATTTTAAACCGATTTTATTTCATTTTCTTATTTATTATTTAATTACTACATTAGTATTGTGCCAGATTTTAAGTAAATTTTTTTTCCAATACAAATAAAATATAAATTACTATGATTAAGATAAATATTTTATATTTACAATAATATCTACATTAATATATATTATCTGGATAACACTATAGTAATAATATTATATGTATTAAAAACCAAAGTGTGACATGTTTAATATTTATTTTAATAAAATACTATAATGGTTGTAATCTTATATATGTGGCCAAAAAAGGTTATAATTTAGACCATATGATTATTAGTTTAAATAGACACACACCCAATAAAATTTAGTTATGTTTTTGTGTCAGCTAATAGTTTTATCATTCTATTTCTATCCTAAATTACCAGATTTACCAATTATTATGATAATACATTATTGAAAACATAATTATTAACATTTCCCAGAAATAAAATTTAACTAATTACTAAATATAGAGCCACATATTCAAAATTATGAATCCATTTTAAAACAATAAAAACATGTAAGTTTCATAATTTATTACATATTTAACTACTGAAATACAACGAAAAATAGCTTTTTAGAAAAATTCCTTTTTAAAATATAAAATGTTTTTATACTAAATTAATGTATAAAATCCATTTTTAAAAATATAATTGGATAATATTGAATAAAAATGAAATAATAAAAATTTAGAACTAATCCAAAACATTAAGTAACCATGTAATTACATTAAAATAAAATATATTTTTAAATGAAAATCATTATTTTTTCTCTATTACTTGAAAAAAATATATTTTCATAAAATTATCAATAATTAATCATATGATCATTTGAAAATGAATAATTTAAAAATGAAATTAATTTTTTAAAATATTAAAATTCTCTAATTTAAAATTAATATTTTCAATAAAATATTATAAGAACTATGTTTAATAAAACCTTTTACTCTTTGAAATTATGAATTCCTTAATATTATTATAATAATTATAACTACATAATTCAAGAATGATAGTAAATATTGAATTGATTTAGTCCATTAATAAATTGGTTGTTACAATATCTATATACCAATGGTTTCTATGAAACTAATGTTATTGGTCATATGAATTTATCCTATACCAATGGTCTATTATTACAGTTGGTTTTCCATTATACCAAAGGTTTACTAAAACCATCCATATTGGTTGACTGGATGTATCATATACCAATTTTTTAATAAAACTTTTGGTATATAACATGTTGTATTATAGGTATTTAAAAATAGTTTGAAAACTTTTGGTATATCCTTAATTAATATTTCCAGCAAGCATCACCTCCCAAGCCAGTCAATAACATTATCCATGATTTACCAAAACCATTACACACCCACAAAATAAAACAAGTAAAACAAAATATATAAAATTAAAGAAATATATTTATAAATAGAACTAGTTATAATAAAGAAAAAACATATTCAATTACATTCAGTGATCAAGAATCATTTTGAGCTTCTTTATTAACACACATAAGAAGTATGTGTTTATTGGGATGACTCACTACTTGGGATAATTATATTGAGTTTTATTTTTCTATGTATTAAATGAACGCCTTGGAATTTTACAAATTTTGTTTATGAAAATGGATAAACATATAAAATTTATAATTATGGATACCAGAGATGGATTGATGTTTTGAATAATGGGAGGATTATAGTTCTTATTATCATAGTCACCCACATGTCATCAGTGATTGAGCTCACATATGTTCAAGATGTTTTTTTGTATTTAGTGATTAATTTATATAATTTAAAATCATATTATATTGGATTATATATATATATATATTTATATAAATTTTAGTTCGGGATTTAGGAATGTTATATTAAATTTTGATGTTTTATAATAGATTATATGTTATTTTTAGAGGTTATGTTTCCCAAAATCCTATCAATGTCTCAATGTTGGTCGTAATCCCCTATCCATGTGAATGATGTCTTGGTCAGTTTAGCCAACCAAATTATAGGACATGAAAAATTGGAATATGAGAGATAGATTAGTTGTGGGGATAGAATCATTTCTGTATTTACTGGGGTAATCTATACTAAGGATAAAAGTACTTGTTGTCTCTATAGAGGTCATTGAAAAGGATGTGAAATTTCAAATATTACTAAGTGTGATTCATATTTTTGAATAATTATTTAATCCTTAGCGAGTAAACTGGGATTCTAATGAAGGGATCTGTGAATCATATAGATAAAAAAAAGATTTTATGATTTTATGATTGATATTAATGAAGTTATGGATAGTAAGGGTGCTTCAGACTAGCATAAAATTTAATGAAATCTATGTATATTGCTATGAGTTCATGTTTAAGATAATTTCTTGGATATAGTGTATATGGATTGTCTCAATTAGGATATTTATTTTTGAAAGTATTCTGCGATAGTAAATAATTTTTTTATTTTGTATAAGGAATTTCTTATTGGATACAAGTTTATAAGTAATCTATAATATAATAAAATTAAATAAATTCCATCATATTTGAACTGATCATCTGTGCATATATGATTATAGTATGATTTTTCAATGGTATGTTTGAAAAAATTAATGATTTCATGATTTTTGTAATATACCATTCCTGTCATCATTTGAGTATATTGAATCTACATATTTTAACATAAGAATATTATTTTAAGGGACTATTTTACATAATATTAATTCCAATATTCTAGAGTTGGGTATGAATAAGATTAATGGGAAAGGGAATGATAATATTAAAATAAGATAGGTGAATTCATGTATTATGATATTTTTTTTATTTCTATTGTTGTGGTAATTGAGTTTCTTCATGTGATGTGTTGAATCAGTTTCCTAGATATAGAAATTAAAGATCCCTGGAAGTTTTACTGTTATTATCAAACACATGAAAACTATATTGCATAATTTAGTCATCCAAAGAGATATATCTTGGAAAATTTCTTATAAATGTAGAATTTTTTTAGTGGATGTGTATCTATAAAAATATTCAATCTATAATATATTGAAACATAAGAGATTGAGTACAGTGAACTATTACTATAAACACATCCAAATAAACCCAAATTAGAGGTGACATGAAATCGCTTGGGAAAAACATTCATTTAGGAGGTACAATGAATCCAATAGAATTATAATTCAATCAAAATAATGATTACTCAGAGTTACTACCATATGGAACAAGCTACAACTTAATTAGTATATAAAATCATTATTCATTGATTTTAAATGATGGTTTTATTGTATTTTATTTAAATTTACACTTTCTTAGTGATGTTGGATTTCCATAGTTTCCTATCTCAATAGATTATCTCATTCTTTAATTATTGTTTACATTATTATTATATATATGTTATTTATTATCGCCCATAGATAAAAAATTATACTTCCTTTTTAATGGATGTTAATAGTATATTTTTAGATATTATTAATATTTTTAATTTACATCAATCATACTCAAAAAATATTGTTATATACTAACGTGACATTGTTGGGTAATTTCCATAATGTCTCTTCTACCATCATTTTTTATTCGTGATCACACTTTAAAAATCACATCAGTTACATAATCCATTATATGATAGAAATTATTTATGAATCTATTAAATGTGGTGAAATGGTTGTGGATCAACATATTATAAAAATTTCTCATTTAAATTTAGGTCCTCAGTGTTGGTTTACTCTATTTTGGTTAGATATATTTTTTATTATTTGTATTGATCAGTATAGTGTATACATATAATGTGATTGGTTAAAATTTTCAAAATAGTGATTAATATAACTAAAATCACATATAGATATTAGTTCCCTCATTAAAAAAATTATATTTTTCATTATTATTCATTATGAACCATTTCAATCTATATTTATTGAACTTAATATATATATGTCAAATGTTTTCAATTGAATCCCCAACTGCTTCCATGTACATGAAATTATTTTATATAAATAAATTATAGTGACAATACAAACATAAAATATTTTAGGGGATTAATTTTGAGATCTACCCTACATTATTATGTATTATTATATATAATTATTAAGAATGAAAAATATTTTTAATATAGATTATAAAAAGAATCTTCCATAAATTAGAACCATAACTAGGAATGCATAAACAATTTTATACAATTTTTATAGAAAAAATATTACAAAAATTAAAACTAAAAAAATCATCATTTAGATATTATTCATTCAAAATCTATAATTTACTATTGTTTTTTAAGATATATTGTAGATTTATTCACCATTGGTGACATTATTCTACGGTAAAATTTAATCAATCATTGGTCATAGTTGCTATAATAAATATTTTAGAGTGTTTCATCATTGATTCAATTTTTTTATGAATCAACAATTTTTTTTACTATTTTACACATTATTTGAAACTGGTTTGGGGTTTTTTTATATATTAATAATTCCCTTTGTAAGAACCAATTTTAATGTATCATATGAACATTATAAGTCTCGTTTATTAGGGTTTCAAGGAGAATATGTTATGAAATTTTAGGTAATTTAATAAATAAATTTTTTATCTTCAAAAGATTGAGCCATCGGTTAGTGAAAATAATAAAATATATTGGTACTTTAAATAGTTTAATGTGGAATATGTAGTGGAACCAACAGTTATATCATTATTAGTTATATAATCTTCTTGGACATCTGAAGAAAATTGTTCACTAGGAGTTGAAGAACACTTAAAATATTATCTAGTGACACAAATTGTTAACTTTATCTCTGAGGCACTACTCAAGATATAATTTCTTATTCATACATGGAATAGAGTTGAATGATATTTAAATTTATCATTATTAACTTTTTAAAAAATTAAAAATTATAATATTTCATCTAATTTTATCTATATAATTTTAAAACCAATGTTGGGTAACGTGGATGGGAATTAAATGAAATATTTTAATATGAAAATGGATTTTTTTACTAACCCACAACACATTACCGTTCCATTTTTTGTACAATTTTCATGATTATGATGTTTCTTCAGGACATAAATATTTTACTTCACATGATATTTTTACCAAAAATGATATCTTATGGGTCACAACATATTATAAATCATTCGAAATGGATTATAAAAATAGAACATATATTTTGTAAAATAAAATATATGATAAATTCAATATCACATTAATATTTAATTAAAAATAAAAATTGAAGCGATGAGGACCAATTTCGCGAAATAATTTCAAATGATTTTTTATAGAATAATAGATACGGATACCTAGAAGGATATGTTGAACATGAACAAGAGTCTTTTTTATCAACATTTACGTTTCATTATAAGATTAATTTGATTAATTTGAATAAAAATATACATATTTATTCAATAATATAAATGATAATCATTAAATATAAATTGAAATTGAACATGTAGAAAATGATAATTCATTAGAGTTTATTTTGAGACATATGGTTTGGATATTGAGATAAATTATTTTAACCTATTTAAATTAAAAAATTTCCTTTAAATAGAATTAAATAATGAATAGGGAAATGATTTTGAATATAGGTATGATTTTAAAAAATATGAGCTACATGAAAACAGATTTAAATTTAAGGCTTCATTAATGGGATTTATTTTGAAATTATTTTTTATAGAGTATAAATGAGATCGTTTTTACTGAATTATAATCTTTTGAAAATATGAAGGGCTGATTGTTTTGTGTCTAAAATAAAGACATAATTTTATTTTTTTGTCTAGAATAATGTCTCTTCCACTGTTTTCAATAAATAATTAATTTTCATTTACAATAAAGTTGTTGAATTTAGATTTAAAAAATATATACAACTCACTTTTAAGATTAAAAGATAATATTTTTATAATTCATTAGTCATACATGAGAAAATAATTTTGTTTATGTAACATTTAAAGAATTTTTCAAGATCACAACTTTTTTACATGAACTCCAAATCTATAACTAGAATAATGGAAAAGTTTTATATATTCAATCATTAAGGAAAAGTGGAATTGGCAATGTTTTATCCAAATTATCACTACGAATAATCATTAACCAATATTTATTACACATGATAGATCATTAATGCTCAATATTTTCTTGAACTACCCATTTTAATGGTTGAGGTCATGATGTGAGAAATCATTAAATGTTATCTTATATTAAATATTGTGATAAATGTTATTTTATTTAATTATTCCCATGATTTTAATATATATTTTTCATAAACATGCTCAGTGTATTATGATTAATTATATTAATTCGTGAATAAAGTTTTTATTCATAAAAACAACAATATATGTTATATGTAAATAATATATATATGTGTGTGTGTGTGTATTTAATATGTGTATTTCAATAAATTTAAGATCTTATATCCATTCAATTATATAACCCACTAATAAAATGCAAATGAAAATATACTGGAGGACCACATGATCATCAAGGCCATATGAGAGAGCTAAATCTTCTAGTAGGTTAAAATTGGTCAAATAAGACCATAATATTCAAATGTCTCACCAAAAATATGAGTTATCACAATGTGTAATAAAACAAAACATATATATAATAAATAAGCAATTATTAGGTTTAAATTAATGTTTTATGAATTGGTTTCTGTAACATCCCAAGTAAGTAATGAATAATAGATATTTTTATCTATGCCTATTAATGAATTAGATAGTGTTTTAGAGGCTTAAAATGAAAATAAATCCAATCTTAAGCATGAAATACACTAATACTTTTAAAAGATTATTTTACTTCCTTTTGATGGAAAACCATTTTTAAATCAATCCTTTGACAATTTTATAAGATATTTTTTAAAAAATAAACTTATTCTTTATGATTGGGACATCGAAATTTACTTTGTGTGAATTTTTGGTATTTTTTCGATAAAGTTGATTTTTTAAGGAATAGTAAAAAATGTTGTATTTTAATTCAAAACCATTTTTTAATCTAATATATTTATATGATTATATTATCTTTTGAATTTGTTTTAACGTGAAATTAGAATATATTTTTACCATTTAATCCAATGGTGGTCATTGGAATCAATTTCACTTTGAAATTGGACTTAAACTAGTGTCAATCTTTTGATACTTATTGTTTCATAAAAACACGCTATTTGTCATGACATCGGGAATTAATTTTTAAATTAATTAATGTGACTTATATGATTTGAATTTTGTAAAATAGACATCAGATTTGAATTCAGAATATCAAATATAGCTTATGGTTAAGTTTTGGTATTTTTATGAAAAACTTCAATTTTTGATGAATAGTGAAACCACTAAGTGGTAGTTAAAGAAACTGATTTTTCATTTAAATGAAACATTGTCACTTCTATGATTTTATTATCAAAAATCTGACATACAAGGTTGTCATTATTAAGTAAAATGTGGTTCAATGAGATTAAAATATTTTTTGGTGAATAGTAACTTTTAAGTTCTTAATCGCGATTAGTGGTAATTAGTGTAGTTTAAGGTAAAAATAATGTTTTGATAATACGAAATTACCTAGAAACATGTCCTACCCATATTTTATGTGTCATGGACGACCATGAAAATCCATGGGTCAACTTGGGGACCCCATAGATCCACTTTGGTTGGGAAATGACATAAATAACTTTTTATTTAATGTTAAAGTAAAAATGACACAAACATAAGTTATTTTACTAAAAAACATTTACATGGGGTTATACAATTAATATTTTTGATTATAAATATTTATTGGAAAGATAAAATGATATCCTACATCATAGTATTTTTTTTATAATTTTTAGACTTTATGTAATTTAAATTATTTATGACATCATGATGATGCAGCGATTACCTCATTAATAAGGGATTTAAATTAAATGAAAGGATAATGTAAAATAAATGACCTACACATGTCCAAAACCTCTTGGATGGGTATATTTAGAACCCTTTTCACCTTAACATTTAATTATATCATTGTGTGTCCTTTTGAATCCTAAAATCATTTTCAAATAAAGTAATATTTCTTTACTTTCCAAGAGTGCCCCTCCTCTCCTCTTATAAAAGGCCCCCACCTCTACCTCCTTACCCACACTCCCAATGCCTTTGGCTCGGCCAAACCCTGCCCATTTTGTCTCTCCAATTCCCTATATTACTCCTTGAAGCCTCACTTTGGAAAGAAGTCTTCCCAAGGAAGCGTTTGAGCTCAAACCAAAGGGATTTACCCGATTTTAAGGTAATGTATTCACTTGAGTACTTTTGTTTTATTTTGCTTCTCCAACCCCATAAACTCGTTTAATTCATTACTTTTGTAACAAATACAGTATCTTCAATATACTAGGATTTTGTTATAAGATGGATTCGAGCTACACTTACACACACCTACATCTAATGGTTAAAGAACATACTATTTCCGTGGATGGTGAATTTCTGCCTCCCGAAACGATGATTGTTCAACATTCTTTTAACACCTTAAAAGGTGTCCATTAAGATTAAACTATATTTATATATGATATATAATATGTTTATGTTTTCCTTAAGCTTATGTATTTTTCATTTTGTTCATACCTATATGGTTTCCATCAGGGGTAAACGCGATATCTTCATTTAAGGAAGTGCGGACTACCGCCCCCTCAAAGTGATTTGATTCGTTAAATACCATACGTGGGAGGTATAAAGTATGGAGTTATGATATTATATCTGATATTACAATGGAATTCTAATATACCTTCATATCATTATGATTCCATTCTATAAAATACGAAATAGAAATGAAAGTAGCATTCATGGGTACGTACGGCTTACCGTCTCTATGAACGGTGCATTTCACTTCTTACCTCTAAATGAATATGTATTGTTATAAATGAATTTATATACTAGATATATATGATATATATGATATATACATCATTATTATAATTCTGGATATAATGGATACATGAACAACTTCTAATTATAAAGGGTTTATTTTTGACTCAAGTACCAATGATCGTTAAAACGACCGTTATTAACTTAAATAATTACATAGTGTTCATGACATGGAAATAAGTGATGTAAAAGGAATAATGAAATTGAAAAAGGTTCTTAAGCAATTAGAAATTAACTCAGGTTTATTATTCAGGACATTAAATAATGATCGAGTCAAGTCGGACCCGAGGTATGGGACTTCGTCTCAATCTCCTTTCATTGAGGCATACTTTGTTTTATACAAACCTTCTTTTATATGGTGTATAAAACCCTTTGACTTTTACATTTATCCAAAAGGAATGTTTTTTATATGAAGAGTTTTACTAAATGACAAAAGGGAATGTTTTTTCATACGTATGCGGTGACAACGACTTCTCCGCCGCCGTGACCATTATTTGAGTTTTAGCTTCCTCTAAAAGTCATACATTTTTTTCAAAATAAAAATAAATACCATGTTTTACTTTTATTTTATTTTGGTATTGAAAATGGTTTTCATAATGTTTTTATATCAATGTGTTGTATTGAAATCTTGTGATTGAATGGTGGAAATGTTATGTTTCCTTTATGCATGTTTTATGTGATACGATTATGTTGAGCTTCTTGGGCATTATTATGAAGACGGGTGGTTTCATGATAAACTAAGGGCGGGTGAGCCCGATATAGCTCTCCAATGCATTGGGTAACGCGAAGGAGTGAACCTTTAAGGTTTCTCCGAAGAGATTTAGGGAATATACTGTGATGGGTATTCCAAACGTAACCAAGAGGGTTACTCCCTACATAAGAATGTTATGAATGCCTCAAGTTACCTTTATGTCTTTTGATTTCTATGATTTATTCATGATTTGATGAGGTATGTTAAAGTGATTATTTTTTATGGGTAATGTATGATTTCATTCTTATGTATATATGTACCCATGTTTCCTTTCCATATTTTTATATCCCTTACTGAGCTTTTTATGTTCATCCCAAGTTTTTTGAAATGTTTTTCACAGGTCAAGGGAATGGTACAAGATATGATGATAGTGTCAAGGAAGTGTCAAGAAAGAATCCATTTTTTATTTTAAATATGTTCCATTGATGGGAAAAAATGAATACTATCTTTATGTAACCACTTTGTTTAAATGTGGAATGTAATGCTAGTTTTATGATCTATGTCTCTAAAACTCTAAACCTGAAAAGATCCTGAATGTGTAATCATGTAATAACTCAAGATTAAGTAAGGTTTAAGGATGGGGCCTTATAGTTGGTATCATAGGTCGGTTTAGATAACTTTAGGGGTTAGAATTCTATTAAATGATTATCCAAAAATATTTTTTTATGGTCAAATTGAAATGATATAGCATTTGAAGATTACCATGTTGCTTCATCTAAGACATGTTTGTTCAGAATGGTTTTCCACAGAGGAAACAGGGAAGCAGTGCTAGCAAGGCATACAGAAGGAAATAACCTTTCGAATCAGCATCCTGAGATGGTTGGAATTGGAACTAAACAGTTTGTTGCAGTAATGGCGCAGTTGACTCAAGCGATAAATGGTGGTGGTATCCTTGCACGAGATCAGCCAGATCAACCGCATAGGAACATGTCAGTGGTGGAACATTTCATGAGGCAAAATCCCCCATCATTCAGAGGAGCATCTAACCCTGTTCTAGCGGAAGGGTGGATTAAAGAACTAGATAAGATTTTCGATGTCATGGGGTGTTCAGACAATCAAAAGGATAGTCTTGCTATTTACCGTTTGGAGGGTGAAGCAGATCAGTGGTGGTCGATGGTTAAAAATATCAGGGACGCTGATGAGATTGATGCTCTTGACTGGGATGAATTCAAAGGTATGTTTCTTGAAAAGTATTTTCCTAAGGCTGGACGACTTAGGATGGAAAATCAATTCTTGGAATTGAGGCAAGAGGAAGACTCAGTGGCTGCTTATGAAGAGAGGTTCACACGATTGGCAAGGTATGCTCTAAATTTTATCTGAGACCTTGATAGTAAAATAAATCATTTTTACTCAGGATTAAAGCCAAAATATCGAAGGGCATTAGCTTCTCGTGAGTTTAAATGTTATGAAAAGCTTGTTCGATGTGCCAAGAAGGCGGAAATGGAGTTTACCGATGATCAAGTGTTCTATAACAACCAACAGAAGAAGAGACCGTGGTGGCAGGAGAAAGGTAAGAATTATTCAAAAAAGTCTGATGGTAAGAAAACGAAGTTTCCAGTTTGTGATAAATGTTGCAAAAGGCATGCTGGGGAATGTATTCTGAATTCTGGAAAGTGCTACCGATGTGGTAAGATGGGACATAAAGCTCGTGATTGCACTGAAAAAGATCAAGGTGAAGGTAAGACCAAATTTGATTTACAGTTAGTGAAATGTTTTAAGTGCAATGAGATGGGTCACTATGCAAATGAGTGTCCGACAAAGACCTTGAGTGATGGAAAGCTGTTAGACTAAAATAAGAAAGGGGTGGTGAAATCCTTTGCAACTACTTCAGTAGATGTCGGGCTGTCAAATGAAGTTGTATCAGGTACTTTGTTTTTTTTTCAGATTATGCCAGTGTGTTGTTTGATTTGGGGTCTACACAATCTTTCATCTCTGAAACCTTTTCTAGTAAAATGGGAATGCCATCTGAAGAAATGACTTCTGAACATGTGGTGAAAACACCTGGGGGAAATGTTGAGGAAAAAAGAATTTATAAGAATCTTCCTATCCTTATCTGTGGAAATAACCTACTTGCAAACCTTATTGTTCTACCTCTAGTAGAGTTTTATGTTATCCTGGCTATGGATTGGCTCCCTATTTAGCATGCTAAGATTGACTGTAGAGATAAAGAAGTTTCTTCTCAGAAAGACTTTCAGTTTGTGTACAATAATGAACCCTTACTGTTGATAACATATCAAGAGGCCGAGAAACTTGTAAAAGATGGAAGTGAATGTTACCTTACACATATTGTTGAAAACAAGGGAACTGTTCAGATTAATGATGTGCTAGTGGTAAATGAGTATCCTGATGTTTTTCCTGATGAGTTTCCTGGAATAATACCAGATCGAGAAGTTGAATTTACTATTGACTTAGTTCCTGATTCTAAGACAATTTCAAAACCCCCTTATCGAATGGCTCAAGTTGAACTTTTAGAGTTAAAGAAACAATTGCAAGAGTTATTAGATAAAGGATTCATTCGACCTGGAACATCACCATGGGGTGATCCTGCCTTGTTTGTTAAAAAGAAAGATGGTTCTATGAGACATTGCATTGATTATATAGCCTTGAATAACATCACCATTAAGAACAAATATCCTTTGCCTCATATCGATGATTTGTTTGATCAGCTCCAGGGAGCTCAGTATTTTTCATAGATTGACCTGAGATCGGGGTACCATCAGCTGAAGGTAAAGGAAGCAGGTGTTCCGAAGACCGCGTTCTGTACAAGATATGGCCATTATGAATTTGTAGTAATGCCTTTTGGGATAACCAATGCACCTGCTCTATTCATGGACTTAATGAATAAAATTTTCCACGAGTTATTGGATAAGTTTGTGGTGATTTTCATTGATGATATTTTGGTGTTTTCTAAAAGAAAAGAGGAGCATGAAATACATTTAAGGGTTATCTTGCAAACCTTAAAAGAAAAGAAACTGTATGGATAATTCAGCAAGTGTGAGTTTTGGTTGCAACAAATCTCTTTCCTTGGTCATATTGTTTCTAAAGATGGGATAACCATTGATCCTGAAAAAACAAAGGTTTTTGAAGAATGGCCAAGACCCACAAATGAAACAGTGATTCGTAGTTTCCTTGGTTTGGAAGGCTATTACTGAAGGTTTGTTAGAAATTTTTCACGGTTATCTAGTCCAATGACTAAGCTAACTCGGAAGGGTGTTAAGTTTATCTTGACAAAAGAATGTGATTATTGTTTTCAGGAATTGAAAAGAAGATTGGGGAATGCTCATGTTTTAGCACTACCTTCGAGGAATGGGGAGTTTGTTATATACAGTGATGCTTCATTGAAAGGACTTGGTTGTGTCCTAATGCAGAATGATCAGGTAATTGCTTATGCTTCACGTCAGTTGAAAACTCATGAAGTAAATTACCCTACACATGATTTGGAATTAGCTGCTGTTGTTTTCGCTTTAAAAATTTGGAGGCATCATTTGTATGGAGTAAAGTTTGAAATATATATTGATCATAAAAGTTTAAAATATATATTCACTCAGAAAGAATTGAACATGAGACAAAGAGGATGTTTAGAATTAATCAAGGATTATGATTGTACAATTAATTACCATCCAGGAAAAGAAAATAAAGTGGCTGATGATTTGAGTCGAAAAAGTAATGCTTCATTAACAATGTTGCGTTTGGAACATGATCCTTTGGTTAAGGATTTGATGGACTTTGGCATAGAAGTTGTTGGTGCAGGATGTTCTTCTGTTTTGTTTCAGGTATCAGTGAAATCTTCTTTATGAGACAGAATCAAGCAAGCACAGAAGCAAGACAGTGAGTTGCAGAAAAAGGTAGAGCTGGTTCAGAAAGTTAAGTTGCCTGAATTCAACATTGATAATGATTCCGTTCTGAGATTTGGGAAGAGATTATGTGTGCCTTGTGATTCACATTTGAAGAGAGAGATAGTTGTTATGTGAAGATCATAGTTCTACGTTTTCAATTCATCCTGGCAGTACTAAGATTTACAGCGACCTACAGGAGTATTACTGGTGGGATGGAATGAAAATAGATATTGCTGATTTTAGTGTGAAGTGTTTGACTTGTCATCAGGTTAAATCAGAGCGTAAGTTACCGAAAGGGATGCTTCATCCTTTACCAGTGCCAGAATGGAAATGAGATAATATATCCATGGACTTTGTTGTGGGATTACCGAAGACATCTCGAGGTAATAATGCAATCTGGGTTATTGTTGATCGGTTGACCAAATCTGCTCATTTCCTTGCGATACGATATACTTTTTCCCTAGATCAACTTTCTCGTTTGTATATTAAAGAGATAGTCAGGTTACATGGAGTTCCTCTCTCCATTGTATCTGATCGTGATCCCAGGTTCACTTCTAACTTTTGGAAAGGCCTTCAGAAGTCGTTGGGTACTGAATTAAATTTTAGTACATCTTTTCATCCTCAATCAGATGGGCAGTCGGAACGAACAATTCAGACCTTGGAGGATATGCTATGAGCTTGTTCGATGGATTATCAGGGAATTTGGGACCAACATCTTTGTTTGGTTGAATTTTCATATAATAACAATTTTCATTCTAGTATACAGATGGCACCATTTCAGGCATTATATGGGAAGCGGTGTCGAACTCCATCTTTCTGGGATGAAGTGGGTGAAAGGAAGTTTATGGGACCAGAATTGGTAGAATAGTTGGAAGAAAAAGTTCAGCTGATACAGAAACACATGAGAACAGCTCATAGTAGGCAGAAGAGTTATGCGGACAACATGAGGAAGGATCTCTCTTTTGAGGTAGGTGATCATGTTTTTCTCAAAGTATCACCATGGAAAATTGTGATGCGATTTGGTAAGAAAGGAATGCTGAGTCCACAGTTCATTGGACCATATGAAATTCTGGAGAAAGTTGGATCAGTTGCTTACCGAGTGGCCTTACCTCCGAGTTTATCTCAGGCACACAATGTTTTTCATGTTTCTATGTTGAGAAAGTACATGCCAGATCCATCTCATGTTTTGAGTCCAGAGGTAGTTCATCTGGAAGAGAACATATCATATGAGGAAAAACCGGTCCAAATTCTTTACCACAGGGAGCAATTGTTACGGAATAAGGTGATTAATCAGGTAAAGGTTTTATGGAAAAACCACATGATGGAAGAGGCAACATGGGAATCTGAAAATACAATGAGGGATAAGTACCCCCATTTATTTGATAAGTAAATAAATTGCGGGGATGAAATTTTCTAAATGGGGGAAGGATGTAACATCCGAAGTAAGTAATGAATAATAGATATTTTTATCTATGCCTCTTAATGAATTAGATAGTGTTTTAGAGGCTTAAAATGAAAATAAATCCACTCTTAAGCATGAAATACACTAATATTTTTAAAAGATTGTTTTATTGCATTTTGATGGCAAACCGTTTTTAAATCAATATTTTGACAATTTTATAAGATATGTTTGTCAAAATCAACTTATTATTTATTATTGGGACATCAAAATTTACTTTGTGTGATTTTTTTTGTATTTTTTTGATAAAGTTCATTTTTTAAGGAATAGTGAAAAATGTTGTATTTTAATTCAAAACCTCTTTTTAATATAATTTATTTATATGATTAGATTATCTTTTGAATTGGTTTTAAAGTGAAATTAGAATATATTTTTACCATTTAATCCAATGGTGGTTATTGGAATCAATTTCACTTTGAAATTTGACTTAAACTAGTGTCAATCTTTTGATACTTATTGTTTCATAAAAACACGTTATTTGTCATGTCAGTGGGAATTAATTATTAAATTAATTAATGTGACTTATATTATTTGAATTTTTTAAAGTAGACATCATTTTTGAATTCATAATATCAAATATATCTTAGGGTGAAGTTTTGTTATTTTTCTGAAAAACATCAATTTTTGATGAATAGTGAAACCACTAAGTGGTAGTTAAAGAAACTGATTTTTCATTTAAATGAAACTTTGTCACTTCTGTTATTTGATTTTCAAAATCCTTCATACATGGTTGTCATTAAGAAGTAAAATGTGGTTCAATGAGATTAAAATAATTTTTTGGTGAATAGTAACTTTTAAGTTCTTAATCACGATTAGTGGTAATTAGTGTAGTTTAAGGTAAAAATAACGATTTAATAATATGAAATGACCTAGACACATGTCTTAACCTCATTGGATGTGTCATGGACGACCAAGACAATCCATGGGTCAACTTGGGGACCCCATGAAGCCACTTTGTTTGGGAAATGACATAAATAACTTTTTATTTAATGTTAAATTAAAAATGACACAAACATATTATATTTTAATAAAACAATTTTTACATGGGGTTATACAATTCATATTTTTGATTATAAATATTCATTGGAAAGATAAAAATATTTCCTACATCATAGTATTTTTTTTTATAATTTTTAGACTTTAAATAAATTAAATTATTTATGACATCATGATGAAATAGCGATTACCTCATTAATAAAGGATTTAAATTAAATGAAAGGATAATGTAAAATCAATGACCTACACATGTCCAAAACCTATTGTATGGGTATATTTCGAACCCATATCACCTTAAACTCTAATTATATCAATCTGGGACCTTTTTAATTCGAAAATAATTTTCAAATAAAGTAACATTTCTTTACATTCCAAGAGTGCCCCTCCTCTCCTCTTATAAAAGGCCCCCACCTCTACCTCCTTACCCACACTCCCAAAGCCTTTGGCTCGGCCAAACCCTGCCCATTTTGTCTCTACACTTCCCTCTCTTACTCATTGAAGCCTCACATTGGGAAGAAGTCTTCCCAAGTAAGCCTTTGAGCTCAAACCAAATGGAGTTACCCGATTTTAAGGTAATGTATTCACTTGAGTCCTTTTGTTTTATTTTCTTATCCAACCCCATAAACTCTTTTTATTCATTTATTTTGTAACAAATACATTATATTCAATATACTATGATGTTTTTATAAGAAGTAATCGAGCTACACTTACACACACCTACATCTAATGGTTAAAGAACATACTGTTTCCGTGGATGGCGAATTTCTGCCTCGCGAAACGATGATTGTTCAACATTAATTTAACACCTTAAAAGGTGGCCATTAAGATGACAATATATTTATATATGATATATAATATGTTTATTATTTCCTTAAGCTTCTGTATTTTTCATTTTGTTCATACCTTTATGGTTTCCATTATGGGTAAACACGATATCTTCATTTAAGGAAGTGCGGACTACCTCCCCCTCAAAGTGATTTGATTCGTTAAATACCATATGTGGGACGTATAAAGGATGGAGTTATGATATTATATCTGATATTACACTGGAATTATAATATACCTTTATATCATTATGATTCCATTCTATAAAATACGAAATAGAAATGAAAGTAGCGTTCATGCGTACGTACGACTTACCGTCTCCTTGAATGATGCATTTCAGTTCTTACCTCTAAATGAATATGTAATATTATAAATGAATGTATATACTAGATATATATGATATATACATCATGATTATAATTCTGTATATAATGGATAATGAACAACTTGTAATTATAAAGGGTTTATTTTTGACTCAAGTACCAATGATCATTAAAACGACCATTATTAACTTAAATAATTACATAGTGTTCATGACAGGGCAATAAGTGATATAAAAGGAATAATGAACTTGAAAAAGGTTCTTAAGCAAGTAGAAATTAACTCAGGTTTATTATTCATGACATTAAAGAACGACCGAGTCAAGTCGGACCCGTGGTATGGGACTTCGTCTCAATCTCCTTTCATTGAGGCATATTTTGTTTTATACACAACCTTTTTTTACACGATGTATAAACCCCTTTGACTTTTACATTTATACAAAAGGAAACTTTTTTATACGAATAATTTTACTAAACGAAAAAAGGGAATGTTTTGTTGT
Source organism: Viscum album (assembly GCA_963277665.1). Lineage (NCBI taxonomy): Eukaryota > Viridiplantae > Streptophyta > Magnoliopsida > Santalales > Viscaceae > Viscum > Viscum album. The sequence continues at coordinate 1,025,312,730 of OY728141.1, read as the reverse complement.
ACGTATGCGGCGACAACGACTTCTCCGCCGCCATGACCATTATTTGAGTTTCGGCTTCCTCTACAAGTCATACATTTTTTTAAAAGAAAAATAAATACCATGTTTTACATTTCTTTTATTTTGGTATTGAAAATGGGTTTCATAATGTTTTTGTATCAATGTGTGCTATTGATATCTTGTGATTGAAAGGTGGAAATGTTATGTTTCCTTTATGCATGTTTTATGTGATACGATTATGTTGAGGTTCTTGGGCATTATTATGAAGACGGGTGGTTCCGTGATAAAATAAGGGCGGGGGAGCCCGATATAGCTCTCCAATGCATTGGGTAACGCGAAGGAGTGAAACGTTAAGGTTTCTCTGAATAGATTTAGGGAATATACTGTGATGGGTATTCCAAACGTAAGCAAGAGGGTTACTCCCTACGTAAGAATGTTATGAATGCCTCAAGTTACCTTTATGTCTTATGATTTCTATGATTTATTCATGATTTGATGAGGTATGATAAAGTGCTTATGTTTTCTGGGTAAAGTATGATTTCATTCTTATGTATATATGTACCCATGTTTCCTTTCCATATTTTTATATCCCTTACTGAGCTTTTTATGCCCATCCCAAGTTTTTTTGAAATGTTTTTCACAGGTCAAGGGAAAGGTACATGATATGATGATAGTGTCAAGGAAGTGTCAAGAAAGAATCCATGTTTTATTTTAAATATGTTTATTTTATGGGAAAAAATGAATACTATCTTTATGTAACCACTTTGTTTAAATGTGGACTGTAATGAAAGTTTTATGATCTAATTATCTAAAACTCTAAACATGAAAGGATCCTCAATGTGTAATCTTATAATAACTCATGATTAAGTAAGGTTTAAGGCTGGGTCCTTATAGTTTCATACAATATAAACATACTTATTTTATACATGAACTCCTTGAGACTCATTTTTAGAAATCCATGAAAACGAGTATAATGGTTTGCACTAAAATCAATGTCTACCAGTTCAAATCAATTACAAGAACATGAATATTTAAAGAAACCAAAAAATTATATATCATGAAATTGTGTGTGAGAAGTTGTAGATTATATAGATGTATGGAGTAACGGAATAAAATAATAATCAAAAATCATATCTCATATGTAATATATTAACATATTTAATCAAAACAAAACATTGTTCCATGAATCTGGAAGAATATTTTCATAAAAAATCTAGGTTAGTCTCTTATATGTAGAAACAATGAAGATAAATCATGGAAGAAGATATGAAAATTTTGGAACTCACCAATTATATGTTGTATACAAATGGAATGAGAACATAAACTATGGATGGATGACCATAGATGGGGGTCAAAATGAGACACTACTAATAGGGTTCTAGATGGGTGTCAGGTGGTAGGAGGTGGATTCCATGTGATAGCATTTGGGAGGATGTATGTGCCAATAGTTTTTAAAATCTATTGGTATAAAAAAATATACCAAAAGTTTCACTAAACTATTGGTATAACATTATTATATGGAACTATATACCAACTATTTTAAAAAACATTTGTATAATAGTATATTTATCAATTGTTTCCATGAACTGTAAATATAGAATTTGAAAATATAAATCTATAAAAAATATTTTGATTAAACTATTAATAAATGGTATGTTTAAGGAGCCTATACTATAGGTTTTACAAAACCATTGGTGTAACCTATGTATAAACAACCTATGTCGATGGTTATGTCAAAACTGTTTGTATAGGACCATGGGTATAAGACCAATTTATAGTATGGATGAATCCAAAGATTATGTAATTGTGAAAATCTCATGGATAATAATAATTTAATTCTTAATGTGGGAAAATATTAATTATTGGATTTTATGATTCCATGCATCATGAGAGCCATACTGTCAAAATCGTTCACAAGACTGTTTAAAACTATAGGTAGAAACCCATTTAATTATAACATAATGATTAGCCTCATGAGAATACTAATGAATTGGGGGGATATATAATTCTAGGCCCCACTATTCAATGTATGTAAAAAGCATTCCAAATATTTTAAATAATTGAATTAATTGATGAATAATGTACATTATCATCAAATATCTTTATTGAGTAAAAGATAAGAATTTATAAATATTTATATTGATAAAAATAACTTTTAATATTTAACACCATATGTAGAAATGATATATTTTTTAATAAAAAAACATATCCATTATAAATAACACTAATATTTATGTGAAATTTAATGTCTAGTGATCACTAGAAATTAAACATTCAAGGGAAATTTAATGACTATAAAATGTGATTCAGGAAAGAGATTTTCAATACTTTTTTAGTCAAAAAAATCAAAACCCATTCATAGAATGAATAATTAAGTTATCAATAAAACATATCTCAATTGTAGTATAAGTAAATGAAATGGATGATTTAATTGATGAATTGAAATCCCACAAAATAATCATTGAAAAACTTCTTGAAAACTATGTTCTTTTCATATTGTAAATCAGAAAATAAAAAGAAATGTTCAAAAAGAATTTTGAAAATAAAACCAATTAAAAATAACATTTGAAACCTGTAAAATAATATTTAAAACATTGAGTGGTCATGAAGGTAAAAAATTTCCTACATGTTTTACACAATAAACCAAATATTCCATTCACATTTTCAGTAAAATCCAAACTGACCTTATTTTAAAAAATTCAAGAAGATTAATTTGAATTTTTTTAAATGTAAAATATGGGTAAAAGGTTATATAATATATAAATTAGAGAAATATAAAAAAAATGTATTTTTTTAAAAAATGGTTAGGGATGAAAAATTATGTTCGACTGAAGAGAAAATGAAGTTTGATTTTCTTTAAAATAATTCTAAAAAATTTTATTTACCAATGTGAGGAAAATGGTATGTAACAAAACATGTTTAGAACCAAGGTAAATTTAGAAGGGAATTAGAATATTGGTCTTTATTAGATGATCTGTTATTTTATCCAAGATTCAAAATATAATATTGAGAGTTATAACACTTACTAGAGTTTTTCTAGAATTAGTAAAAAACCAAAGAGGTGTCTCATGTGATTTATTGAGGTTAAAGAGCACTGGGCCCATGAAAATATTATTTTTCATGTCATGGTAAGGGAACATGGTTTTTTTGAAATAATGTGGCCCACTAGTGAAAACTGTCTGGCTACTACATGTGAGTAGTAATGAACCACACAGTCTGTTCATGGTTTCCCATCAAATGTGCATATCCCCCAAATTTAGTGGAATTTGGGATGTGTGTGTACATTTTTTAGTCGAAAACTGGTTCATGATTGGTTAAACTATGTGACACAACCATTTAGGGTTAGGGTTCCAAAGAAACAGAAGCTACATTATTGGTGCATGGTTTTCCCAACTGTGTAGCCAAACTGTGTGACCATGATTTTTGAGTGAAATCATATTTTTTCCCTTAATGGATTAAATGTTTTAACTCTATACTTTCACCTATTCCGATATATTTGTGGATCTCCTCTATTTCATTCATGGAGCTCCAACTTCCCTAACACAATGATTGAAATATCTCCTCTTTTTGGATGTTATAATCAATCATCTTCATCCACTTTTAATCAACATTGTTAAAATCGTAATTCCCTTTGAGACCTGTCCTGGTTTCACAACCTATCTGTTGTTATATTTTTGTGAAAATAAATTCATCATTTTTTAGAGTGGATGTCCATTTCATTTATTATTTCAATCCAAAATGAATCAACCCTTGATATTAGATGATTATAGATTCCAACGAACAAGGTAGGTGGTCTATGAAATTTTCTAAAATTTTATGTTGAATTTTAAAGGTTCATGTATTGCCACATGCTGACCATTTTCTATGAATCACCCTAATATTATTTTCTTATTTTGGATATGAAAAATTCACTCTATTATACCCCTAAAGATTTTGTAATAATATAAAGGATGTTGAAACCAATATTGGATAACCCTTGGGTGTTCCCACTAGAATTTTCCCATTACAATTAATTAATTAAAATTCCATATCACATCTTAAGTGTTTATATTTGGTTGTAAATTAAATTTCCTTGTTTATATATGTTTTTATTGAACCAAAGGCGCCATAAATGTAATTAGACCAACTTATAAATGGAATTTCTCCATATAAATATTTTCATAATTAATTATATCACCAACTAAGATCCTTGTTGATCCTTGTAGTTTTTTCTCTTGGATGGTGTCTTTTGAAAATGATTCTTTTGGTGAATTTAATTATTCCTCTTGAATGTGATGTTTAATTTTACTAAATGAATTGGTTTTTAAGTAATGAAATTTTTAATAATAAAACCTCTCAGATTTGGTGTGTTGTCTTCAAAACTAAAAAGTAGTGATCAATGATTTTATTCCTATTTGGCTTTACTGAATTAGTGTTTTATATTAATTATTTTCGTTATTAATTATGTGTAATTCTTAATAAATTTCATATAATTATATTCATAAATGGATTGAATAAAGGGGAATGTCTTTCATTGTGAAGAAAGTTTTTAATGACTAACCACCAACTATGTGGGTTTTGATGAATTGAATTGATAAGGACATTACTTGATAAATTAAATGGTTTGATTAATTTTAATGAATTAAATGTATTAAATGTAATTAATTATAATATGTGGAAAGGACATGTTGATCATTTCATGCTTTTGTACATTATATTAATTGAATTGTAATGACCTTTGTTATAAATAGTCTTGGTAAATGTGAATCATGAGAGGAAATGACTCATGGATATTATAATAAATATGGTTATTCCATTTTTTTGGGATGTGTTATGATGTTAAGGGTTATATTAAATATGATAGTATCATGTTCTCTAACAGTAGAAGTTGATAATGATGACTCATGCCATTGAAATTGTTTGGACGATGGTCATGGCGCCCCACCTCCCATGTTTAAAGTTATAGATTGTTGATACACTCAAAAGATTGATTAAAAAATATGACATCACCAAATATTTATGATATTCAGGGAATTTACCCTTTTTACTAGAGTGTATAGGTTTATTTAGACTAGTCATGGATGATAGAGTCATAAACCGTTATAGATAGCACTAATAATTCCAGATATATAGCCACCTACATCTACATTTACTAGGTCGAAATAAGTTGATGAAATATAAAACTATACTATGTATATATTATTAGTATATACATACGGTTACTGATAAAAAATCATTAATACCATGATCCGAAGTAGGTAGAGTCATCCAGGTGCCCTATTTGAACATAAACTGACTGATATTCATTTATGATCATAGTTTATTATTCATTATATGTGTAAACTTCATTAACTTATATACATGGATTGGATTTAGGTGTAGAAACCATTGGTGGTGGATTACTAGGATTTAATCTAACACTCAACTCGGGCTTCCATTGCACTGGGTTCCTGAAAAAATATCATGTTTACAGGATCATTGGCGATTTCTTATATTTAATGCTTGTACTTGGGAGTTAGGAGAAGGTGGCTAAGAAGCAGATCATGATGATCATGGAGATCACACTTGGTTCTGTTTATTATTTTCATTATTTGTGTACACTACTATGTAATGTTTCCTTCTATATGTATAATATTTTAGTTATGTGTCATCTAGAGAAGAATTAATTGTTGTATATTGGTATTGGTCATTTATATTTAGTTTATATTTTTCTTCCACTTATATGTATTTAATTTATTAATACTTCTTCTATTATTTATTTATTTATTATATCATTGTGAAACTCTGATATTAGGTTATATTCTTCAAATTATAACCTCGTAATACCCTCATTGCTGGTCGAAAACCAATGGTGTATGGGTAGGCACACTTGAGGATTTCATCTACCAGTTTACTGTTCAGTCTAGATGAGATGTTAAACATTTGTATTAAAGAATTTTTTTCCTTTCCCTTTGTCTTACTAGTTGGGTATAGTAGTTTAGATACTAGGAATGTTTTTGTCTTATTAAATTGTCATGCCTAAGAGTGATCAAACCATGTATGTTGAAAAACCAAAGTGGATAGGGATGATATTGTTGTTTTTGTTGTCTGATATTGCAATTTATTAGGATTTTACCTTGAATGATTGGTGTAAATAACACCTTTAATTGAGTTATGAAATTTAGGATATCATTCCCTAGAATGGAAAGGAAAGGAAGTAAAATATACCCTCATCATTATAGGCATATAGATATTCACATTCCATTCCATGTAGTTTTATTTTTATGATACCTTGTGATTGTGATAATGTGACTTGTGTGTATATATTATTGAATATAATATACCATGTTATGTATTTGTAGTTATATAATTTATTTTTCTTTATCATGCTTTCATAAATAACATTCTGGGTTATTTATTTATCATGTTAATGTTTTTTCATGACCATGTAATTATATATCGCGTTGAAATATTAGTTTATATGTGTAATATATGTATCAGACAACAGATCTTTTTATCACGCATCTGTATGCTTAATTCTTGTGATAACATTCCTAGTTTTTTGGTTGATTTATAATGGGTTGCATTATAAATTAATTTTGGTTGTGATTAAATGGGAACCTATTTTCTATTGTAAGGCATATGAGAGACTTATAATTTGGGAAGGGTAACATGTATACTCAATCCATCATTTGAGTTTTTTTTATATATCTAATTATGTTTGTTAAAATGTAAAATCTGGTACAGTTGAAATTTTAACGTGAATTAGTTTTAATTAGATGGGAGCTAGTCTATGGTCTATAAAGTGGGAAAGCACTTTATAGAGAATAAAATGCTGACCCATATAATAAAACCATTTTATATAATCTTGATATTCTCTACAATGATTAGAAATGTAAAATATATTAATTTTTTATCTGAAATGAACTCATTTCTTAGTGACCTCCTACATTACTTGATGCTAATAATTTTGTTACGATATTTAATCATATCAGATAAAAAATATTAAGGATAATTTAAAAATTTATCATTTTTATTTTCACGTATATAAATGTTTGTGACTCCACAAAAATTGCATGAAAATCTATGTGGTTAAATTCCAAAATGAACAACTAGACCCAATTAGGCCAGTAGGGGCATGCTTCTTATTAGATAACCCTCTACTGGTGTTTTGAAACTTTTAAATTAATAAAATTCAATTGTGTTTTATTATAATGAACCTAGGTTAGCTTAGTAGGACCCTCATAGGCCACCTTATATTTTAACAAGTGATTTTATTTTATAATTGGTCCATGATATTCTATTTTTAATAGTTTAAATGTTTAATAATTTAATGTGAATCAATTTTATAGCTTAAAATTTAACTTCAAGTGGTATCCTTAGATTAAATCATCATGTAAGTTTAGTTTCAATATCACTATAGGTAGCCTTATAATGGAATCATAAGTGTTTTCTATAGGCATTTTTTTCTCTTATAAAGGTAATAAATGATAGAATTAGGGCCAAGTGAGATTTTTTCGGCATTAACTAGTGATATGGTCGATGCTTATACTTTTGTTATGTTCTTTCATGAGATAGTTAGAACCTTTAAAGACGAAATTAATTTCTAAATGATGTGAAATTTCAGACGTATGGTACCGTTCAGGTGCTGTTGTCCCTAGTATGAATCTTAAATTTTGAATGAATCATTTGTTTGGATGGGTTGTCATGGTGTCCTTGACCCTTATTATAGACATGAGAATTAGGCAATGTTCAGGTTCAACAGGCCTGAAATACCCATTGAAAGGACATATGCTTAGTAGGTCACATGATGCTCTCTTCTTCCTCAGTGATAGAGAACATGATAATTCATCAACTAGCTTAATGGTCATATTGGGAAATAAAAATCTGAGGCAAATCTCCTGTATAAACCAGTTCATTCATGGATGCATAGAGCTGACTAAATATTGAAATTATTTTGGATATTCACTCTTTCTTCTGAAACATCAGGGTGGAAAGAATGCATTTTCAAGTTACCCAATTATTTGATAACTGATTGAATGAACTAATGGAGTTAGATGTAACAGTTGTTACTTGAGCTATTGAGTATTTTATCGGGTCATCTCTAGAGTAGAGTGACAAGGAAATTAATGGAATTAATTCATCCTAACTCATGAGATTACATTCAAGAGTATCAGTTTTATTGACACACTGGTCAGTTTAGTATTGGTTTTCATGCCAAATGTTGTAATATTTTCTATCCTGACATGGGGAAGTGTCACTTGTGCGTTTAATGTGAATACGGTCTAGTGTGATTATGAGAATCTAGTTTTTATCTTCATTTGATGTCAATGGACTTCAAATGTGGGGAGAGTCAGGCCAAATCTGGCAAACGTATCTTTCTAAGTAGAAGGAACTTAACCGAGGAATACTATTTAAAAATTATCAATGTGATTTTGAAATTCATGTGAGGCTGGGGAGTCATGTAACATGTATGTGCCTTCTCGACATCACTAGTTTTTTCGACTAGCTATGTAAAAAAACCTTGAGGAAAACCATTTTACATTGACAAAATTTGGGGGTTAAGCATAAAAGATCACAAGAATCCTCATGTGTTAAGTGATTTGTGATCAGTTAGTGACAGTATGTAGGTAGGTGATGCTAATATTATATAAATAATTCAAACATTAGTGATTCATATGGTTTTACTTTAGATAGTAGTTTATGGTTGGTTGGAAACCTTATTGGGCACTTCATGCTTATATAGAGGGGGTGCCCTTGTCCTTCATGGTAATCCTCAGGTCCTCCTTGTGTACTATTTCTTAATGAAGAGAATACCGCCTATCAGGATTTCATCCTATATTCACTAAGAAAACATAATATATATGCCAATATAATGGTTTTAAATGAACTTCTACTTCATTAAATATGATTTATATTAAATATGATTTATATGAGTTGTGATATGGATGCATGGTTTTTATTGAGGCATGTTAAGTCCTAAGTGACACTCTGGTTGCAATGTAAGAATGAATTGGAACGATTCTAGGACTCCAGGATGATGAATCTGATGTTATCCTAGACTTATTAATGGGATTGGAGGTGATGTCTAAATTATAACAATTCTAGTGGGAATGATCTGGGTTACTCCATTGTCCATGCTAAGGCATGTCCATTTAAGTGTTCACGTGTTGCTTTGACTAGGGAACATGACTAGATGTTTTTTATGGTCCTCAATGAATGTGCTCATGATAAATTCAAGATGCCATGGAATATGGTGTTATAGATAATGTTGTGATATGCTATCAATAAAATCCAGGTATTTTGTGAATGGACAGTCATTGGTGGCGTGACTTGTTTTTTCGTATGTAATGTGACATGTGAAGAACTATTTTAATTATTTTTCTAGGTTATGGTGGGTGTGGTGTAGAGGTCATTTGTGTCTACTATGGAAATATTGCATGACTATATTCAGGTAGGTCGATCAAGATTTAATTGTTTCTTTATGTTGAGAACCTTGATATGACCTTTGAGATTACCGGGTTTTTTGAGTAAAAAATCTTATCAAGAGTATCTTTATAACACAGAGGTCATGTGTTGTAGGAAATTCTAACAGTGGTGGTACAATGTCTTAGAATAGTCCCATTTTTTGTTAAAACGCATGGTCTGGAGCACCATCAAACATATATTTATAGAGATGATGTGGTGATCATGTCTATAGTTAAATAGGATTGGGAAAGAACCTTTTTTATATTTTTTTAAGAAAACGAGTGTTGTCTTAGGTTGGGATGGCTTAAGTGTAGTATGACTATGTGATTCTCAGAGGCACGTTGGCCGTTTAGAGACATAATGAAACTATTTGAAAGAGAATTCTAGACACTTTTAGGTCTTGAGTTGTTTTTTTGTTTCCCTAATGACTCTAAAGGATGAGAAGTTCTATGATGGAAATATTTTAATGACCTGTGTTAAGTGCCAAGGTATAATTACTAGGGAATTTGAATTATAGAATTTAGTGGATTGAATGATCTTTGAATCGAGCTTCAGAATGTAATTTTGAGAATTAAGACACTTGAATGTGTCATGTTAGACATTGTTAGGAGACTAAGAGGTGTCTCAGGTGATCATTTGTTTTTCAGGAGCACCATACCCTAGAAACTCATGTTTTTAGTGGACTAGTAAGGTAAAAAAGTTTTTTTAAAACCATATGGCCCACCAGTGAAAACTGTGTGCCTACTGTAGGTATGAAGTAGTAAGTCTCATGGTTTTCACACAGTTTCCAAACCCATGTGCCTATCCTGAATGATCAGTTCCATTTGGGAATTATATGTACAATATTCAGTGCAAGGTTGGAACTCACTTAGGAAAACCATTTGGGATAACTATGTGGGGTTAGTGTTCCTAAGAACCAGGAGCCGTAAGGTTGGAACACAGTTTGGCCAACCATGAAACCAAATAGTAAAACCCAATTTCAAAGGTTAAATAATTTTTTCCCTCAATTGCTTATTTTTTAACCCATTACCTTCTCCTCTTCCTCTAACCACATAGTGATCCTCCTTTTCTTTCACGGGGCTCCTCCATCCCTATCCTAGAAATTAGAATATATCTTTCGCCCAGATTTGGATTTGATCACCATTATTGAAGTTGGATCTGTAGCGGTAACCTCTCAATTCTTCTTACATCCCTTCATTGTTTCTCTTCCTATCTATTGCACAATTTTAGTGAAAACTCTTTCTCTCTATTTTTTGGGAATATTCCATTTACTTTGATTTCTTCCAAAGTAGACTGAATCATGTCTTCTTATTGGATGAGTAGAGTATCCAAACCATGAGGATGGAGGTCTATAGTGTTTTAATAAATTTTCCATTGAATATTAATGGTTTTAATTATTTCATGCATCAAAATTTTCAATGCATCACCCTAAAATTGTTTTCCTCTTTTGTATTAAACATACACACCTTATTAGACCAATGATGATCATTGTTATTCATATGATGGATGTCTAACGAAAACCCGGACACCCCTTGGGAGTGCCAGATTAAATTTCCTATTTACAATTTTGCGAATAAAACATCAGATTACCTTATAAGTGATCATTAATTGTTTTAAATTGAATACTATTGTTTTTGTATGTGTTAATTGACCCCAAAGAACCTCTTAAGTGATTGGACTGATTTGTAAATGAAATTTCCCCTAGTATATATTTTCCCAATTGATAATAGAACCACATAAGTGATGTGTTGAATCATGTTGTTATTTTTACACAGATAATAGCTTTGTAAAATTATGATTCTCATGAATAGATTTATTTATATTCAATGTGATTTTTAATTTTTCTAAATGAATTGGTGGTTAAAAAATGTCATGTTTTATAATAAAACCCCTCATATGTGGTTCACTATATTATAAAATAAAAATAATTGATTAGTGATTTTAATCAGGATTAGTCTTATTTAATTTTCGATTCCTATTCCATTATTTATTATTAGTTTTGTATAATTCTTAGTATATGGCCTCTAATGATATTCATAAATGGATTGAATAAGGGGGCATGGCCTTCATTATGACCAATGGTATGAAAGTCCAACCACCTTCTAGGTGGGTTTGAATGACATGAATCTAGATGTCATTTTCATGATAAATGAAATGGATTGATTAATTTGAATGAATTAATTGTTCTAAATGTATTGAATCATAATTGTTGGAAATAACACATCAATTATTACAAGCATTACTACATAATATTAATGGAATTTTAATTCCGTTGGTTATAAGTGGGATTGGTAAATGTATAACATGATTAGTAATTACTCATGGATATTATTATAAATAAGTTAATTCATTGATATATTCTATACGATAATGGTAAGGGTTCTATAAAACTTTTTTGTGTCATACACCATTATATTGGGTGTTGAGAATGATGTCTCACAACATTGACAATATTTAGATGGTGGACATGGGACACCATGTACCTTGTTTAGAGTGTTGACATGATGGAACAATTATCATATGAAGTAATGAACGTGACTTTACCAACATATTATGAGATTTTAGGGATATAACCCTTTTCTGGGGAATATAAGCTCATTTAGGATAGTTATTGATGACTGAGTTACACACGTGTCCTTAAAACACATAGTATTCATGGTATACAGACACTTATGTTAACATGTACTTGTTATGTATTGGTGGATTCAATTTATATGTATAATAAATACATATAATTACTATATACATATTTTTAATAATCAAACACTCATTCCAATCTTGAGACAAAGCAGGTAGAGTCATCCATGATTCCTATTAGAACATGATCTGACCGATATTTATTTATTCAGCATTTTTAATATTATTTATACATACACACTACCTGGCCTTATATTTACAAATTTTATTTACAATATACACCTTTGGTGGTGGCCTATTGATATTTTTTCTCACACCCTGGTCAGTCTACCATTTCACTTTAGTTCCTGAGAAGATATCAAATTCACATGACCATGGATGGTTTCTTGTGTTGTTATACATATAACTGGGTGTTAGGATCACAGGACTGAGCATTATCTAAATATTCTCATGGAGCTCTCCCTTGGGAATTTTACTTATTTGTAATTATTCATGAACTTTACTCTATCATGTTCTTTCTTTTTGTCTATGGTTTTAGTTATGTATCATATGGACATGCATTCAATATTGTTCGTTGGTGTTGGTTATTTATATTCAATTTATATTATTATTATGATTCTATATAGTTAATATATTATAGCTTTCATTGTTGTTTCATTATTTATTATACTTCAATGATACAATGATTTTATTTTATAGTCTCCCCACTATCACCTCCCGAGACGATCATCTCTGGTCGACACCCTCTAGCGTATAAGGAGGCTCATTTGAGGCCATGTGTTGGCTGGTCTGACTACTGGTTTAGTGGTTAGTTGTGCTAGGATGTTATGCAGTACTATTACTTGTATAATTAATGAATAACCATAGGAGAAAAAAATAAATACTTTTTTTATCTAAGGATCATATTATTTCCTTCCAAAGGAACTCAAGAATAAAGTGTTAGGATTATAATTAGATTTTAAAATAAACCCATAGAAAGATCATAAAGTTAATGAGATAATAAATAAACAAATAGATTATGATTAAAAAATTTAAATACACTAGAAACAAGTTTAAATATAACATAATATAATAAAAATTCAATAAAAACATAATCCTAGTGCATACATGACAATGTAAAAGTAATATAACTCAATGAAAGGAAATTAAGTTATGAAATTCTTTACCACTTATTAACTTTTATGTCAAATCCAGTTGGTCAAAATAATTTGAATTCAAAATTAACAATATAAGAATTAATAAAGAATTATTATATTAACTGTAGAAGGGAAATTATATAAACCTTATAAACTAAATTAGCTTCATAACATTTCAATATTCCTCAACAAAGAGAAATTGAGATAAAGTCCTTTTTGTCACTCTTACTTTTGGTTGAAGATGTTTTAAAATCACGTATAATGGATTTTAGAAGAATATTAATTTATACATGAAACATATTAATATTAATAATATTATATATGATTCTCTCATAACTTCTTCTCACTTGATTGATAATAATATTTCATTATTTTCAATTCTTGGTGTATTAATTTTCCATGTTTCTCATGCATGTTTTTCATGAATGTTCCAGTTCCTAATAATTATATATTTACATCTTCTCCAAAATTATATTAATGTTATAAATGTTATTTTTGTTTCATTACATAAATTTTTTATAATCATTATTTAAATTTGAACATTGATAATGGATGACATCGCTTCATGGAGATGGTAGGTTATACGTACGCATATGTGACATAATCATTTCCTTAATGGGTGAAAGGGTAAGAAAGTGGGTTATATATTGATTTTATAGAATCAATATAGTTTCATTTATGTCACATATATTTTGTAAATTTATCCTTATTACCTTCAATTGAAATTATAAGTGCAAAAAGGAATCACATCGCTTCGTGAGGCGGTAGTCCACCGTAAACACGAGATACGTTGTGATATATAAAATAAAACATAAAGTAAGTTGGTTATGTGATATTAAAATTTCTGAAGTTTAATAAAATAATATTGATGTTTTAAAATCATTAAATCCATCATTATATCAATCCATGAAATGTGGTGGTGGAAAATGAATTTCATCAGTTCACGAGGCTGTAGTCTATCGTATACAAGATTGATGATTTCATTTCCCATTCAACAGAAGATGAAATGGATATAAGAAATAAACATAACATAATAATATATCAGTATGTGGAATATATTTTCTTATTATATAACAATGTTTTTAGTATATTTTAGGTATCTATAAGAAGAAAACAATTTAAAAATTTCGTTTCAGAATGTTAAATATTTTCAGTCAACTTCCTTATGTTTTTACAAAAAATATCATATTATTGGATTGTGAAAAAAAAAATTTATAGGATTTTGGTATGGGAGTAAGGAATTTATTTTTGTAGGTATTGGAAGGAAAACATTTCTTTGGTACTATTAATAGGGGAGAATATGGGCTTCATTTTATAAGTGTGGGAGAGGACAGACATGGACTTTTTGAAAGGATTTAATTATAACCAAATTTTTATCATTCAAAAATCCTCAAAAATGGGTCACTATAATTTTTTTTTGTATTAATGACTAAATATATTCATCTAATGGGGTTTTTAAAAGACTTATGTCACTTTTAACCCTTATCTTCTTATTTTAATCCACATAAAATCTATTCTCACCTTATCCATTATAATCAATATTTTCTATTTTCTCTACTCATAATGTTGAAAAAATATGTTAAAATTATTAGATAATATAAATCAGTTTGATTCCAACCAAGGAATAAATTTTAAAAAATTCAATTCATTGACGTTCTATAGTCCGATTTGAAATTAAACCCGTAGACACGATAATAAAGTGGGTTTCTAAAGATAAAATTCTTATAATTATAGAAGGTTTTAATATAAAAGTTTGATATGAAGTTGATTACTAAGTATTGAATTAGTTAAATTGTAATATACTTGAAATAATTTTTTTTAAAACTAATTTATAATATAATTTTACCATTTATATTATTAAAATTAAAAGGCAATTTTCAATAAATATTAAAAGTTTTAACTATTCATCAAAAAATGAATGTTTTAAAAAAATATAAAAAATTCACACTATGATAATTTTGATAGAATTAATTCAAAAATTAAGTTCCTTTTTTCAAATGAATTTTTTAAAATTCTCAAAAATTAATTTTAAATTATGTGGTAAAACCCCAAGTGAACGATTTTTTCAAGAAAAAAATAGTTTTTTCAGAAAAAATTTTCTTTTAATATAAATGACTTTAAATTTACAATCAATAGATAACCATTAATATCCTAATTTAGTTAGTACAATTCATTCCATCAAATTTAAGAGCTATTTTATAATGGTATACTATCTTACGATTCATTTTGGATCAGGTCTATTTTTCTATAAGATATCATAGTGATTAAATTAAATGAAATATATTTCATGGGTTGGTTAATATCAGTGTTGTGTGTCACATATGATATAAAAAATATATTTTTAATTTTAAAATATTTTTGTATCAATATTATAATATTTATTATAGTTATAACTGATAAGGGAACATTTTAGTTATGTATCATAAGATGATTCCCTTGGGTTAATGTGATGATGGTTCATAGATTAAGTTGAATAACGAGTTGTTTTGATGATAAATAAAATGGTAAAATTCCAAGGGTTATTAAGTGTTGGTAATAACCATATGATAGATAAAATTAATAATTGTATATATTTTATAATATTCAAATGGAAGTTTCAACCATACAATTCTTCATAAAACAATGACATGGAGAAATATACAATGAATACTGAGTTGAATATAGTGATCATTGGGTAATTATGGTAGGTTAATATAGAAATTATTCCTATTTAATATTATAATTGAAGTATATTATTTTTTTCATAGATAATATATAATTGAAGATATAATTGGAATAATGATAAGAATATAATGGAGATATGATGAATTTGAAAAATAAATGTTTAATCATGATAAAAACCTTATTCATTTTATTAAAAATTATAAAATCATAATATATATATATATATATTATAATATTTTTAAATTTAAGACTGTTTTTGTTCATTTTTATAAAATGATATAACTTTTATAATGTATTAAGGGAAACATTTTTGATTAAATAATTTAGATTATATTTTTAGAAGACATTATCTGGATATGAATTATTATAATTATGATGGAAAAAATGGTTTTGTGTTAGTATATTTATTTTTCCTTTTTATTTTTTGGAAGAAATAATTTATTTAATCATTTTTAATGTATATCATTATTCATATAGAAAATATTTATGTTTTTAATCATTCATAGTGGTAGCCACATTTTAAATATTTTCACTAGGTGCTCAAACATCCCTGATCTTAGAAAAAAATAAGTTTAATGGGAGACATTCAATTTATTATATGGGGATATTTCATGTATTTGAAGTGGTTAAAAATTATATAGTAGTTTACATGGGTTTTGGAAAAAATAATAAACAGTTAATCAAATATTCCATGGTGTGATGAGATAATTATCTCAGGTATCTAGCCACCCATTTCATCTTTTAATTTCATATTACATCACAATTTAGTTTAGTTTATTAAATAAATTATGAATTTAGTTTGTATTAGATAGATATGATGTGGAACATTTATTCGAAGGAGGTTGATGTAGAAGTTAGGATGAATATTGTATTCCAAAGAGTAAAGACAACTATTTAATTCAAAAGAAATGATATAGAGGGAATTACAGGGTCTTCTTTCAAACAATTTTTTATTGATTTAATATCTTTAATGACATTATATATTTTTTTAATTACCAATATATATATATATATAAATAATTATGTGTTTATTTATATATAAGAAAATTTTTATTTGATACTTCTCATTGGTGGATAGTATGTTTCATGTTAATATATGGAATGGATTAAATATTTTTATGATGTGAATGAAGAATTATAATAAATTATATTTTATTATTTGAGTGATAATGAATTTGTTTTCTAACAATCACTATAAAAGAAAACCCATTTTTTCTATCACGTAAAGATCCATGTTTATTGGAATTAAATATCACTTATTTCCTCCCACTCATTATTGAGGTATGCAGAATATCGTGATTATAATGTGTTATATTGGGACATTGTATTTTCTAATTATGATGTGGTTAGGATGGGTTTTTTGGAGTGTGGTTTATTTAATAAAGGGATGATATCCTTAATATGTTTATCATTTGGGAATGTGTCAAATATGTTCATGAGATTTGGTTTGTATGGAGCCTTTTTAATATAAATATTTATTTTGGGGAAGGTTACAATATAAATTTAAATAGTATTATGTAGAGTATTATTGACAAGATTTATAAGTGAGATTTAGATATAGTGGGCATGTTAATGATAAATTTATCTATAATGTTTTATTTATTTATAAAGTGTTATGTTTGCATTATCAATCCATACATTAACTTGAAGGCTTAAAAAACTACATGTTTTTACTCATTAGTGCTTCATTTAAATATATTATAGATCTATATATTTGTTTGGGATGAGTTTTTGGACGAAAGGATCCTAGACACAATGTTCTTAAGTATTGGAGGCACATTTCTTTTATTTTATTTAATTTTTTTTGACGAATTTCACTTATAGTTTTCTTCCACATATGAAATTATTTTATTAGATATAATTTTAATTTTTTTAATATGTATTTATATGATTATTGGTTTTTATAACATCTCAACCCAACCTACCACCACTCAAACTCATCCAAGTCAATATGGAATGTTACATATCATTAGATGCATCCTCATAATCACAAATAGTTTGAAATCAATTCCATGGAAAAAATACATGATTATGGAGAATAGTTTCATCTCATAAAAACTATACTTATATAAGGAGATAAAGATGAAATTTTAGTATGAATTATCCATATATTAGACACACCCAACCTATAAATGGAAAATGGATAATAAGAAAAAAAACATATGATATATAATATAAATCATATAAAACATACAATACTACTAATATAAACCAAAAAATTCTGATAAAAGTGAGTATAATCCAATATAAAGGCTGATGATGGTGGAAAATATATAACTAAAAAATGAAGCAACTAAAAAATTCATCCACATTACTCGATTTTTTTTTAAACCAAACCATCATTGAAATACCCCTATGACTTTATAGAAACTTCATAGTAGTTATTACACATTACATGTTAATAAAGTCATCATGCCTCTATTTTTATCACACCACACACAATATACACATTTTAAAAAGTAGGCATGAGTGGAATGAGTACAAGACCTAGTATGACACCCTAAGGATTTCAAGGAACATAATAAATATAAAAATAATTTTGATTTAAATTTATTTTAAAATTAATTCCCCCAATAAAATGAAATAATATAAAAATGTCAATAATATAGTATTTCAATATTAAATAATCTTTTACCAATCAAAAATAAAATATATCATGATTTAAATCATTTCCCAAATCCTTTTTCCATGAAGAATTTATGTTTTATAAAAATAAAGGGATCCCTTAGACCATGGGTGATAACTAAATGTTACCTCTTACTCATGAGTGGACTAAATACACCATACTGACCTTCTTTTCCAAAAACCCCCTTATTTAATCATGCACTTAAACAATCCTCATCAAACACTAAAAGGCACCTCCACTTAAGTGGGAATTCAAATTCATATATTTAACAGCTAAAAAAGAAATATAATAAAATCCATAATAATAATATAATTTATTTTAAAATTATATAATAAAAAAAATTAAAAATAGCGCCCCACTATTCTCCCAAAAATTATTATTGTTTCTTACTCACTCGATAAATACTCGTTTTACATTTTTACCCAGAGTTAACAACACCTCAAATCCCATTTTCCCTAAACATTTCACTATAATCATTAAATAATTCTCATTCAATATATTTTTTTATTTAAAATAGAATATCTATTGTAAAATAAATTTTGACAGTTAAGGTTGTTGGATATGTTACCTAAATCAACCAAATGACAAAGAAACATCATGCAACCTAATATATGATCCACATTATCCATAACATTCTCAAACACTTATATCCAAAATTCCAAAATTATTCTTGAATTAGAATTGTTTTTCCAAAAACCCCTCTTCGATTAGGGTTCCATCAAGATAGAAATAAAAATACACCAAATGAGAAGAGATATAGAATTAATCAGGTTGAATCTAAAATCATAACACTCAATGATTTATCAGAACTAATATATAGGGGTATAAATATGTTAAAATTACATAAACTAGTCCATAACATGAGAGAACATACTTTATAGGATAATAATGGAATAAAAATACACAAAATACAAAAATATATATGTCTTGGGGAGAATTTTAAATTGACACATGATATGATTTTGTATTTACATGGATCATTAATTACAAAATTACCCATTTAATGAGAGTCCCCAATGTTACATTGTTTCCTAAACATTTTTATAGACCTTATGAGAAACCATGAAACCTGAAAATCCCTTTATTTATACTATAAATATTATTATGGGACTGTTATATGGTTATCTAAACATGACACCACCCATTTCTCCACCCAAACCCCTCCACAACCTCTAACATAAATAGATAATGAAAAAAAATGCACATAAAAAATGATAAAAACCTAAAATTAGGGTATAAAATTTATAACTACCCTTTTACTTATTATATATTAAGTTTGAGAGTATTGATGTTGGTGATGATATTTTCTACTATTGATTCCTGAAAAATTTTGACACTAATTTTTTCTCATGTACATTACAATTTTATCAAAACAAGAATAAAAATAGGAAAACACTACTATATAATATTTTCAATTTAAAAATCGTTTAAGAAACCCTATCTTAACTTCAATCCAATAGATAACATATGATGGGTGTGACATGTACTTTCAAAATAATGAGGTGTAGAACACATCATACTTGGTAATATAATTTGTATGATATTCCAACCAATTATTTCCTTCCCTAATCCAATCATTAATCATATACTATACTACATATTAGGGTAACTACATTAATTATTTAACCATATAAGAGTTTCCCAACCTAGGTCAAACATAATGGAATACATGATCATCTACTATCGAATCCAAGACTATCAATTATCATATACAAATGATATTTTCCAATATGTTGAAAAATCATTATCTTATTAATTTACATAATATCTTCGGTTGTATCATATACTACAATTGGTATAAAAATAAAAGATTCACATAATTATACACAACAATGAGAAGAATGTCATTTTCACTCATAGATTACCTCAAATAGATCCATAAAAATATTCCTATGATTATGATTATTATATTATAACCTATCCAATGTGAGATAGTCCTACAATATATTTATAATTCAATTATAATTCATATAAATATAATGTAAATAGGTCATGATATAAATGAAATATGAACCCATATATTAATATAAATCAATAAAAATATTGAAATAAACCAAGGATTTATATCCTAAATGGTCAATTTTTTACCCCTTAAAGTTTATTGACTTCTTAAATATATGTAATTTATGTACATTAAACTAAATTTATCTCTAGAATCGGTTAAACGTAAGTCTATATTTCTAGAATATATATGACTACCCTAATATAATTATTATTAATCATGGTCTTTGTAATATCCATATTAATATACATAGAATATTTTTACCACTTCTAAAATATAATAGAAAATAAGGATGACATTCTCACTAGACATTTATGATATTATTTTAAGTATATCGATGTAAAAAATGTTTCAATATAATTGATTAACTATAAAATCATATATAACAACCTAAACATTCATTTAATATTATTATTATTTCCTTATCTCTAGGATAAACATCATAGTTGAAATTATGGATTTCCTTTAACTCTCACTCCCATAACATGGACTTAACAACCAAATTACATTAGATGCACAATATAAATATGATTATTCCAACAATCCATCCATAGTACCTACACATTTAATAGAATATTTATTTAAATCCATTTTCAATCATATAATTGATTATCCCTCATTTAATCCACTACATTTGTGGGGGAAATATTCTTATGAATGCATCTTTCGGGTGTATTATAAAAATATATATTTACATGACTGTATATTCAAACAATAGTTTCCACACATACATGGAATCCCAAAACACATACCCATGTTATTTACTAATCAAATAATTGGATATTATATTTTATTTCCCTATTGAAAATGTTATGTTTTGATCAAAAATATTTTTAATACTCCAACCATCAACGATGTCTAAAATTTATATTGAACGATAAAGAAATATTTTTTCATATTTTTTTATTCATATACATTAATAAATTCACTCTAAAGAGGAAATATAACATTATTTTCAATAAATACATGAAAACTATAAGCTTTATAAAATACATTATGATATTCCACACATAAACCATAAATTGATGCATTATTTAAACAATAAAAGGGTAACTTTTTATCAGGTTTCATCTATGTATAGATTTTGAAGCATCATAATACACATCATACCCATTAATAATATCTAAAAATATGATAATTGGAGTAAGTTTCTAATTTATATTTACAACATCTTGATATTATTGATTTTATGATATTTATATGTCATTAATGATAAAATCCAACATCATTGAATATTATTTTATGAAATCCTAATCAATGAATTAATATTACTCATATAATAAATGAAAAAAATTTACCCTAAAATAATTTTTGATATTTTCTATGAATTAATCATATTTATCATCTTAAGGTGAATCTATATTCCATTTTTTGAAACAAAATTCAATGATAATTCAAAATCATTTTTCTAAAACACGTATTTGTAGGATTTTATATATAGATGATGCTCTATTAGGGTACTCAAAACAATATCTAAATGTTACTTAATATTATACCATGGTCATGTGTATATAAATATATAATTTATAAAGAACATTAATTTGAATATATATAAATGAAATTTGTGATTTATCAATTATAGGGAAATTCCTAGATTTTTTGAAAGATTAAATGTATTAAAAAAATACTTATTGTAAATACACATGGTCCATAAATCTATTTTTAGGATATCCTGTCTCTTTATTTGATGAAAATGGTATATTGATTTCTATTAAATAGTCAAAAATCATCTAAAACCCATTAATTGATCAAAAAGAAATTATTATAATTAGAGAATATTTATTAGGTATTTTAAATTCATTTATCAGTTTATAATTGAATAATAAGAATAATGTACCATATGATTTCTTAATAAAATATAAGTGTGCAGTCAAAGATCAGGTGAATCATCTCATGAAGACATTAATCATTAAATCATCTATTTTAATTTTTTACCACTTCAGTTCATATAGTTGTATCTTACATAAAGGGAGATATATTGTAATAATCCTTTAAAAAAGAAAAAGGAAAAACTTTAAATTT
Organism: Viscum album; assembly: GCA_963277665.1. NCBI lineage: Eukaryota > Viridiplantae > Streptophyta > Magnoliopsida > Santalales > Viscaceae > Viscum > Viscum album. The sequence continues at coordinate 1,025,290,220 of OY728141.1, read as the reverse complement.
ATCTTATGTGGTTGTTTAAAAAATCATCAATCTAATGATAAAATATCATAGCAAATATGACCTATCCATCCACTTCCTTTGTTTCTAACACCATCACTAGTAATTTATATAAAATAATACCAACACCCGTTATTACAGGTCTTGATCTACCAACATTAAAACCAAAACAACCCTAGAATGTATATATATACCATAACAATTTAATAATAATGCATTATGAAAACATGGATCATTGACTCTTCAAATCCCGTAGAGGTATCATTATTTTCAAAACATGTGACATTATTTCTATAAGAAACCCCAATTGTTCTACTATTGATTCCACAATTAATAAATGAGTTACACTTGAATATAATTAAAATTAAATAATAATAGAATCATGAAATTATGTTCATAAATAATGTACCTATCCATTTACACAAATTATTAGATGATTTTATCCATTATTATCCATCAAAGACAAACAAAATACAATAATGTCTACTATCTTTGGAATATTAGCTACATATAAATGAAGACAAAGGACTAAAATAAAACATATTCATATTAATAATACATAAATATATCATAAATAAATCTTATATAATTAATTTTAGTAGTATAAACTAGGGAATAAATTAATAAATGGATGAGCGAAAAATCCTAGTAAGTGAATAAACATAGTAATAAAGCATATCACCAGGGTTAGAAGGCATAACATGAATACATAAAAAGGCATGGAACACGAGTAATCATATGGATGCAGAAAATGTATAACATGGGATCATATAATCAAGGGAAAACATGAATTTTGAAGTAACTTACAACATGACATAAGAATGAGTCAAGGATAACTATAAAGATTATTGTTCATGGTAGACAAAGTCCCAAAAAGGAATCAGGTTTACTCCCTATACCAACATGATGTTTCATGAGACTAAAAATTAACCAATTCATTAGAGAGATATCTAGGCACAACCATCATAATTTGTTTGTAAATACATGTTCCACATCAAGATTCATACATAATGAATTAACATATTGGTTACCCATAGAATTATATGGGTATCATAATCATGTCACACAGAATAACAAATGGGTGTATCATAAAAAGTGTCTATGAAATAATGAATTTAAATCATAAATGGACCATAATAAAATAAAATTGTAATAGAACATGATAAATTATGTTCAATGGATGTGAAATCACTTAATATGATTGTTTAAAAAACATTATATTTCAGCCACTTTAGGGTAGTTTAAGGGAAAATATTAATGATTCCTTAAAATAGGTAAAGGCATAATTGTTTACATAAAAACAAAAATTAAATATGATATTATTTCATAATAAAATGTTTAATTTTAGAAAAATATTGGTGTATTAAAACATATTATGGAGTGTACATGAAAATGTGTGTGAAACTGGAATGTTCCCTTTAATCGAGCTTTTTTATCATGAAGAATTGGGACGGGAGCCTTTTTAAAACATGTATTTTCCCAACAAAGATGGATAAGATGATCAAGATATATGATTTTGAAAAATTTAAATATATTTTATAATAAATATAGAAAAATAAATAACAATTTCATTGGGATAAAGCGAGAGAACGTGTAACCTGATGGAAAAATGTGGGTTCAGAGAGAATCCCTTACATCATGTCCGAAACAATTCTTCAGATGTACTTAATATCCTAGAAAATCAAAGCAAATAAATTAATTAATTTACTATAAACATAATACACTTGTATTTATTTTTTTAATAATTTAATCAGGTTCATTTATGTATATTTGTATGACTTATAATATTAAATGACGTTATTCGAGAGTGTTTTTTTCCTTGGTATTCATGATTAGTTTACTTGAATAAATTTATTAAACATCATGTAAAATGTAAATAGTTATACAAAATTGAAAATATATGTTGGTAATGAATGTAAAAAAGATAAAAAAATTTATATATCATTTTTTCTATATATTTGGATGATTTATTAGATAAAATTTTAATGACAACTCTTTTGATTATTTTGACATTTTTTTTCATCACGAACTGGTTTTGTTTTATACATTAATATTATGTATATGTAATGGTTACAAAAAACTAGATAAATTTTTATATTCAATTTATAATATGGTTTAACAATTAAAATGGTTTTATGGCCATCCTATAATGTGGTAATGGAATATTAAATGCATCATCTATGATGTTGATAAATCGACCCATCATAGATGATGTTTTAATTTTTGAATAAAAACAAGAGGGATGAGAATTGATGATGGATTGTTACATTAAAAAAATAAAATTATATTATATAAAATATACTATAGTTATAATTTCACTTTGGAATAATTATTTGAGGATAAGAATATAATGAAAATAAATTGAAACCAAGTTAAAAGAAAAAGTACAATATTTTACCTCTTAAACTTCTTTCTCCTTGAGAGCCTCCTAAAATAAATTGGGTTTGGTATTTTTTGAGACCGGAAGACTCTAGAATTGTGGTAGGGTATTGATAATGGAATTGGGTATATGTTGGATAATCCTAATATCTTATAAGGTGTTATGATAAGGGGAAGTGAGGGTTGGTATTTATAGGGGTGGAGAGGGAAATACTTGATTATTTTATTCATCAGCCAATTATTTTGGATCATGAATATGAATAGTTTTTATTTGCATGAATAAATATTGTAAGTAGTGGAGGATATTTTGAGATAATGGTTCTTAAATTAATTTTACATCAACAATGACTTAAATGATCATGTATTTAGATTATTTCATAAATTATCGTACTTCACTATTCACTAAAATTTAGCTATTTTAGAAAATACCCAAAAAATCACCCTAACCATTTTTCAATGCATATAATTAATGCATGGACTCCATTTTATGAAAATAATATTATAGATATGAAAATTTTTGTTTTAAATAAAATCATCATTTACACAAAAAATAATGATTTTTATATTATAACTGATTTGATGACACTTTGAAAAAAATTGGTCTAATAAATATTATCTTATAATAATAAGAAAAAAATATTAATTTATGTATATATTTTGTGACAATAAATTTTATATTAAATAATTATATTAATTATAAAATTCTAAACAATGATTTATGTTTTACAAAAATACCAACAATCGATTAATCAATTTTAAAACATTTACATACTTATTCCAAGATATTAATATATCATATTTTCATGTATAAGATAAAAAAATTTATTAAACATCCAATTGTGAGGCTAATATTCTATTATCTGGATTACTATTCTTAAGGTCATGTTACTATTGCAAGGGTCAGGTTACTATTCCACCGGAAAAGGTTCCTTAATTTCTAGAAATACCTCTTATTTCATGAATTATTTATTTACAATGTTTTTGTGTTATCAATGTGATTCTATGTGATTTATAATATATGAAATAATTATAAGATTGGAATTCCTATTGATAAAAAATTGGGTCGATAAATTCTTCCAGCTTATGTAATTTTTCCCTCAAAATTTCATTTTATATACTATGGTGAAAAAGGTGAGTCAACATCTTCAATTTCACACCATTAACAAGAAACAAAAAAGTAAAATTAATGGGGTATTTAATACTTAGTTAATAATTATATAAAAATAAAACATTTAAAATTTAATAATAAAATTTTAAATAAAAATTATATCATAACATGTGACTCACAGTGTTCAATTATAGGTTATCCATGGAGATAGAATTTTACATCGGGTTATTTTTAATGTTTTTTAATTATAATCAACAAAAATAACTACACTTTTATTTGACACCAACTATAATGTCTCTATAATTTTTAACATATTATTTCATGATTTTATGAAAAATTATCCATCAACTAAAAAATGGATTGTAAATCAATTATATTTGGAAGGTTAGGTACATAAAATTGAAAAAATTGGACTAGAATAAAACAAATATATATTAATAATTCAAAAATAGATCATGAATTACTTTTAGAACCTACCTATACATAGTATATCCTAGGGAATACATGAAAAAATGGGTGAGAAACAAATCAAAGTAAGGGAGTAAACATAGGATTAAATCACATCACATAGATTAGAAGGTATAACATGATGACATAAAAAATAATGGAACATGAGTAATCATATGGAAGAATATCATGTATACAATGGGATAATATAATTATGGAGACCTAGAAATGTGTCAGAAACATATACATGACATAATAAAGAGTTAAAGAAAACTACCAAGACTATCTCACATGGTAGATAAAGTCTGATAAAGGAATTTGGTTTAATCTTTATCCCTACATGATGTATCAGGAGACTAAACATTATCGAATCCGTTAGAGTTCTATCTAGGCGAAACCGTAATAAAATTATCTTGCTTAAGTGTTCCACATGAAGAATCATACATGTGGAATAAACATAAGGGTTACCCATGGAATGACATGGGTATCAAAATCTTGTCATAAAGCATAAAAAAGGGTGTACCGTAAAAGTGTCCATGAATGAATGGATTTAAATGATATATGTACATTAATAATGTAAATTAGTAACATATTATGATATTATATGTTCAATAGAAGTTAAATAATATAAAAATAATATCAAACTTTAGAAATGGGGCACCTTAGTGCGGGTCAAGTGGAAATATTAAAGAGTCTTTAAAACAATAATATGATTAATTGTTGTTATAAAACTAGAAATGAACTATGATGGTATTTCTAGATAAAAATAGTTATTTTATTAAAGTATTTTCATCTTAAAATAGATTACGATGTGTACCTGAAAATCGGTAAGAAACTCGAATGTTCCCTTTAATTAGGTTTTCTTATCGGTAGTAATTGAAGAGGGATCATTTTTAAAACATATATTTAAACACAAAATAATGATGAAATGATTTAGATACATGAGTTTGAACATATTATCAGAATTTATAATATTTATATAAAAATAAATAGTAATTACATTAGAGTAATGAGTGAAAAAGAATAACCCAATTGGAAATTGGGGTTTTAGAGAGAATATCTTAACTTATGTCCAAAACCATTTTTCAGTTATACATAATGTCCTACATAATAGAAAAAAATAAATAAATTAATTAATTAAGAATATATTAGTCATTTATTTAATTTAATATAATTTTATTAGGTTCTATTAACACCATTTCTATAATTTATAAGATTCAATTTCATCCTTCGAGAGTGTTTGTTTCCTTAGATTTCATGATCGGTTCACTTATATACATTCATTAATGACAATGTAAAATGGGAATAGTAATCCATAATTTAAATTATATTATATTAATAATCATAGGGGAGATTAAATGTTATAATTTATCATTTGTTCAGATAAGAAGATGATTCATTATATATAACATCAATGATAACTGTTCTGATTATTTTTGTGTGATTTCAATAAAAACAACGTTGGTTTTTATTAATTAATATTATGTATATGTACTTGTTATATAACAATAAATAATTTTTAAAAATATATTTTTAGTTTTTTTAAATCATTATAATGGTTTTAAGACCATCCTTGGTAGTGGTAATGGAATATAAAAATGCATCATCCACGGTGGCGGAAAATCGACACATTAAGGAGGATATTTTAATTTTTAGAATAAATAGAATACAGAAAAGATTTGATGAAGGATTACTCCATTAAATAAAATAAAATTATTGTATATAAAACATATTAGAGTTATAATTTCACTTCAGGATAGGGAGGTGAAAAGTGGATAAGAAATAAATGAAATTTGAAAGAAAATAAAAGAAAACGAAAGAGGATCTTACCTCTTCAACATCCTCTCCTTCATAACCTACATATAAAAATTGGGTTTGGTCATTTATTGAGACCAGAAGCTCCTAGATATGGGGGATGATGTTTTAACCAAGATTTGTCAAAATTTTGAAAGGACTAAAAAATAGCAGGTGTGAGAAGAAGGGGTGGTGAGGGGTGGTATTTATAGTGGAGGAGGGGGGTATGTTTTGATTATTTTATTAATTAGTTTATTATTTTTGTATAAGATTATGAATAGTTTAGATAAACATTTCTATGTAAATTAAATATGTAATTATAGTTCTAGATAATGGTGCTAACATCCTCTATATGTCCAAAAGGACAAGAAATATCAGGTATTTAGCTTATTTCATTTATTATTGTATTTTACTGTTCACTAAAAAATATACTATTATAATAAAATACCCAAAATTTACCTTTACCATTTCATTAATTATTTAACTCAAAAATGGAATCCATTTTATGAGAATATGTTTCTAAATATGATAAATTTAATTTTAAAATAAATTCATTATTTACTAAAAAAATACAAATTTTAATATTATATCTAGTTTTACAAAAAATAAAAAATAAATTAAGGTATCATAAAAATATCATATAAAAAAAATAAAAAAAATATTAATTTATGAATATATTTTGTGAAAAATAAATTTTATTGTAAATAATTATATTAATTGTAAAATTGTAAATAAAAATTTATGTTTTATAAAAATGCCAAAAATTAATTAATCATTTTTAACCATTTATTATCTTATTCAAAAATATTATTATATCATATTTTAATTTATAGGACACATAAATTTTGTTTATACATCCATATGTGAGGATACTATTATATTTTTTCAGATTACTATTCTTAAAGGACATGTACAATTACAATGGTCATGTTTCTATTCCAATAATAAATATTCCATAATTTTTAGAAATACAACTTATTTAATTCATTCTTCATCTATAATTTTATATTGGGTTCTCTATGTGATATTATGTGATTTATACTTCATGACATAATTATAATAAGGGAATTTACATTGATAAAATTTTGGGTCATTACAACCTCTCACCATTGATGTCTAAAATGTACAATAAAAAAATGCATGAGATGAGTGTACACATTCATAAGATGCATGATACATAAATACACACACATATAAATAATATAATTTTATATATATAGTTTGCATTTAATATACATTTTTGGTGAAGATATTTTTCATTCTTGAGATGCAATGATAAATATAAATATGATATATTTTCTCAAAAAATGGTGTATTCATCAATTAATATTCATTAAGTATTGATTAAAGTATTTGAATTAATTCCTTGAAAAAATTAAATGAATAATACCTAATAGATAGAAAACGTTTTACATGTTATGAATTGGGAGTTTTAGGCTTCCATTATAAAAGCGAATGTGGTCCTCTCATATTGGGTGTGAAAATGATACGATGTGTATAATCCCCTTCAAATCTATATTCCTCCTAATGTATCATTCATCTATTATAATAAGACACTAGTACCCTTTTGATTTACAGTCATCCACAAGAATCATTCATTGACCCATTGTTTGTTGTACTCCATTGGAGTTAGGGTTTTTTATGGATCTTCATGATCCCCCTCAAGAACACTCAATCGAATAATGAATATGGAAGCAACGATAACTCAATTTTGGGTATTCATTGTTGTGATAATAGTAACATGTTGATATGTTGAATAACGATATATCATGTTTCAGGTTGTTTTATATGATAAATGGTCAATATATGATTCTATGAAATCCATCAGTTTCATCCAATAGAGTTTATTGAATATTTATACATGTTTAAATAACTAGTTCTCAATAAAAATTGAAAATTAATGTTTTCATAAACATTAAGAAGCATTAAGGAAGCTTATATGAGATGAATTAAGGTAAGCATGATTTAACATAAAATAAGTATGTGACATAAAAGTTATATACTTAAATAAGGCATTCTATGAAGATAAATATTCCATAACCCTTACAAGATACCCTTACAGAAGCTGTTACGTAAGGGTAAATATGATTTTCCCTTATGTGATACCCTTACACTGAAGTTCTTCAAACGTGTACACTCACTGACACCTTTTTGTAAATGGGTTAAATAAAAGTAATACCCTTACCTAAGGTGTGTTTCACAATGTTAGAACACATGTTCAAAGGAGTTTTGTAAATCCAACACCTTCTTGTGAGAGCGATACATAAAGGTAGTACCCTTACATAGAAGGTCTACAAAAGGGTAACCTATATGTTTCCTTTATGAAAATGGGTATCATAATGGTGGTACCATTATGTTTTAGTGTTGTTTAAAATTCAGGCGTGGATATAAATGGTTATGTAATGGTAATGAATGAATTAAATCTATATGAATGAGCTCACGTAAAGGTAATATCTCAGTACACTGACACGATATTCACTTTAAAAGGGTCAATCCTATTTACACTTACATAGACTATCTACATAGGGGTAGAATAAGGTCACCCTTATGTAGAATAAGGGGTTTTATAATAGTAAAAAGAATATTATTAATTTTTTAATATATTAAATGTTTGTAATTTATTATATTTTTTTATAAATTAGGATGAAAGGCATTTTTTGATATTATAATCTGTAAGGAATCTAAAAATTAAATAATTAATGATAAATTTTTTATATAAATTATAATTTTTTTGAAACATTTTTCCTCAATATTAAAGGTTAATATTTAAAAACACATTTTAACAAATTAAATGACATGGATTATGATATAAAAATAATAAGTTTATTTTTAAATCATAATATGTGATTTATAAATTGTTTATTAATAGCCAAATAAATTATATTTAGACTATATAAAATATTTATAAAATAGATATAAAATAATAAATTTTTTAAAATTAATGAATTATCAAATTGACTGAGCTTCATATAAAATATGAATTGGTTCATATTAAAAAGTATATAAAATGTTTACATTCCTACTAATTTAGAAAAAATTTATAATTATCCTTTATTTATGATTAGTACATAAATATCTCATTGTTTGGAAAATAAATTAAATATATATTTATTTGTTAAATTTCATTTATATTCTTCTTTAGTATTTTTTTTATAAAATTTTAATAATATCTATGCCCATTTATATGATAAATTTTTTCATGGATAGAGCCTCACATATCATGCTAGGTCTGATATCATAAAATTTAGTTTCCATCTACCTTTATCTCTATGTTTATTTTTAGTTATGAGGTTGAGAATATGTTTTGGGAATAATTTATGTATACTATGTGTTATAATTTTTATGAATTGAATTATCACTTGATTAAATTATCCCCATGTAGTGTAACGTGTTTTTAGAATAACATGATTTTTATATGATTTCCTTTGATAGGAAAGTGAATAGGGATTGTTATATTTCACTCTAGCATAACACATGTGGAGTATGTCAATATCATGTAACCCTATGCCATTATGTGGTGTGTCAATGTTCCTTATGATTATGGAGCAATTAAATATATATGAATAAAAAAGTCTTCTATTTTTGGGTGAATAACTTATAATAGTGGGTTATATAAAGAGTTACACATTATTGTGGTGTGGAAACTCTATTTGGGTGGCTGGAATTGATATTACTATTTCTTAATTATTAGATACATATATACACAAAAATGAAAATAAAACATGAAGATATTAATATTACATATGATGTAGTATTATTGAATTTAATATGAATATTATGTATATGAAATAGTTAACACATTTAAGGAAAACCCCAATAATACTAAGAGTCAGACTGCTTCAAAAGAAAGTCTTTTGAAGCCCTTAATCATCCAAATTTGTAGTTTTGTGCCATATCTAGATACCCCCTTATAATCTAATGTAAGGATAAAAAAAAATAAGTTACATTAGATTATCGTGTTGTGTATTATCATTCCATAGATGGGTTCCCAATAAATGTCTGATTTTATTAATTTTCTTAATGTTACACTGGATTTGAATCCATAACATCTAAAATACAATAGAAATAGAGTTTTGTGAATCCATATGATTGATTTAGATAAGTGGTTTTCCTATATAAAATACTTTTAGTTGTTTATACAAATTAATTAATTTTTTAGTAATTTTTTTATTACATTGAAATCGTCAAAACATATGTCTATTTTATAAAAAAAGTACTTTAAATCATGAAAATAAATGATATTTTAAATTTTTCCATACACATAAATTTTATGCTTAAAATTAAATTTTTTTCTTAAAAAATAAGTGTTTTTATGTTACATGCACTAAAGTTAAAATTTAATTTTCTTAAAAATATAATTTTTTTTCAATAAAAAAGAATTATTATTTTTACTCTTTAGGTATAGATAATTTAATAATAGAAATTATATTTTTATGCATGAAAAGTTAATTAATTATGTAAAAATTTGTCACCATGGTAAAATAAAAAATGCGTAAAAGTAAATATTATTTCTTTAATAGAATTAATAACATGTTTAATACATACTTGAAATGAATGATTGAGGTTTTATTGATATTATAACATCTTATAATCCATTATTATTTATTTTTTAGTATTTTTGCTATGTTTAACAAGTTCTCCCTTTATATTAAATTGTTATAATTACATAAATTCAATTCTAACCACTTATAAATAGGGCCTCTCAGTACCCCTTCCAGACTAGTTATTGATTTAGGCTTCCACATGAAAATATGACCATTTTACTTCTCTTATTATTCCATTTATTTTCACTAACCATTTTTCATAAGATACAACATTTATACCTCTATTTCCATGGAGTCATCCAAAAGAAAGCCTAAAACTTCCACATGAGTTTTCCCCCTAACTTATTCTTATTTTAATTATTACATTACTAAATGCAATTTTATAATTACTATACAATTACAAGACTATTTTTTTATAATTACTGTAATTTTTATAATTTAATTACTATTTACCACTTTTCCCCTTTTTAATTATAAAAGAAATTGGGTTCCAGGCATTGTGCAGACTACCAGCACCTTGAAGTGTCGACTACTGTTTTGCAACACCACATATATTATATAATTATAAGGGTAAAATTGAATAATAAATATGTCATATATAATAATATTTTTATGATAAATAGTAAAACTATATTGTAGCTTATCCCCCTTCATGTTTTAAGAAATAAAAACATTACCTATTCATTGTGCGGACTATGACCTCCCCAGAGTAAAACATCTTGTTTTTATTTAGTTTCATTATTATTAATTAAAACAAAATAAAATATGGGTTGTCACCTTAATATTTGTTAATTTAAATGATTATTAATATTTAATAATGATAATACTCCAAAATAAAACTCTTTCAAAATCATTATCATCTATTAATTTGGTTATGTTCATGATTGGGTCGGTCCAACCACCTATATGAGAAATTCTATAAAATAAAATTGTAAAAGAATAGGGGATCATAATTACTTATAATATATGATATTAATAGGACAATAAAGATTTTATTTTTTATTGAATACAATAATATTATACTCATTAATTATGACAACACTTGTTTATTATTATAAATTACCAAGTCAAGATCATCACCCACTTCATCATCATGATTAATAATTAAAATACTATATAAATGAAATTAATAAAATTATAAATAATTAAATGAAATAAATTAAAGATAATTTTAAGATCAAGAAATTATTAAAATTTGGATAATAATGACAAAAAAATCACTATTGTGAAATTAGATAAAAATGATCAAGATTACACATAATTGATATTGAAAATTGATTAAAAATTAGTATATATATGTAGAGAAAAATTATAAATAAATCATAAATAAATTTATAGATATGAATTTTTTTCTTAAATAGGTTATTTAATATTTTTTTGTCATATTGGATATTAAAGTGCTTTCAGGGATGTAAGGAATTAATGTAAGGGGTTATTTGTCTCTAATTTAAATTTGTTAGGACATAAATTTTAATATTCACCATGATATCATTAAGATGGTGTGATTAAAGACTACATAAAATATTTCACCATATACATGTAGTTCATGGGGTTTGAGGATATATATATTTTTATTTCTTTAAAGGTTTTCCAATTAAAATGATACAAAGTGTGTAAGGGTTTGTTTGTCTTTATTTTCAATTCTATGGGACTTGTTTGATATCTCACATCATAATTTCATTTATAGGGTATACTCACTACCATACTTACTTCAAGTATAATGAATTTATTTAATTTTATTGTATATATTGTAACCCTATTATGTTGTTTTTAGTCTTACACTACCATTATCATAAGTGTTTCTTCTTCAATCCCAATTTCAAATCAAGATTGATTTTAAAATATAATCCTTCAAAGGGTTTTGGATTTTTTTTTCTAAAATTCCAAATCATTTAGTACTCTTATGATTATACATGTGGATTTCTATGTCTTCCCAAAATTTTATTTCCCCCTCATCACATTATTCACCCATTCAATTGAAACAAACCTAACCTCTTATTTTCACACGGGAAATAACTTATTTACTTTATATTAATTCGATTATTTGGGAAATGTATTTATAAATGCCTAAATAATTGATTAAGTTAATTTTATAATACATATAGTATCATTGTTAAAATTTAAATAAATTTTTTTTTGTGTAACACCCCAAGCTTCCACGATACGTTTCCCTTTGAATAATACAATAGCTTGCATTGTACACAACTTCAAGATTCTGACACAGTGTGACCAATCAAAGTAGCCATTATGAAACATAATACCAATTTTTTGAAATTTTATAAAATTTATATTTAAAAATGGACTTCATTTTTGGATTTGAAATGTCAGAATTATCTATGTGTGAATTTTTTGTATTTTTCTAAAAACATTCAGTTTTTGATGAATAGTGAAAATATTAAATTTTAATTAAAAACAACATTTTTAATAAAAATAATTTATTGTGCTAAATTATACTATTGAGTGGTTTTAAAGTAAAATTAGATTATATTTTTACCATTTAATCCAATGTTGGTCAGTGGACTTAATTTCACATTTAAACTAGACATAAGAAAGTATAAATCTTTTGATAGTTATTATTTCTTAAAAACACACTTTTTGTTTTAACAACGAGAATTAATTTTAAATTAATTTCTGCCAATTATGTGTTTTGAATTTATAAAAATGGATTCCATATTTAGAATCTGGAGGTCCAAATTGTGCAAATAGGTAACTTTTATTTTTAGACATTTTGAATAATTATTTCGGTAAATATTTTATTTTCCATGGTTAAAGGGTAAATCCAGTAAATAAGGGTAAAAAAACAATATTAAAAAAATATTAAATTATCGTAACACGTGTCCAAACCTTATTGACTTATACATGTTCAACCATGGGTATATTTGGGTCAATTTTCGGACCCCTATGAGCCACTTGTAATTGATAATGACAGTTTATATTAATTTAAGTTAAAGTAAATACAAAAATGAAATAAGCATATATCTTTTAGTAAAATAATCTTTACATAGTGGTATATAAGTTATCTTTTCAACTATAAATATTCATTATAAATATAAATATATTTCCTATATAATTGTATTTTATTTATTATTTTTAGACATTGAATAAGTGAATTTATTTATAACACAACAATGATGTAGTATTTTTCTTATTAATGAATGAATCAAATAAATGGTAATATAAATGCCACAATAAATATAATTTGAAAGTTTTGATGCCATAAAAGAATTTTCTAGGTTAATATGACATTTTTATATTTATTGAATTAATTTAGTTCAAATTAATAAAGTTTTTATGACTTTAACAGAAAACTATTATTAAATAGTATCAAAAATGACATACAGGAGGTTTGAAAACAAATATTATATTGTTAATTGATATAATATTCATAAACATATAAGTTTCGGCCCAATGACTTATATAATGATATTTTTATCATTAATGAACCACTTTTGGTTCTCTTGAATGTTTATAGAATTTTTAGAAACCATATAATATAAAAATACAAAGAGACATAGTAAAGGTCAAACTATTTAACTAAGAGTTAAATCTAAAAGATAAAGTTAATAGAGTGACCCAAACTTGTCTAAAACCTATTTTATGAGTGGTTTTCGACCCATAAAAAACTTAGTTTTTATATATATCATTTTAGAGCAATTAGAAACTGAATATTATTTTATTATAAAATAATATTTCTATCTTTTCCTAAGGTGCCCCTCACCCCTCTTATAAAAGGGAACTCCCCCTTCCCTAAAATTCACACCTTCAAAGCCTTTTGGATCTACCAACCCCTTCCCATATACCTTCTTAACTGTCCTAACCTCATCCTAGAGGCCTTAATTTAGTCATAAAGCCAATCTATGGGGCACTTTTGATCAAATCAAATGGAAGAACCCGAAAAAGAGGTAAATATTTTATCACCTCTTTCAAGTTCCTTTCTTCTTCCACTTCTGCTTTCTTTTTTGATTCCATTATATAATAATAAATCTAGTAAATTCTATATACTGTGATTTTATTATGAATATGGTAAAACCATAATCATTATTAAATCCATTCTTGGAATGACACGTCACTATACGTGCATACGTACGGCTTACCGTCTCCACGTCGTGGTGTAGTTGTTATTCAATACATTATTATTTTTGATGGGTATAATAATGATGGTTTATTGATGTAAATAATAAATATAACATGATAATGATTCTTTATATATGATATAAAATCCAATTATATATTATTCTAATATCAAATGAATGATATTATCACTCATGTGTATGTACGGATTATCATCTCCAAGAACATGATGAGACTCATTCCCCATTGTATCCATTCAAGAAAAAAAATTAAATGATTAAAAATAATTTTTAAAGACATAATATCATTTTGAATATGAATAAGATACATCCTATCCATGACAATAATTTCTTACATAAAGAAGAATATACAAGAAAACGAATCAGTTATCACCCAAAACGACAATAATACTAAGATATTATTAAGAAAGAAATATTAAAATATCATATATGATATCATATTAATGCATATGATTCTTGAATAATTTAATAAAAATTATTTCACCATTATATAAGAGGTTAAACTACCCTCTAACTTGGAAAAGTACAAGGTCAGGGTTAATTTTACAATCTCTTTATTATCCGGGGTTTTTTTTACATAAGTATCTACTCAGACTTCTCCATCATCAATATCCATGTTTCTTAAAAGTGTATTTCAAAATATTCTTACAATTTTATAGACTATGGGTTAATGTCATATATAATATTGTTTGAATTTTTATAAGATTTTTATAAAGGAAACTTTTTGTCGTTTTCCAAACAAAGTCCTTTATAACCTTTTGAAAAAATTAAGGTAAGAATGTCTTTTCATAACTTATACGGCGGGTGAAGCTATTTTACACCGTTATAACATTGTCAAAGATTCCCTTACAAGACTATAATAATATTTTCAAAATAAATTTTTTCTTAAATGATTTCAAAATAGAAAGATATATTTCTCTAAAAAGGCTTTTATTTCATCTATTTCATCATTCTTTGATGAATTTTATGCTTATTTGATGTTGATTTATTATGATACAAAACTACCATATTGGAATGAAGGTTTTGTGATATATTTGACTATTGATGTGTTATTTTTACACCATTCATGGTTTATGTATGTAGTATTCACATTTCATATTCTAATTTTAATACTAATGTTTATGTTATGTTCAATGCTTTTCCTATGAGGAATGAATTGGACATTGTAAGTGACAGGTGGAGCCAGCTATATCACCGCGATGCATCGGTAGGTCTCATGAGACAAAATATTGTATTGGCATAAGGCCTTGACAAAATCTTATTTGTAGTATTGGAACAAGGCCTTGGCTATGTTTTTATGAAAGTCTTCCATTCTGCATTCCATCATTATGAAAGTGGCTATTGATATTGCATGTGATTATTCGACTAGTAAAATATCTATATAAATAATTAAATGGAATTATTTGATTTTATCTTTTCCATATTATGATTAAGTTCATGTGTAAATGGATTTTGTTTTAGACTTATACATTTCCTTAAATGTTTATGATCATTTTTAAATGTTTTTTCTATATTGTTATCGTTAATGAGAATCTGAGCTCACCCATTTCTATGTTTAATTTTTCCCAGGATGTGAATAAGCATATTATGACTAACCTGTAGGGATAGTCTATGGGATCTAAGTGTTGTGTATGAAAACAATGTTATTGTAATTTCCATTTTATGATGTAATGTAAACCTTATGAATGTATCTAGGACGTCCAAGGCTATTAAACTAATCGGTATTTCAAGACATTATCTTTTGTAAACATGCCAATTTTATGTAATAATTCACCGACTCTGGGATTCTAGGGTTGGGGTATTATAGTTTGTATCAGAGGAAGTTTAGTACAAACCTTGGAATCTAGATTTAGAAAAACTCTGATTAAAGCACATTGCCTTAAGATAGATTTTGAGGATTAGTATAGAATAAATTCCAAGAATTTTAGTATTGTAGAGATTTTGTGTGTTTTCCAATAATTACATCCCTGTCTAAATACGAGTAGGTAGAGGCGACTCAGGCATAGAAGTACCTAGGGGTAAAACCTAAAAACTCCGCTTTGAGCAAGACTCGAACGAGAACTGGTGCACGACAACAGGCCTTAATGCACTCTTGGTTATGAAACTCTTGGGGTATTTTCTTAGGATAATTATCATTTTATTTACAAACCATTATAAAGGGTTTAAGTGTATATACTTCCTTAAATAATTTTTTTTCATTATTATCGATTATATCCATAAATTGTTTAATTTATGATACATGTTTTACAAGTTTGGATTTATGTATTGTGATTCATAAAATAATCTAGATTGTGCCATTATTTAGAAATGGAGCCTAGTGTAAGGAATGGAAACTGTATCAATGCATGCACTCAATGTAGGGATTTCCCTCCTAATCAAGAAAATGATAGTGGCGCTAGTGATGCAAATGGTGCTGATCAGCTAATCTCCATACCGGGACAACACACTTAGGTTATGAATAATAACCATACCCGTATGGAGAACCCTAATACACATCGTGGAGGATCAATGTTAGATCTCATCATGAGGAAACAACCACAAAAATTCAATGCAGGTACAAATCCACTAGTATCCAATAATGGATAAATTCTTTTGAGAAAATATTCCTTACCTTGGAGAGTAGTGAAAGGGAAAAAGTTGTCATGGAAGTTTACTGGCACACTAGAGATGTTGATCAATGGTAGTCATTGATTTAAAACACAAAGGAATATGATGAAGTATCAAATATGGAATGGAGGGAGTTTAAAGAAAATTTCTTCTAAAAATAATTTCCTCATGACCATCGAGTGGATATGGAAAGGCAATTTCTGAGTTTGAGGAAAAAGGAGGATGAGAATGTCACAAATTATGAAGCTATCTTTACAAGGTTAGAAAGACACGCTGTAGATTATATACATAACCTAAGAATTAAGATTGATCATTTCTTTTATGGGTTAAAACCATTTATTCGTTGAGCATTAGTCACACAATATTTCTCATCGTACAGATATATTTTCTCCAGTACTATCAATATAAGAAAAGAATTATCTATGTCTTATGACTTTAAAGAAAAGCATGAGAAAAAGAAATCTATTAAACAATCTAGAAATGGAAATAAGGGGAAGAAGGGAAAAGTGGAATATCCATCCTGCAGTAAATGTGGGAAGAAACACCCTGTTACTTTTTTAAAGAGAATGAGAGTCTGTTACAAGTGTGGTGAAAAAGGCCACCAAGCTTTTGATTTCAATTGGATGAAAGTGGTTGTTGATTTTGAAAGATACAATTATAGAGAAAGGGGGAATTATGAAAATTAATGTCATAAGCGTTAGGGTAACTTGCCTCAGAAACGGCCAAGGGATCAAGGCCAAGATTATGCTATCACTACTACAAAGGTTAAAGCTCTGGAAGATGTGATGGTAGCTAATTTAAGGGTTTCCTCAAGTTTAGAAAATTCTTTATTTGATTCTGGATCATTGAATTGTTTCATATCTACCCAGTTTCCTAAGGAAATTAGATATTTCAAATTTGATTTAACATGGGAGTTATCAGTCAAAACTATTAAGGGAAGTATCATTGAAACAACGTTTTCTAAATCAGTCCCCATTAGGGCTTATAAATTTTCATTATCAGTTGATATCATCGTTATACCCATGATTGAATTTGTTATAATCCTCCATATGGATTGGATTTCAGACAATGATGAGAAAATTTATTGTATGAAGAATGAGGTTACAAGTTTTGATGATAATAAAGATTTCCTTATCTTTAGAGTAGAAACATCACCACATAATACTTATCTAGATCCACCCCCAGTA
This sequence comes from Viscum album, assembly GCA_963277665.1. Lineage (NCBI taxonomy): Eukaryota > Viridiplantae > Streptophyta > Magnoliopsida > Santalales > Viscaceae > Viscum > Viscum album. The sequence goes on along the minus strand of OY728141.1, from coordinate 1,025,272,066 downwards.
GCTCAACTAAATGTAATTATTATGGAGGAAGAGAATGAAAAAACTGTGGGTGAGGAAAGGAATGTTCAAATATAGGATGTACCTATTGTGCAAGAATAAGATAATGTGTTTCTAGAGGATTTACCTAGACATCCTTCATAATGATAAATTGAGTTTTACAATGATTTTATTCCTAGTTCAAGGCCCATATCGAAGACCCCTTATTGAATAGCCACTATGGAATTAGTGGATCTAAAGAAACAACTAGAGAATTAATTAATAAGCAATTTATTCACCCTAGTGTAACTCTATGGGGATCCCCTATTTTTTTTATTAAGAAGAAAGATGGATCTCTGATGTTGTTCATTGACTACAGGGAGATCAATTCTATAAAAATAAAGAACAAATATCCACTACCACACATTGATGATTTATTCAACCAACTTCATGGAGATAAATAATTTTTAAAGATTGAACTTTGATCTGGATATCATCAGTTGTGTGTGAAGAAGGAAGACATTCCGAAAACAACATTTCAAACCAGGTACGAGCATTACGAGTTTACATTAATTCCTTTTTGATTGACTAATTCACCCTCTGTCTTTATGGAACAAATGAATAGTTTTTTAAAGGAATATCTTGATGACATTGCAGTGGAATTTATTAATGATATCTTGGTATACTCCAAAAGCTACGAAGATCATGAAAATAGCTTACGCATTATCCTTAAGACTCTTATAAGAAATGAATTATATGGCAGGTTTAGCAAGTGTGAATTCTAGCTTCAAGAGATTTTTTTCTTGACCATATCGTCTCTAAGGATGGAATATCTGTTGATCTTTCAAAGATCATGGAAATCGTATAATGGCTAACACCAATGAGTATAACTAAGGTATGCAATTTTATTGTTGTAGTAGGTTATTATCGGCATTTCGTCCAGATTGTTTCCCGATTGGAAAACCCATTAACCAAGCTCGCACGAAAAGGTGTTAAATTTGTTTGGACAAAAGAGTGTGAAGAATTTTTTAAAGAACCGAAGTGATGATTAATCAATTCTCATATATTGACTCTACCATTAGAGAATGATGGGTTTTTTATTTATAATGATGCTTTAAACAGAGGAATTGGTTGTGTCCTTATGTAGAATGATAGGGTTATTGCCTATGCATCACAACAGCTAAAAATTAATGAGAAAAACTGTCCTACTCATGATCTTGAGTTAGCAGCTATAATCTTTTCTTTGTAGATTTTGAGAAACTGTCTTTATGGTGAAAAATGTTAGATATATACCGATCAAATGAGTTTGAAGTATATTTCTCAATGAAAGAACTCAACATGAGGTAAAAGATATGGCTATAACTACTCAAGGATTATGATTACTCTATACACTACCACCTAGGGAAGGAAAATAAGGTGGAAGATTCTTTGAGTAGAAAGGATCGGGTAGTTTTGAACAAGATGAGAGTTGAAAATGATAATATATATATAGATCTAGTAATGATGGATATAGGAATCACCATAGAAGGTGAAACATCAATAATTTTTCAAATGGTTGCCAAACTATCTTTACTAGAAAGGATAAAGAGTTCTCATACTAATGGTGAAGAGTTTCAAAAGAAGATTAAAGCTGTGAATGACCGGATATTGAGTGACATTCTGTATGAAGATGGAATTTTGAAATTTGAGTAGAGGCTTTGGGATTTTGATATACCTGATCTGAAAAAGGAATTGTTGGATGATTCTCATAGTTCCAATTTCACTATACACTCTGGTATCACTAAGATTTATATAGATTTGAAGGAACATTTGTGGTTCGACATCTTTAAGAGGGAGATGGCTGATTTTCTATCAAGATATATGGATTTTCAATAAGTGATAGCTGGAAGGAAAAAGCCTTGAATATTCATTATACCTCTTCCAATACCTGAGTGGAAATGGGAAAATATTATGATGGACTTTCTCATGGGACTACAAAAGACTCCTAGAAGTAACAATGCAATATGGGTCATTGTTGATCATCTTACAAAGTCAGAACATTTTCATGCTATAAGAGAAAATTTACCACTTGAATCTTTAACAAGACTATAAATTAATGATGTTCTAAGACTTCATGGAGTACCCCTATCAATTGTTTCTGATCGTGATCCACATTTTACATCAAGATTTAGGAAAAGTCATTAGAAAGACCTGGATAATGAACTAGTTTTGAGCACTGACTACCACCCTCCAATTGATGGGAAATCAAAATGGAATATTCAACCCATTGAAGACATGTTGAGATCTTGCGCACTTGACTTTCAAGGTATGTGGGATCAATATATACCTCTGGTAGAATTTTCCTATAACAGTAGCTTCCATTCAAGTATTCAGATGACACCATATAAAGAGTTATATGGAGAGAGATGTCACACACCAACTTGTTGGGATGATGTTGGTGAAAGAAAACTCATAGGCCCAAAACTTTTTGAGGAAATTGTGGAAAAGGTAAAGGTAATCCAAATCCACATCAAAGAAGCTCAAAGTAGGTAAGAGAGCTATGCTGATAACTGAAGAAAGGACTTGGAATTTCTGGTAGGAGATCATGTTTTCTTGTAGGTATCTCTATGAAAGTGTGTTATATGTTTCGTTAAGAAAGGAAATTTAAGTCCTAGGTAAATAAGATCATTCGAAATTCTAGAATGAATTGGGGTTGTAGCTTACCATTTGGTAATGCCGCCAAGTCTCTCAAAAGTTCATGATGTGTTCCACATATCACTGTTGAGAAAATACATTCCTGACCCAATGAAAGTACTTACCGATGAGTAATTGGAACTGGAACACAATCTCCCTTATTTATAAGATACTATCATGGTTCATGATACAATAGAACAAGTGTTGATAAACTGGATGACTCATCTGGTAAAAGTTCTATGGAGAAACCATAAGATGGAAGAAGCAACGTGGGAACCCAAGGAAGTTATGAGGAAGAATCACCCAAATCATTTTATGTGGTAGTATTATAGAAATTTCTAGGACTAAATTATTTGAAGTAGGGGAGAATGTAACACCCCAAGATTCCATGGTATGTTTCCCTTTGAATAATGCAATAGCTTTCATTGTACGCTACTTCTATATTCAAACACACTACGACCAATCAAAGTAGTAGTTATGAATATTAATACCCACTTTTGGAAATTTTATAAATTTTAACATTCAAAATTTACTTCATTCGTGGATTAGAAATATCAAAATTATCTTAGGGTGAATTTGTTTTCTGAAAACATTCAGTTTTTGATGAATAGCGAAAAATTTTAAATTTAAATTAAAAACAACTTTTTTACTCAAAATAATATATAGAGTGAAATTATACTATTGAGTGGTTTTTAAGTTTAATTAGATTATATTTTTACCATTTATTCCAATTTTATCCATTGGATGTAATTTTACATTTAAACTGGACATAAGCAAGTATCTATCTTTTGATAGTTATTATTTCTTAAAAAAAAGGTTTTTTGTTTTAACAATGAGAATTAATTTTAAATTAATTTCTGCCATTTCTATGTTTTGAATTTAGAGAAATGGATTCCATATTTATAATCAGGAGGTAAAAATTGTGTAAATAGGAAAATTTTATTTTTATACATTTTGAAAAATTAATTCAGTGAATATTTTATTTATCATGGTTAAAGGGTAAATCTTTTAAATAAGGGTAAAAAAATTATATTATAATAATATTAAATTACTCTAACACATGTCCTAACCCTATTTGATAATACATGTCTGACCATGGACATTCTTGGGTCGATTATTGGACCCCATGGACACATATGTATGTGATAATGACACTTTATATTAATTAAGTTAAGGTAAATACAAAAATGACATAAGCATATATCTTTTATTAAAACAATTTTTATATAGGGTGATTTATGTTATCTTTTGGACTATATGTATTCATTATAAAGATAAAAATACTTCATAAATAATGTTTATTTATTTTTAATTTTTATACATTGAATAATTAAATTTATTTATGACAGAACAATGATGCAATATTTTCCTTATTAATGAAAGAATCAAATAAATGGTATTATAAAAGTTATAATAAATATAATTTAAATTTTTTGATTCCATAAAAGAATTTTATAGGTTAATATTACATTTTAGGATTTATTAAATGAATTTATTTCAAATTAATACAGTTTTTAGGACTTTAACAAAAATCAATTATTAAATAGTGTCAAAATAGACATAAAGGAGTTTTAAAAAAAATATTATATTATTAATTGATATAATATTTCTAAAAATATAATGTTCGAAAAAATGACTTATATAATGATAGATGAGTAATTAATGAACCACTTGGGGTTCTCTTGGAAGTTTATTGTATGTTTATTAACCATATTATAAAAAAAATATAAAGAGTCATGGTAAATGTAAATCTATTTAACTAAGAGTTAAATCTAAATGATAAAGTTAATATAGTGACCCAAAACTGTCTAAAACATATTGGTTGAGTGTTTTTCAACCCATACCCTCATTAGTATTTAAATAATTCATTTGTTAGCCATTATAAACCGAAAATAATTTTATTATAAAATAATATTTCTAGCTTTTCCTAAGGTTCCCCTCACCCTCTTATAAAAGGGAACTCCCCCTTCCCTCAAATTCACACCATCAAAGCATTTTGGCTTGGCCAAACCCTACCCAAATACCCTTTAAATTGTTCTACATTCAATATAGAGGCCTTACTTTAGTCAGAAATCCATCTTAAGGATCTATTTTGATCAAATCAAAAGGAAGAACCCAAAGAAGAGGTAAATATTTCATCACCTCTTCCTTGTTCGTTTCTTCTTCCACTTCTCTTTCTTTGTTGTTTCTATTCTAAAATAATAACTCTAGTATCTTATATATTATTTCATTTTATAATAAATACGGTACAACCATATTCATTATTCTATCCATTCTTTGAATGACATGTCACCATACATGCGTACATACGACATACCGTCTCCACGTCGTGGTGTAATTGTTATTCAATACATAATTATTTGGATGGGTATAATAATGTCGTGTAATTTATGTAAATAATAAATATAACATGATAATTATTCTGTATAAATGGTATACCATCCAATTATATATTATTTTAATATCAAAATAATGATATTTTCACTCGTTCGTACGTATAGATTACCATCTCCACGAACGTGATGAGATTCATTCCCCATCGTATCCATTCAAGAGTAATTTTTGTTAGATGATTAAAAATAATTTTTAAATACTTAATTTCATTCTTAATATGAATAAGATACATCCTATCCATAAAAATCATTACTTACATAACAAACCATATAACGGAAAACCAATCAGTTAACACCTGAAACGACGATAATACTAAGATATTATTAACAAATCAATATTAAAAGATCATATATGATATCATATTAATGTATATGATTCTTTTATAATTTAATAACAACTATTTCAACATTATAACGGAGTTTAACCTACCCTCGACCAAGGGAAATTAGAAGGTAATGTTTAATTTCACAATCTCTTTATTATCCAAGGTTGTTTTTACATAAGTATCCATTTGGACCTCTTCATCATCCACATCCATGTTTCTTGAAAATGTATTTCAAAAGATTATTACTATTTTATAGAATATTGGTAAAATTCATTTATACTATTTTTCAAATTCTTATATGAGGTTTATAATGGAATCTTTCTGTCATTTTCCAAACAAGGTCCTTTATAACCTTTTTGACAAAATTAAGGTAAGAATGTCTTTTTTTAACTTATGCGCGGGGTACAGATATTTTTCTCCGTTATAACATCGTCGAAGCTTCCCTTACAAGATTATAAGAATATTTTCAAAATAAATTTTTCCATCAATGATTTCAAAATAGAAAGAGGTATTTCTCTAAAAAACATTTGGACTTCATCTATGTCAACATCTTTTGATGGATTTTATTCTTATTTGAAGTTTATTTATTATGATAAAAACATCCATATTGTACTAAATGTTTTGGGATATGTTTGAATGCGGATATGTTATTTTTACACAATTCATGGTTTATGGATAATGTATTGAAATTTGTATTCTATTTTTAATACGAAAGTTTATGTAATGTTCAAACCTTTTCATATGAGGAATGAATTGAACTTAGTAAGTGATGGGTGGAGCCCGCTATAGCTTCTCGATGCATCGGTAGGTCTCATGAGAAAAACTAGTGTCTTGGCACAAGGCCTTGAAAAAATCTTATTTGTAGTCTTGGAACAAGGCCTTGACTGTGTGGTTTTGAAAGTCTGGAATTATGTATTCCCACATTATGATAGTGACTACTGATATTGCATGTGATTATTTGAATAGTAGAATATACATGTGAATAAGTAAATGACATTATTTTATTTTATATTTTCCATTTTATTCTGAAGTATATGTTTTAAAATATTTTGGTTTAGTATTATACATTGCCTTAAATGTTTATACTTATTCATGAAAGTTTCCACTATATTGTTATCCTTACTGAGCATATGAGCTCCCCTATTTCGTTGTTTTATTTGTTCCAGGATAAGAATAAATATATTATGAATGACTTGTAGGGATTGTCTATGGAATTTCAGTGTTGTCTATGGAAACAAGGTTATTGTAGTTTTCCATTTTAGGATGTAATTTAAACCTTATGAATGTATCTAGTACTTCCAAGTCTAATAAACTAATCAGTATTTTGAGACTTGATCTGTTATGATCTTGAAAATGTCATGTAATATTGCACTGACTCAGGGCTTCTAGGGTCGAGGCATTACATTCTGTATGTTTTTTCAGTAAAATATTATCATTTTTCATTTCTGTGTGACCATATCATTTTACCACCTTTGTAATATTATATGAAGCATTATCTATATGTTTTCATGTTTGAAGAAGTAAATAAATTTTCTATTATTTATTTAAGAAATTTTTATAAAATTATTTCAAAATATCAGAGATATTTATTATTTTAAAACTTATTTTTCTAGAAATCCTAAAAAATATGTTTTCTCATCTATGTAATTATTCATTGTAATAGGCATAATCAGGGTTTTTAAATAAAGTTACCATCCACCATTTTTTGAATGGCATAATTAATTTTCTATTTTGTCAATGATGTAATCCATTATTATCTTTATATCACCCAGTAATCATCTATTTATAGCCATAGTCTTCCTTAGAATAGTTATGTCATGTGAATACCATATTTTTTATTCCTTTTATTTAAGGGTGTTCACTAAGATTCCATATGTAAATTTCTTAGGGAAATTTTGGATTTTATCGTATGAAATCAATATATAAAGTATAAATACCATATTATATTTTATAATTATTATAGGGTATTTACCTAGAATGTAAATAATTATCTTTGGATACCAATTATTTTCCATGGGTTTATCATGTTATTATTATTTATGGAATTATGAATAATTTTTTATGTTGATAAATTTTAAAATGATTGGAATCAAATTTTATTATTTTGGGTTCTATATGATTTGTTGAATGAAAACCGTTTCCTTCCCACTGTTTGATTATGATATAGTGAATAAATTATCTTCAATTATAACTCAATTGTATGAATGATGATGTGTGGGGTCATATATCACCCTACGATGAAATATTTAAAATATTATATTTAATGGGATAATTATTCAAAAGTACATTTTAGTTACACATTTTCATGGGAACTAATATTTTGGATCATGAACGTAATGTTACCTATAATAATATTTTATCCAAATTTCAAAGGTATCCTAATGTTATGTTCTCATGGATCACAATTTGTGACTTATTTATCCAAACAATTTTGTGTCATGTCACTTTACCTTTTCCCTAACTCGTGATATTGGATTAATGGTTTATTAAGAATTTTTATCTTATCTTATCTATAAGTACCTTTATTACACCCATATTATCATCTAATTATTTGTTATTATCGTTGATTATTATTTCTTAGGTTTTAAATTAATTGGTATTTGAGCTCACCCATTTTATTTTGTTTTAACTTCCACAAGTTATAAAGATAAGAAAAGTATAAGAACAAGAATATATTATGTGAATGACTTATGAGAGATTTTTAAATCTTTTTATGGATCAAGATGTTACTTATGTATTTGATAAATATACAATAGTTGAAAAATACATGTGTATTGTTTTTCTTAATTATAAAATACTCTAAACATAAAAGATCTTGTAAATATATCATAATGAAATATTTGTTTTAAATTCATGTAATTGATATTGTTTCAATTGTGTGTATTTATAGATTCATACACCATAATAATAATCTACTACTAATATAGTTAAATTAAATTCATGGGGCTTAATATATGGAATATATTAGGATAGAAGTGTTGATTGATTGTATTATGAAACCCTTAATAAGTAGTAACTTTATACAGTTTTGCATAAATTTTTAAATTCCACCACATGCTTGTTTGTATATTGAATATATAAAAATGAATAATCAATTTCATATCCTTATGTTTATCTAAAACCCCATAATTGAATTTTATTATCATGAAACAATGCATTTCTACACCAACTCTTAAATCCACATAAAATACCGGTGTGATCAACCTTTAAAAGTAACAAAAACCAATCCAATTGAGTCTTGTGGAGTTTTACAGACCCACTAATAGTTTTAAAAATATTGTATATAGTTAATTATTAACTATTTATCCTAATGTTAATCTTTAGGAAATACATTATTTGGGGATATATCATACTAATTCACCCGATCTCTCCTTGGAATTTTAACATTTCAATTATCATTGAATAATCATTACCTAGGGACTACACAAACTTATGGCCACCCAATACTAAAAAACATTAAAAATACTTAACACGTGGAATACATATAGAATAATAATCAACAAATGTTACTATGTCATTCGTAATGGGTTCATTACTCTTAATTTTACACTTTTATAAAAATAATATTTTATATTATGATCAATTTTTTTTACAAAAACAACTTTGAAATACAAATTTAAAACCTATCATTTCACCCTAATCACTTTTAAATCTATTTCACAGAAAAAAAACATTTTCTTAAAAACTATACCACTATGATGAAATTTCTAGGTGTGTATTTCTACATTATGTATGACAGCCACCATTACCTTTAGAACAAGATAAAAAACCCCAACATTCCAATGAAAATAAAAAAGGGGTTTAAAGAACTCTTTTTCTACTGATAAAACATAGTAATAGCTGGTATAAAATAAACAGGTTAGATACATTTTTATAATAACATCATTAATCCCGACTCATCCTATCTCTGTTTATACCACCCAATGTAAAAAAATGGATACCAACTTAAAAATTACACCTAGACCTGGAACCCCTTAACTACACTTGAGTCAAGGCATATTGTCTTCAGATCAAAGGTGCATTCACCCAATAATCAATATACATACCTAAATTCTTTGAGATAAATTAATATCATTATTGTATTGTATTTACCCTAATAGATTATGATCCCCATGTGAATATTCTTTGAATGTTTAGTCATGGGGTATTCATATTTCTGAAAAACCTAACCTATTAAAGACCAATGAACTATTGAAGAATGTAATACCAACATATGATGCATGATATTAAAATTTTAGAACATTTAATTCAAAAAAATATAATAAAATGAAACTATGGCGTATAAACTAGTGTGATGGATTACGATGCAACGAAAATTGCATTTTAACAAGTAAATGAACTATAAAATTCTTCCACAACACCTAAAAAATCAATACATCAACTAATAACTAAGAAGACCCTAATTAATTGTAAGTATATGATCATAACTATCTATGAGAATTGTTGACGATGTAATAATTTACCTAAATTGTATCACACTTCACATCATCTATAAGTCCACCATGGTGGGCATGTCGGGGGTTAGTAGATGACCATGTGGGATACCCCCTTGATTTTTCATGAACCATATGAATTTGAAAATATATAATGATTTAAAAAAAATATAAAACTCTACCCTAGTATCATGTAAATTTACAAATAAAAGTATATAATTTTAAATTTCAATAATAAATAAACATTCACCAAATCACAATGAAACATATCATAATTCACCTCACTACCCAAATTAATTAACCACATGTTAATTATATTTACCAAAACCCAAGGAAACACATAGACCATGAGTAATATACAATTTGTTCCTTCTAAAAAATAATCTAAAAACTAATTCAAACCGTCCATCATTTTTAGACAAGGCTCCCATTATAAAATTATTATTTCCACTATATTTGTTAAAGTTGATGTGGAACCCACGATTATAAAAGAATTTATAATCTCATATATAAGACCTCATACAAAGTATTAAAATAATATAAATAAACAATGACATAAATTTTATAAATTAATAATAAAAAATATTAAAATCCCCACATCAATGTTTTTTCCAATCATTATGAAATATTAAAAACACCTTTAAAATCAATGTTTTCTAGTTACACCTAAAACCAGCCACGCCCAAAACCTCATTTACCCAAATATTTCACAATAATCATTACATTTTTTTAATTTAAAAAACATATTTAATTAATTTAAAACATCTATGCTCAAAGGATTTTGACAATACAATGGTGTTAGAGAACCCAGCCTCTATAACCTGATGGTTTTGTGAAATATAAGCACTAAATATTGGATCCATGTTCCCCTTAACTTTCACAAAAACAATAAACCAAAATCCAAACATATTTAAAACTCTAATATCTAATTTTATCCAAATCCCCTCTAGTTAGGGTCACCCCAATATAGAAAACAAACATATACATTAAGAGAAGACATCAAAAGAAATTTACCTTTGATCAACCACCCCAACAAACCATGATCCTTTTGAATAATAATTTAGTTGAAATAATATAATAAAAACAACTAAACATATCCTTAGGTTGATTGGAAGTGAATGAAAAAAGAAAAATGGAATATAATTAGGAAAATTAATTAAAAATATTTTTTATGGATCTATTTTGAGTATACTCTATAACTTACTACATAGTTTTAGAAATCATGTTTTAGACCATGAAATTTAAATTAGGCCCACCACCTATGTTTCGTGGTTGGATTCATGGTCCAAAAAAACAATACCAAAACCTACGAAACATGAATTTCCCTCATTTTTTACCTGATTCAAATATTTGATTTTCTACGTGTTTTTATAACTATTCAACAATACATATAGACCCTAAATTTCCTTAAATCTCTAATTTAACCCCAAAATTCCCCAAGCATAATTATAACAAAAATAATAAATTTAAATATATTTATCATGGTTAATATAATTATTTATATATATTCTATTCATACTTTCTATTTTTATTGGTTGTTGGATTCATATTTTTTCATATCACCTACAGGTAATGGAAACCATTATAATGTATTCATATCATCAGATCTAGTAACCAGCCCCTGGATTATTCAAAGTGGGGATTTTAATCATAATATTGTATTTGAATAATGATGAATAATCAAAGGGACATGTAATGAAAATTATACTATATAAAACTAGTTATAAACATCACATCAAATATTAAATAAATCTAATTTACTATTAAAAAACATGATCCTAGATAAAAATATAATTTAATGGGATCTTTTTTAAATACATTCTATTTGACATTAAAAATTACCTTTTATAGTATTCAATCATGGAAAATTGAAAAAATTACAAATTCAATGATAAATATAATTAATTTTTATCATGTAATATTGATTAGGAATAGTTAATATGCTTTATGATAATCTGTAACATTAAATCTCAAATAGATGACCCATGAAGTTTTTTTATTAATATTTTCTTCATTATATCTCACAAGGGATATGAAAATTATATGAAAATATGTTTAAAACTATATCTGATTGTCCTTATGTCAAATATAGATATTCTTCTCCTGTATTTGAGAAATCTCAAGACCAGATTTTATAAGGATAATTTTTCATGTTCTTTTGTATATATCCTTTTCATGACTTGATGTTTTTCCCTAGATTCTAATGTTCTATGTATTATTATCCCTTAATATTTTTTAGAGGATTATAAATGATAAATAATGTTATGGAAATGTTTCATGGTAGATGTAAAATGTATTTCCTACTAAATATGTTCTATCATTCGGATATGTCCTTCTGGATTATCAATAAAAATTTATCATCTTAATAAATATTCATTAATTTTTTTGTCTTATCCATAATCATATGATAACAAAAATTATATTAATTTTGGATTGTTTATTTATTAAACCTCTTATATTCTTCATGATATATGTTATGTCTCTACAATCTTTAACCAATGAATTAGTTTTTCTTATATTTGAATCATTTTTTATGGTAGTCTATAACCCATGGTCTACCCAACACCTATAATATTTTATCTAGAGACAAAATTATTTAACTTTAGTTAATGTTTGGGATATATTTTTTTTTCATGATCTTAATGTCATTTTTATATCATTCTTATTTTTAAATAATATGTTTTCTGGCATTGAGTTTTTTTGTTATTTTGACCTTGTTATGTAAATTATCAAAATAATTTTTTAGTACATTTTATTTATATAAAAAAATAACTATTACATAAATCCATAAGTTAGGTTATGTCCTAAATCTTTCTGTTTAATTTTTATAAATTTATTTTCTAATATTTTAAGCTATATCATGAATATTATTTCAACTAATATTTTGTTTCAGTAGTAAAAATATTTTATTATTTTCACTTTGAATGACCATCAATTAAATAATTAATCCTTAACATATAACATGTGTTATACATTTTTTTGTAACACATACTCATCAAATAATATCTATTTTTCCTCTTAAATAATATGGTTTTTGACCTATTAAAGTTTTGTAACCATTATAATGTTTTATAATTCATATATTCTAAGAAAACTAATTTTTAAAATAAATAATCAAAACATATGTTTAGTGTTAATATTTTTTTGTGAGGACGTAGTTATGAATCATTTACCATGACTTATTTTGTATTATATTTATCCATATTTTTTATATTTTTAGGCTTTATTAAACTCAAATTAAAATCAATTTTCTTCAACATATAATGTTTCCACAACATTATATAGTAATAAATGTTAACATGTGAGTTATGATTATAATTTTTCACTATATATAATTTTATTTTTTCTAATTATCTATAAACAAAAGATACATATTTTATACTCTTGTTTTGTATATCATTGATTAATTAATAATAATATCTAAATATAGTTCATTTTCAGGTTCAGGTTTACTACCCAACCCTCAAATTCATGTTTTTATATATAAAATGTATATTGTATTTTCAAATAGAACTATACAATTCTATTATCCTTAAAATATATTATACATAATTAATTTATTCATAAATATAAAAATATTCTATGAAACTATAAAATATTTTGTGAAATATACATTATATGTCTTATGTTCTTGTAAATTTATCATGGGTTTTTGATTAATTTTCTTTTCTATTGTATTTACCCATCTAATTATAATGGATTTATATAACATTTTTCCCTAGATACATCCATGGGAGACTTATTATTTTTTACACTCACCTTGATACTAATTCTTATTAAGCCAATATATTCTCATGGAGTTGTCATAAAAAATACAAATATTCAAACTTTATATAATCCATCCTCTAGTAGAATTTAATAATTTTATAGGATATATCACTTTTATGATTCAACAAAATTTTTATTCGTCATCTTTATGATTTATTGATAATAAAAAAACAAACCATTCTATGTGATCTTCAATTTCGAATCAATTATAAATAATATTTTTACAATACCTCATTTTTTAAACATGATCTATATAAATCGTCAATAATAATATTTCACTTATAATGTAATTGGAAGAACATATAATATTGGAAACTAATTAAAAAATCAAATCAAGTATTGTTGCACCCTTTCTTGTTTTGTTATAATTGTACAAAAGGAATTAAATCCTAATTTTATTAAGGAATAATAATTTTATAGAAATTTAAACATGTGATATTGATGATAGAATTATCTTAATTAGACCACATTACTGAAATAAATTAGGGTAAGTAGACTGAGGTTCGTCTCATATCAGTTAATGGATTTCTTATTAACTCAAAATATATTTTAATATATTTTGTCCCCTATAACTAACTATGAAATTATATAAATATATTATTTATGATAATCGTAAATATTTATAAGATAAAACCATAATAAATTAGTAGGAGATAACATGTTATCACACATTGTTTACAATAATAGTTAATATCCAATATTCCAACAATTTTAACTTAGTTTTCATAAACATATTTGATAACCACTATATCATTAAACTATAATGATTTGGATTATAAGTATGAATATTTTTGAAGCTAGTAACTATGTTGGTGCGAATTATGAGGTTCGAAGATACTTAGTTTGATGGTATTAAAAATATTATTTTATTTGTGTCAAGAACACAATTTTTATATAAAATATGAATAAATGCTAAGGGGTATTACAGATTAGAAATATGATATCGCATTTGAGTTTAGAATTTTGGTTTTACACAATGTAGAACATAAAATCGATTGGAATTGGGTGCTCGATTGAGGGTGACCATTAGAGAATGTGTTGATGATATATTAGTACATTTAAAAAAACTAATACATTCCCTTTAAAAATTGGTTTCACTTGAACAACATAGGATAAGGAAGATCCCTATTTGTGGGATGGATTACTCGAGGATGAACTAAAGAGAAGATCCACTGCTAAACTCTTTTATTTTGAGAAATAACTACCAAATCAATGTACAATGGATTCTGAGCATTGTGTTGGACCGAAAGATTCATAGTTTCACCATGAGGTTAGATGATTTAGAATAATTATATCCAAATACCCTTATATATATATTAACGTTTTAAAGTCCTATTATTACTGTTAATGATCCCTTATGGGTATATGTATAGGTTTCAAGTGGAAATAATTAGTTTTGGGGGTGCGTAAGGATTCCCCATACTGATATCCCAATCACACAGTGTTATGAAATAAAACATGTCATGCATTCTTTATAATTAGGGAAGATGATCTTTAGAGACGATAGTCCATTTATTTGTTCAACATAACCTGTGGTGATCCCAGGACATGCGACTAAGGGCATGGCCCATACCACTTCTCCAAGGGTCCTAGGCCTCTCATAGTACATGTCCAGATGACACGGGCATGGGATGAGATACATGGGAATATGACGATAGACATGGCCATATCCCTCAGGTTCCATGACATGCCATTTACCCTGGGTACACACCATGTGCGCTGACATGGAAACTATGACATGTTCCAGAAAGAACACACCCAGAGATTCGGATAGGGTCACACACCATGTGACATGAGGTACACATCATTTAGTCTCCTTTTACTCACAACATAATGATGGGGGAGACATCATTGGCTCTATTTTTGGATGAAAATATGTGCACTATGGGTATAGTTTATGTAATCCCTTCCAAGACTTATCTCTCATGCATATATATCTACAAGACTCATGTGGAGTCCCACATGTAGCCTCTATTGGTTTGTTTTTCCCATAGAATGTGAATATGGCCATAGTCATGGAATGAGAGATAAAACACGAGGTGATGCTTTTGGGACTGTATTTAGTGAAAAATATATGAATTTCTATAGAAGCTTCCCCTTATTCCATATGTGAGGGCGTAGTGGGCTATAATGTTCTATACACAGTATTAAGATTTCATTGACTAGATAAGTTTGGATATAGTTCTTATATCCCTTTATGATAACTGGAGGGATGATTTATCACTTTCTCATTCCTATGATGGGTTTTCAGAATCTCTGTGACCCTTTTTTTAAAGTTTTAATACCCTAATTAGTGGATTAATCTAGTTGAGGTGTCAGTATATTCATGTGTATGATCCAATTATTTGTGGATAGATCTGGATTGGGGTTTGTGGTATCTCCCATTGATCGAAGGTATGATCCCATATGTTTGAATTATGTATATGAGTCTTGATAGGGTGTGCAGAGTCACCCATTAGACCTAGATGTGATCCCACATCTATGAATTATGATATACAATGTTCCAGATCATGTACATAGTGTCCCAAAATAGTTTTGGGTTTGATCCAATATATGATTGTTGAGCAATTATGATTTGTAGTCTGATTAGTGCATCCCCCCCTAAGACATGGGTGAGGTTGCCTATATAATTACCATGATCTGTTGGTTTCTGCAAGAAATTGTCATGAAGAGACTATGATGATCATGTTGTTTCAGATGTATGACATTAGTGATGGAAGGAATGTGAAATTTTATTAGTGATAACCAATTAGTTAAATAATTGGGGCGATTTATATCAAGGATGGAAGATATATAATTATAGAGTGACATATATTAGATGAGTTCTGTTAGGGAAGGAAGGGTTCATGGATTTAGTTCTCTTGGATTAGTGATACCTAAAATCCTCGATTAGAATCCTATGGTAGACTGTATAGTAGAGAACATAATCATTGGTGTATGAGACAAGTGTATTTGGGTTATTTTAGGATTCGATGTGTTGTTTTCCAATTAACATACCTTGGGATGATGAACTAACTAGTCATGTTTAGATGAGGAGTAGTTGATATGGATATTTCTATTCTCTCCTACATGGGGTTTTTACCCTCTAGATTTCGGTCAAGTAGATGGTTTATTTATATTATATCCCTCTAATTTTTATTTTTTAGGATGATTACTAGGTTTTGTTATACTCAACCCTAATTAAGATATTTCCTCATGTTTCTTGTCTTACGATAACAATAATCCCTTTGAAATAATCCTAGGAGGATCCAAAATTGGCAGTGTAGTGGAAAAGGCAGACTGATGTGTGTAATAAAAGTTTCATTGGATGGAAGTAAACTCTAATAAAGTATGTTAGATTCTTTTATTATTTTTTGTTTGGATTTTATTTTTTCTTTTTATTATTTATATAAAATTTATATACTATTATTATGTGATAAATTTATGCATTTATTTCGGTATTAAATAATATTATTATCTCTACACTGTTTCATGGATATGGATGTGCTTTCATATATATATAATCACCATAGGCTAATGGTTCCCTTGTGTGTGATATTCCAACATAGTGTGGATCACTAATCCTTATCCTATTTTAGCCAAGCCAAGGGTAGAAAAACATGTATATTCAAAATCCAGGTAGGCTATGTTGGGTCAATTTGTAATAGAGTTGTATTGGAGGAGGTCCTTCATTAGGACTGGAGTTAGGAGTTGTCTAGTTGTGAGATTGGTTTGGGTTAAATAGTTAAAATATTCATGTTTACTGAGTTCATATTTTAGTTCATGGAATATTATCGGTGAAGATACTGATGTATCTACTAACTATTTCTTTGATAACCCCCTTTTTGACTTGTAACATGTAGGAACTTGTTACATGTAAAAGCAGATACATGCGTCACATAAGACTATGTTGTGGCTTCCAGGTCCTTACTGAGTTAGATCCTTAGATATAATAATTGAATATGGTTCATCTTGATTATATTTTAGGTTTCCACCATGAAAAATAATGATGTGGATTAAAAGTGTAATTGTGATGATGATTCACCAGATGATGAGGCTTTAGTGTATGGGTATACATAGAAGGTGATGTCTCTAGGTGGTTTTGAAGTTAGTAGACCTCATGTTGAGCTGTAGTTTGTTCCTGTGGAACTATCCGAGGATGCGAAAAGGATGACTTCACTTGATTTTTTTTAATAATTGTAGAGATCACCCGGGCATCAGGTTGATCTAGACCCTTTTGAATCTATTGAAAGGTTTGTGGGTTTAACATGTTTTTTCAAAGTTATGAGGACACATCCAGATTATATAGAGGTTTGGGATTGAGCATTCTTTCGGGATCATCTATGAGATGGTGGATTCTAGTGACATATAACCCTGATGATATGGTTCTCACATGGGTGTATATTTAGAATATCTTTAGGGAAGAGTTTCATCCAGTCACATTTTGAATGATGTGTATCCAGGAGCTTCTATATCCTCAATAGGGTAGCATGGCCAATGAATATTATTCAGTGAGGTTCACTGACCATTCAATATACCTACTAAATTATGGTTATAGATATGTTTTTACAATCTTGATAATTTGAGATGGTATTAAAATGATATATGAAGGATTTATTAGTATATTTGTGAATTCAAACCTTGGATATAGTTCATCATCAAGCCTTGATATTCGAGAACTTTTTATATGAGTAGACACCGACAATTAGTTTTGTGTATATAAGAGAATAAACCTCAGAAGTTTATGGATGTCTTCCAAATTAAGAATATATTCTTGTGAGATTATTTAAAAGATGATCCCAGGATGGGGGATCTACAGCTCAGGTCTCCGAGGATGATTCATGTCAACTGTGAGAGAGGTAGTATTTTTTTGGTGAAGGATAGGGACATTTAATATGATATTTTCTAATTTTACATTCAGGTAAAAGGGAGATGGTCAATGGACTAACTTGTAAAATATAGTTATATAGTAATGGAGTTCAAATTATGTAGGACATGGTGGAGGAGTGGGAAGAGAATCTGGAGGTGGAAGATGGTTCGATCTCTTGCCACCAGCACCCCCAAGTGGTCAATACCAGGCTCAGGGAGCTGGAGGGCAAGGAAGAGGGAAATTGAAATCCACATAGTAAAATGACTTAATGTCTATGAGGATTATTATTGGAATATTTTTTCCATTTTAATTTCATAATCATATTGGTAGACAATGGTGTGAGATACCTTATTTCTTAATAACTTTTTTCTAGGATTATCTAGGGTGATGAGAGTTGTCTGTAGAGCTATGTGACAGTGATCCTTAATATGGATTATGAATCATATGTAACATGCATGATCCCCTCATTGAGAATCAATTTTATGATGAAATAAATACATTTTTGAGTGAGACAGTACCACCCAAAGCAGATAGTGTCATAGTATAGTGGATGAGTTCATTGAACTTATGCACTTAAAGGATCTTGGTATGTTGAGGTGTTGGAGTATGCCATTGTTGTGGTGTATTGGATACAAAGGGAATGGATTAGATTTAGAAACACAAGTTTTCTTCAAGGAGGATTGGTTGTGGTTCATGGTATGAGATTTGAACATACAGGCACAACTATGAATAGATCTAGGAAATGAAACAGTTTTCCTTTAAGGTAGCCCCAATTTGAGGCCTAATGATACTAGTGTAGATTTTTTTTCAAGACCCTATGCTTGGAGGCTCTAACATAGAGGACTAGAGGTCATGAAATCTTGTCAATAGAGTGACCATACTCTAGAGGGTGGAGAATCATTTAAAATATTTTCTTATTGGTAGAGAGAACCTACGATGTGTTTAATAAGTCTAGAATGGTTTCCTACTATCTAGGATGAGGCTATTTTCACCAGTGGTTACAGAAATTCTTCAAAAATGGTACAAAGTTCCTCCTTTAATTGTGAGTTATATTAGGAAGAGAAGGATGATATAATGTGTTATTAGATACATTTGAACTTTTATCAATTGGGTAGTATAAACTATGGTGTAGTTGATGTTATGAGAATTCAGTTACCTGTAGTGGCAATGGGGTTCATTGAATCATTCAAAGGATGTACCATTTTTACCATCCCAATGAGAGTTAGATGTTTACATATATGGAAACACATGGAATTCCTGGATATTTATGATAGTTATTAGTTGGATCCCATTGATCATTGTAGTATGGTGGTGATGTTGGATGTTTTCATAAGAATGGATGTGTAAGACCAAGTGTATTATATTAGGCATCGCCGTTTATTATCTATGGAGATATATAAGAGACTAATGGACAAAAAGAATTTTATGTTTTCTATTAGTTCATGGTAGTATCCTTCATTGGTACCCACATATTATCAGTGTCACAATTTCATGTGACATAATTGAGGGTGGATTCTATACATTATCTAAGAGTAACAATTTCTTGGGGATGTCTCGAAGAGAGGATTGGATTTCGGATGTGAATTTCATTGTGATAAGTCTACAAACAAAAGGGAGTAATAATGGACTCAATGTAGGTTTGGGCCATGATAAAGTGAGATCCCAACAAGTGTGTTCATAACAAAAAATTCTCATTGTGATTGTTTCTATACATTATAGTTAAGAGAGATAACATAGTAGTTGACCTGTTTGATTTGACCCCTATGGGTGAGGTTATTGCAATGTATATATAGTAGATGGTTTTACCCAACTTATTTTTCATCAATTAATTGAGGATAATTTTAATATTATTTTCACATGGTCTTATATGATAGGATATCAACTATACATGTTCATGATGGATTTTATAAAGGTGAAGAGTATATCGACCTTCTAGGGATTAAAAAGGAAACAAGTGAGGTTACAAGATATATTGATGAGGACGTTTCTTTCCACAGTTGTAAACCTCTGGGAGGGGTGTTTGTTCCATGTAGAGAAATCTATTTGGTTTCTAATGAACATGAATTGGGTTTTCATGTTGGTGTGGTGTAGTTACCCCTCCAACATCAGCATAGATATATTTAATGCCACAATCAGGAGGTCGTGTAGGCAGTTAAGGTACTAGTTAGGGCCAGTGGTGGACTTCATTTTGATCATAGAGTTTGTGGTATTTGATGGGTGCCGATTTAGAATTTAATCTATGTGAGGATGGGGAATCATAGTTTATGTCAATAAGTGTGTTGGGTTTTTAAGATTCTATAAATTTAGACCCAATAAATGAAATTGGACTAGGATTTGGGTTCCTTCCATCTTTTGTAGTAAGGGATACATGTGGAAACCCGGTTATATGAATTCAACCCAGTTTGATCTGGATAGTATGTGTGGAGTGGCCCTTTATGGTACCCATTTTTATTTAGGAAATGACTAGAGAGGATCCCAATATAGGTTTTCGTTTTCTCTATGTGGGTTTATAGGTAGCATGAGAATCCTCTATAGATCACATTAGAATGGGAAATCCAGTTCAAATATAATTTCCCTCATTTTCCTCAGATTTTTATTTTTTGTAACAAAAATATATAAACTAGGGAGATGGTAATAATTTTTCCTTATAAAACTTTGGAGTATTTATAGGTATATTTTCAAATCTAAATGTTGATTTCATGTGAAAATCTAGGGCCTAGAGAGCCCATTTGTGAGGATATTAAAAATATTAAATATTTTGTATGGTATGTGCATAGTTTTTTTAGAAAATTGTAATTAATATATAGTGGATTTTGGGATCAGAAATATGAGACCAAAATTGATATATAAAAGAATTTTTTAACCTTGGAATGACATAAAGCATGTTAGAATCTGGTGCTCAGTTGAGGGAAATCACAGGAAAGTGTGTTGATGATATAATAGTTTATTTATAAATATATAAACTAACACAACACCTCTCCATTTGTTTTCAAATGCACATAATAGATGATGGATGATCCCACATGGTTAGAAGGATGAAATGACGATAGATTTATGAGAGAAGAAACATCCAAATTTTGTTCTTTATGGATATCACTCTATGATAGATGTATAATAGATTTTGGGAATCATTTTGGACCTCAAGATTTTTTTTTCGCTAAGAGGTAGGAGGATTTATTATAAATAAAAATTATTAACCATTTATATGTTTTGATGTTTTATACCCCTATTTTAACTTTTATAGATCCATTTGGAGTAGATCTGTATTTATATGGGGGAAATAAGGGGTTTTGAGAGGCTCATAGGGATTTACTATTTCGAAATATTGATCTCACATCATGTGATACATGAGAACATGCTATGTGTTCTTCTGGTTTATGGAAGTTTATTGTTTGGGTACCACACTCCATGTAATGGGGGTAAAATCCATGTGGTGATCTCATGTCGTGCGCCTGAGGACACATATAGTCTCTCTATGTCCAAGGACATGAAAATTTGGAACTACAGTTACAGATAAAATTTGAATGAGTGGAAATAAATGAGCATGTGTTGATGGACATGGACATATACTCTTGGTTCCATTACATTCTGTGTACTCGGGGTACATTCTGTGTGAGGAAACATAGCCAACTAGGTTGTGTGATATTGATGGAATTCATTTAGGTTTAGACAAGATCACATGTCATGTAACATGGGGTAACTTTCATGTAGTCCAATATTATAAACAAATTATCGATAGAGGGCATGAAATAAGACCCATTATTGAGTAAAATTAAATTTACTATGTGTAATGACATCCCACACCCCTTATTTACTTATCATTTATGAATCTACATTAATATGAATCAGTTAGAGGTCGACATATTGCAACTATTGAGTGTTTTTCAATGCAGAATTTGATGTTTGCCATGGATTTTGGTGTGAGAGATTCAATATGAGTTGAATATTTTGGGATTAAATTCAAAGACACATAGATGAGTGTTTGTGGGAGGGTTCGCATGATCCATCCATGATGATAAATTAGTGATTTACATCCACTACATAGGATTGTGATCCCCTTGATAGGATGTGTTCATATAGAGATTGTGTATCCCTCCAAGAGCCTATGGTGGGATACTATATCACATTTTATTTCTTCTGTAGGATTTGTGGCATCAGTGTGTCCCTATTACATGGGCACTAATCCCATACATATAGGGTTTATCGGGTCTGGTTTGCAGTATTATCTTATGTATTTTCCCCTACTTGGTGTACAATTAAAAATTTGGGTTTGAGGTATCTCATAGTGGTCATAACTATGATAACTTATTTTTTATCATGGATCTGAGTCTTGGTAGGGTATACGATGTCCCCTAATAGACCTGGGTGTGATTCTCAATCTATGTGTAACAAACTCTAGAGATCCATATTTTTTTTGTGCTGTCCCCCAGTGGTTCTGGGTGTGATTCGTTATTTGATTATTTAAATTTTCCAGGTTACAATATAGTTTATAAGGTCCCCCATAAGGAAAAGACAATATTAACTATATATGTATTGTGATTCTATTGTTTCAAATGAGAATTTCTCATGGTGAGACCAGACATTCATGTTCTCTTGGATGTAAACTGTAAGGGATGGAGGGGATGTTTAATCAGTTTAGTTATAACTGATGAGTGAGATCTCTTAGATGAGTTTCTTCATGGGTGGTAAAGCTATAAATAATGTCTGTGATATCTCAAATTAGTTTCATAATATATGTAAGGGATCATATAGTGATTTACCATGTATTAACAATACATCATATCCTCGAGTAGAATTCTATGGCAGGCAATATAGTAGAGACGACGAGACTTGGAGTCTATGAATTTTATATATAAGTTATTTTCATATTTCTTGTGGTGTTTTCTATTTGGAATAAAATGTGTAGATGAGGAATAAATTCATGTATATCCAGTGATTGGTCAAGATGGAGATTTTTATTGTCTCTGTCTTAGGTTTCTATACCGTTCGGATTTGGTTTGAGCATACTATTTTCTTTCTGTTGATCCATTTTATTTTGTGGTCTTGGGGAGCATATTTGGTATTGTAATCATACCCCCTAAAAGGAACCTTCATGAAAATTTCATTTATTATTCTGAAAAAAACCTTTTGATGGCATCCTTGGAGGACCCAGAGTATATGGAGCATAATGACCTTGACAATCCAAGGAATGTATCACTTGATATAATCGACCTTGGTCCCCTATTATTAAGTAGTTTGGAAAATTTTACCTATTTATGGTGGGCATTTATTTTTCTATTTTCTTTGTTTCAATAATTTTTCTATAATATTATTGTCGGATATATTCATTATTTCATTTTGGTACATAGATTTATTTATATTGTTAAAATTTTTCATGGATATGGATGAGTGTTCACAAATTCAAGTACATTCGGATAAGGCCTACAATGAGTTTTATATGCCTACTTAGGGATGTTTTCCAACTGTAGGCCTATTAGAGGTAGGCTTAGGGTAGTCATGCTAAGATCTTCCCAGGATGGGAAGGTACCGGTGGGATAGATCATGACATATTTTATAAATTAGTTTGAGGAAATAAATTGATAATAATACCAAACGAAGAATAAATTTATTTTAATTAAAAATTTGTTCATGTTCATAGAATTCAATCATCACGGTTTTGACTTAATGGAACATTTCAGACCTCCTACATCTTCATTCAATTTTGGCCCTAGCGTTTTAAAATTTAAAATTTAATTTCATAAAATTTATTCCAATAATACAAAAAGGTAAAGCGGAATAAAATCACATTCTTTATATCCTATGAAGTTTTCATCCACATTGAATAGACCTAGGCCTGAAACTAATCTAGTTTTTTGAGAAATTTTTCACCAAAATATATTTAATATTATGTTCAATAAATAAAGTTTGTTTTTTTGGTTCCTAGAATGATATTTTTTATGCTCCCATCTTATTTATAAATGATAAATAAGTAAATATATGGATGTAAGAACACTAAAAGGTTGATTAAATCATGAATATATTTCAACAATTAGTACTAAAGCACATCATTTGTATCAAATTAAAATTCTTCCATGGAGTAATATAAAAAATGTTTTTTGTTGTTAACTAAAAATAATATTTACAGATCTAGTAGGAAATGTGAAATATACTTTAATTTCACCCATGGAACCTGAGATTCCATTTCACAAAGGGTTTATTCACATGAAAATTTTTATATGTCATATTTTTTTCAATGAATTTTAAAAATTTAATTTTCTATCCCACCCACTATAAAAATTTCACTTGTTTTTATTTATTCTTAGGATGACTCATTTATTTTATCAGGTTTAATATACCTTAATTCTATAATCCCAATGCAAATCACATAATTTAAAATATTTATCATGAGCTTTTATCATCATAATATATTTATAATAAATTATCTTTTGACATTGAAACCATCATATCCATTCCATTCTCTCACATGTTATTACATTTAGAAATCGATTGTGGTTCTTCAAGATTATCATCTATTTTTAGTTATTTAATTTCACAATAAATTATTCAATATATACTATTTAAACTTATATATAATAATTAAGGTTTATAATGTTTATTATTGAAACTAAGGGATACATATTATATGATTTTAATTGATCACATATCAATAGTCCCTATATTAAAAGTCCAAGAGGATCTATATTTCTTTATTAATTCTGATTTTCAGATAGAAGAAAATATTTTTCAGTATATATAATATATCTCATCAAATATTTTAAATTATTAATCTTTTGAAATACCAAATTGAAATAATTTAAACAACATAGAGAATAATAATCCCATTAAATGTTGTTTGTGGATATCACCCCAATAGTGAATACCAAATAAAGTAATCAATAAAGTGATCCTTATAAAGCACATAAAACCTTTTATGAAAATAAAATGGAATATTATTTTTTATGGGTAAATTTGTATCTTAAAAATAAAATAATCTAAGAGGACGTAGAACTCAAATACCTATAGAAGGTCCATGAACAATGGTATAAACACTAATATGGGGTGAATAATATATCTTTATTTCATTTCCCATTTTAATCTTTTTTTAATATTATTTGGATTTTTTAAATTTTTTACATTTTCCTCGTTTTACAATATTGATTATTCTCTTTCACTTCTCACATAGTCATACCTATACATAAAATGTAAACCAATAACACACACCATATATTGTTTTAAAATGTTCTCCTATAGTATGGGTGAATTTATCTCTATTGATAATGTAGGATTATATTGAACACAAATAATATAGTTGTAATATTCAGAGGATTACAATGAGTTATGGGTGATAATAACATTAAATATAGTTAATACCATGATGTTAATGTACTAAAAATGTCATTTTGTCTAATGTAAGTGATAGTATAATGAAGGTCACTATATCATTATTTTTTGTATAAAAATGCATGCATTATATGAAAAAACTTGTAGTTTTTTCTCATATTTATAGCTATCATGATTGGTTTAGAATGTAATATGTTTAGATTAATTTGAAATTCTTTTTTTATTCTTTGAAATATTATATAATAAATGAAAATTTGAAGCACATGTTTTAAAATGTTGTATATTTTTTTAAAATTTTCATTAATAGAAAAATACAAGTGAGTAATTTGAGGGTATAATGAGTTTTCACAAAGGAATACATGATAAGGATAAATCAATGTGTAATAATTATCAAAGATTCATATATATGTTTTTGTGTAATCTTCTTGAACTACTACTATCATTTTAATATTTGTATTTAACTATGTTTTTAAAATAAAATTAAGATGAGAGATTACTTCCCAAGCATTTAGTGATCTATAAAGACACATGGATATTCTTGGAGGAAGGATTACATTGGCCAATTCATAAGGAACTATATCAAATATAGTAATGAATAATAATAATTCTCATTGAATATATTTGAGGCATGTTATTAATTCATATTTTGAAAAATTGAAATTGATGGTTAGATCTTATGGATAAAGGTTTTTTTAGTTTTTTTTAATTCTATTTGATAGGGGTACCACCTATTAAAACCAAATAGTGGTATCAGAGAGAAATACATTACATTTGAATTGATGTTTTGAATTGATAATTAATAAAAATGGGGGTTTATATAACCCTGATTTGTTCATTTAGATATACTTATGAGACATTAATATTATCTTAAACATGATCTAATTATAGGAAAAATGCGCATGGTATAAAAATATTAAAAAAAATATATCATGGTTTAATAAAATGGTCCATGGAAATTATTCTCTAAAAACATATTCCCTTATAAAAATAGGATTTTTATAACATTGTTTTATCGAAAAGGAATTTTTTTAATAGGAATTTGATTTGTATCAGAATACCATAATGTAGTCAAAGAAAATAATTAAATTTATTCAAAATAATTATTTTTTAAGGATTTTTCCAAAAAAATTATTAAGGAAAATGATACGGTTTCATTACAATGTATTGTGGTATGGTAAAATCTATATTGTATGTAATATTAAAAATGGACTTAATTTATGTTTTTAAAATAAATGTTTTTACTATTAAAATCATTAAACACTTTTTTATCTATATAGAGATTTAAATCATACACAAAAAATTTTAGTTGGTGTTATATATGTTTTAGGGGGATTTAGATGGTATATTAATTTATAATGTTTTCATAAGTTGTAAAATAATAAAAAAAATAATAGTGTTTATATTTCATCGTGAAATTTTCGAAAATAATATCATGAAAAGTTAATATTCAAAGGATGTATTTTATAGATTTAATTTTACCATGTGAATAATATTCAAAGGATGTATTTTATAACATTTTTATAAGTTGTAAAATAATAAAAAAAATAATAGTGTTTATTTATTTATTGAATCTCCCAAAATATTTTTTTTATTTATATAATGATTATAGTTCTTTTTTTATGAAATGTTAATTTTCATATTATGTCTAAATTTATAGTTTTTTATTTCTTTTAGTTTATCACAAACTGTATTTATCTAAAAAATGAAGTGTTATATTATTAACAGATGTATGATTTATTTTGAAGTATTAAAATTGTTACTATAAATGTCATACTATTAATATAAATCAGTACACACTAGATCAGGTATATGACTTAGTAAAATTTAAATAAATATTATGATTTTTTATGGTTATAAACATGAAATTAAACTTTGAAAATGAATACTACATTATTTTTGTTAATAGTGTACTAGAGTTTATATCCTTCTATTGTATTTACCAATGTATAATGGGTTTTTGGGTCATGCTTCTCATTATAATGGCAGATTATTTGTATTTTGTATGTTATTTAATTTCACATTCCATCTGAATTATAAGATAAAAAAATTAAAATACTACAATACGCACCTAGTCACCGGCTCAGACATACTCCCCATGTTGAGTGGTCACATTCCATTTACATAACATATAAAATAGGATATTGATGTAAATTACAATACATAACATGTATTCTTCTACAACATATCATGTGGTACACCATCTAATAACCAAAACTCCAATTTAATTGGAAAATATTAGACCAACCACCATGGTGGAGAAATCCAAGGGGAAATGATTATCTAAATATTTAGGTTGTACTATTGTATAGATTGTTTAATTATTTTATCCTATAAAATAATAGGATTAAAATCCAATTTGTGAAATATTTAGATGGGATGAGTTTCATTCTTCTAGTATATCATATTCTCCCTTGTTTTCTTCTATCTCCCACGTTCTCTTATTCTATCCATGGTTAGAGTTATGTTTATTTTCAAACCCAAAAATATTTCCCAGTGTCATGAGAGGTTATATATGTTATATTTGGGGTGTAATTAGAGAATTATTTCATTATAATAAATGATATTTTTTTTACATTTCAATTTCTGCTATTTGTTGATAATCTCTTCAATGATTTCATTACCAATCTTCTGGTTATGTTGTATCTGACTAATAGAATCATAACTGAATAAAATCTAAGTAATTATAATTGATGAATCCATGGATAATGGATGAAACCAATTTCACAACATATTTTTATGAAAAAATGTTTTTAATGAATTAATTGATGATTTTTTTATTTAAATTCTTTATTTGTTTATTTACCAAGAAATAGGGATATAATACAATCCCTATAAAAATATATGTAATTTGATATATAAAAGGATAAATTTTATAAAATATCTAATTGATGTGGAAGACATTATACATTTTTTATTAATTATATTAACCTAATTCATTATCTATTTCCATTGTTTAATTTTTAGTTCATATATATTTTTTCAAACCATGTTTCCCACCTGAATAACCAACTAACACATCACGGACTCGTGATTTCATCTTAAATTCCTTCTCATTCAACCAAAAACGTTTACCACATAGTTGAGTAAGGTAAAAACAAAATAATTTCTTATGATTAGTGATTCAATCTCCATCAAAAATTACCAGAGATCTTAAATAGAAAAAGGCGATTTCTGAGTAATGGTTAATTAATTCTAGAATTTATTTTTCCATATTGTTATTATATTATTAATCTTCTTAGGATTCCTTATTTTTTCATCCAAATGGATTTATATTTTATCATTGGTTGGTATACACCTTTTCTAGAGTATTTTTATCAATATAATATAGTGATTCAATATCCATAAGTAATAGAATACTACCCCTTAATGGGTATGGATTATCAAAGTGATGAATGTTAGAGTTGGTTACCTAGTACCAATTTTTTTTACTTTTAATTCCCAGTATATCCATGGTCTTTAATATTAATAAATATCTTACCACATGATGAGTGTTATTCTATACTACATTAATGTGAGAATTTTTATAGAGTATTCATCACATTAAAAGTTTGCAATAGTTCCACTCAAGGATTAAACCCTTTATGTGCTATTATGATATTCTAAAATATATTTTTAATAAATTCATGAAATCATTTGATGGTACATAGATGAAATTGGATATCAGTTGTGGGGTGCACATAGGGGATTGAGACTTCTTCTCATAAAGTCCATTATAGTTAATATCCAAGAGAGGATATTATGTTATTATACAGTATCATTGGAATACTACATGTTATATATGTCATGGTATATTATTATGTACATAAGTGAGCAATAATAATTAGAAATGATATTATTTTAATATATATCACGAGTCACCATCAATGATGTATTGATGAAAATCAGGATTGAATATTCTTACAGGGATGTATGATATATTGGGAATCTCATGAGTGATATAAAATTAATGAATAAGTAATGAAATAATTTGTCCCATATATGTTAATTGAATAATATTTCTTATTCCCTTGAATTAGAATGGAACTACCTTATTAAGTTCATGACCATGGATTTTTTAGTGAAAATTTCATTCTATAAAAGTGAATGAATTATATATCATCCATATAATTTTACAACCAAATAAATGATACATGTATATTGAGATATTAGGGAAAAGAGATTATATAACATAGTGAACATTCATAAGATGTTGTTTTCTTGTTAAACAAAATTCTCTTTCTATGGGTTTGTTAGCATGTTTCCAGATTAAAATATTGTATTTTAAGAGAGTTATCCTATTTATACTAATAATGTGGTCTACATGGTCACAAACTAATGGTTTCAAAAACCCTAGTTAAATTCTATTGAATTTAATATTATAAGAAATATTATTCTCATGTTATGATGAATAATTACTAATCAATTTATGTTGATCACTATTGTTGAGTATCTTTTAAATCCAAAGACTGTATATGTGATTTGATATTTACTAAAATATTTATTCTTCAGTTAGTGAATATAATTATTTTTATTTATTAAAAAAATAATGCACTCATATATATTTAGTTTAAAAATAAATTAATATTTATGATTTTATAAATATACAGTAGGATTTATTGACCAAGTTAATGCTTTGATTGGGATGATATATCAAATATCATTTCACTAAATATTAATTTATTTGTTTGTGAAATTTTAAATAATAATAAATTATTATTAATACTTTCTAAGAATTGGTTATAATAATAATAATGATAAAAATAATAATAATCGATATAAAGTTCACTTAGAATTAAGATAATGGTTATGTGGATTTTTTCAATAAACTATTCATTCAAAAAAGTATTCAAACTATATTATTGTATTTTTTTGGTTATATTTTTGGATGATTTTTATGTATAAAAAATATCTGAATAGAATTTTATCAATTCCTAAAGATAATTTTATCAACAATGTTATAAAAAATAGAAATTATCGACCCTCCTATTACATATCATGTCTTCAAGAGAATAAGAAGAATATTTCAAGTCCAGTAGTGATTCTTCTTGTGATCAATGTCAAATGAAAAAAGTGGTTAGATTCATATTATCTAGGTCTCATTTATTCTATTAGTATATTCACATATCCATGGAGCATAATTTAATTTCTACTAGAGGTATTCTAACCTTGGATCAATTGTAATGGTATAAAATTAGTGGCCAATTGAATTCACTGCTAAGAAATAATTAATATCTATGCTAATTAATACTAATAAAAATTATTTACAAATTATATATGGGAGGATCCTATCTTTAAAAAATATGGTGTTTCCATCATCCTTCTCTGACCATTTATCTACAGAAATCAATGAAATCCACACTCAGGCACTAGCAAGACATGGGTATTTTACCCCACTGGTCCTTTATGTTGCATCAGAGTGGTCAAAAATTAATTTATAATTATATATTTATTATATATTTATTTTTACATTTTTATTAGTTTTTCATTCATGCGTTATTTTTTCTATAATCATAATGTCAAGGTAGTGTCATTGTTGAATTTTATATGACCAAGAACATGAACAAAATTGATGAATAATTCTCTAAGATTGTATCCATAGTTGGCATTGTAACAGCCTGAGATTTTATGAAAAATATTCTTTTTAATTTCATTAATGTCTTGTGTTATACGCTGCACCAAAAGGAGCTTGCACATCACGCATCCTTGACTTTCCTTGCATTACACGCAATCACGACCTTCCTCGATAGCGTGTATAGTACGCAATACCAAGTTTCAATAAACAACGACATGCTATTAAAATATTATTAAAACTAGTTGTTATGAATAGTAATAACCACTTATTTAAATATTTGTTTTCAAAATGGACTTCATTTTTGGATTCAGAATATCAAAATTAGCTTAGAGAGAAATTTTGGTACTTTTCGGATAACTTTCATATTTTGATGAATAGTGAAATTTACTAAATTGTAATTAAAGACAAATTTTTCAATCGAAATAATTAATAGTTATAAGATATTAATTTGAGTGGTTTTAAAATATATTTAGAATATATTTTTACAACTTAATACAATGTTGGTAATTGAATGTAATTTCACATTTAAACCATACATAAACAAGTGTCAATCATTTGATAGTTATTATCTCTAAAAAACACGCTATTTGTTTTGACGATGGGATTTAATTTTTAAATTAATTAATGCAACTGATATGTTTTGAATTTGGTAAAATAGACATCATTTTTGAATTCTTAATATCAAATATAGCTTAGGCCTAATTTTTGGTATTTTTCTGAAAACTTTTAATTTTTGATGAATAGTGAAACCATTAAGTGGTAGTTAAAAAAACTAAATTTTTCATAATACTTAATTTTACCACTTCTGTGAGTGGAATTTCAAAAATCCGAGAGACATGGTTAATATCAACGACTAAAATGTCGTTCAATGAGATGAAAATAATTTTTGGTGAATAGTAACTTTTTACTTTTTTTACCACGGTTAAAAGTAAATAGGGTAATTAAGGGTAAAAATGATATTATTATTTCCCTAACACAAGTCCTAATTCTATTGGACAAGTGTAATTCGACCAAAAAAAACTTTTGAATAAAATATGACCATTTAGGCCCACTTGGATTAGATTAGAACATTTATTATTAATTTACTTAAAGAAGGGTTAAAATAGTTAAAATCAAGGTTTAATAACTAAATTATTTATAATATGGGGTTATACATAAGATAAATTAGACTATCAATATTAATTAGAAAGCTAAAAATCTTTCCTACATAATGGTATTTTATTTGTAAATTTTAGACTTTAAATAATTTAATTTCTTTATGACACAAGGATGATGCAATAATTATCTTATTAATGAAATATTGACATAATTGATGTTATAAATACCCAAATAAATATAATTTGAGACTTTTTATCAATTACACTAATTTTATAGGTTACTATGACATGTTAGTATTTATTTAATTAACTTTTTTCAAACTTATCATTCTGTTATGATTTTCAAACAAATCAATTACTAAATAGTGTCAAAATTGACATAAAATAGTTTTTAAAACAAATATTATATTATTAATTGTTATTTTATTCCTAACAATCTAAGGCTCCAAAAAATGACTTAGATAAGGTTATATATATTAATAATAAAAAACTTGGGGTTCTTTTGTCTTGATATAGTAAGTTTATTAACCTTATAGTATATGAACACAAGAAGACACGGTAAAAGTAAAATTATTTAACTTAATGTTAAATCTAAATGATATGGTTAAAATAGGAACCTAAACTTGCCTAAATTCTATTGTATGAGAGGATTTCGACCCATCCCCACCTTAGCCTCTATATAAATCAATTTGGAGCTATTTAAAACCGAACATGACTTTATAATAAAATAATATTTTTAGTTATTCCAAAGGTGCCCCTCTCGTCCCTTATAAAAGGGAACCTCCTCCCTCTCTTCCTCACACCACTTTGAGCATTCAATCTCGTCCAACCCCTGACACGTTATCCTCTCCACTTCCATAGAGACATCCTAGAGGTCCTGGTCTTCTTCAAAGACCAATTTTAGTGCCCTAAAAGGAGGTCTCAAAGAAGCACTTTAAAGAAGAGGTAATGTCCGTTACCGATTCTTTCATCTGTATTTCTTCTTCGACTTCTTCTTCTTAGGTTGTTGTATTATGAAGTAATAACATCAGTATCAATCATATACTGATATTTTATTATTAGTATGAAACAACCCTATTCCACCATCTATCCATCCTACGGAAAACGAAATCACCGCGCGTGCGTACGTACGGAATACCGTCTCCACGCCGTGGTGAAATCTATTTTCCACCACCACCTTACTTGGATGGGTATAATGGTGTAAATAATAGCTATATATGATTATTTTAAAGTGATATTGATTCTGAAATAGTATACATACACTCCAATACAGTCCCACGATCATGAGAACGATATCATCGCTCGTTCGTACGTATGGACTACCGTCTCCACGATGCGATGAGATTCATTCACCACTTTAACCATTCATGAATGATTATAAAGTACATATAATAAGTAATAATGAAATATATGAAATAATAATGATACTGGATTTATGTGTATATATATGTATGAAATATACTTGATTCAATTCAACTCAATATGGAAACGAAAACAGCGTTCATGTGTACGTACGGCCTACCGTCTCCATGAACGGTGTATTTCTTTCCATTTACTGATTTATTATATATATATTATGAATATATATTATATATAAATTATGTTTTATATTTCAGAATTAATAAATCATCATCTATGTAATCATATGAATAATTACAAGTTAAAACACGAACGACAAATGAGACGATTTTACCCAAAACGCTACTTTAACATGAATTTACAAAAGAATGGTTAATATAAAGTCATAAGTGAACCATATACGATATAATAAAAATGAATATGATACTGTAATAAGTCAATGACATTATTTAAATCATTATACAGGAGGTTCAGACACTTATAAAGAAAATCGGTCCAAAGGTAAGGGAAATATCACAATCTCATTTTTATCTGATATTGTTTATACTTTAGTATTTACTGGGGAGTATTTTATCATCCACATACTTGTTTAATCAATATTTAATCTTATTTCCATCCACCTACAATTGTTTAAATCCAATTTTACCCTTCAGTGAGTCTTTAGTAAAGGATATGAAAGGAATCTTTTTTCTTTTTTCGTACGAGGTACTTTTTGACTTTTCCGACAAAAGTACAAGAAGAATGATTTTTTAACTTATACAGCATGAATGGATTTTTAAAACATTATTTCCAAGAAAATTACTTTACAAGTTATCATGTTTATTTTTAATCAACTTCTTTTAGTTTATAATTGAATGACATGTTAAGAAAGGAAAAGTCTTTTTTAAGTAGAAAGGATATTTTTCTCAAAAATGGAGTTCAAGTGTTTTATCAAAATTATTTTCCATCTAAGATAATAAAGGGTTCTGTTTTCATCCCTATTATTACCTTTATTTGATTATGTTGTGATGGAATTATTTTTATGAATTCCTTTATCTTATATGAATTGTTTTATGATGTCATGATGTATAAGATTCCCATTTTTATTCATGGGTTATGCTATGATGTATGGTTTATGATTATGTGGCACAAATAAGAATGGTATCATTATAAGATGGGTGGGACCTATATCTCCCTCCAATTCATTGGGTAAAGATTTTATATCTCCTGAGATAGTCATGGATGGAACGGTAGCTTATACCGGTTCAGTGAAAGAGGACTGAAACGAGGAATGAACTCGGTTCAGAAATGGACTTTGTCCACTAAGATAGTCTTGGAAATGAGTCTTGACTAACAAGAAATGATTCTATATGATTACGTGTGTATGCCACAAATTTTCATGTTTTAAGTTATGATTATTGGTATTACATTTCACTACTATGATTTATCCCATGTTTTGAAATCATGATCTCTTTTGCAGGTTAAAATTTCCAAAAGATATGTTCTTATGAATATGATGTGATTGATATTTCTTTTGTTTACCCTTATTGGGCATTTGAGCTCACCCTTTTATTTTTTCTTTTCCCCAGGATATAAATAAAGGTTTTAGGTAAGAAAAAAAAGGACGATCGTTATTGGGAGATGTTGAAGATCTTTCACAACGATTAGAAGATTTTATTCCGAGTTTCCAAAGACACTAAAATATTACAGTCCGTGTGTGTTTTTTTTCTTATGTATTAATTATTCCGCAAAAGTAATGTAATATTCGTGTACGTCAAGCTTCGGGTATCTACAGTTGGTATTAGAGGAAAGGATTAGTCAACCTTTGGAAAATAGGATGCGAAAACGTTAGTGAGATCCCTAGAGTTATTTCTAAGGTATGTCTAGGGATGTCCCTAAGGATAAGTATACACATAGGATACAGTCCTAGAACTACATTAATGATCATAGAATTTAACCTAAGATGTTAGATATTGAGGATACTCCCCCTTTATTATGATGTTTTCCCTAGCATGATTTTTGCCTCTCACACTATTTTTTTTGGGTTTTAGAGGATGGCTGGAACCCAAAGGAACCGTGTTGATCAATGCAATAGACAATGCAATGATTGTACTCTTGAACAAACAAATGTTATGGGAGATGGAGTGCAAAATCTTATTACTATACTTACACAAGCTATGAATCATTTTGGACTTCCAAATGAGCAGAGAAGGGAACAATATTCTATTGAGTCCTTCATGAGGCAATGTCCACCTTCTTTCAGTGGGTCTTCTGATCCACTTGTTGCTGAACAATGGATCAGTACTACTGAAAAGATATTTTCAGTTCTTCAATTTTCTGAACATGATAAATTCATCTTATCAGTATATCGTTTGGAAGGTGAATCTGATCAATCGTGGAATCTTATCAAGAATACGAGGAAAAGAGATGAAATTGAGTCCATGGAATGGGACGAGTTCAAGAACTTATTTTTCAATAAGTACTTCCCTCGTATTCTTCGAACAAAGATGGAGAAGGAGTTTCTTGAACTAAAGCAAAAGGATGATGAATCTGTTGGTATATACGAAGTGACTTTTACAAGGCTTGCAAGGTATGCATCTGGATTTATCATCCAACTTGAAAGTAAAGTAGATCGATTCTTCAGTGGCTTAAAACCAAATATTCGAAGGGCATTAGATATAAGAGACTTCAGTAGCTATGAAGAAATTGTGCGATGTGCTATCAAGGTAGAAATGGAAGTTGGTGTTACTTATCCATCTCATAGTTTTGACAAGAAACAAAAGATGGAGTTCAGGGAGAAATCTCAGAATAATGGTGAAAATAAGATGAATGTTTCTTTATGATCAAAGTGTGGAAAGAAGCATGGTGGAGATTGTCTTAAAGGGACAAGTAAATGTTTCAAATGTGGAAAGGAAGGTCATCAGGCGTTTGAATGACATAATGATGGGAAGAAGATGTCTAATGATGCAAAAAAGGAAGGGATACATAGAATGAACCTACTACACTTCAATGTTTCAAGTGCAAGGAGATGGGACATTATGCCAATAAATGCCCAAATCCAAGGGTTAGTGATGATCGACATGGGCAACCACTTAAGGAAAAGGACAATGGGAAGTCACATGTGATCACCATTGGTGATGTTGAATATGACAACGATGTGGTGGAATGATTATGTGTTTATGTAATGGGATTCAAGAATAATGTTGTATATAGTATCGTCGAATATTAGAATATTTATGTTTTGGTCTATTATGGTTTTCAATAATTTTATGGCATCGGTAACCATGAAAAGTGATTGAAATATTTTTTCGAAAAGAATATGATATGCACATAAAGAATGGATAAAGAGAATATAATATGTTTGATAGTATTCATGAGCTCATGATTGATATAAGGACTAAGTGATATCATGGTTTGAGGATATAGAATTTTGAGGATTTTGGAATGTGGAAAGTGTTAACTTTTAATTGCATTCATGTTTTCACTAAGGTTTATTGGATATTCATTCTTAAAGAGAATACATGATTATGGTATTCAGATATTTGTAATTTGACCAACAAGATATATCTTGTGATATATGGGGGATAAATGATGGCATTCACATGATCATTTTCTTTATACTATGATCTTGGACCGAAGTATTTTAGATAAGCCTAAAGATTGGAATGGATTATGTTGGAAATAAGTTAGTATTGTTTAGGGATAAAACTTTTTTTGATATTGTTGATGGGATGTTATAGTAATATAGCTTTAGAAAAAGGACAACCTGCAGGACGGACGATAGCCCATCGCGTCAGACAAGGCTGTGGGAATCGAACCCACAAACGAAGTGTGACTGGCCTTTATCTCCTACCACTGGACTACAGGAAGTCCCTGTTTAGTAGAAACTAGTTTTATTATATTAAGCAGTATGATATATGAAGTATAAGTCCATTATAGGAACCATATATGATTAATCTCACTATAGATGGACTTATGTATTTTTTGATAACTTTTCTAACCTTTTGTTTGAGACAGATGGAATGACCCATCATTCTATCACATGATCTGCTAACACATCACGAATGACAAATTCTACTTCATTTCTTTAAGAGATAAATTGGAAATTGTCCAAACAATGACCAACGGTGAGACTATACCAAAATCACGAAAGTATTTCTTCTAATTCCAATTTCATCAAATTTAGGGAAATGATCTTGAAAACCAAAAATGTTGTCCTAGTGCTCTTATATCTGATGAATTAGATGGTACCTTAGATCGTCACAAATTTATGGCTTTGTGATTGCTGTCTTTTCCATAGCCATGTTCTCTACCACTCTCCATCAGAACATGATGGTTAGATTTCTCTTCCATATCCATATTTTCACCTATGTGGAAACCCAATGATTAGTTTATTTGGGTAACGGTTACATTTCATACTTTAGTTTTTAAAAGCCATGTTTTGGTATTCCTTTTTATGATGTGGGTTTCTATTAAATAATCTTTCGAGTAGTAAACCATTTACAACCCCGACGAATTTCGAGGGCGAAATTCATTTTAAGGGGGGTAGAATGTAACAACCCGAGAATTTATGAAAAATATTCTTTTTAATTTCATTAATGTCTTGTGTTATACTCTACACCAAAAGGAGCTTGAAAAACATGAATCCTTGACTTGCCTTGCATTACATGCAATCACGACCTTCCTCGATAGCGTGTATAGTACACAATACAGAGTTTCACTAAACAACTATATGCTATTAAAATATTAATAAACTAGCCACTATGAATAGTAATAACCCCTTTTTTAAATTTTATTTTTCAAAATGGACTTCATTTTTGGATTTGGAATATCAAAGTTAGCTTAGGGAGAAATTCTGGTACTTTTCGGATAACTTTTATATTTTGATGAATAGTGAAATTTACAAAATTGTAATTAAAAACAACTTTTTAATCAAAATAATTAATAGTGATAAATTATTAATTTGAGTGGTTTTAAAATATATTTAGAATATATTTTTACATCTTAATACAATGATTGTAATTGAATGTAATTTCACATTAAAACCAGACATAAACAAGTGTCAATCTTTTGATAGTTATTATCTCTTAAAAACACGCTATTTGTTTTGAAGACGGGATTTAATTTTTAAATTAATTAATGCAACTGATATGTTTTTAATTTGGTAAAATAGACATCATTTTTGAATTTTTAATATCAAATATATCTTAGGCCTAAA
This sequence comes from Viscum album, assembly GCA_963277665.1. Lineage (NCBI taxonomy): Eukaryota > Viridiplantae > Streptophyta > Magnoliopsida > Santalales > Viscaceae > Viscum > Viscum album. Next base: position 1,025,233,124 of record OY728141.1, on the reverse strand, counting down.
TTTTGTTATTTTTCTGAAAATTTTCAATTTTTGATGAATAGTGAAACCACTAAGTGGTAGTTAAAAAATCTGAATTTTTCATAAAACATAATTTTACCGCTTCTGTGAGTGGAATTTCGAAAATCAGAGATACACGGTAAATATCAAGGGCTAAAATGTGGTTCAATGAGATGAATATTATTCTTGGTTAATAGTAACTTTTTACTTTTTTACCACAGTTAAAAGGAAATAGGGTAATAAAGGGTAAAAATGATATTATTATTACCCTAACACATATACTAATTCTATTGGACAAGTGTAATTCGACCAAAAAAAATTAGGAATAAAATATGACAATTTAGGACCACTTGGATTAGAGTAGGACATTTATTATTAATTTACTTAAAGAAGGGTTAAAATAGTTAAAATCAGAGTTTAATAACTAAATTATTTTTAATATGGGGTTATACATAAGATAAATTTGACTATAAATATTAATTATAAATATAAAAGGATTTACTATATAATGGTATTTTATTTGTAATTTTTAGACATTAAATAATTTAATTTATTTATGACACAACGATGATGCAGTAATTATCTTATTAATGGAATCTTGACCTAATTGATGTTATAAATACCCAAATAAATATAATTTGAGACCTTTTAATAATTACACTAATTTTTTAGGTTAATATGACATGTTATTATTGATTTAATTAACTTTTTTCTAACTTATCATTCTGTTATGAGTTTCACAAAAATCAATTACTAAATAGTGTCAAAATTGATATAAAATAGTTTTTAAAACAAATATTACATTATTAATTGTATTTTATTCCTAAAAATCTAAGGTTCTTCCAAATGACTTAGATAAGGTTATATATATTAATAATAAACAACTTGGGGTTCGTTTGGCTTGATATAGTAAGTTTATTAACCTTATAGTATCAGAACTCAAGAAGACACGGTAAAAGTAAAATTATTTAACTTAATGTTAAATCTAAATGATAATGTTAAAATAGGAACCTAAACTTTTATAATTCTATTGGATGATAGGATTTCGACCCCTCCCCACCTTAGACTCAAAATAAATCAATTTGGAGCTATTTAAAACCAAACTCGACTTTATAATAAAATAATATTTTTAGTTATTCCAAAGGTGCCCCTCTCCTCCCTTATAAAAGGGCACCTCCTCCCTCTCTTCCTCACACCACTTTGAGACTTCAAGCTCGGCCAACCCCTGCAAATTTCTCTTATACACTTACCTAGAGACATCCTAGAGGTCCTGTTCTTATTCAAAGACCAATTTTAGTGCCCTAAAAGGAGGTCTCAAAGAAGAACTTCAAAGAAGAGGTAATGTCCGTTACCGATTCTTTCATCTTTATTTCTTCTTCCACTTCTTCTTCTTAGGTTGTTTTATTCTGAAGTAATAACATCAGTATCACTAATATAATGATATGTTATTATAAGTATTAAACAACCCTATTTCACCATCTATCCATACTACGGAAAACAAAATCACCGCGCGTGCGTACGTACAGAATACCGTCTACACGCCGTGGTGAAATCTATTTGCCACTAACACCTTACATGGATGGGTATAATGGTTTAAATAATAACTATATATGATTATTTTAAAGTGATAATGATTCTGAAATAGTATACATACACTCCAATACAGTCCCATGATCATGAGAATGATATCATCGCTCGTGAGTACGTACGGACAACCGTCTCCACGACGCGATGAGATTAATTCTCCACTTTAACCATTCATTAATGATTATAAAGTACATATAATAAGTAATCATGAAATATATGAAATAATAATGATACATGATTTATGGGTATATATATGTATGTCATCTACTTAATTCCATTCAATTCAATAAGGAAATGAAAACAGCGTTCATGCGTACGTACGACCTACCGTCTCCATGGACGGTGTATTTCTTTCCATTTACTTATTTATTATATATATTATTAATATATATTAAATATAAATCATGTTTTATATTCTTTAATTAAGTAATAATGATCTAAGTAATCATATGAATAATTTCAAGTTAAAACACGAACGACAAATGAGACGATTTTAAGAAAAACGCTACTTTAACATGAATTTACAAAAGAACGGGTAATATAAAGTCATAAGTGAACCATATATTATATAATAACAATGAATATGATTCTTTAATAAGTCAATGACATTATTTAAATCATTATATAGGAGGTTCAGACACTTACGAAGAAAATTGGACCTAAGGTAAGGGAAATATCACAATCTCATTTTTATCCGAGATTGTTTATACTTTAGTATTTACTGGGGTGTATTTTATCATCCACATCCATGTTTACTCAATATGTAATATTATTTCCATCCACCTACAATTTTTTAAATCCAATTTTACCCTTCGGTGAGTCTTTAGTAAAGGATATGAAAGGAATCTTTTGTCGTTTTTCGTACGAGGTACTTTTTGACTTTTCCGAAAAAAGTATAAGAATAATGTTTTTTTAACTTATATGACATGAATGGATTTTTAAAACATTATTTACAAGAAACTTCCTTTACAAGTTATCAAGTTTATTTTTAATCAACTTCTTTTAGTTTATAATTGTATGACATGTGAAGAAAGGAAAAGTGTTTTTGAAGTAGAAAAGATATTTTCCTCCAAAATAGAGTTCAAGTGTTTTATCAAAATTATTTTCCATCTAAGATAATAAAGGGTTATGTTTTCATCCCTATTATTACATTTATTTGATTATGTTGTGATGGAATTATTTTTATGAATTCCTTTATCTTATATGAATTGTTTTATGATGTCATGATGTATAAGATTCCCATTTTTATTTCATGGGTTATGCTATGATGTATGGTTTATGATTTTGTGGCACACATAAGAATGGTATAATTATAAGATGGGTGGGACCTATATCTCCCTCCAATGCATCGGGTAAATATTTTATATCTCATGAGATAGACATGGCTGGAATGGTAGGTTATACCGGTTCAGTGAAACAGGACTGAAACGAGGAATGAACTCGGTTCAGAAATGGACTTTGTCCACTAAGATAGTATTGGCAATGAGTCTTGACTAACAAGAAATGATTCTCTGTGATTATGTTTGTATTCCACAAAGTATAATGATTTAATTTATGATTATTGGGATTACATTTCACTACTATGATTTATCCCATGTTATGAAATCATGATCTCTTTTGCAGGTTAAGATTTCCAAAAGATATGTTCTTATGAATATGATGTGATTGTTATTTCTTTTATTTACCCTTATTGAGCATTTGAGCTCACCCTTTTATGTTTTCTTTTCCCCAGGATATAAAGAAAGGTTTTAGGTAAGAAAAAAAAGGAAGATCGTTATTGGGAGATGTTGAAGATCTTTCACCATGATTAGAAGATTTTATTCCGAGTTTCCAAACACACTAAACTATTACGGTCCTTGTGTGTTTGTTTTTCTTATGTATTAATTATTATGAAAAAGTAATGTAATATTCATGTACGTCAAGATTTGTGTCTCTACAGGCATATATTCTAATTATATGACATAATTATGTTTAATGTTAATTTAAACGATACACCTTGTATTCTGATCAACCATAAAATGATGAGTTGAAATTGTCACAACATCTTATATGGGAAAATAGTTTTTGCTATCATTGCATTACAAGAATTAAAATGCCATATGGAACAAAATATTAGGGGTATATATCTTTTATATGGACTATAATTTTTATAGCCCCACATAGGTTTTCTTATGGGAATCATGGAAGCTATGTGTACAAATACCATGACATGTAATTAAAAAATAAGGAGTAATGCTTTCCGACCAGGAAACATGGTCTATTTAAAACTATAAATTGTGTTTCTAGAATACAAATCTTATAACACATAAATGTTCAAAAAAAATACATGTTGTGTCCCTATTAATTTTATATAGAAGTCCAAATAATTAATTACATAGATGATTAATGGATTTATATACAGTGAAACTCATAACTATTCACATAGATTATATAACAACCCTACTCTTTATTACACATGTAAAAATGATTTATTACATAAAATTGAACAAAAGAAAACTACGAGGATAAGAATTTGTAGTTTCATGTGATAGTTAGGAACATTACATAACAACTCAGAACATAAAACAAAACATATTTTTTGAAATCTTCTATTACATGGCCATAACATTCCTTCATACATAACATTACATGGGATAAACCTAGGACATGCATAAGAAAAGGGTGAGCTATGAATCCTAGTAAGGGAGTAAACAAGGCATAAAATGAAGAATATTGTACATTTTAGGTAATAGTTATATCAATAGAGAAAAAGGGAAACATGAACATAATGGCATGATATAGCACGTTTATCATAACACGTAAATGTGTAAACAGCATTGAACATGATAGTAGCATGAGCCAAGGCTCATTTCCCATGGAGAATGGGTAAACCCTAATTTCACTTGAATTATCATGAGCAAATCCTCATTTCACTTGATGTTACATGATTTAAATCTTCACCCAATGCATTGGATCACTATTAAGGTGTACCTTTCTTAATCATTTCATTTAATGATTAAGTGTTTCAAATATATCATACAACATGGATTCATTAAACATCATAATTTATTCCATGAACAAGAGATGCAGAATATAGAAATTTAATTCCTTAATAAACAAGTTCATGTGCATAAATATGAATACCATTGATATAGAAAATGGTATGGTATTCACTTACATGATGATTTTGGTGTGAAAATTTTGGTGTAACATCGGCAACATAATGATGTCAAATAGAAATCATAAAACGGGTTGATGAAATAGAAAGAGTTCTATAATCATTTAAAAATAAATATTGCATTTTAGAGAAGGTGATAAATCATACCCCAACAATTTTAATTAAAAATAAAAGGGCATAACAATATAAGGAAACTTGGACCTAAATAAGGAAGGAAGGAAAGTGAGGATCCCTTAATTAGAAATGTGATCCCAAAGTCTTAGTAGAGGCTTGAGAGAGGCCTGTTGGGAGATTGGGGATCCTTGGGATGATTTTAGAGAGAAGAGGGAAGATGTTGGTCGATCTCAAAATGGATAGAGTGAAGATTAATGGGTGGTTGACTGGGTTTATAAAAAAAAGGAGTGGGAATTCTATATTATACAGGTTTTGGAAACTACACAATAAACTATTAAAAACCTCAAAAAACCCCATGGTTTTTTCCCATGCTTTTTTCCAAAGGGGGAGGAAATTTATTTTTTATAAGTCCAATGGATAAGATTCTTAAAATATTATTCTTTCTTATGTGGAGGTGAGTCACACTCTCAAAGAAAACATTTGAAAAACTTAAAATGTTTTCTATGTCTTGGAGGGTCCACTATGGCACCATAAAATTAATTAAAAACTATATAATCACATTATGTTAATGGTAAAATATATATTGAGAAAAATTATAGTATTTTATTACATTACTATTAGGTTATTATGATGTCATAAAACACATTAGATATCTAAAAAATATTTAATTATCACACAAAATTTAAATTATCTCAGAAAATTCTGAAAAACTCACTATTAGATAATTTTAACATCATGAATCCCAAAATTATATTAGTTTCATTAATATAGTTTTCTAAATATGTGAATTTTAAATTTTAAAATAATACCCGACATTTATTGAAAATTCATGGGATTTGACAAAAATAGTTTTCACACTTTAATAAAAATTACAACTATGTTCATAAAAATTATACGATCGTTTATATTAGATAAAAATTAATTTAGTAAAAATAATTTATGAAAATATTATTAAATTATAAAATCCATTAATTCATAAAAATAGATTTGTTAATTGAATATTATCTAAAACACTATTTGTTCTTTAAAAATCATTTATAATGTATCAAATGAATATATATTATTTATTCTATAAAAAATAATACACATAATCATAGTGATTGGGTCTTTTTACATAACCCCTTAAACACCCTCATAAGACTTATGGGTAAGGTGTTCGATGGTGACAGACTCTTGGGGTGGCTCGGATAACATCACTTGGGAGGTAATCTTTGTTATCATCATCTTCTCTTGTAGGTGGTTTTATTCAATATTAAGGTGTTGAATCATGGATTGGTCTGGGTCAATATCAAATCCTAGTGACACTACCTCCTTTCCGATCTATGAAAAATGGGCTTCGTAGGGATCAATTCTATTGGATGAGCCCATCTATATCTTTGTCTGAGTAAACTGGATTTTTTAAATCCCTATATTTATACTAATAATGTGTTTACTATTCAATGACTAAATTAGTAATGGTAACAATTATTAATAGTATTTTAAAATCCAAAAACATAAAACAAAGGATGTCCATATGTCTTATATAAATATTTTACATACTAAGACATTTAATCAAATCATGAAGAATTTATGTTAATAAAAGTTTGGGTCATTAAAATATTCCCCCCTTAAGAAATTATGCTGTCAAAATTTACTTTTCCAACACTAAAAAATATGTGGGTAACTCTACCTCATCACTTCCTCCAGTTCTCACGTTGCTTCATCAAACTTGTGGTGTCGCCAAAACACTTTGATGAGGGGAACTATATTATTTCATATAACTTTCTCCCAATGATCTAAGATCATCAGTGACTTATCTTCATTAGAGGGGCATTCTCCAATGGTACCAACACTGGATTGAGTACATACGATGGGTTATGTATGTACTTCCTCAAGAGTGATACATGGAATACATCATGTACTTGAGATAGGTTCAATGGGAGTACTAGTTGATTGGCCACTACTCCAATGCGATCAAGGATTCCAAAACAGCCGATATACCTTGGAATAAGCTTTCCATTTTTACCATGTCTCATAACTCTCTTCCATGGTTTTACATGGAGGAATAACATGTCTCCAAAAATAAAATCAAGGTCTGGTCGATGATTTTTAGCATAGATTTTTTGTCAACTCTAAGTAGCTTTTAATGTGATATCGGATGGTCTTAACCTTCTCCACCATTTTTCGACCATTTCTGGACGTAGGAATTTTTTCTCCCCAAATTAATCCCAACATGTCAGTGTTTTTCACCACTTCCAATAAAGGGAATCATAAGGAGCCATTTTCATGCTTGAGTGGAAACTGTTATAGTAAAAGTACTCAACCCTGGGAAGACGTTAATCCCATAATCCATTGACATCCATTTATTATACTCTCAACAAGTCCCCAAGAGTTAGGATATTCTACTTATATTGGACATCTCTTTGAGGATGAAAATATGTATTGATGATCATCCTAATATTCAGAACATGTTGGATAATCATTCAGAACATAGAGGTAAATCGTGGATCTCGATTGGATACAATAGATAGTGGTACTCAATACAGCCTTACCACTTCTATATGGTATGTCCATTCTATTTGATCCAACAAGAAATCCTATTTAATTTCAATAAAGTGTATAGTATTTATATGATGACCCACAAAAACCCAGATAACATTGTTTCGTTTGGATTTCTTTGAAAGTCTGGTGAAAAAGTCCATGGTGATGTTTTACTATTTCAATGTTGGTATGGGTAATGGTTGCATCATTCCCTTAGACTTCTGCCTCTCAACATTCAATTTATACAATACCAGTTACATTAATGTATACTCAACGATCTCATTCTTCATGTTATCCCACTACTAATTCCTTCATAGATCTCGACCCATCGTTGTGTTTCCTAGGGGAATGGAGAAATTCAATCTATGTGAATCATCCAAAAGTTCATTCTTTAACTCCATATTTTATAGAACACATATACTCTATGAAAATCTCAAAATTTCTCCTTCATTAACATTGAGCTCTAAGGATTTACCTTTTATTATAGTTTTATCATTCTTCTGAATTCTAACATTACCCTTCTGAGCATCCATTATCTCTTCTAAAAGAGACGGTTGAGAAATAATTTGTGAAAGAATTTATGATGATCCCTTCTTTGTGATTCCCATGTCTATATTCCTTAAATATATGAAGATTGGATATTTTTCAATTCTCATCAATGAAATAATCATTGGGTCCCTTCTGCTTAGATCATCTACCACCTTTTTCACTTTTCTAGGGTGGTAATGGATTGAGAAGTCATATTCGTTGATCAGCTCTAACCATCATTGTTGGTTCATGGTAAACTCTTTCAGTGTGAATATGTACTTGAGGATTTTGTGATCCATATATATTTCACAGTTCTCTCCAAATAGGTAATTCGACCAAATTTTCAAAGAAAATATTTCAACAACCAACTCCAAATAACATGTTGGATAGTTATGATAATGAAAATTCAATTTCCTTGAATAATAGGTAATGAATTTTTCATTTTTCATCAGCACACAACCCAATCCCTTATTCGAAGCATCACTGAATACCATGAAAATATCTCCAATTGTGGGTAGTGTGAGCATGGTCATAGTGATAATCCTCCTTTTCAACTCCTTGGAACTCTAAATGCATTAATCACTCAAAGAAAACTAGATTCCTTCTGAGTTATCTTGGTAAGAGGGTTTGAAAATTATGATAAATTTCTCACAAATTTACAATAATATCCAGCTAACCCCATGAAGCTAGGGATATTTGTCCCTAATTATGGCCTTGACCATCCCTCAATTGTAGCTGTCTTAGAGGGATCCATAGATATCCTATTACAGTGATGATATAACCCAAGAATGAGACTTCCTTCAACTATAAATAAAACTTTATATACTTTTAATATAGCATCTCCTTTCACAAGGTCTTTAGTACAGTTCTTAGATTCTCCTCATGATCCTCCTTGGCTTTTATGTATATTAGACTATTATTTATATAGGCTACAAAATATTTGTCAAGGTAATATCTAAAGACTCAATTATCAAGTCCATAAAGATTTCTAGACCATTAGTGTGTCCAAAAGTCATTACTATGAATTCATAGTGCTCGTACCTTATATGAAAAGCAGTCTTGGGAGTATTGTCCTTCTTCACTCATAAATGGAAATATCCCAACCATAGATTCTACCTGGAGAAGTATTATGCTCTATGTAGTAGATTGAACAAGTAATCAATTTGTGGTAGAGGATAATTTTCCTTTATCATGATTTTTTGAGTTTGCGATAATAAATTCAAAGGTTCATTGATCCGTCATTATTCATGAAGAAGAGGACTTGTTCACCCCATGGTGAAGCACTTGGGCATATAATCCCTTTATCTAGATGCTCCTCTTGTTTTTTTCATAGCACCTCAAGCTCCACAACATCCATTCTATATTGAGTCTTGTATATTGGAAATTCCCATGTTATAACATTAATCGAGAATTAAACAAATCTTCTTGGAGGAAGACCAGGAAATGTTTTGGGAATCACTTCAGTGAATTCCCTCACAATAGGAATGTATTCAAGGATGGTTGATTCCTTATACTCAATCATTTGAGCAAGATATGCATACTCATAGGGAAGTAATATACATGCATGAGATGATGGTGCTAAAGAATATTCATCCTTCTCATTACACTTGTATAGAATTGGGGGTCGATTCACCATTTGGATGTTGATTTCCTCTCTCAGATTTTAATGGTAGCGTTATACAGGGAAAGCCAATCTATTCCATGAATTGCTAAAAAAATCACAAGAGGGAGTATGAATTTTTTTTGAGGAAGTTTAAACAATAAATTTTGACAGGGGAGGAGTTATATTCATGAAAAGCCATGATTTCCCCATTTTTGGTTTTCACCGACATAGCTACATCAATGATTTGCAGTGGTGTTATGATTGTTCTACAAAAAGTTCATGATATATAGAATAATTAGAACCATAATCAAAAAGAACATTCACCATTCTTGAATGAAAAATTGTATACCTATCACCACATCTTTTTTGGGGTGATCTTTTTTGTTAGTGAGGGAGAAAACCCACACTTGTTGTCTTGGAGTTTGTTAGTTGCCTCTAAAAACACTTGTCTTAGGGTACTGGTTTTAAAATTTCCTTGGTTCTTTGCCGTTGATGAAAAAAAATGCGTTGAGGTAAAACAGATCATTCATATCCTCTATGGCAGTGAAGGTTTTTTCTTTTCAGTAGTTAATTACTAGGTTCTCATATCTTCCACACCTAAAGAATTACCTCATCTCATTCAGGCAATTTCTGGGGTGCTTTTTTCCTCACCTTTGGAAATTGGTGTGCACTAATTTCCTATCACTGACTGATTTATCCATTGAACCACAAAAATTAAATTCCACCTTATGCTTCTTATACCCACAATACCCCTATGATTATTACATCTCCATTTCTACTTTGGAGGCACATCAATCAAATTCCTCATAGCTCTTGAAGTCACGTATCGCTAGGGATTTTTGTAGGATAGGTTTTATCCCACTAACGAAGCGGTCAACCATACATTAGGGGGTGACAACAAAGCCAAAGTCATATTATTAAATCCTAGTGAATTTTTCCTCATATGCTCTGATGGATTCATCATATTTTTTATTAAGGTCATTGAATTCCCTTTCCATTTTATGTTATAGGTTACACGAAAAATATTTATTGAAAACCATTTTCTAGAAATCCTTCTGTTAAAATGCCTCAATTTCTTCATCAGGCTTTGTATTTTTTTATCAATTTCCACCATTGATAAGCTTCACCCTGCATATGATAAGCATCTTGAAGAACATTCTCTTTTTCAGAACAAAAAAGGATGGAGAAGATCTTCTCAATGGAGTTGATCCATTTTTTGGAAATTGAGGGATCAGATGATCCATTAAAAGTAGGATTCCTTTGTCTAATGAATATATTGATTGAAGAATGTTATTTGTTAGGGGGTTGGGGGTTAAATGTTCCTCTTGACACATGTTTCTATTAAAAACTTGAGTTAACTGAGAGAGTATCCGAACAATGTTTGTGACAACCACTCCCTCAGGATTGGGCATCTCATTAGAAGAGTCATCACATTGATCATCACATCGGTCATAAGCTTGATTCCTCTTATTACCAGCCATTTAATGGAATAAATGGAATGTTTGGGGTAACACATAAATTTTAATCCAATGAAAAAAGGGATAACTTGTAAATTAAATTTATTTCCTTAACTTATAGGATTTAATTTTTGGTATCCATGATCTAATTCCAAACATATATTCTTAGGGGGTATTTTTTTATTACCTTAAAAATGCTTCATATTAAGATTATGAATTTACAGAAGTATATCCCCTGTAGTTTCATAATGAATTGTATAGCAAGGCCCATTTTCATGCACCACTTTCTGATCAAGTCTAGCTCAAAGCGTTGTTTTCAGGTTTTACCCCTAGATTCATTTGTGTGAGAGCCTTCTCTACTTGTTCCTATCCAGACATGGATGAATTTTTTTGATAAACCAATTAATCTATACCCACCAATAATTTGGGAAGTTTTTATTATACCAAGTCTTTTCCCAAAGGCATTCACTAGTACTTTCTAATCCTAATCCCAAAAATAACCAAACCTATCCTTTGATAACAACTATAACAAGCCTACTATTTATTACACACATAAACATGATTAAATACATAAATGTTCACTTAAGATAGTTCTTAAGATTGAGAGGTCTAGTGTCTTGGGATAATTATGAACATTACATAATAACACAGAACATAGAACACAGTATCTTAATTGAAATCCTCTTTTACATGACCAAAATATTCCTTCGTACTTAGAATTGCATGGGATAACTTGAGGACATGCATAAGAAAAGGGTGAGATATAATGCCGAGTAAGGGAGTAAAAAAAGAATAACATAAATTATATTATATATGTTAGGAAATAGAAATATCAATGGAGCATAAGAGAAACATGGACATAAAAAAATGACATAGCATGATTATCATAACATGGAAATGTGGCAACAACATTTAACATAATATTAGCATGAGCCAATTCTCATTGCACATGGAGAATGAGTAAAACCTCATTGAAATTTAATTATCATGAGTAAAACCTCATTGCACTTGATGTATCATGATACTAATCTTTACCCAATGCAATGGAGTGCTATCAGGGCACACCCTTCTTAATCATTTCATTTCATGCTTAATTATGCCATATAGATCATAAAAAATGGATTTGTTAAACATAATAATTTATTCCACTAATAATAGATGTATAATACATAAATTTAATTCCTCAATAAAAATTTAATTGTTCATAATGTTAAATACTCTTGATAGAGAAATGGTTATGGTATTCACTTACATGATGATTTTGGCATGAAAATTTTGTTGTAACTTTGACAACATAACGACGTCAAATTGATGTCACAAAATGGGTTGATGAAAGAGAAAAGGGTATCTCATCATTTAATCATAATGATTTTAGTACATGGGAGGTTTGAAAATCATACCCAAACATTCTTAATTGAAAAAAAGGGAATACCAATATATGGAATCTTGGACATAAATAGAGAAGGAATGCGAGGATTCTTTACTTGGAAGTGTGACCTTTAATGTCTTGGGAGAGGCTTTAGAGAAGAATAATGGGAGGTTAGGGTGATTTGGGATGATTCTAGAGATATTAATGAAGAGTTTGGTCAAGCACTAATTGATTTGAGTGATGTAGAATGGGATGTTGTGTGGGATTAAATTGGAATTGAGAGGGAATTCATTATTATTTAGGTTTTGGACACTACACATTGAACTAATCAATACCACAAACCAAACCATGGGCTTTTACCATGTTTTTTGACAAAAGGGAGTTGAAAAAATTATTTTATAAGGCTAATGGCCGCATTTCTTAAAATATTAGGCTTTCTTTTTTGGAGGTGAGCCACACACTCAAGGAGAAAATTTTAAAAAGATAAAATGTTTTATATGCCTTGAGGGTTCACACAATATAATTAATCAAAAATTAAAAAATAGCATTATTTTAATGGTAAAACATAAATTTTACAAAAAACATTTTTATTTTATTTTATTACATCACTCTTAGGTCATTAGGATGTCATAAAAATCATTAGAGATTTAAACTGTATTTAATTTTAACCCAAAAATTTGACTGTCTCATAAAATTATGAAAAATTTACCGTTAAATAATTTCAATATCCTGAATCCAAAAATGATATTAGTGTTATCTAAATGATTTTTAAATATTTGAATTTTAAAATTTAAAATAAAAATTGATAATTATTGAAAATTCATGGCTTTTGAGAAAAACCATTTTCAAACCTTAATAAAAATTACAATTGTGTTCATAAAAATAATAAGATCATTTATATTTAATAAAAATTAATTTAGTAATTATATTTTATATAAATATTATTTAATAAAAAATAAATTAATTCATCTAAATAGATTTTATAATTGAATATTAACTAAAAATACTATTTTTTCATTAAAACCCATTTACAAAGTAACAAATGAAAGGATATTATTTAGTTTATACAAAATTATGCACATAATCATTGTTCTAGGGCCTTGTTAAATAAACCCTTATAAAAATCTCATAAGACCTAAGGGTAAGGTTTGCGATGGTGAATAACTCTTGGGGTGGCTTATATAACATCGCTCAGGTGGTAATCTCAATTAACTTAAACTTCTGCAATAGGAGGTTCCATTCAAGCTTAACGTGTTGATGATCGGATATGGATTGGTCAAGAGAAAATCCCAGTGACTCTACCTCCTTTTAGATCTTTGAAAAATGAGCTTTGTATAGGGAATTTCTACTATATGAGGTCATCTATACCATTGTCGGAGTAAATTGGATTTGTTAAAGCCCTATATTTATACTAATAGCATGATCATCATTCAACGACTATATTAGTAATGGTAAAAATTATTGACGGTATTTTGAAATATAAAAACATAAAACCAATGTAGTTCATATGTATTATATTACCATTTTACATAATAATACCTTTAATCAAATCAAGAGAATTTTCATTAATAAAATTTTGGGTCGTTACAGATTACACGCTATGCTAGGATGTATCCTTCTGAATTAATTATGTGGAATAAATATTAATTTCTATATTAAACCTAGCTAAATTTTTAATATCTAGAATACACACTATTTCATGTTATTTTTATAACTTTAAATTATAAATTAATTTTTTTTCATGATTTTTAGAAAATGCAAATCATTTATGATTGTCTTATGAAATGTTTACCTCATCGATATTTCCATCATTATATTATGCATATATTAATTTCCTTCCATGTGTAATAAACACATCACTGAATTCCTGACACGACACAGAGGGATACATTCCATGTAATATCAAAACTTTCTAGTTATACTATATATGTTTTATGTACATGGAATAAGAAAATAACTATAAAAGGGGTATTCAAAATCTCTGCGAGTAACAACACATTCTATATAGATAATTGCATTCAATTTTTCCTCCTATGAAATATCTTATAAATTTCATATAGCATTTCAGACTAACAAGAAGGGTATTTTTGGTGGCCCTAGTCAGCATACACCCTACAAATATTAATTTAAAATCATATTAAAATAAAATATTTAAATTATTTAAAATTACCGAATATGGGTATCATTAAGATTGTTCAGAAGAAAAATTAAGTTAAATTAATTAAATAATTAATATCATATTTAAATTATTAATTAATGTGTTTTATCTTAATAAATAATGTTTTAAAATAAATCTTCCCTACTTTTAAATCCATTATCATTAAGTGAATAGAATATCATGAGTTTTACCGACATATGTATGTATAGAATTTATCATAATTTAATTATTATTCCATTATATTTTGTGATAATTATAATAAAATAAAATAGATGATCTACATATAAACCAATCATCTTTATTATGAATAAGATAGCGTGTTCATAATTTATTTCATGTAACAACATATCCCTAATTCCCCTCACTTTTTCATATTAAAAATATATAATTTATATATATCTCAAGTGAGTGGAGGTTGCAAAATGTTGATCTAAGATTAAAATAACCAAGGGGAAATATAGGTGTATAGGCCAAATGCTTCAACTTGAACCAATCCTGATTCTAGGAATTATTTTCCTAGGGTCACTGGTTATTTTATCATCTTCTTGATAAAAACCCAATAGAAAGTCCCATGACCCTGAAATATATATATTTTTTATGCAGTGTATAGTTAATTATTAATGTTTGAAGTATGATCATATAATAAAAATGAATTAATAAGAATGTAATATGGAATAAAATAAATCTATTATGAGAAAATAGTTCTTTTCGGCATGGTAAAATTATTATATTAATTAAACATAATAATAAAAAGTATTTAAATGGGGTAAAATAATGAATATTTACACATGATGATAAAAATACCACAATAAAAATATTAAGTAAACCATTTCCTTCAATTATTTCAGTAAATATGCACCCATAGTTAATGTTTCAGATACGACATAGTTGAAGACACTTTAAATTTTGAGGAAGTCCTAACAAAGATAATGGGAGGACATAACAAAATATGTATTGGGTGGAATGACCATATTATGATTAATTCCATTTTAATGCATTTTTTGGAAATATAATTATAAGATTTCAATACTGGGGAGTCTACTCAACAGATCAAGGGACCAAAAGTTAATGTAATTGAAAAAACATGCCTACCAAAATACCTTATATTAATTTTAATGGCTATATATTGCGTTATAAAAAGGTAAATATATACCCTTAACACTAAAATACTGATGTGACTGGATGTCTTATCTCTAATAGAGAGGTCCATCAGTACTTAATAAAATAACTAGAGACTAATAAATAAAATTTTTATTTTCACATTTTTGTTACCATGATAAGGTAATAAAACATGTTTTCTTATAGAAAATGAAAACTAAATAATACTAAACAATATCATTATGATCAATATTAGAGAAATATAATATGTTAATTTTCCATAATATTCAAGAGGTGGTACAAAAACATGTGAATCATACTACCCAAATAACAATAGTCTTACATGATGTATTCCCATTTTCCAGACATGACATATAAGGAGGCGAGGGAAGAAGATTTACTAGTCAACCAAATAAACCTAGACGATACACAAGATTTCTAGTTTTTAATGTTATCATTCCTGAATTGGGATCTTCAGAATCAGTACAAGAACATTGATGCGAATATCATTTTTATCATCATTATGATCTTTATCAAAAGAAGGAGTGATGATAGTATTATAAGACCTACAATGTTATCATTATGTGCAATATTATATTAGGTTCTCCAAATATACCTGTTTTAGTTATTTTGATATTCTCTATTGAGTTTTTTTAATATTGGGTTTTATTCTACCCGATGATTTACACACCGACCACAAACATACTAAAATTCCTTATATAATATCAAGTTTAATTTTCATGTATAATATATAAATATGAATAAGGATGATCATGATCATCAAACCCGATTTACAAAGTTGACTTGGAAAAAATTAAATTAAAAAATGGAGTCTATATAATGAAAAAGATGAAGATAAAGGAAAAGGATCCATAAGAATCATTCCATGTATTCGGATTCTGTGAACTACACTAATTATAGGAGAACTATCCAAAGGTAGGATAAAAAAAGATTAATTTTCTTTTCTGGTTGGAAGAATGGTCTCTCAAAGAAGAAGTGCATGATAATAAAGAATCATGATGAATATTTAGGTATGTTATTTTATCCAATATAACATAGAAATATCTAATATATTTGTGTTAGATAAATATTTTTTTCATACATTTTTATCTAACTAAATGAAACATGTATACCTAGGAAGGTTTTATGAGGTGAGGTGGTTCTTCGAGCTATCAAAAGAGAATGACTAGATTCCATAGATATTTAAAACTACATCCTCACATTATAGATGATATTGAATATAATATTCAATAGTTTTTATTAAATTTATAGTGTTACCAAAAACATCATATATATATCTAGTTTGGAAAAGGATATATTTATATTAAAATTCTGGAGAAAAAGATACTATATTATAAATATGTCATTTTTACAGTATTTCACATCTTAATAATGAACATTATATACAAGAATCAAAAAACAAGTGTTGGATATAAATTATAAATCAAGCTTACTTGAATTATTCCATAACATATAACAGAATCATTGAATTTTCCACTTAAGCAATATGTAATTGAAAATACTCTATCATTAAGTGTATTTTGGTTTTCTTAAATTAAAACCATATAAAAAATGTTATGTTGGTTTATATGGACATATGGCCGAGACACTTTTGGAAGGAAAAGGTAAAAGGTCCAAGATGATTATTGAATTGAATCATATAGTTGTGTGTGGAACTTTTCCAGTTGAATATATATGTATATTCTCATAATTCATATATTTTATCAATTATATGATTATATATGTATATTTATTATTAAATAGTTATATGTTATAATTATTTGATAAATTTATAGAGTTCATGAATGACATAGAGAGTCAAATTTGTTGGAATTTAAATAATATTTGACCATTTTGATGTAGAGAATATTTATCTAAGATTTCAATAAAAAACTAAGGGATTTTTTGATTTTATTCCATCTCACTCCCCCTTATAAACCATATTGGAATGGTGTTTGTGAAAGGAGGAGATGAACATTTCTAGAAATGTTGAGGTTGCTGATTAATCATGCAGACCTTTTATTATCTTCTGAGATATATGAATTACAGACCATTGTAGGCGCACTAAACGATGTAAAATCTAAAAAAGAAAAGTGTAATTCATATGACCATTAATATGATAATGAAAATATTTTATCACATTTATTAGTTTGTGGATGATATGAAATATTAAAGGATACCTCTACCAAAACAATTCACCCTATGGAAGTAAGTGTATATTTAACGGGATCCTTATGTAAACAAAATAAATTCTATACAAAACCCTTTAAATAAAATAATTAGGTAGGACAATGAAATTATTTTTTAGATAGGGGATATATATTAATATGTAATGTTGGATAGTTATTGAATTGATGAAGATGATGATCAAAATAAAAAATAATTTGGTATTGGGAAAAATATCATTATAACACATAGAAGATGATGTACTAGTAGAATAAGTGATTCATAATTTCATCAACAAGGTTTGAGAATAAGAGATATATGATTTTATACTGAAATACATCAAAATTATTCTTATCATATCAACTTATCAGGATTATGAGGTTTTGATGATGGATTTAAAAAATGTTTTCCAGAAGGGAAACATAATGGAAAATGCATATATGACAAATCCTGAGGGTTTTTGGAGTAGATATGATAGTAATGAGTTATGACTATTGAAAAATTCCATTCATATATTGAAGCGAGAATCTATATCTCAGAAAATTCACTTTGGTAATGTCATATAGAGAATTGGTTTCATAAAGAATGATTGTGATCTGTATGTATATAAGTGGTTTAGAGGTAGAATAATACTTTTATTGGAAGTATATGTGGATGAAATATTCTATATTTGAAATGAGATATGATTCATATAGTCAGGTAATATGTGTTTTGATACATGATTTTTTATAAAATAAATTGGTTAATTAGCCATGATTCTAGGGATCAGGATGATTCGTGTAAGATCGAAGAGGAATATTGGAAAAACTTAAGTTATATATGTTGATATGATACTAAAGAGATATATTATAGATAAATATAATATGGGAATGTTTGATATTCCTTATGGAATACGTCTCCCCCAGAAAATGTTTCCCCATATATAAGAGGAGAAGTAGAGGATTGTCATGATTACTTACGAATCATGTATTGGATCAGTCATTTATTCCATACAATAAACCAAGATTGATATTTCCTCTACCTTGATCATGGTAGTAAAATATCAGAAACAACTAGGAGACATCTATTATATTATATTCAATATTGTCTCAATGTATTTAAGGAAAGAAAATAATATATTCTGAGCTTATATAGGACATCAAGATATTGTCATCAACTGACTTACAAATGATGGTTTCCAAACAGGTCTAGTTCATAGGAAATTCTAATCACGATATGAATTCACTGTCGATTAAAGAGTTTTTATTTGGATTATCTCAAAGTATGGAGTGGTTGAGAGTATATTATTTTTTCTAATCTAGGTAAATTAATATTATGGATAAAAAAATTCAAGTGATTGGTGCAGTTTTGAACAATAAATACCCAATCACATTATGCTATTATAATACTACAGTGGTGTCCAAATCCATGTAGAAGAATACATATCAATAGATAAAGCATATACATTATAATTATGAACTATGGAGTTATTTTTCGCAAATTGGTGAAGAAATATTATGTAGATTTTATAGATTGAAGAACATAAGGGATACATTTAAAAAATAATTTTATTAGTAGAAGTATTAATATCATGTGAGATATTGAGAAATTAATGTATTTAAGAGTTTGTTATAGTGAAAGAGGAATTTTTCTAGAGGTGGTTCCCTAGAATTGATTACATTATACATTCAATTAAAAATATATTTATGGTGGTGAATATTTATAATTTTATTATCACATTATGAATGTTTTTCTATTTAAAATTAATAGGATAATATACATAGAGTATATATCACATTGAAATGTTATAGTAGTTCCCATTACTTTCTTAACATTAATTTTTTATGGAAGTATTCTTAAATATATGATACAAGGACAGATGAAATTATCTGATGGGAAACCAATGATATAGGCTATCATGAGTAAAGGAATCATAAGACATTGATATTTCATCTCATGAATTTATAATTTTTTAATATCTAAGAGCAGATATTATGAAAAAAACCTCATGTTGGATTTCAACAAGTTATATGTTTCATTGGATATTCTTATCTACAGATATTTTTATTTTACCTTAGACATGAGATTATTATTAATACATATCATGATTCACTTACATTTATGTTCAAATGAGAACAATGGTGATAGATGATTATGAAAATTTCTGATATTGTTGGGTGTGTCATGAGTGATATAGACTAAATTAATTTGTCATGTACATATCTTTCCATTATGGGGAAATCAAAGTAGATAAATTAGGACCTTTTATTATAATGAAACTATCTCATTAATTACCCATCCATGGAATTTTTATTGATTGATTCATTTTAGGAAGGTCAAGAATGTTATATGAAGAATATTGGTTGAAGAAATAAGTAATTCAACATACATGATGTAAAATTATGATACATGAATTATATGATAGAATGAGAATTTTTACGAGGTCATTGTCACTACAACAATAATAATGTTTTCTATAGGTTCATGATGTATTTATAGATGATGATCATGGACATTAGATGAGTTAGCATTATTTTATTGAGATCTAGGACTAATGGTTCACACACTATATGTATCTATAATAATAGTTAAATTATATATTAATTTAATATTTGAATAAATATTATTTTAATATTATTAGGAATAATAATTTTTCCTATTATGTTGACTTATAATATCTATTTAATAGTTATTAAAATTTATATATATGTTAGTTGAATATTAAATAAATATTTATTCAGGAGTTAGTGAATATAGTATATGTATATTTATTGAATGATAAATTTAGTGATATTTATTTATTTAAATTAATAATCATTATTCAAGGTTTGAAAAATACAAAAGGGGATTAACATATCAAGTTAGGGGTTCAGTAGGAATGATATATTTTATATCATTTAAATAAATAAATATTTTTCTACTTATGAAATGGTATAAAAGTGATATATGATTTTTATAAACATTAAAGAAAAAATCGTAATAAAAAAACAACAAATTATTATAATTATTTTTCATAGTCTATTTATCTTAGAAGTAAATGAATTATTATGGGCCATTATGAAATAACGTATTCTTTGTCCTATGTGTTTAGACCCGATTATACCATTTCTAGTGCTGTATGTTCAAGGTGATAGTTTTGAACAACAATTATCTTTATATAAGTGTCTCAATACCTAGAGAAAACATTCTCTATAATGCTCCAAAAAATGAAGAAAAACGATCTTCCTCATCCCTTTCATGTCCTTTATAGAATATTAAGAATCCTTGAAAAATGGATTCAATTGATATTCTGATTGATGGTGAATGATATAAGTGGTGAGAACCATTCATGTTAGCATTTAATGATTCTATGATATCATTACAAGGTTCATTGATCGTGTTTAAATCACTTATGGAGGGACTCTACCCTTATATTCTTCACCATAATAATAGTATGATAAGAGTGGTCAACTAAATAGAACATTTATTAATGAGTTTTGTTCTAAAATAATTCTTATTAAAATAAATTAACTATAAATAATCCCTAAAAATATCATCACTTCAAGTGTTCACGGGTTTGTATCATCTATATCCCAAGAGTTATGGAAGGAAACTGATGAAATCCTCCATTATGACCCATCTGAATGTGTTTTATCTATTCCTAAAGAGCATTAAGTAAAACACATATAAATTTTAAAGTCAATTATATTATTAAAAAAATTCTAATCATATTAAAAATATAAATGAAAGATAATTATCAGTGAACGAATATTTTACAGAATTCTAGTTACAACATAATAAATGGTTTTAATGACATAGAACATTGGTTAAAAAGATATCAGAGATAATTGAATATATACAGAATTCAGATAAAAAATTCAAAAATTCTAAACTCGATTCAATTCAAGAGGCATAGTTTGATATAAAAAACTTTTTTTTGAATTAAACATAATTTTTTAATGTCCTGATATTGGAAACGGGGAGAAATTATGTAGGGTAAAAACTAAAATTTAATAAAAAATATATTTAAAAAAATAATTGATATTTAATATGATTTAGTGGATTAGATTGATTATTTTCATGTTTTTGATAATGAGGAATTCAATGGTTTGTGGTAGGTGGATGAAATGAAGATATTTTTCTCAATATGGGTTAAGCTTTGATACATATTTGGTGTTTAATAGAGATTCTGTTATCCACTTTATGACATTATAGTAGAGAAATATTTTTCCTTAAGTGGGGATAACACTATGAAAATATGGTGGTTCACCAATTAAAATGCATATACATATATGTATTGTGTGTTGGTTTCCAATCACTTGGTCAAGCCATAGACCATAAAAGAGTTCTTCCTATAAGAAAACCTAGATTATTTTCATCAACAAATTATTTTTGATTTAAAAAACTACACCACATTGGTTTAGGAAGAATAAACCATGTTACCCTTCATTAAATTTTTCCCACCTCTTCTATTCAAATAAATTAATTTACATGTATTTTTTTCGATATATTGTTTTTATTATTATACATGATTCATATTTATGTATATATATGGCAATTATTATAAGTGTTTAAATATATTATTCTATATAGAATTGTGTGTAATATATATATATATATTATAATCATTATATTAATAATAAAAACTATAGTATAAATAAATAAAATATAAACACATAAGAATGAAAGAATCATGTGCTGAAAAGTATGGTCACACAAGGATATCTGATCCATCATTAGTTTGAATCCAGTTATGTTGACTATCCGTATAGGGTTCCTTCATTTTTGTTCTATTTTTATTAACACTACTTGTGATATTTTTCAAAATTATTTAATATTGTAAATTCCATTTATATAAACTAATGATGGAATTGTTTAGACAAGTATGATATCTATATAGGTCTAAAAGATGTAGGATTGAGTTCTTATTTGAGGAAAAATTTCATCATATTTTCTCTGAATAAAACCACATGCCATTTCGAGAATATTGTCCCATTTATATAAATAAAAAATTATAATAAAAAATTACAATAATAGTAATAGTGATAATAATAATAGTAATATAATAATAAAATAAATAATGCATGTCTTAAATTATATGCATAATGTGGGTCCCCTTATTGAATCTTAAGCACGTTCATTTTTATAGTCAATGTGTGATCCCCTTACCCTAGTTTCCTCACGTTGCCTCATAAAATATACAAAAATTTCATATCCAAGACAGTTATTGGCCCCCCAAATCACTAGTATTTTGATCAGTGATCCAAGAAAGATCTCTTTTGGCCTTAATTTAATTAATTTTTATGGATTTTATTTGGTGATTCAAATTTTTGGTCACTAAATAGATATACATAGGAAGACATGAAGAAAAAAAATAATGTGTTTTTGGTACAGGGGAGGATAGCATGTCACTCCTCTAGCCCCATGTCAAGGGTTACTTAAAAACATAATGATGTGTACTATTTATACATGATTTTTCCTTCTTTTTCCATCTCGAGTAACCAATTTTTTATATACCTCTAGTAAACAAATTAGAATAAAATATAAATACAAGGAATATAATTTAATCCAAAATAATAATAATAATATTTCATTATATATATAGGTGGATGAGGCTTAGAGTGGGGGAATATAGGATGGGTTATATAACATCCTCTCCCACCCCATTGGCTTGGCATGGGTTGATGGTTCTACAAACCTCAGTAGGCTTACCCAATACAAAAAGTGAAAAAAATAAATGTTAAGGGGTTAGTAAAATTTTGGGGGATTATAATACAAAAAAAACAAAACATGTGAAAAGGAAATACAAAAATCCAAGATAACTACATGATTCTAGATAAATAATGATACCACTCAAATAAAAACTACATAAATAGTAACATCATAGTAGAAATGAAAATGTAAAACATGACATCCAACTAAAGAAAAATGAAAACCCATCATATAAACATAGTTGTGGAATCACTCAAAATTCACCAAGAGAGGCCTAAATTCTCAAAATACCTATAATGCCTTGATATTTAAAAAGAACATTATGTTTGATAGAATATACAACATGCAGCACCATAATTGAATAAAAAATGAAATATTATGAACGTTATAACATAACCATTTAATACACGGGTGTAGATAGAAGTAATAAAATTATGAAATATATGTGAAGGGTGTAACAAATAAAAATATACTGATAAATTCATAAGAATGAAATAGTTAGTTTTTATTAATGTCATTTTATTCTTCAAAATAGATTTGTTCAAAAATGGATTTAATTACTTTTTTGTGTGAGGATATTAAAATTAAATTATATATCAATTAATAATATTAATTGACAAAAATAATATCATTTTGAAATCATTTTTTCAAAAATAATATCATTTTGAAATCATTTTTTCAAAAATATTTAATTATAAAAGATTGGTATTTTTTGTGTAGATTTATTTTTCTATGAATAGTGAAATATACTGATTTTTAAAATTTTTAATTTATTTTCATTAGAAAAATAATATTATTTTTTATTTTGATAATAATGTAGCATAATTATTTTTTATTTGGATATTATCTTATTAATTACATTTGAAATACCATTTTAAGTTATTTTTTTATAAGCTCATTTTTGGGATTATATTAACATTGATTTATTACACTTATATGAATTGATTTTTGTGTAATATAATTTATTTTTTATTTCATCAAGTAAAATTTATCCTATTATGAATTTTTTAGGTTCTTCTGTGCATGTAAATTTTAAGTGAATAGTAAAAAATAAATATTTCTATGAAATATGTTATCTTTTATGCTGTTACCAAGACATAAATTTGATATAAAAAATTATGAAACTTATGGGGAAAATAATTAATTATAATATAAAATAAATATAATACAAAAAATTCAATTTATATAAATTATAATTTATATCACGAAAAATATTAAAATATGTTTAGTGCAGACACAGTGCTTACACAACATTGGGAATGTCAATAGTCATGTCCTAAAAATTATATTTGATAAGAAGGAATTATTTTAACTAATTTATTATTAGGTATCAATTATTAGTGATGATATTTATATATAGATGTTTTTTTATTTATATGAAAATTTCAATATCCAAATTCTTATGCATTTCTTGTGTAATTATAGAAGTACCAAAATAACATATTGAATAATTTATCATGACATATATGTGAGTAAATATACATATAGAATGAATATAAAATATTATTTTAATCTTTATATTTTTATTTTTATTATTTTAGTTTTTTTTAATTAAATAATTACCTTAAATACTAATGGAATGCCGACACATTTATTGTGAAAGTATTAAAAAATCATCTAAAAGAATTTAAAAAATCAAAATATAACATTGTGTGGGGGAGTAAAAGTGTCCAAAAAGTTTAGGATAAAAATCTTATATTTGATATGTTTTAAATATATATATTTTAATCATATTTTTATCCTGGTATTTTGAAGGTTGAATTATATGAATAGTTATTAGAAAGAAATAAACAAAAAATTATATTAAGTATGTTTTATTATAATACTTAAAAATAAAATACATATTATTTAAATAAGGAAAGTATGATGATAAATGGTCTATAATTTAACCCTTTATCTATTTTTGAGTCAATTTTCACCTTATTGAAAAAATCACATCCCCTTAATATTAAAAAATAATTACTATAGTTAAGGATAAATTTCTTAACGAAGGGGTAAAACATAATTACTAGTATAAATATGATATATAAACCTATAAATAATTGATTTTAGGATTCTATTTAGCCAAAATATTACATATATTTGAATCCATGTCATTTTTCTACCATTATACATGTTATAGACACATATTGTATTATAATATTTCATGTATTTAAAAAACTAAAATTAATGATATTTTATAATAAACAATATTTATTAAATTATTTAAAATTAATAACAACATTATCTTCAACCAAGTGAACATGATATGGTTTTTATTATCAACCACAGTCTTCTTATGGATCACTTTTCCTTTTATAGTATCATTGAAGTATCATAGATAGTAAAAAACTTTGATATCACAATAATTCTGAAAAGAGATGGTGGGAGTTATAACTATGAGATAATGTGTAAAAAAATAAAAAATAATTTTTCAAATATAATTGGATGAAATTATTTTTTATCATCCTCAACATATCATCAAATTATATCTACATGGAGTAATTTTTTCATTAAAATTAATTTATATTTGTTCAAAAAAATAAGTAATTCGAAGAGTTCCTCCCCCCTCACTTATAAAAGAGAACCACCTATACATAATTATTCACATTTTATGAGACTTATATATAGATAATACCTATAATAATATTATCCCAACATCACTCTTCCACATTCTATAGCTCCTTTTCATTCAAATAAACCATCCCTTCTTTGATTAATGAGTAATCAAAAAATGCATTTCTAAACGAAGAGGTGTAACTCATAACCGGTCATTTTCTATTTTAATTATTCAAATATTAGTTATAAATCCATTTTATACATTTTAAAAATAATAAAATCAATATATTTAATATATTGATTTCTTATTTTTATGATTTTATGACCATTATCCTCTTTCTTTGAATAATATGAGAAAACAAAACATCACTCGTGTTTAGCTGGGGACTACAACCTCTAAAAAGTTATGCATTTTTTCATAACCAATTCAAATTTATTCTTATAATGATAGAATTACTTAATATATATATATATATATATGGAATTATTATGCTTATAATTTTTGGGATTTGTAGGGTCTTGAAAATTTCTCCAAGGTGAATAAATGCCCCGCAATCGCTTTGCAGATGGAATCAAGAACAACAATAATTTTATCAAGGTGAAGGGACTTAAACTGATTTGTATTTATTTGATGGAACTTGAAGGAATTCCAGTTTTCAAATAGCTCACATACCATTACTGGGAATGGTACCTGATGATGTTGGATCACAAACTGTCGGGTATGCGGGATGGTCCACGAACCACTTGCCCCAAAAACAATGGCCAGTGTTCAGAAAAAACTGTAAACCACGTCAACTGAAGGAGTTCTATGAAGATGAACATCTGCGTACTGGGCCACGAACCCCTAATTTCAAGGATTAAGTGAACAATTAGGGTTCGATGAACCATTAACTCGAACCAAAGCCTCCGCAAACCCCAGTTGACCAAGTCTTACACCGGATAAAAAGTTACTTCAATGGTCCTCCTCAAATGGTTTCGTGAGCCTAGTAAATGCGATTTCTCTGATGCTATATAAAAGGATCAAAAGATAAAAGGGAAGGAGGAGACATATAGAGGGATGGAAGGGTGATGAAAGGTTGAGGGAAACTCATAGGTTGCACTTCGGCTTCCATCTTCACTCATTGGCGAAGCACAATCCACAAATCACTTCTTCCATAGGTATAGCCGACCACGAACAATAAAAATGGGGGATAGATTAATAATAAGAAGAACCGAAAACCAAATATTGAATCACAAACTAATGAATTCATGTGGAAGAATTTCCCATTAATGGTAATTCCCCCATTCAACCTTCAATATGGTGCTCCATGTAGTGTACCACTACGTGGACAGAAACCGACTTAGCGTACCCAATCGGTACACCGATATAACCCAAAGCAGCATTGTAATCCACGTACCACTTTGGTACGCAGTTGAATATACCCATTCCAACGTACCACATCGGTATGAGGATGACCCTCCTATCCGTATACCACTATGGTATGTAAATCCTTCCACATCCCGCATGAGAAACCAATACACGGAATGGGGTGTTTTCAGGTATCGTTCCCTCCAGTTCTATCATCACCCCTCCATTACCATCAAATCTTCCATAATCCATTCACTAACAAGTACTATAGTGATAGGCCAAAGCCTCCACCAATGTCCCCAGACCTGTATGATTAGGACATCAAGCGGATGAGCGTGCACCACTGGGTTTACATAGCCTCAGTAAGTGGAGTCATGAAGGCCCTCCAAAAAATGGTGTAGGATTAAATAATTTCTATAAGGCTACATTCCCATGGTAACCCAGAGTCCAACCATGGGATACCGACGTGAACCTCATTATTTTTAGGATTAAGGGTGATCACATTATTTTACATTCAATGAGGAACTGTGATCAGTTGAAGGGGTTATGTTTTCTTCCCCATTTGATGAGGAAGAAACTCCTCCCCTTCCCACAAGATGCTCTGTGGACCTCCCACTGAGGCATGTACATAATCATCTGAGGCAGGGATGCATGAACATTAATTCCATTTCATAGGGAAAGGTTCATCGCTCTGTGCCCTCGCCCAGGGTCACCCCGACCTCTTCCTTCACAGGCTCTCCCTCCCCCACTAGCAGGGGAGGAGGCATGTGTATTGTCGAATCGTTCACATCCACTTGTTTCTAACACTGACCATGAATCACATGCGATTAATGGTTATTGAGGTTTACAATATTATCACGTCATATGAACAATGAGAACTATGATTCCTGACTAGATTAGGATGCGTAGGATGCCAACCAGAAGGCCCGATCTCAAAAGGGTGCTCATCCCAAAAGGGTCCACCTAATCATGTCTGTCAAATGGGAAGTTTCCTTGCATAATCTCCAAACATCATAACTATGGGGGTTCTAATTTATCTTCTGAGGATACATAGGAATCCCTCCTTGTGGGGCCAATCCCCACATCAAGTCACCTTCTGTCCCCTGAGTATAATGATGAACTCCGGAGCACTATATAATATGGATAACATAGCATCACCTCTGTGGAATCAAAAATATGCATTCTCACGATGATCATGAAAACCAAGGGTAGAACATGGAAAAACTATTTAGGAATGAACCAAGGATTCACGAACATATTAACACAGCTTAAATCTATAAGAGAGTCATAAAAGAGGAAATAATCCTCCATCAGAAGGGTGTAGTGAGCCTGACCTCCCATCCTCTCGTCCAATGGAGTCCTCAAGTGGTGTTTGACAAATCGTTAGCCAATGAGAACCTGTGATAAGAAATCAGGTCCATGAATCATGGATACTAGGGTTGTTGGGAATTCTTGGATCCAAAAATAAAACTAATGGAGACCATCTGAGGAAGTTAAATCTGATAAGGACAAGTTTGATGAGTTCTTGACCCCCACAAAATCACCCACTAGGGACAAACAGTTCCCCACAGGGTTAATTCAAACTTCATTAAATAATAATGAATCTGAAAGGGTCGGGACAAAGGAATGGTAAGTTCAGTGAGAGCCCATCTCTGTGGAAAATGAGACAAGTGATGATCCTTATCATTCATTCTCAGCACCGCCCAAAAATGTGCCACCTCGGAGGCGGAACAATAATGGTGAACGTGATGTGAATCCTTAACCAAGGTGGCTATTCTACCCATAATGGTAAAAGAAATAAATACATGGCACATCAAACCATTTTGTTTACCCCAGTATGTAAAAAATTCCTTCTCAGAGGGTTAAACAAATGGTGATCCCGACGTGAATCATTATCCAAGGTGGCAGTTCTACCCACAATAAAAAAATAAAAAAGGACACTACACATCGGACCATTTTGTTCAGCATGAAATGTGCAAACTGTGCCACCTCAAAGGTAGAAAAAATGGTGAACATGATGGGAATCCTTGACCAAGGAGGTTGTGTCACCCCAATCAGGCCCCTTCGCCCCACAATAAAAGAAAATGGAAATGTTCCAAGAAGAATCTCCCAATATTCATATGTTTAAAGTAATTATACTTTTAAAATGATTTGTGGTATGTATGTCATATATTTATATTGTATTTTACCAAAGAGAGACCTTCGATTCAAATGGCATTACCACGATTCATGAAGATTCACGCATCAACGATCCCGTAGGCGTCCATGACCTCAATGAAGAGAAGGAGCCCTTATCCTACCAAGCGTTTTCAACACTGGGTGTCTATTACGCTAATCAAATAGTACCATTGAAATGGTAATATCCTCACTCTGGAGTCCTCAAGACAATCCCTCTAGTCTACAAAGGTCTTTCAGCCGCCTCTTCAGCCTCTACCAGTACCTCAATGCATGGCGGCCCTGATGGCCCTCTCAAACCATTTCTGGAGCCTTTATCCAGAACATGACAATGATTACTTAACTTACCTTAGGGAGGAATATGAAGTAAATGTTGATGATTTCATCTCATCTGCTTGGGGACCCTACCCACGGGCCCCTCCTAGAGAGTGTCTCCACCTACATCGGACGACCAGACCTCCTCCCACCATGGAGGACCTTATGCCAAGGGAACCTTCCAATTTCTAGGAGACCCGGGGCCCTTAGGCTACCTGCTAAGGCCAGAAAATATATAACCAAGGACACACATTAACCCTTGTTCCTAAGGAGAAGCTCCACCATACTAACGCGGTAACATTCAACAGGCAAAAATACTACTATGCCCTCTCCACTCAAGCCCACCACAAAAATATGGTGCTGAAATACGAGAACATGCACGTTTCTACTAGTTCTCACTGGTCCTTCCATGAAGACAGAGAGGAAAACTATAGGCAGATGAAAATATTTTCCAATGTACAATAAGCCCGCCATCCAAATAAAGCGGCACTCTACAATATGTAGATATAAACACCTACTAATGCACATCAAGACTCCCATCAAAATAGGGTAGCAAAAGGCCATATGTAGGCACACATACCTGTTGATACATATCAAGCCCACCATACAAATAGGGCGACAAGAAAATATTAGCAGATTCAAATTCCTGCAGATTCATACAAATCCTGTGAGAAAAATACAACGACAAGAGAGGGGATGAAAATATATTCCCCTAAATATGAAGACCTCCCATCAAATACGGTGGCAACCAGAGAAAACAACTATCAACATGCTTGTTCCTCTATCCCGACGCAAGATAACTTCTAGTATCTTTTAGAAAATCATAAAGGACTGGAGTAGGCACAAAAACCCACTCCGACATCGAAATGGGCCTTCAAACCCGTTCCAGCCAAAGATTTATCTTAGAAAATTACATACATGATGGAAGATCAGACATCGATTCTAGACCATACCCTCCAAACATGCCAAGATATCATTGCATCGACAAAAGAGATGAGAAATTGGGCCCACAACCCGATTTTCTTAAATAGAATGACTCACTCGCAAAATGAGTTAGTCACTCCGGAGTATTTATTCATCCCTACTCTAGACCATGAGGGTCAGAGGAAATATCCTAGGACATACGGACAACCGGATTGGGAACAGATACCCATTTTGTTTGGGGGACGCCTGTCCAATGTGGTGGCCGCTCAAGAGAAGACAAATATCCCTACCAAAACTCAAGATGCTCGTCAGCATATCCCAACGACATCAAGGGACCCAAAACGATCGGGAACCATATTTGAAGGCTATTTCCAATAGCAGACTGCCCAAGTTACCCAAAAGAGTGCGCCAAAAAATGAGAAGTTCCAAAGGCAACCGAAAAATAAAGAGTACGTACATGATCTTACCCTGCTAGAAGATGGGGTTCTCGATGCCCTCAAACACATGTCAATAAAGGATGAAGACCCTGTCATTCCATCACCAAATTATGGAAGTTTAAGTAGCAGTTGCGAAGGTCCTCCCCATAATTTCACTACCAGTAGCTATGAAGCTCATCCATAGTGTACCCATGGGTGCTTACTCCATGGGTCAAGAATGATCGATCACGAGAGCCTTTCTCTTGATGTGCATCAAGGTAGATTACCCTCGACATGAAGAACAAACATCAAGAAGGTCCTCCCCTTTCTGTCTTCTTCCCTGGTGGTCCTTTCAAAGATGAACACTGCAAAAATTCTCCCTTCAGTCAGACATCATGTCATGATGGTTTTTCTCACCATGATGACAGTCACTGCGAAGGCCCTCCCCACAATGGAAGTTCTTTTAAAGGTCTTCCCCATAGTTATGCTAAGATATGGGATGGTCCTCCCCTCATTTCAGTACATTCTGAAGGTCCTCCCTAAGATTTATACTGTAGAAATTCTCCCTACATCCATACATCAAGTCATGATGGCAGTCCTTTCCATGATGACGATCATTGCGAAGGCACTCCCGCGATAACAATTGTTATTAAGGTCCTCCCCACAGTAATGTCAAGAAGCAAGAAGGTCCTCCCCTTGTTATAGCTTGCCCTGAAGGTCCTCCCCATGGTACATGCCATCAAGAAAATTCTCATGGTTGGGCATCAGGTTGCCATGGTAGTCCTCACCATTGTAGCACCACTTGAGAAGGTCATCCCCGCAACCAAAATACATGCTGGCAAGAAGGTTCTCCGCTTTCCCAAAAAAATATGAGAAATCCCTCATATTTAGAGGAACATGGAAAAGATTCAGAAGCATTAGACACTCCATCTATAATGATTGATATTCTTTCTCAAACAAAGGTGGGATTAGGGCTACACTCATCTTTTAAGCCACCCCCACAGCATCCGAAAATTGAAAAGGCCCCCACTAGCCCTATCTCATGGAACTATATCATTAAGAAGTAGTCAAGCTAGGCATATCATATAGTGGAGTCTCCAAAAGAACAACAACATGATTTGTTGTTTGTGAGAATACAACTAGCTAGGGATAATATACCAGGGATGTATTGGACTATGGCCACCTCTCACTTCGACATACCAAATGAATTTTCTAGGGAATGGATGCATGAAATTAACCTTAATATATGGACAACTCTTTGACATATTAAAGAATAATTCCTACCCTACGAAGGGTATGAAAAATATTTCAGAAAAATACAGGATCTTAGTCATCTGATCGACTTAGAATACTCCCTGTATGCAAGGAATATACAATCAAAAATGCGGAATAAAAACCTTGAACTGGCTTGCCTCCATGCACTGCATAAATTGTGTCTCCTCATTGTAAATTCCTCAGATAGAGTTCACGTTCAGTGGTGGGGAGAACATGGAGCTTTACACATCACCTCACGCCCCATCCAGCATGCCCCATTGGAAATGACATCCAACAATGTCATCACCCAGCAACAATAATCAAATGAAACCCCTACTCATGAATGATGAGATACTCAAAAAAATCGACCCGGAGTAAGTCTCAAAAGAATCTGGGCTGAAGAGATCATGGCATCAAAAACACTTTGGAGTTAGGCAACCAGGAACATCTAGCAGGCGTCTTTCCTAAGGAAATATTACCAGAAAGCATTTATCATGTCTTCGGAAGACCCTAGACCTCGTACATGCCAATGAAACACTCATCTTACACCCATGAATGAGTACGTGAACTTGAAAGGGTATAAATAGTGGTGACTATCGCTGTAATACAGGAACCACCACCACCCATAGGATTGGGGGAATTTTTAAATCAAAATTCCCCAATAATACCAAAAAATACAATCCATAGAGCATCGATTGGAGAATTAAAACAACCCCATTCATGTAGGGATGGGTGCATTTTTACATCAAATCCCCACCTGAGAGTCATCTATCTTCCACCATCTAGGAATAACGATGGACAAGGGAGTTACCCATTCCACCCCTTATCATGGTCCACATCCTCCAATACAAAGGCATGTTACAAGGACAGATCAGGGATCCCATTGGGTCATTCATCTTCATGAAGCCCAATGTATACTGCAGAATGGATGGAGAATGTCAAATAAATGGAATAAGAATCCATTCTACCATTAAGAATTGGTTTCACTAGCCTTAATGTGGTATGCCTTAGTGGAAGTGGTGAGCATCAACCCCACAGATCTCACAAGAAATGATGTAGGGTGAGAAGATGAAAATGAAGATGGTTCCCTCCTAGAGGTATCCTACTCCAAAACTGATGGCGTGCATACCTGGAAGCAGAGGGTGAATCTAAATCTGGGTGCCCCCTCAGTGAATCTGACATTACCTCCCCCACGAAACTCCAACAAATATAAAAATAAATCCAAGGTCATCTATGACCCACCTACTCCTCCCCATGAGAGTGCGTCCCTCACCCTTTGGGAAAGGTTCACCAAGAAGGAGGAAGAAGTGAAAGAGCTCAGAAAAATTAATACCAAGCTACATCAAGGGAGTTATCATTCTAGATGTGTTCCCTATTCGGAACATCAGTAGGTACTCCCAAAAGAGGTGTACATACCATAGACACTCATGCTGGTGAATGAAGCCAAACCTATAGGACAATTCCACCTAACCTTAGAAGGACATCAAGACTTCCCCCTAATGGAAAGGCAGATGGAATATACCCACCTAAACCCATAAATGTTGCCCTTAGTTGGGTATCCACCCAAAATTCCCATTGGGCCAACACGCCCAATTTTGGCCCCTATCACACCAGCTCAAAGTCTAGCCTGACAGGATATGCATGAAGGGCTCTTAAACACTATCGAGCAACTGATAGCATGAATAGAATCCATGAAGTGGTGGAATGCACCGATATAACTAGAGCAAAAACCCTACTCAAGTGGGTGAGCAATGTTCCACCACCACCAAACATTGGAAACCCTGTATTCACAATATTCAATGTCTTGGGGGACCCAGAACAACCTTTGATTCACTATACATATTACTGTGACCCCATGATGGGATCTCCAAAGTATTAAGAATTAATAAAACTCATTTGTTTTGTACAAACCCTGCAAGGCTCATCTTTCGTATGATATACTAGAAAGATCAAAAAATCCAATTACAGGCTAGGAGGACCTCCAGCGATAATTTATATTCCAGTTTAGTTTGATGTTTCCCAAGATGATGTCCAGTGATCTAATAAACAGCAAGTTGTGAGAGAATGATGGAGTCTTAGAATTCCTATCCAGATGGAAAGGCCTGACATATTCGCTGAACTGGCCATTCCCACAGGATGATATGCTCTCTATGGGCATTGATAATCGTCAGGATGAATTGCGAACGCCACTCATCCCAGTTAAGTACACCCGTGGGTTTAGAGACTTCTCTTCCATTTCAAAAATTATAGAAGTCTCGTTAAAAAGGAATAAACATAAGTCTTGAGTGTCCCCTGGGAAAAGAACAAGAAATATTAAATAGTTTCTATCATGCTTAAGCCACCCCCAACACTAGCTCCAGTTGCGAGGCCCCCAAAGAACTGTGCGGGACCCCATGGATGCCAACAACCACCCCCACCTCAGAAATATGAGAAACAAGGTGCTAAAAGAAATCCATTCAATGGACAAAGAAATATATATATTTTTTGAGATAAACAGGTCTGTAGTTATTTCATAGATGTCATGAATTGCAATCTGCTCTGGCTACCATAGCCAAAGCGATCCGTGTAGTTGGGTCTTGATGATCATCTAAATTATTGTTCAAAACACCAGATACTATGACACACCATATAGAGATTCTTTGATTTCAAGGACCTCATGCAAATGATGGTGCATTTTGGGATTGTCAAGTCGGGATCCCCACCAGAACAAGTGGGGTAATGTTCCACCTCTAACTCAAGAGATGAAGAAGAATGGAAAATAGTCACCATAATGAAGGAGAAAATGTTTGACAATTGGATGACCCAGAAAACCATAATCCACGTCCACATCATCCTCCAGAAATAGTTGAAAAAACCTACTATGCCCCCAAAATCTCTTAAAATAGTACCACTATCCTCCTTATCCCCGCAGTCCTCTAAAGGCCAGAAGGGCATAAAGAAAGAGAAAGAAGATGCGCTGGTACCAAATCCCATTTCAGTGTTGACACTTTTGGACTTCATGCCAATAGACATGGTTCAACGGGAACCGCCCCACCAAACTGTACAACAGGAACCACCTCGCCAAATGGTACCATTAGAAGGAGGCAGTCAGATAGGAACAATATCAGATCAAGAAAAGATATTCGACTCCATCAATTTCATTCACTTGATGGACCCCTTATCTGATAGAGAATATGGTCACAAACCTGAATTCCTCACTCCCTACTGGAGATAAAAAGGAAGAGGCTACATAGGTTGGAGGATTCATGGAAGGAATGGTCATGGAAGGAGTCAAATTCCTAGCCATGACACAATCCAAACTACTAACATCACAGAAACTAATGAAAGGACCCTCCAAAAGACGCAATAGGAACCAGAATGCTCCTTCACCCCCATCAGAGGAAACCCAATCCCAATAATCATGGAATATCCATCTAGGGAAGAATAGTTTCCGAACTGCCCACGGAATAAAGGCAGACTAGTCTGGCCAAATGTGGAATGGAGTGCAGCATAGCCAGCTCCTGCTATAGTAGATAAACCATTTACTTCCAAACCTCAGGATCTTAATGTGTCTAGGAAAGAGCATCCCCGAGCCGAGATGCACCAAAATTTAGAGTAGAAGTATGAAATATTAAAGAATCTACCTTCAATACCAGAAAATCTGTCAATCATGGAAGCATTGATTTTTTCTATAGATCTTAGGGAGGCACTCATCGAAGCCTTGATAAGTCCCTCAAAGTATGAGGATGATGTAGCATTGGATGAAGTCTACCGAACGGAGACTAGTCCCATTGAATGTCATGCTATCATCTCATTCACCTATAGTGACGAAGACACCATCATGAAAGGGAACATCAAACCCTTATATGTGTCTGTCAACATAAATGGAATTGATGTTTGGAGAATCTTCATTGACAACGGCTCTGGAGTTAACCTCCTCCAGCTGAGAATGCTTCGTCGACTGTGATATTATGAAGACAACTTCACACCCTCCACTAAAACTCTAATAGGATATGACCAAAGTGAGCATAAATCCCTTGGAATATTCAAGCGTAAAACTTGGCTTGGGTATCTTTTATCAGATTTCAAGTTCCTAGTGGTTTGGAATATTATGACCTTCAATGTTATATTTTGGAGGCCTTGGCTGCATCAGCATGCTGAAATTCCATCCTAATACCATCTTTTAATTAAATATCGCACTAACGGAAAAAATGGGACGTTTCACGCTAATAAATCCTCATTTTTGTTTTGTGAGTCACATTATTTTGATGTGGGGTTCTATGAGTTGGAAGAGAAAAAACCTTTTGGCTGACGACATTGATTGGATCCATGCCCGAATGGATTAGAGATGTCTTCCACCAACCCCTTATAGTAGCTTGTGGAGGATTACGTACAACCCATCATCCAAGTTGATTGCGTAATTACAAGCCTAAATATATACTCAATTTTCTGTATGGTTTCTGTTATGACCCCCAAGTCTAAAGAAATATAGAACATGTTGACTCCCATATTGTTCGGAAAAGACCTATCAATGATTATCCTGACCCATCCTTGGCACATCAAACTTCCATTGCCTCAAACACTAAGACAAATGAATATTTCTTTCCCAATATTGGAGAAGTTATCTCAAAAATCCATTCTCCATCTGAAGGGGATGATGATCAAGATGAATAAGAAGAAGAGGAAGAAGACCTGAAATATGCCCCTCTTGTATGTGAAGAATGTGTTTCCACCACCATCGATAAACTTAAGGAGATAAATATAGGCATTGAAAATGACCCACGACCCACTTTAATTACTGTGGCCATTCCATTTGAGGAACAGGAGGCATATAACTCCTTCATAAAGAAGAATCGAGATTTGTTTTCCTAGAATTACATATAGATGTCATGCCTCAATCTTGAAGTCCCCACCCATAATCTAGGATTACCATAAGATCAACAAGGCTATAAACAGAAATCCAGAAGGACCCACCTAATGCACACAACTAAAATAGAGGTTGAAGTTGACAAACTGATCAAAGCCAAAATCATACAGGAGGTCCAATATCTGATCTAGCTGGATAACATAGTCCTTATCAAAAAGAATAATGGAAAAATTAAAATCTGCATTGACTTTAGGTACCTTAAATGGTATTTCCCAAAAGATGACTTCCTGGTCCCAATCACAAAGTTTTTAATTGGTGCAACAGCTGGATATGAATCCCTCTTCTACATAGACTTCTCTTCTGGATACAATCAAATCCGGATGGCCTGAGGAGATGAAAAAGTTACCACTTTTAGGACCCCTTAGGGTGTGTTATGTTATAAAGTGACTCTCCACAGTATAAAGAATGTTGGAGCCACATATCAGCACACCATGGATAACATCATAAATCCTTTTTTAGGAAAACTCATCAACTGTTATGTCGAATACTTGGTGGTTATGTCACGGTAGCGTTCTAACCACCTAGCAGACCTTGAAAATGTCGTCAAAAAATTGAGACAACATATTTCAAATATGAACCTCCTGAAATGTGTCGTTGGCATTACCTTGGAAAAACATCTTTTCATCTCTATACGCCATTGTGGTATCAATGTGGACCCCGAGAAGATGATAACCTTTCTTATCATGCCCCCACCTCCCAAACTCACTGAGCTGAGAGGTCTCTAGGGGAACCAAACCCACATTTGGTGTTTCATATCCAACCTAATAGGTAAATTTTTACCATTCACAAAGATCATGAAAATAGGTGTTTTGTATGAATGGGATAATGATTGTCTAGAAGCATTTGACAAACTCAAAAGACATCTCCTCAGACTGTCAGTTCTCATGCCATCAATTGAGTGGATATCACTCATTTTATATGTAACTGCCCTGGAACAGTCATTAGGAGCCTTCCTTGCATAGAAAAAAGATGTTAGCAGTGAGAAAAACATAAACTACCTCAGTCGAACAATGACTGATGAAGAAACTCGGTATTCAAAGATTGAAAAGAACTACTTAGACCTAATCTTTACAGTTTAGAAGAGGATTGAGGATCCCAAGATCAACAATGTGGGGCTGGGAGTTGTACTCGTATCCCCCAAAAATTCCATCTTGCCTTACTCTTTCATGTTTTTAGAAGGGTGTACGAACAATGATGTGGAGTATTAGGCCCTCATTGCAGGCTTGGAATTGGCATTCTTGGTGCAATCCAAACACGTAAAAATAAAGTGTGATTCAGAGCTAGTCATCAAATAAGACAACAGTGAATATGTTATTAAGAAATAATTATTGGTTCCCATGAAGAACCATGTCTGAGCACTGATGATAGAATTCCTATCAATACCAATTTTTACTCATGTCCCCTAGTTAGAGAATGCTCAAGATAAATCTTTGGAAAATGCAGCCACAGCCTTGGTCGATCCTAAATGGGATGAAATAGTAATTAGTATTGGTCATCGTCAGATTGTATTTAACTTTATCTAGATCAATACAGAAGAAATTTATGAAATTATCCCTATTATGGGGACATATGGTCATACCACCGGTTGGATGACACCCATCACAAATTACCTTTGGAATGGAGAAATCCCTCTAGTTAAGGATGAAAAGGAGCAGGTCCGAAGGTGGGTAGTCAGTTTTACCTTTTACAATGTGGTGAACCA
Organism: Viscum album; assembly: GCA_963277665.1. Classification (NCBI taxonomy): domain Eukaryota; kingdom Viridiplantae; phylum Streptophyta; class Magnoliopsida; order Santalales; family Viscaceae; genus Viscum; species Viscum album. Next base: position 1,025,194,122 of record OY728141.1, on the reverse strand, counting down.
AGAGAAGGTCATCTACAAATGAGGTCTTGACAGAGTCCTTATTAAGCACATTGATGGGGAAGAGACTTCCTCCATCATGAAAGAAGTGCATGTCAGAGCTTGTGGAGCACACTAGTCAGCAACCAAGCTCTCTCATAAAATTTGTAGTATTGGGAGTTAATGAACCACCATGATACAGGGTTGCACAATATTCACTTAGAAGTTCCATTCCTTCCAAATTCATGATGATTTCATACACCACCCCCTTTTATTTTCTTCATACGGCTAAATACTCTTGGCCATTCGTCACATGGGGGATGGATGTTATGGAAATGTATCCTCCCACTGTAGCCATCCAATTCAAGTTCACACTCCACCCAAATGAATCCTTTTCTAAATAGGATGAAGCCATACCCCTTAAGGAAGTTGGAGAGAAAAAATCTTTAGCTTTGTGAATGAAAATATCATCACATGATTTGGTGTCCCTCATACAATACTGATGGACAATAGAACCAACTTCTGCTCTGCTGTGCTAGATAAGCTGTACTGGGAATATGGAATCAATTCCAACCGTTCATCCTACTACCACGTGAAGGCCAATGGGAAGATATAAGCTTTCAAAAAGACTCTTTACAACATACATTCAAACATGGTTTAAAATGATAAGAAATCATGGCCATAAAATCTTATTCATGCATTATGGGCCTACTAGACCACAACCTGCACCACCACTCAGGAAACCCCATACTCACTAGTATACGGGGCAGAGGTGGTGTTACCTATCGAAATCAATGTGTCGTCACTTCTTGTGGCCATTTCCAATCAACTATCCACGGATGAGCAATCCCAAAGACACTTTGATTATTAGCGTAGTAAGACAAAAAAAGGATGCACACTCTGCACCATTTGGAAATCTACCAAAACCATATTGCACAATCCTTCAACAAAAAGGTTCGCCATCGATATTTCCTCGAAGGAGAAATGGTATTAGTCCTCAAAACCCTGATGATTCTAGGGAAGAATCTCCAGAATCTTGAACCATAGTGGGAAGGACCATGTGTCATTCATAGGGTCTATTCCAATCGAGCATATGCCTTGATATCAATGGGAGGAAATCTTATCACGACTCCCACAAATGAGAAGTTCTTAAAGAAATGATTCTCATAAAAATTCCCCAATGTTATTGTCTAAATTCTAAGACATTAAACTACGAGTAACAGTAAATCCCCAATTTTATGGTCCAAAATCTAAGACCTTAAACTATGAGTAACAACAAATCTCCAATTTTATGGTCCAAACAATAAGAACATAAACATTAAGTAATGAAAAATCCCCAATGTTATGGTCCAAACTCTATGTCCATAAACTATGAGTTAAAAATATCCCCATGCCATGGTCGAAAATCTACGACGTTAAACTATTAGTTTAAAATATCACCTCAATTGCAATGTCCAATATCTACGATGTTAAACTATGAGTCCAAAAAATTCCCCTATGTGTTGGTCCAAGCACTACGACCCCAAACTATGAGACATAAAAAATTTACTCCCAATATCATGGTCCAAACTCTATGACCCTAAACTACGAGTCATAAAAATGCTCTCATTTTAAGGTCCAAACTCTATGACCTTAAACTATAAGTTAAAAAAATTACCTCATCACGCCCCCTATCTACCAATATCCATAAAGGAGACCCTTATCACCCCGTGTTTCTCACATCAAGTATAACTCACGTAATCTTATGATATATGGTAGGGAATCACTTTCACAAATAAAGCATAGGGGAGTATGATAGGTCTGGAACCCATATCTAGTAAAACCAAAATGTCCTCAAGTTTCCCTAACACATATAAAAATGTTTTTAGGGATCATCTAGAACTATGTGTGGTTTAATTCCTGTTCTCATGGGATACGTAGCGATGCTCAGATTCGACATCCTGTACCAGCCACTAGAAAAAAAATGTCCCTTTTCCCCCATATGTTTGTTATACCTATGTTGAAGCTCGAAGAAGGTCACCGTTAATCATGGTCGGGGTATTATAACATTCCCAGACATACCTTTCCTGTTTGTCACACTACATACCTTGGGAAAACATGGATCTTTACAATCATCCACAACCATCTGGGATGGAAGTCCAGTGTCATGTAGACACCATTGATTGACTATGCACATCATGCCCCAATGGCTTTTCATACATACACCACAAAAATGGTTTTCAATCAAATGAAAATTATTCCCTAGGGGATTCCACTCAAACCTCAGTATTTCCAATGGTTTTCAAGAACCATTTCATCCCTCCCGATTCAGGTCGCCCCCATAACTATGTTTTACACCTTCTAATATCACTCGCATCTATGGAATGTTGGAACACCCTGACTGCGATTAACCAGAAATGTTTGAATACCACTACAAGGAAAAAATTGTCCTCACCACACGACGCAAAACTGCAAGGCCAAAATCATCCCCACCACACGATTCTAAACTACTTGGCCAAAAAAATCTTCACCAAACGACACTAATACGCAAGGCCTAAATCATCTTCAATGCATGACGCTAAACTACAAGGCCAAAATCGTCTTCACCACATGATGTTGAACTGTAAGACCAATATCATCTGCACATCATGACGTTAAACTTCATGGTCAAAATCGTTCTCACCGAACTATGCTAAACTACAAGGCCAAAATTTCCCTCACCGCCCAACGTTAAACTGCATGGCCAAAATTTCCTCACCGCATGACGTTAACCTACAAGGTAATGGATTTATCCTAAAAGTGACCCTTAATGTTGAATTCGCTATTCTTAGATGGTGACATGATACCCTTGTGATCCCTTGTTTCTCACACCGATCATAGCTCACGTGTTATTAGGGATCTTAGAAAGAGATATGCCATTACATTCTGGGAAAATAGCACAAGAATTTGGTTTTAGTAGAATGACCCTAAAAGGCATGTCACAGTTCTCTCCCCCAAGAGGAACCTTGTGTCCTAGCCATGTGATGCTAAATGACTGGGTATCCCAAAGATAGAATGAATACCTCATCCTACATATGAGTCAGATATATGTAAGGGACACTATTCTGTGAGTAAATCATAGCCCAAATTTTCTCAATTTGTCCTGGTGTACCCCTTACATATTCCAAACACTGTGCTTTATGTGTTCTTGAATCCCCATAACCCTCCAAGTCCATCTTATATGGATGCCTAGTGTCATACAAACAACTTTGATTGACTATTCATATCATGCCTGGGTGGATTTTCATACATCGAACACAAAAATGGCCATCAATTAAAGGAAATTCTTCCCCATGAGAGTCAAATCCTATCTCATTATTCCCAATGGCTTCAAAGCCTCCCGATTTAAGGGCCCTCAAATTCATGGTATAAATTTTCCCCCTTTCACACATTTGGGATATATCAGAACATATGGGCCCGATTCATTTTTGGTATCTTTTTATGTTTCTAAAAGATATCTTATCAACATGGGCGATGTTTGTCTTCATGAAAATGAATAGTGCCACACACGTATCCGGGTTTCCCTAACAGAAGTTTAGATAAAAAGCCTCCTATTGTAACCAGGTGAAACCCTGGTCAAAGGTCATGCACCATATTTAGAAGGTTCCCAATCTTCAAAATCCTCAAAGGCCATCAGAGGTAGAAGGGTTGTGTCCTTGGGACCCCTTTGCATGACTATGAATATCATTCCTCGGTGGCACTGCATACATCACCCACAAAAATGGTCGTTAATCAAAGGCAAATTCGTCTCTGGGAGAGTCCATTCCATCCTTAGCATGATCAAATGACATTCACATCTTATCACACCCCATGATTAGGAAAACTTCTTGGGTGACGGCTTATGTAACTTCTTCTTCCCAAGTTCCCCTAACATAGAAAAGACTCTTAAAAGAACTGACAACTTACCAGCTCTCCCTCACACAAGTAAGAAATGTGCGAGATTAATTTCCAACTCAACGCTGATATAAATGTTACTAATGTTCTCATACAATACTACTCAAGCTGGTCACTTATTGTGGCTCCCAATATCAAGATAAATCCAAAATGTGGCAAATCCCACCAAGCCATCTAGAATGGAAGGTCTGTGTCCCGGGGACACCTTTGATTGACTACGCATATCATGCCCCAGTAGCTCTGCATACATCGCCCTAAAAAATGGACATCAATCAAAGGAAAATTCATCCCTAGGAGTGTCCTTTCCTACCTGTGTACTCCTAAAGTAGTTCTTGAGCCTCATGCATGTCCATCATCCACAAATCCAGGGTGGAGAAAATTCCCTAACCTGTGTCTGAAGGATACTAGAACATTCCTGACTAATGGTCCAAAGTCGGGGCCCTAACCCATTAAATTTGGTCAAAGATGTTTGACATAAAAAATTAGTAATAAGTTTGAATGTTATGATTGTTTACTTCCAGAGAAATAAGAGATTTTTTGCTCGCCAGAGGGAAAACCACTAAAGGCACCACTAGGTAAAATTTGAGTAGTGGTTCACTAAAAAACACACTGATCCATCAGAAAGGTTGCAAAGCTTGTTACATCGGAAATCCACAAAGGGAGGACTATGAAAAAGAAAAGTTATAACTTTTAATACCATACCATGTAGGCTTAGGAAAAAATTATGGTATAAATGAATGAGGCACAAAGTTTGTGGGCTTTCTATGTAGGCCTAGAAATAGAAAAACTATGTTCACTAAGTTCCTTGACTCAGGTATAAATTAGAGCATTATATGTACATTTTAGTTTAGGATCACTACTATATTCTAATAGTACTCTTTTCATTCCGAAAGGACACCATTTCAATGTGGGAATTTGAAGGGTCCTAAAAATTCCTCCTTGGAGAAGAAATACCCCCGTAATCGCTTTGCAAAAGTAATCAAGAACTTTTATAAGTTTGTCAATGTGATGGGACTCAAATTGAGTTGTATTTATTTGAAGGAACATGTAGAAATTTAGGGTTTCAAATGGCCTGTCTACCATCACCCAGAATGGTATGCGAAGAAGGTGGATTGCAAACCGACAGTTATGTGGGATGATATGTGAACCACTGTCCCACAAAACGATCGCCACAGAGTAGGGAAAACCATGAACCACGTTAACCAAAGGAGTTCTATGTGTAAGATCATCCGCTTACCATTCCGTGAACCCCTCAGTTCACAAATTAAGCAGATGAGCCAGGTTCCATGAACCATTATTATGAATTAAAGTCTATTTAAACCCTCATTGACCGAGTCTTCCACATGTTATAGAATTACATTAATGGGCCTCCCCAAATGCTGTTTTATTTCCAGTAGATACGATATCTTTAATTCTCTATAATATGAGAATAGTAAAAAAGGGATGGAGGTGATGGATATTGGGATGGATGGGTGAAAAATTCATGACGGAAACTCAGAGGTTTCAATCCGGGTTCTATCTTGTTTTGTCAGCGAAGAACAAATCATGAACCACTTCTTCCACAGGTACAACCATCCATTGACCATAAAAATGTGGGAATTTAATAATAATAATAATAAATATATAAGAAACTATTGAAACATGAACCAGATACTTCTCACAGAAGAATCTCCAATGAATGGTAATTCCCGGACCCCCCTTCAATATGGAGCTCCGCGTAGCGTATCTCTATGTGGACTGAACCTGGCATCGCGTACCCAATCAATGTGGATATAACCAAAAGATGCAAAGTAATATGTGTACCACTTTGGTAAGAAGTTGGAGATACCCATTCCCACGTACCACATAGGTATGTGGATGGCCCTCCTTCCCGCCTACCATTACGTTATGTGAAGCCTTCCCCATCCCGCATGAGAAACGAGTATGAGGAATGTGGTTTTTTCGGGTATCATTCCCTCTAGTACCAACCTCACCCCTCCAATACCATCTAGTCTTCTATAGTCCATCTTCTAACCAGTTCTACGACATTGGGCCAAATCCACCTCCAAATCCACAAGACCCATATGATCTAACAATCGGGCACATCAATATGTCCCATTGAGTCCGCATAACCATGGTAAGTGGAGTCACGAAGGCCCTCCCAACAAAGGTGTGGGGTTTGGGAATTCATGAAAGGTTATATTCCCTCGGTAACCCAGAGTCTAACCTTGGGATGTTTACGTGGACCTCCCCATTCTCAGGATTAGGGGTGATCACTTGCTTTCCATTCAATGAGGAACAATGATTAGTCGAAGGGGTTATGTTCGCTTCCCCATTTGATGAGGATGAAACTCCTCCCCTTACCAAAATATTCTCTGGGGCCCTCCCTATGAGGTAAGTCCCCAATATTCTGAGGTAGTACCATGTGACCATTAATTCTATTTTACATGGATACATTCATCGCTCGACACTCTCGCCAATGATTTCCCTGACCTCTTCCATCGTGGGCTCTCCCTCCCCAACCAGAAAGAGAGGTGGCATGTGCATTATTGAACCATTCACATCCTTTTGTTTCTCAATCCAAGCATCACTCATGTTGGCTTATATTTTTGTGAGGGTTACAATATTAGAAGGTCATCTGAACTACGAGAACTCTGTTTCTTGACCAGAATAGGATATGTAGGATGCCTTCCAAAAGACCCGAGCTCAAAAAGGGTGAACATCCTAAAAGGGTCCACCCAATCATTTCTTTCAAATGGGAGTCTTCTTTGCATATTACCCACACATCTGAACTACATGGGTTCTAATTTCTCTCTACAAGATACTTAGGAAGCCCTCATTGTGGGCCTGATCCCAACATCAAGTCACCGTCCACCCCCTGGATGATGATAAACTCCAGAGCACCATATAAAATAGATAAGTCAGCATTACCTCTGTGGAATCAAACATATGTATGCTCAAGATGATCTTACAAACCAAGGGTAGCCTATAGACACACTCATCGAAAATGAACAAAGGATTAAAAAACATATTAACATGACTTAAATCTATAAGAGAGTCTTGTAACTGGATACAATCCTCCCCCAGATGGTCGTAGTGAGCCTGACCTCCCATGCTCTCGACCAATGGAGTCCTCAAGTTTCATGGCCTAATCATCAGCAGATGACCGCCTGCCTTTAGAATGTAAGTCCATGAATCATGAATACCAGGTCCATTGGGGATTCTTGGATCCACAAATAATCCCAATGGACGTCATTTGAGGATGTAATATCTGAGAATGACTAGTTTCATGAGTGTTTGAACCCCACACAATCACCCACTGGGGACCAACAGTTTCCCATACAGTTAATCCAAAAATCTTTAAAGGATAATGACGTTTAATGTGTTCGAAAAAAGGAACTATAAATTCGACGAGAGACTGTCTCTATGGAAAATGGGATGGGTGGGGATCCTCATCATTCCATCTCCACACCACCCCAAAATACGACACCTCAGAGGTGGAATGAGACTACAGAACTAAATCAATCATGAAAAACAATGTACTTATTACCTGGAATATTGATTTTAATAATAAATAATTAATAATCATGTTATAAGTTTTCATTAGTAAATAATATATATACATATATATATAAGATTTAGGTTCTTTATTACATTGATAATAAATATATATTTACTATATGTGTTTCAAATGCATATGAAGAAATATGAGACTTGAGGTTTGGGAATTTTTATATTACATTTATTTATGTTGGACACATGCCATTTCCACCACTATTTTTTATGTGGGGTATATACTGAACACAAATTTATATTATGATTTGTTTTATTAAAATTAAAGAGATATACATATCCATACAAGGTTAATTCATTCATAATGTTTTTATTCTAATGAAAGAAAAGTGTTAAGGGGTTTAATTCTAAATAACATTTCATTCAGGATTTCTTATAAATGAATTTTCCTTGAATAAATTATATGATTAATATAAAAAAATACATTTAAATTTTAATATACTTGGTTTATTTATGTAGTGTAAATTTCATCCTTTCTTCTTATCAAATTATATACTCAAGAGACTAAAATAATGTTTTTATGGAAGCCCGACTATGTTTTATGATTCAGTCGTGAATTGTTTTATTTAATGTCTATATTTTCCTAAAAATCTTGTCAAAAATAATTTTGGTTATTCTCCATTTTATTTTTAAATTCATTTTTACCCACGATTTAATTTTTATAATTTATTTAAAAATAATATTCTTTTTTTTTCACAATGAGTTAATTATTAACAAATACGTGAACACAATCATTGATTTAATGATTTCAACATGAATAGAATTTTCGATAGTCATGACCACCAATGTCATTCAAGATTCCATTACCAAAAAATATATATATTTTTAAATTAAATATATTCCTTAATATTATATAAATATTTTTATTTTAAATAGTCCATTTGAGAATAAAAAATTTATTTTCCTTAAGAAATATTCAAAGTCATATTTTAATGATATATTCATTACAGGGGACATTCCTTGATGTTTCTTATGATTTAATTTGAATTTGATCTAGTATGAAAGTAGTAATTATATATCTATATTGTTTATCATTATGATCTTGTTATGTTTATTAAAACCCTTTATCTTCCACCAGTTATTCTATAATGAAATGTTGAAATGTTTATGAGAAGAATTTTTTATAAAAGAGTAATGATATATAATGAATGATTCGTGATATAGGAATTCATAAATGTAACATAATAATTATGGAAAATGTGGTCCTTAACTTATGTTACAGTCCAAATAATTGGGAAAATATGGATATTTGATGATAAAATAAGTTTTGGAATGGGGAGTTGACATAGTTTCATCAGGGAAACTGTTCACAATAATAATCCTAGGAGTGAACCTTGAATAAGGATATGATGGAATGAGGAATGAAACCAATAAACTATTATAGTCTATGTTAGTGATATTGACTAATTAAAATATTTTTTATTTCAATATTTATTATGTAAAATTATTTAAATGTTATACTCCTAGGAGAAATGTTTTTTTATTGATTTTTTATGATCCATGTCATATAAAATTTCTTGCATTATATCAGTATTAAAGGATATAATATGTGATATATTGGGTTAGAACCTTGTATGTTATAATCATAAACTATGACCCTTATATTCTTATTATGATTTATATGGACATCGATTGATACATTCATTGTTTTCTATTAGTGATCATCTAAAATAAAAATTTCATATGTTTCCTTTCCACATGTATGAAAAATGATGTTAAATGAATTATCTCAATAATGGTTTAATGTGTAAAAAATTTAATGGGAGATGTTGATGAATTACTATGGAAAAAATGATGGCTAAAATAAAAAAATAATAATTTCAAGACGTGTCTATTTTTATATAATAATTATCTTAATTCTAAAAAACTATAACCCTAAATGGTCATTTTGAACATAAGTGATCAAATATTTAATTTTAATTTTGTATTTTCTAGATGGAAAAAGTTGGGTAACATGTATTTGTATCAAAGTAATAAATGTAATGATTATGCATTAAATAGTGGATCATAGAGTGTGAGTTTCTGGTTCTCACAGTTGGCTTTAGAGTTGGGTTTAGATAAATTGATACATTATAATGTTTTCAAGTGAGGTTAACTTAAGAATTAGTTATAATATCATGATTTAATTATTATATGGTTAATAATAATTCCAAATTCATAGAAACCCCTATGTGGTTTCTGGTGACGTAAATTTAAGATGATTAAGAGTATTTTGGGAGACATTTATAGTGATACATTCCTTGGGTTTAGTTTGTGTTTTAGTGAAAAATTTATATGAGGAATAATTATTTTATATTATATGGACACAAGATGAAAGGACATGAAAACATAGAGGGTTTATATTACCTATGATATAGAGTAAAATATTAATAATTGCGATAAAAGTGTTATTACACTATGAGAATATATGATTTACTACATAGATAACCATGAGATTAAAAAGTGATTTAGTGACTATGTCATTAATTTTAAACTCTATTTTGGTGAAATTATATGATTATTGTAAATAAAAATATTTTTGGATAAAATCATATATTTATTTTGAGTAGTAATGGTTGAATTATTTTTTGGAAGTATATGTGGCATAATTATTGTTTGAAGGTGATTTGGGTTATTTATGTAAATGAATAGAATATAATGGATATTATATGACTATGGAATATTAATTATGGGAATACATATTTATTATTGACCAATGTTTATCAGATATAAATGTTAAATTTATCTAACACAAATATGTGATCAAATCCTTTCAATTTTTGGGTTTCAAATATGGTTATAAATATTTTTAATATTTTTATTGTTATTTTTTTTATAGAATGTTATATGTTGAACATTGGGTGTAATTTTTGAGGATTTAGATATTAATGTATAATTTCTTCATATGATGGATTTTACATTATTGAAGTTATCTTACATTGTGATAACAATTTTCATTTTAGATAAAGATCTATTGATTTGATGAATATATATTTAACTTTTTATATATTATGTGATTCTCTAGAAGTTGATTTTCATTTTTAATGAATTAAAAAAATTAATCTTTAATACTCACCATTTAAGGAAAAAAGATGAGATTGGGGTTTTAATGGATTAAATAATGATATTATATTTTTCAAGTAATTATAATTCCTTATTTTCTTATTTTATATGGAAAAATATTTCCCCAACACTAGTAATAGGATATTCAAAATAAAATATTACCCTTTTATATTCATTTTTAATGAATCTATAGATTTTTTTCACACCACATTTATTTATGATTTTTTCATTATCTTTCTCATGATCACTCATTTTCAGGTTATAATTGTACCCTTTCACAATCTCAAATATTTTAGAATTTATTTTTTTATCCATTTCCATATTTTTCAATTCACACTAAATTTTTATTATTTGAAAAATTAGTTATGTGTTAGTCTAGATGAACTTCTTATTTCCATTTCCATATTTTTAAGATGATGTTTTATTAAAACTATTTATGATACAAGGTTTCTGGAAAATTATTTTCAAATTTAAAGCCCTTGATTGCTTATATTTGGATCAAATAAAAAATATTTATTTTATTAATGTTGGGGAAGAATGTAACACCCTACGATTTTAAAATGACACCATTTTCGATATCATATACAGCACACAACATCTAGCATATATAGTCCAAGAAATATAATAACTATTATAAAAAATACATTGAATTTTTTTATCTTAATTGATGTAAATTAATTAAAATATATATATAAATGTTATAATCAATAACATTTTATTGATAATTTCATAGTAAATATGCACACAATTTTTAGTAAATCCATTTTATTCTTCAAAAGATATTTTAATGAAATATGGTTTTTATTTATTTTTGTGTTATAATAATTATATATATCTATAAGTATTATTAAAATTATTTCTTAAAAAAATTGTCTTTTTAGAAATAAAAATATAAAAATAATATTTCATTGAATATTTATATTTTTCTAAAAAGAATGGATTTTCAATGAATAGTGAAAATGCCAATTTCTAAAAAACTTTCATTTATTTTAATTTTAAAAAATATCATTACACATTTAATTTTAGTTGAAAGATACATAATATAATTTATTTGGATATAATGTAATTATCAATATTTTAATCATCATTTAACATTATTTTATTAAAAGTTTATTTTTTGGCTTAAAAATTTGTTTTTTTTCTAAAAACCTATTTTATATTTTCATACATTTTTTTACTATTGATTTCATAAAATTAGAGTAATTAAAATTGTTGAAATTGAATTATTTTTTTCCATTAAAAAATAAAATTTATTATAAGAATAATTTTTTATATTAGTATGATGATATCTATTGTTTAGTGAATAGTAAAATAATACAGTTTTTTGAAATATGGTACGTTTTATGATATCACGAAGATGTAAATTTGGTAAAAAAAATTATAAAACAAATTTTATGAAAATGTTATGATATTATAATATAATTATCATATAAAAAATTCATCACTTATAAATTATAATTTATTTAATTAGAAATATGAAAATCATTCTTAGTACTAATGTAATGATTCCATAACATAGGAAAAGTGAATTTTGGTGTCCTGAAGATAATATTTGAGAAGTGGGAATTATTTTAACAAATATATTATTTAACATGAAGTATAATTGGTTGTTTTTAGGGATTTATATGAATTTTTTAGTTATATAACAAGTTACTTATCCCAATCTTTGTGTAATACTTGTATAAGGCGTGAAATTTTTAAATAACATGATAAATAATTTTTAATGTAATTGATGTAAATATATTAGGATATTGATTGAATTTAAATATATACTTTGATAATAGTTAATTTATTTTGATCATTATTATTTAATTTTTTTAATGATGAAATAATTACCATAAATACTTATGTAATGCCGCAATAGTTTTGTCCATGAAGTAAAAAATCATATAAATGAATTCAAAAATGATATAAGTAATATTATTTGTGTGATTTAAATTGAATGACGAATTTTTAAGATAAATTTAATGTATTTTATATTTTTCAAATGTTTTTATTTTAATTTTAATTTTTCAATTTTACTCTCAAATTGATATTATTCAAATAGTTGTTAGAACGACATTAATATTTTTTTCTATTAAATATTATTGTTAACATATTTAAAAAGAATAAATCGTGAAATATGATATGTGTGATGATAAATGGTCTGATATTTCTTACATTTTAAAATCATGATACAATTAACACCTTATAATTAAAATAATATCATTTTTATATTAGAAAAGCCATTACCGTAGTAAATCATAAAATTGATTTTTGAAGGGCTTAAACCAAAAGATTTTGTTTAAAATGTTATCTAAGATGATAAAAAATATATTTTATAAATATATTAGGACAATTTATTTTATATATTATAATATAAGTAATTTTGGAACCATTTTACATGAGCGAGACACATATTATTTTATAATATTTTACGTATTTTCCAAAATCATATTAATAATATCTTACAATAATAAATCTGTTATTAAACTATTTAAGATTTATAAATAAATAATATTCATACAAGTTAAATTTATTTTAATCATGATATCATAAATAGTCTATTTAAGAGTGAATTTCGTTTTTATGGTAACTTTAATGACCCATAATGTGTAAAAATATTTGATACCACTAAAATGGTCAAGAGGGTTATCTAGGTATTAAAAACTAAGAGATAAAGGTAAAAAAATCCAATTATTATAAATAAAATTTTTTGTGGGAGTTTATAGGATATTTCTCTTATTTTATTAAAATTATTTCAATTATAAGAAATAATTCATTGATAATTAATTTATATTAATTTAATAATTTTGGAAATGACAATAGTTCCCCTCCACTCACTTATAAAATAGAACCTCCTCTCTGTAAATATTCACAACATCTGAGAACTCTATCTCAGTAAATACCTACTATATTTTTGACATAGTTTACTTTTTCACATCTTAGATCTTATTCTCTTTTCCTTTATGTAATACGGTTTAAATCAAAATAGATTCCTAAATGAAGAGGTATAACTCTTGACTGAGCCGTGAAAATTTTATTTTTTCTTCTACAGTCTCTAAGTCAATGGTATCCATTTTGAAAATAATTAATTAAATATATCAAATATAGTAAATATTTATTATGATTATGTAATAACAGATATAGACATTCTTTCAATCATATGGGAAACGAAAACATCCACTATTCATACGTCTGGATAACCAGCTCTATAAAGTGATGAATTTCATTTTTCATCCCCAATTCACATAAATGGTTATAATGATGAAATTAATTAACAAAAATTATATATATGATATTATTAGGGTTATTTATTGTATAATAATAATAATTATTTATTTTTTATCCATCCATCAAAAAGTGGAAACATCATTCATGAGTACTTATAGAATACCATCTCCATGACGTTATGTAATTTAATCTTTAGCACCTATTGATATGAATAGTTATAAAATAATATATAATGTTTAGAAAAGATACTAATTGAATGATTAAAATTCTAGTTATTATGAAATCATTATAAATTTATATGAACTGAGATTTCCTAATAGAAACATGTGTGAAAAAAAAGCAGATGTCATCCAGAACTGTGATTTTAACAAAAAATTGCTAAAAAATAAGTTGTATTATGTTATATGTGAAAAATATATGGAATTATATAAATTTTAATTTTTATGTAATACATTTATAATAACTAAATAATAATTATTTAGTTTTTTCAAATGCATCAAAAATAAATATAATATTTGTGGTATGGGATTTTCTTCAAACATTAATTTTTGTAAGATACATGTCATATTAACCAGATATTTATTTTATGTGGTTTATATAAAAAATCATGAATGTATATTATGATTATCATAATTAATATTATAGGTATATTCATATCAATCTTAGGTCATCTTTTATGAGGTTTTGATTCGAATTTTACCAAAGTGGTAAGAGATCTACAACTCAATCCCATGTCAGTCAGGATTGATTATGCATGAATTCAACTTGAGAAAATTATTTAATCCTTATTTGACAAATACATATGATTTTTATAATGAAATTTTTATTCCTTTATAATACATATGATCCAATAAATTTTCTCACATTTTATACTAACGATACCAAAAGAATGTTTTTATAGAAAAATGACTATATTTTACTAGTCAGTTAGAAATTTTCTTCTTTCAAGTCTATGTTTTTTTAATATGATTCGATGAATGTTTTTAGATATTATAAAATGTTTAATTTAAATAATTTTACCCATGTTTTACTTTTCCATTTTTTTTAAAAAAATATTCTTGTATTTTTTTAAGGAGTTAATTTTTACCAAATGTGTGAACAAAATTTTTTTACTTTAACAATTATGACATGAAACAAATTTCATACCATCATGACCGCTCTTTTTATGAAGATTAATCTAATTATCTCAATAGTTCATTTAAAATAAAATGATTTCATTACTGTTTTATAAATATATGTAATTTAAATAAGTTATTTCAAAATAAAAAGGGTATTTCCCTAAAAAATTATTCCATGTGGTATTTCAAAGAAATATTCATCTAACATGACATCCATTGAAGTTATTAATAATTTAATGGAGATATGATACAATAATAACATTAATATTCCTTATATAGATAGTTTCTGGTTATGATGATGATACATTTATGAAACCCATTTACTTTCCTTAGATTATGCTTCGATTAATTATTGAAATATTTATGAAATCCACTTACATTCCACAGGTTATGATATATGATAACTAATTTTTGATAATGTGGAAGAATTATAAATGATTTTTGTTATTTTATGTGTTCTTAAAAATTATATATCACTACATTGAATAGGGTAATGATATTTTTCTCATAAGATAATAAGGTGTAGGATGTGAACTGATCTTAGTTCATTAAGGGAATATTTCCATCATGATAGTCATAGGAGTGAATGTGTACTAAGGATACGATCGAATTACTAGGGAATCTAATACAATATGATAGTATTTATATGACCCTCAACATGGAAAATTATTTTTTATTCATATATTTATGCAATAAACATGTCTAAATGTTATCCTCTAATGAAAAATTTCTTTAATTGCATTAATATTCTTGTCTTATGGAAGATCAAGAATTATAACACGATTCATGACTATGATCCATGATATGTTGGGAATTAACCATATATCTTATGATCCTGATATAATGAAATACTGCATATCAAATGATTTCATATCATCTTTGATTGATATCTTCCTTATTTACCCTTAACGAGAATCCGATCACATTACGGAATATTATATTTCTAGTAAAGGGTTTTCTAGTGATAGTCTCATTGGTTACCATTAAAATGGGTATCTAACGAAATATTGTAACATTTTTGTTCATGGTGATCCCCTAGAGGTTCACCAAATCATTCCTTTATGACATTTTGTTTCATATCGAAATATATAAATAATTTTTACTGTGTGAGAATCAGATCTTACCCTTTATTATATCTAAATTCTCTTTGTTATAAAGAATTATTTTAAATGTATTATATCCAAAAAAAATTCATGTCTCATGAATCTTATAAGAGATTATGAAGGCCTACTATATAATATGAAAATATAGATAAATTTCAAAAAATACTCATTTAAATACAATTGTTTTTTTATTTAATATTTTTTTATAATTCTAAAAAATTATAAACCTAAATAATAATTTGTTATATAAGTGATATAATTTTTAATTTTCATGTTTTCTTTGTATTGTTGAAATTTGGTCCAATATTTTGGTATCAAAGATTTTGATATAAATAATATTCTATAAGAACCGAATCAGGGAATCCATGTTCAAGGTTATCAAATAATCCAAGGAATTATAATCATGATGCACCAAAAGATAAGTAAAACACATTTCATTTATCGACACCATGATACACAATATTTTGAAATGCACGAAAGTTCCCAAGTAGGGGGTGAGTATAAAATATAGTAGGATTTCCCTAAAATAAATACTAACTCTTTCCATAAGGAAAATAACAAATCATAACAATTTTTAAAATATAATTTATATCCCCACCTGAAAATAAACAAAATCCATTCAGAACAGTTTAAATGTGATGTAGAATTATTTAACCGTAAGAAAACATTTTATGAAAATTGTTTTAATTGAATCAATTTTATGATCCTCCAATTCATTTTAGAATACCAAATCCATGTTTTAAAAACCCATGGGCACAAATATTCATTCCCCGTGAATGTTCCTTACTCATGAGTAGTATCTCATTGATCTACTAATTCATCTAAGGGTAACAATTATTTGGGTTCCATAGTGGCACACACACCTAATTCAGGTTCACATCAAAGTAAAATTAACTCACTACAATCATGTATAGAAAGTAACATATCATTATTTCCACACAAACCATTTATTCCCTTAAAAAATCTCATAGAACATCTTGTTGATGTTATCCAAAAACATAATTTCAGAATCATAATTAAAGATTATAAATCAAAGGTATTTTCAAAATTTAATTCAAAAGTCCATATTTCATAATCATAAACCAAAAATGTTTCCTTAGTGAAATATTTCAATGCTTAATTTTGACATAAAATAAAAATAATAAATAAAACCCTAGACCGCATATTTTTAAAAAATAATTGAAGGGAGAGAAACCACATACCTCAAAATGGGTGATGAAACTAATGATTGACATGAAGAAACATCTACATCCATCCATAAATCATATCGTTTTCAATATATATGAATATGATATCATAAAAATACATGGTAGATGATATAGATCTATTTATAAAATATTTTATCTATGTATCCATGAGATAATAGATGAGTAGATCTAGAGAGAAATATCAATAATGGGTACCTACAATCGATTTTGGGGATTAAACATACATTTATTCTTAAAAACATTACTCCAAATGAATGTTAATAAATATGTATTCCTACAATAAGAGAAGAGTTATATTTATTATAAGAATAGTTTAAAAATAAGAGTGGTGTGGTGATAATCTGTGTTCAACACTATTTTTAGAGCATTTAATCCACATTACATATTTTTTCAAATCATTCAATAACTACGAACAATATATCGTCTCCAAAATTGAGAGCATCTGAGTGGCACCATAATGTTTTCAAACATTGCAACAACCATGAATATGATTATAGAAATTATTAATGGATCAACATAGTTATGAAATGCATTTCAGAAAACATTGTTCCCACTATAGGATTGTTATGTCCAATCACTCCCATTTCAAATGTTTTCCATTGGGAATCTGTACATTTTTTGATAAATTAGTCCCCAACTATGCGCATCCTAGTGAATCACATCATCTATTTACTTTGATTCCTAGAGATAGTGTGTGGTTTCTTTAATCCATAGTCGAAAAATGAACCATTAAACCCCCTTCCAATACACTCCAAAACATCCAAATGTTCTTGATGAATAACCCAAGTATCATATAAACTATAGATCCATAACAGATTGTGGAAGTACTTGAAACTGGGTGTGTTTCATTATCTCAACGTGTAGTCTTTTATTCATTATAATTTTGGATTTTTAAAGTGGGTTAGAAATTTTTTCCCACTATTATAAAATAAATTCTTCATATTCCAATTTCACATTGATAATTTTTCCATGCTTCCATAAGATTCATACCAAACCGATACTTTTCCAATGAAATATCTTATCATATATATCCATAATTTGTATTAGAACATGATTAAATGTACTATTTAGATCATGATCATCATTATACCATCCAATGACATGGAATGTATCAGGATAGTACCTCTTTAATTGTGATACAGTAAATACTTTTTTCACAAAGATCAATCTTGGTCATAAATTCAACCGATATTACACATCACTAATTCAATCAAGTATCTAATGATGGAAAATTTATTGATGTGAAAATTTAAATAGTTTTCCCAATTGACAAGGCCTTATCCTTATATATACTCTCATGAAAACAAGATCACAAATATCAAATTCTAACAGTCGATAACGATGACCCACAAATAATTTTTTATGAGCTTAATTAATTAATATTCTCTTCATGATGATCTGAATATATTCTATTTTTTCACACACCAGGCTTGGCTAGATAAGTGAAATATAACCCATGTCAACCCAAAAAAGTATAAAACTATAATGATGACTATACAAAGAATAAAAATGATCTATTTGTATCAAGGCATAATGAATATTGTAGTATTATAACTCCATTAATGGTATATGTCTTTCTTATGTGCATCTGAAATACATAAAAAATATCTAATACTATATTCCAATGTTTGTATAATACCTTAGGATTAAGCAAACATTTTTTAATGATAATATTTAATAATGCTCAAATAGGATACAAGGGCTTACTATATGGATTTCCAAAATTGAGATATAAAACATGGGTCTTGGGTAAAGAAAATTGATAATGGTAAACCATGTATCTTTATGATATCATAAATATAGTGTTTTAAAATAAATTATACCATATTGGATTTTTATACAGTGTTTTTGTGGGTTAAATTTGTGAGACTATCCACAACCCCCTGTTGTACTTGTTGTAACTCCATGCTGGAAGTTAACTGAACGAGTATGATGGATAAAACCATCCCTTATACGGCATCCCAATGGTATCGTGGCGGTGATACACAACATCATCTATCCCTCAAGAGGACCATGTCTCTTAGGTCATCTAGAAGATAATATAATGTACCCACATCACCTAGGCTATCACATAGTGAATGGAACTTGAAAATCGAGTCTACCTCAAGTACATCCATGAAATGATTCCATGGATACCTCATAACACCACCCTATTCTCAAGTCCATCAGCGCTAGTATTTCAATCAATCATTCTCCCCCACTAGGGTAAAAATATTTCATGATGGTCCATTTATCTCAAATACCACTAAAAACCTACAAGGTATAGGAATACATATACAGGGAGAGCACACAAGTAGGTTTAGAACATCAACATGATCTTATAATGGAATTCACAGAAGTACATTATCATAATAAACCATTGAATAAAGTTACAAAAAAGCACTCATTGAATAACAAATAGATTTTATGGTCTACAAACACACACACCCACTTACATTTCATCAAGATCAACCACAGTCAATAAAAAAATATATAATCATCATGGAAACAAGTTTAAATGGAATTCTAAGAAGGTCATAAACATTATACTAAAATTTTATCAATGCCAATAACAATTATAAACTACCTAGTGTTCTTTGATTGTTGGGGTGGAATCATCAACATCCAATAACACCTCCTTGTCTCCTTTTTATCGTACTTGTCATCACATCAATGATCGTGTCTTGTAAAGGGTTACTTGAATCAAAACTGAGTATTTAATCCTCATTGAGTACTCCACCATAGTAAAAATGACCTAATTAAAATGTTAAAAATCTTATATATACACATATTTAATGTGGACAAATAAAACTCCTCTATGAAGAGACACCAACATGTTATAAGAAAGTCCTTATGGTGAGTCTTCTTTAGGGATATTTTGGTCGATGGTGGAGGTTAGTGAATAATTCACCAAATGAGATAACTCTCTCCTATTAAAACATTGAGTGTCTCTTCATAGAGGAGACCACCAAAAGGTCCTTTCCTATGAAACTCATGAAGTTACCTTAGAATATATGAATAATTATCTATAAATTCTAGTTCTAGATGCTACTAAACAAGTGGTGGAATATACGGTAGACCACCAGAAGGTGAAATATAAATTATATACCCCTGTACTAATGTCTTGTGACTCATAAGATCTTCCACATGAACAAAAAGTGGATTCCTAGAATGTTTTCTTCATGAAGGCATCCTAAAATAAAACAAGATGTTCCAAGATCAATGAGTACATATAGGGAGATAACTTAAAAAGAAAATTGAATCCACCACCTAGTTCTATATGATTCATGTAATTTTTTTACCCTCCAACCAATTTCTACATGTACTGATTCCAAATATAGGTGATCACAATCCTCTTGTATGGATACATCAATATCCACACAAATAATAGAGTCCCTAGAATGAAAGCTGAACTCAAAACACTTAATATTGTTTCCAAAAACTAATATCATAGACATTGAACATAAGGTATAACAGGGTTCTTTGAAACCATTCTTTTATGAACTGACCCACCGGGGTCTAACCCGTGACTACCCCATGCCCATATCCAATACGATAGGAGCTAGCGACTAGCACAGAGTTGACATATCCAACAAATGGGAGGCATTATTCTAATGTCACTATATACATTAAAAAATTTACAATACTATAAAATGGTGAAATATAAAACAACTAAAAGCAATGAATACACAATTCTATAATCCCACAACAAGAGTATGATACTAAAGGATAAAAAATGGAAAAGGGGCTAAATTGAATCCCAAGAAATAACTATTATTTGTACAACCTAATCGAAAGGTGAAGAATATGATAAAACGAATGTTCCTAGAAAACATCTCAGTCTTTATTTCTCACTACATGCTCCACAAAATTAGAATCCTCCTAGATCACTTCAAAAAGGGTCTTCATCTACATAAGACGTGACATGTGTGGGAAGATCCCATACAAGGATGACTATAACCATACCCAGTAGGACACCATGACAAAAAAAAATTAACCACCATGTATCTTCATATACATACATGGATATAATAATCAATGTATAAATGAAAAACATCCAAATATACTTTGGAAGGACATTGTACATCTAGGAGGTAACAACCAACCGCCACCCCCATGATTTTTCAATGATGAAATCTCATTCTTGTAAAAACCACTAATTGATCCATGCCATAACTAGAGATATTTATTCAAGTGGTAAATATCACTAGGCCCTACCCATTAAATCTCACGGGTCTCAGAAGACCATGATACTCATATAGAGGGTCACACCCTGGGCAATTGAGGGACACCACAAACCCAATATAGATCATCTTTCTATGTAAGGGATCATACACTAATGATTCTGCAATCCCTAACGATATAGAAAACTACATAAAGGATCAAATAACTGATAAAGGATGTATTTATTATTCTAAAAACCCCACATATGTTATAAAGATGATAGAGGATATCACTCTAGTCTCAAGAAGGGATTCCACGAACTCTATCTTGGATTCATCCTCAAGAGGGGATCATAATCCTATGTTGTGGATATAATATCACACTATGCACATAAAGGAAAGGAGCAATATGATATCATTAAACTAAAATTGGTCAAAACTAAAGGTAATAATAGCTCTAATCTATCTCTATGGGAGTACACAATGTTCATTACCTAATCTTGATATTCCTAGGTGGTACTACTTCTCATTGCATTTAAACCTCATCTTATATGTTGTGTGATTAACAAAAACAGAATGTAGAGGTCACCAACAAAATAACCATGCCATCTTGCCATTCCCAATTAATACTAGTCTCACCCATTTACACCCGATATTACCCGTGTTGGAGTACACGATGTGTCTGTAACCATAAACTCCAGGCTGTGTCTATTTACTCGATTAGGAATATGTTGAGCTTTTTGGGAAGTCTATCATAGAATGTGACCTTTTCACAGAATGTGTGATATTTAACTCTCCATGAAAACCAACCACCATAGTCATGGGGTCCCACACTATGTGTTTTACTGAAATAAATTCCATGTATATTAATACCTTTTAGAACCATTGAGATGTCTTCTATGTCATCTTTCACATCCATGGAGCCACATCCCTCACCGAAGATGGTAGATGAGAGGTCAGTCCATCCTTTTCATCATAATTCAATGGAATAAGGGTTCAAATATACATGGAATGTTATATTTCAAGTTATTCCATCACCACACATCAAAAATGGTAATAAATTAACCCAAATCTCTATTCTAATCCACCAACAATCTCCCACCATCATTACCACGCCTTGAAAATAGACATGATCACAATTCACAGCCATGGTAATGATCTGTTTCCCTGAGGACTACTCACTCAATAATCAAATACCTAGTATTCATAAAACCACTTTTTAAAAGAAATCTCATCATTTAATATGGGAAGAAAAGGGAGATAAATACATAACTTATAAAACATTGGGAACATACCAGAAAATGTTTTCATTCATATGCTCTATTTTTTCATTGAAATGGATAGTGAAACATGACAATAAAAATAATTAACAAATTAATTCAATAAATTTTAATATTCTGATAATGAAAGAATAAATTCTATACATGTAATTGATCCACATTTGACCGAGTTAAAAGAAGAAGATATAAAAATCAATAATAATAAAATCTACATATATTTTGGATCAATGATTAATAAAGAATGGTTGTGAATTTCCATTGATGATGAGATCCTTGTACTCCATTGAAGAAATGAGTATCGATATGGTCCTAATCATCCATCCTTATCTATTATATCTATTTAATGATCTCTCAAGGACTCTAGGGTTGGAAAACCCATACAAATGTCTTTAACAACGTACTTATAGAAAATGTAAGTATCACTATCAAATAAATTAAATTAAATCAATTTTTAAAATAAATTTATTTATTTAATTCCCTTGAAAGCTTCTTTAGTAACACCCCATACAGATAAAGTTTATGTCTCACATAAGGTAAACCCTGCATTTTGAACTCAACATTGTCCTCAGATTTCTGATCTAGTCCCCTATTTTTCATTTATTCCAATTTTTATGAATAGTATGTGTGCCTGATATTTAATATACTTAATATATTTCAAACATTTATTCCAAAAAACCATTCCCTATAATCACACACCATCTCAGTTCTTGGAAGAAAAATATTAAATATAATATCAAAAAATAGTACATGTAAAATCTAGTTCAATACATAAAACAATATAATTCTCAATAAACCCATATAAAACTACTAAAAACTATATATATACTAAAAAAATAATGTAATCAATATTGATTAATCTTCACACAACAAGATCCACTACCCATCATAACCACTTAGAAAATAATTGATACATACTACCATATTACTTAATCCCACATTCCAACTCATGCATCTATGAGTCACAAATCATTAATCCTCATGTCATATTTCTAATCAACAATCCATACATACATTATTTATAAAATTGTAATCTCAAAAGAACTATAGAAGCCAAATTTTCTAGCAACCCAAGACACCCAGCTATTCATAGCAAAACAACATAGATACCCACCACTCTAGCATCATTAAAAAAACAAGAAGTTCCCTCTCATGCTCTAATCATTCTAGATTTGGTCATATTATATGTCCCCATGATATCCCAAGGGATATTAATATCCAAAAAAAGAAACTCATTAATCTAATTAATCTCATCTTCACAACATAAACATAATACCACAATCTTTGAAGGTGATTTATATACCAAAATCCAAAGGTATCCCACATTCCTTTATATACCCACTGATGGATATTCAAGTCAATAAGGTAACCCATTCCTAAATTCATCCATATCATTGGTATACCTTACTTACACTATTCCATTATTGGTAAATCAAATTCTCAATCCTACCCACTGAGGGTTACTATACACCACACTAACTTAACAAATACATCACCATAGTCATAAAATATCAAAAAAATACACACTTCAAAAATTATAGTTAATTTATATGACAATAGTAGGTTAATTAGGAAACAAAAAATTAATCTATTGTTGAAATGTAAGATATTTTAAACCTACCTAAAAAACATCCAAAAATGATCACATTTCTAATTTAAAATTGGTTTTCTCTATTTTTTTCCATGATCATTTTTAAATCACAAGAAGTCATGTGATTTTATAGAAAATCATATATTGTTGATATGATGAAAAGGGTCCTGAAACATACTACTTCACTATAATAATAAAACATTAAAAAATCCTCAAAACAACACATAATATTGGAATAAATTCAATAACATTGACAAAAAACAATAATCACAATCCTATAACCTTTATATTTTAAAATTCCAACTCGATTTGTGCTCATGAAATACTAGAATGAGGATAATATGAATCCTATATATAAAAAAATCCAAAAAATGGTTAGGAAACACAGATAATGATTTGATAGCATATTTAATATACTAAGAAAACTATTATAACTGGGATCATGGTATTTTGTCCCAAAATACCTCGAATGAGACTATCGATAAACTAAAGGTTATTCACTAGTGGTTAGAGTCCATGGTCGATGTTATGGTGACTATACCCTTGGTATTAGTAAAATTAATAATAAAGAAAATACAATAACATCCACAATAAACAATATAGTGAGAATGTATAGAATTACAACACAAGTAATCCATATCTGAATAAATACTCAACCATACTATAAAAAAATTTAAATGAAGGTTATATAGAAATACTTCAAACAAAATCAGTAGCTATAAAATAACTTATATAAATAATTAAATAAGAAATGAAAAAAATATTTATGATGTTCCACCAACAAAAATGAAACTCATCCTAACCTTATCTCCAATCAAAAATAGGATTCTCAAGACCTTACACTATGAAAACTACAATAAAAACTATATATAGACATAATCTATGTACATTCACAATACTTTTCTCATAAGATGTGATCATACAAATCATAAAAAATACCAATAAATCTATAAATATTCAATTATTTACATTAATATTCAGGAAAATAAATGAAGAAAAATATACAAAAAATACAAGAATACATTCATGGTCATCATTTTCAATCTAATATCCCATGAAACGGATTTAAACATGGTCTCATCACATGTAGGTACAAAAAATATAAACTCTAAAAGTATGTTTATGGGGGGTGAATCATGGTATGTCAATTTTATTCAAAAAATCCTCACCAATTTTTTTTTTATTTTTTTGTAGAATCCCTTATCTCAAATAATGATTATAAATTGTTAAATAATGTATATCAGGGGATAATATTTTTTACATGGTTCACCCATAAGGGTCTATGTAAAAAATTAACATATAAGGATAACATTTCAATATACCAACTTCAAAAAAAATACTTCTCTTTTTTTGAAATCAAAATCAATATCACTAACCCTATATGTTTACTAAAAAAATTTCATAAATTCTACTAATTATTCAAAAAAAGGAGTTAATTACTACTCTATGAAATTTTTTGAATGTCCTCACAAAACAAAATATAATACACATACTGTTACAAGGAAATACACCACCTCTATCCTTGTGACGAAACTCGATAAGAATTTTGTGAGAGGGACTACTAGAAAAAATTATCTTCTGTCATGATTATACAAAATAATTTTTCATATGGAATTAATTATTTCTTCAACCCCTTCCATCTACTTTTATAAGGAATGTTATCTATTATATATTAAGAGAATCACAATGTTTCTCTTCCAACTGAACTATAGTTTTCTATTACTGTTATAGGAAAACTCATCAAAATACAATCCCAAACATTAGTTAAACATTCCAAAATATTAGTCTAAACAATCCCAAAATAATACGGTCTTTATGTTCTAGAAAATCTAGATTACTCATCCTTTTTGTCATGTAACGATCATAATTATTGTACAATTCATTCAATTTAATGAAAACATAAATTCTAGATTCTACCACTTTGGTCATCACCATTGTGAGATTACCGCCCTTGTGGAACAAATCCATTCACCTATAATAATCATGACTCAATCTTCTTCATTCAGGATGTGGTGAAATAGTAGATAAGTATATTGGAAAGACCTCCCATGGCCTAAAAATTAATTCATGGTGTAAATAAGATTTTATAATATGACACCAAAATTTTATGGACTTAAATTTATATTGAAAATAATGTTTCAATACATAATACAATATATTGTAGTCTGAACATCCCTCTATCACCAAATAGTGTAACACCATATTTTCATGGGGTTCATGTAACAGTGTGAACCTTTCCTACAGGAAGACTCTATTGGAAAAATGAAATCTCACACAATATAATTATGTAATTTACTTATAATTCATGTCATAAATTATCATTCAGAAACTAAATTATTTATTCTTATATAGAAAACATGGTGTGACACTTGTTTTATAGCATGATCATCCCCTCTATATAGAATGCCTTTAGTTTCTTCCAATTACATCCAATATTAATTAAATTGATTCTCCATTAATTATTAAAATTTTAAAATATTCTTCAAATAGACATTAATCAATGTCAATCTAGAAATTATTTAAGAGGAGTTTTTATAATTATCCATTCGTCTAGGTTTATGTTGACCACCCATAAACACACCATCTATAAAAAATATTAAACACTAAACACAAACATCAAATTGAAATGAATATCTTTTATATATTTTATCATTTAATCAATAATCATTCAATATATGAGAGCATTCATCAATATTATCAAAATAAATAAGAAATTAATATAAATTTCATCATGAGAACATTGCTTTGATCATAAGACCCCCATTCAAACAACTTGTTAGGAAAAATCCTTTCCCCAACTCCTCTTTAATAGACATAAAAGTCTTCTCCCAAGGGAAAAACCATTTTTACATATTTAAAATATTTTATAATTACTACTTTATATGATGGTGGAAAAATTAATGTAATTTGGAAAAAAACTCTCACTTTTTCAATGAAGCAAAATAGAACATATTTGAATGTTCATGAGAGATGATTATAAATAAAAAGAATTATTATTGAAAAAACATCACAACATTCCTTAAACTACATAGGGATTATATAAAGTGTTGTGTGGAATAATCAAACATGATTCGTAGAATAAAAAAATACATTAGGGAATGGGGGTACCTTCACAAAACCATCATGGTGCATGGACTTGATTAAACTCCTAGATCGAACTAATACTTTTAAAAAAAAATCCTTATGTAATTCTATTATAATGATTTTTATAACTTAATGTTGTGAATGTAAAGACTCAGAAATTTCAAGGAATTATTTTTTCTTAATTCTTTGGAATTTTACTAGTCCACAGTTTTTCATGGCACCTGATTTCGAGGCTCGTTGTGCCCAAAATCAATTTTTGAAGTTTTTTTCGGGTACGTTCTTTAAATAAACATGCGGGTTTTTATAACTTATGAACCGGTGAAAATAATTGAAAACCAAGGACACTTATGAACTCGTAGCGCCGGTATTCGCTTAAGGGGACCTTTACCGCTGTTGCATTGTATGCAGGTCGAATGTTAAATTTCGGGGTTTAATAAAAAAGTGAAATAAAATTGTTGTGAACAATTTTATCTATCTTGGGTGGTTAAATCCTACATGGGGTAGGTATTTATGGGTCACACACTTACATAACCTCCAATGATAGGATATTTGTTAGGTGGGGACCACACGAGCTTGTCCTTTCCATCTTCCATAACATCCCTTAAACTCCCTTAAACCCCTTGTTTAATTCTTGACAATTCCCCTCTTCAATTTCTAATCCCTCTACCTTCCACTTGGTCATTAATATGACAACACCGTGAATTAATTACTTTGGGAGGATTTGAATCTTTTTGAAAGTGCATGGTAATGTTATTATATGGGAGAATAAAATAATATCTTAGACTATTATTTTATTTTGGCATTCATTCTATTGGTAGAGTTTGGAGAAGGCTCTGAAGAAATAGAGAATAGTGTTCTTCTCTCAATGAAGAACACTTCACGTCTCGAAGAACACGAAGACACCGGTGATGACGCTTCTTCCTCGGAACCCCCTTCCGACGCGGGTCATCTCCGAGGACTCTTCTATCTTCCTCGTCAATGGACCGACGCACGAGATCGGAAGAGGAAAAACACGGCGAATGATGACAACCTCGTGTTCCCCTGTGATGCCAAACCACCGGGACTTTCTTCTTCCGTGATTCCACTATGATTCTTCCTCAACTTCTTCATTGGAACCCCCATCTGATGCGGGAATCTCCGATGAATTTTCTATCATCCTCTTAATCATCAACGGATAGACGCACGAGCTCATAAGAGGATGCGTACGACTAACAACGACAACCTCGTCTTCCCCTGCGATGCCCGACCACCGTGACATTTGTCTTCCGCTATTCGCCGATGTGCGACATCTTTTCAAGGTAGGCTAATTTTTGTATAACATTCATTTATGTGATTTATACCCTCGAGCAGGGGAATTTATTTGTTGGAGGATTATTTGAACCACTAATGTGGTGGTTACGGACTAAAACACAAGTCTTGACCCAGTGCGGTATCGTTCTTGTTGTGAGGAATGTTTGGCGATGACAAAATGGGACCACAACGGTGATTTGGAGCTTTCGCAGTGGATTTAGGGTCCCGAGATGATCTTAGGCGTAGAAGGTGGGTCAAATGGACTACTAGTGCACGTCCAGTGGTCTTCAGAAGGTTGCAGCGGCGCGCCGCCGGAGCAGGCCGTCGCAGCTGAGTTGTGGTAGTGGGTGGAACTGGAATGGCTCAGCCATTCCATAATTAAAGAGGCGCGACATAATGCTGCGCCATCTAGCCGAGACAGCCCCCCCCCCCGGCCGAGCTGGGGCAGGACACACAGTCTGGGCTGGGCTATGCCTAGCCTGGCCGAGCCTCGCCCTTCCGGACCAGACCCGAAATCTGGTCGGGTCGACCCGGTTCGGGCCGACCCAGGGTGGGTTGGGCTAGGTCGGACCAGGCCCATACCCCCCTCTTCGGACCGTTTTCATTTATCTTCCCATAAAATGATGTATAGACCTCTTATCGAGGCACCTTCAGTTGCGTAGGATTACTTTGATAGATATGGTCATTTCGGTATATTACAATTAAGGATTCAGCGATGTTTGGGTATGGCTAGGTTGGTTCGAGCATGAAACCAATCAGTCCCTCGGAGCGGAAAAACTTATAACTTAAGAAAAGTACATCCGATAAATGTTCCATAAACTATCTTAGATTCATTTTGTTGATATAGTTCTTTTAGCATACTCCACTTGAGGTTTGGATGCAGTTGGAGTACGGTCAGGTTGGTTTTAGCTTAAAAACCAATCAGGCCCCTGGAATGGAAAAGCCAATAACACTCATACCGAACGCCCGTTTGATGAAACGTTAGTGGTGCTGGTAATCTCATAGAGAAATGGTCCCTTTGAGTATACCCCATGGTATTTTGGGGTAATGTTGAGATACGGTCGGGTTGGTTTGTACACAAAATCAACTGGGCCCCCAGGAAAAAAAAGCTGATAACTCACAGACCGGGCGTCCGATTGACACATCATCTATTGCGTTGAGACACCTATGATGAAGGGATACATTGAGATACTTCCTCCTGAGGCTTCGTGACACTTGGAGTATCAACCGGTTGCTCGTGTATCAGATTCTTCTAAAAACGAGCAGACATAGTGTGAAGACCTAGTAGCTGTAGACATGACGACTGCTTGACAGATTCAACTCGGAGTGATTTGACTAGCCTAGTCGATGGAGATCCTAGTGTGGTAGCAGACCCATGGAGGATGGAGGGCCTGGTTTGGTAGCAGACCCACGATACTCAACAGGAGGAGTACCTCTGATGACTATTAGGGGGAGTGCCCGGTTTGGCGGTAGACCCACAGCAGATGGAGCACACGGTTTGGCAGCAGACCCACGGTACTCGATACGAGGAGTACCTCAGTAATCTAAGGTTAGTGATTAGTGCCTCAGAGTAGAAACACAGCCACTATACTCGAAAGAGGAGGTGTTCTCTAGCAGTTGTGGTTTCGATAATGAAAATCCTACTTTGAGCTGAGTCTATGACCTTTGTGATTTCCTCATGATTGGGATGGGTTACTTGATAGCATAGGTATATGTATGGGAATATATGTAAGTAAAGGTTATCTATTGAGATATTTCATTAGGGTTTATCCTTTTTGGATTTAGTGAGACCATGAGGGTCTCGGGGTCCCTACTGAGTGTCATTATACTCACCCATGCAATGTCTATTCCCGCACCTCGTTGTGTTGGATGCAGATGACAGACAGTGCTGACCGAGGCAAAGTGTACGAGGACTGGATGGTACCCTAAGGTGGACACTCAGCATGACAACACACGTAGCAGACCGATAGATGCGGATTGCTGAAAAGGACATCTGTACCTACCCTTCAATTAGGAACCCATAGGATGATCCAGGAGCTACTACACCATTCAGCTGTTTGACTTTTCAGTTATACTTTCGTTCAGTTGTAGCTGTACCTTTCTGTTGGTATTGTATTTTTGGCCCCTTTGTACTTTCAGCACACTTTTTATACATCATTACTTAGTGTTTTCTTCCACTTTTTCTCTGGCTGTGTTTTTTTACGTTTTATAAAGGCAATGCCTTCCCAGTTTTTTGGGAGTAACGCCTTTGATGCTAATCTCCAGCACCTAGCCTATGGAAGGCGGGATTGGGGTAGTGATGATATGGGCCCCGGGGGACGGGTTATGACAAATTGGTATCAATGGAGTCATTTCTACCACAGAACATAGGACTCTAATATTTTATTTGTGATTCAATAGTGTTAAGGGTACCGAGTGTGGTTTTCAGTTAAGGGAGTCCAGTGTTGGTGTGGCGGCTGACGTATCCATACACCAGGACCCTGACTACTGATTTCTAACTTGGAGCACAAAACACTGATTGTATGTATGTTTCCAAAAGTTTTCTTTATGTCAGATCAAACCAGGTCATCTCACCAGGTATAATCTTTTGACTGTGTCGCATCTGTTCAGGATGCCTCTACGCAGACAGTCAGTTAGAGTTCTTAGAGTGTACCCGATGACGGCCCACTGATCGATGAGGCTCCAGTGTAGGGAACTCTTGATATGATGGCACATTCGGGAGGTGTACCAGCACCACCACTACCTGTTTGGTAGGAGATTCCACCAGTCGTACTAGCGGATGGTGCACACTGACCGAGCACATTGCATGAGTTCTAGCTGTAAAGGCCTCCGAGATTATGAGGTGAGACAGATTCCCATGCAGCACTGGACTATCTAGAGGTGGCTTCTAGAGTTCTACACATAGTTTAGACACTAGTAGAGAAGATTGTGATATTAACCACCAGTGTTTCCCAGTGAGTGACCATGAGGTTGGTCGGCATTGTGATGAGGCTTCTGTACATGGATCGATGCCTGATATAATACCTTCAGGTAGTACACCAGCTATATCAGTACATATTGGTCAACAGTTACAACCAGTGGTACCAGTAGATGACACATGTAGGCTTAGTTCCTTAAACGTGTTTCCACATCAGATACCCCTTAGGTTCTGAGGCGAGCCCGACTCACAAGCGGTTGAGGACTAGCTTGAGGAGGTGGTTGAGAGTTTTCTAGGCTTATACAGCTTTGGTAGGATGACATGTCGGTAACTGAGTAATCATCAAGGCATACTGATCATTCCTGGTTGTAGATAACTAAGATATGATCAGTGCTTTAGAGCTCAAAACATAGATCGAGATGTGTTTAAAGGAAATTTGACCAAACACATTTCCTCTATGAATTCCTACTTATGCTAGGGTCCTAGAGAGAACCTTTGTGGTTGAATGTTCTTTGGATGAATGGATACATCTAGAGACTATTAGCAGTGGGAAATCATTGTACTGGCACTGGTCTTAGAGACTTGGGCATGAAAAATATTTCATGAAGAGAAAGTGTTAAGGATAGATGAATCTGTAGAGCATCCGATGTGGAAGCAGAGCTAGGAGAGCAGAATGAGGTGGTGTAAATTTCAACATGTTACAACCACCCGCCTTTGTTTTCCACACCAGGCTCAGGGAACTAGATGGTATGGGATGAAAATAGTTGCATGTGGTCAAGAAGTGTGACCCAGGGGCTCTAGGAATGATTCTAGGTATGGACTGTGTCAACTACGAGCTGTCGTATCAATAGACATAGGTACCAATTATTCCTTCCTTCCATGAATCTTGTCCCAGACCAAGATTTTCCTGTTAAAACCATTGACTTTACCCTCACGTCTAGAGATACCTTTGGGAGGAGACTCGATAATCACACTTACGCGAATGGTGTGATCTGACCCTTGAGGTGAGAGTTTCAGTTGGAACCTCTTGGTGGCAGTGTCGAGGTCTTACGACGTTAGTTTGAGTATGGACTGGGCAACAACAGTTCATACACTGATTGAATGTGTTAGGAAAAAATTTTGTGGTTTATCTATAATGTTGGGATGAGGTTTTTCTTGGTTGGAAAACAGGGAAACCCATGCCGCATATGATAAACTCATGCTTAGGAGAGTGCGGCCGATCACCCTTGAGTCGGTCAGCCTTACCCTCGTGGCAGCAAGATTTTTGAGTATTCAGTTCCTCCAAGACTATGACCTCAAGATTGTATCTACTCCTGGGAAGGGGAACATTGTTGTGGATGCGCTCAGTAGGAGGACTGGTATTCAACTTCTAGGAGAGGCGACAATGCAGTTGGCTGCCTTGCATATATCCTTTATGGATAGAGATGGTGCAGCCTAACTTCAGTCTCTTACAGTCACTCCTCCACTTCATTAGCAGAGTAGGCGAGGTAGCTTACCACCTATCCCTTCCACCTCAGTTGCACCAGGTGCATGACTTCATCCACAGATATCAACTGAGGAGATGCATGCTTGTAGTATCTGTCATCATTGACCACGGGGAGCTGGACATCAACGATGGGGATACTTTCATGAAGGTTCCAGTGGAGATTGAGGATCGACTGGAGTGGGTCCTATGTGGACGGGCGACTCCTCTGGTGCGCATTCGCTGGCAACACAAGAACCTCCAGGGGAGCACATGGGAGCAAGAGGATCAGATGCGTGCTCAGTAGACCTTTAGTTTCCCTAGTGTGTGTTCTAGCTTTATGAGGACGTAAGGCACTGAGGTGGTAGTAATATAAAGAACTGTAATTTTCAAGAATTTTTTTTCATAATTATTTAGAATTTTACGAGCCTGCAGTTTTTGACGGCACCTGAATCCGAGGCCCGGTGTGCCCGAGATCAATTTCTGAAGTGTTGTTCAGGTTCGTTGAGTAAACGTACATGTGGGGTTTTCTATCTTTTTAACCTGTGCTCAGAATCAAAAACCAAGGACATCGATGAAATCATAGCGCCAGTATTCACTTAAGGGTATCTTTACCACAATTGCATTTTATGTAGGTTGAAAGTTAATTTGTGGGGATTAATTAAAAAGATAAATAAAATTATTGTGAACAATTTTATATATCTTGGGTGGTTAAATCCTACATGTGGTAGTTATTGGGGGGGCCCACACTCACCTAACCTCCCATGAGAGGATATTTGTGAGGTGGGACCATACAAGCCTAACCATTCCATATTCCATAACTTCCCCTAAACTCCCTTAAACCCCTTTTTTAATTCTTGACAAATTACCTTTTTAAATGCTAAACCCTCCACCTTCCACTTGTTCATTAATATGATAACCCCATGAATTAATTACTTCGGAAGGATTTGAATTTTTATTAAAGTGCTTGGAAATGTTATATTATGGGAGAAAAAAATAATATCTTAGACTATTACTTTAGTTTTGCATTCATTGTGTTGGGATAGTTTGGAGAAAGCTCTGGAGAAATAGAGAATAGTGTTCTTCTCTCAATGAAGAACACTCCATGTCTCGAAGAATACGAAGACACAGAAGACGATGCTTCTTCCTCTGATTATACCTTGGAACCCCCTTTCGATGTGGGACTTCTGCAATGACTCTTCTATCTTCCTCTTCGTCGTCAAAGGACTGACGTACGAGCTCAGAAGAGGAAGCGTACGACGAAAAATGACAACCTCATCTTCCCCCGAAACGCCCGACCACCGCGACATTTTTCTTCCGCGATTCGATGATACTTCTTCCTCAGATTCTTCCTCGGAAACCCCTTCCAATGCTGGAATTCTCCGATGACACTTCTATCTTCCTCTCCATCGGTAACAGACCAACGCACGAGCTCGGAAGAGGAAGCGTACATCGAACAATGACAACCTCGTCTTCCCCAGTGATGTCGAACCACCACGACGTTTGTCTTCCACGATTCGACGACGTGCACTGTCTTTTCAAGGTAGGGGAGTTTTTTTAAAACTCTCATTTATGTGATTTATACCCTCGAGCTGGGGTGTTTATTTGATAGGTGATTATTTGAACCACTAACACGGTGGGTACGGACTAACGAACAAGTCCGGAACCATCGCTCTATCATTCTTGATGTGCGGAATGTTTGGAAACGATGAAACGGGACTACAATGGCGATTTGGATCTTTCACAGTGGGCTTCGGGTCCCGAGGTGATTTTTGGCGCAAACGGTGGGTGAAACGGACCACCAGAGCGTGTCCTGTGGTCCGCAGATAGAGGCGGCAGTGCACCGCTATAGCAGAACATCGTGCCTGAGCCGCAGTGGCCAGTGGAACTGGAAACGCGCAGCCATTCTTGAATAAAAGAGGCGCGACATAATGTCGTGCCAGCTGGCCGAGCCAGCGCACCCCCGTCCGGACCGGGGCGGGCCACATTGTCCGGGCCGCACCTGCCGGGACGGGCTGCGCCCAGCCAGGCTGGGCCACGCCATTCTGGGCCAGACCCAGACCAGGGTCGGGTCAACCCGGTTCGAGCCGACCCAGGGTGGGTTGGGCCGAGTCGAACCGGGCCTAGAGCCCCCTCTTCGTACCGTTTTCGTTTATTTGCGTATAAATTGAGCTACAGACCTCCAAATTGACACATCGTTAGTTTATTTTATTCCTCGGATAGATACGGTCATTTCTGTATATTAAAATCTTGGTTTCGGTGATTTTTTGGAACGGTTGGGTTGGTTTGAACCCAAATCTAATCGGCCCCTTGGAGCAGAAACACTTATAACTTAAGGACCAGACGTCTGATTGACCTCCAATCAACTAAGTTGGATCCCTTTTATTGAGGCAATTCATTTGACATACTCCACTTGATATTGGGACATAGTTGGTGTACAGACAGGTTGGTTTTAGCTTAAAAACCAACTGAGCCCCTAGAACGGAAAAACCAATAACTCTTAGACCGGACGTCTATTTGACGAACCGTCAGAGGTGCTGGTAATCTATTTGAGAAACGGTCCCTTTGATTATACCCCATGAGATTTCGAGGTACATTTGAGATATGGTCTAGATGGTTCGTACACAAAACCAACTGGGCCCCCGGGACAAAAAGGCTAA
This sequence comes from Viscum album, assembly GCA_963277665.1. Lineage (NCBI taxonomy): Eukaryota > Viridiplantae > Streptophyta > Magnoliopsida > Santalales > Viscaceae > Viscum > Viscum album. Next base: position 1,025,158,575 of record OY728141.1, on the reverse strand, counting down.
TAACTCGCAGACCGGGCATCCGATTGACGCGCCCTGTGTTGCGTTGAGACACCTATGACGAATAGATACTTTGAGATACTTCCATATGAGTATTCGTGAAACATGAAGTATAGACTATTAGCATGTGGAGCGGATCCTCCTGGAGATGAGAAGACAGAGTGCGGAGACCTAGTTGTTGTAGACCTAACGACGGCTTGACCAATTTGACTCGGAGTGATTCGACTAGCCTAGTGGACGGATCACCCAATTTGGTGGCATAACCACGACGGATGGAGCACCTGGTTTGGCAGTAGACCCGTGGTACTCGACAGGAGGAGTACCATTGATGACTATTATGGGGTGCGCCCGGTTTGGCGGCAGACCCATAGCGGACAGAGTGCCCGGTTTGGCAGCATACCCGCGGTACTCGATAGAAGTAGTACCTCAGTAGTCTTAGGTTAGTGAGTAGCACCCCGGAGTCGCGACATGGCCACTGTACTCGACAGAAGAGGAGTTCTCCAGTAGTTGTGGTTTCGATAATGAAAATCCTTGTTTGAGACGAGTCTATGACCTTTGTGTTTTCCTCAAGGTTGAGATGGGTTACTTGATAACATCGATATATGTATGGGCATATACCAAAGTAAAAGTTATCTGTTGTGATCTTTCATTGTGGTTTATCCTTGTTGGATTTAGTGAGACATTGAGGGTCTCGGGGTCCCTACTGAGTATCATTATACTCACCCCTGCACGGGCTATGCCCGTACCTAGTTGTGTTGGATGCAGACGACAGACAGTGCTGACCGAGGCAGAGTGTACGGGGATTGGACGGTACCCGAAGGTGGACACTCGGCGTGACGACACACGGAGCAGACCGATAGATGCAGAGTGCTGAGGAGTACATCTGTACCTACCCTTCAGGTAGGAATTCAGAGGACGATCTAGGAGCTGATGCACCATTCAGCTGTTTTCCTTTTCAATTGTACTTTCTTTCAGTTGCAGTTTTACCTTTCTGTTGGGCTTGTATTTTCGGCACCTTTGTACTTTCAGCACGCTTGTCATACCGCTTTACATAGTGTTTGCTTCCGCTTGTTCTCTGGTTGTATGTGTTTACGTTTTATAAAGGCATTTTATTCCCTGTTTTTGGTGAGTTATGCCTTTGGTGCTTGTCCTCAGCCCCTGGCCTATGGAAGGCGGGCATGGGGTAGTTACGATACGAGCCCCAAGGGACGGTTCGTGACAGTGAGAACACATAATCCATCATTACTCACCCTTTATAAACATTATCCTTTATGAGAGGATATTTAATATTTATATTAATTTTCATTAAGTGATGTATATGACATTTTCTATAAAATATCATACATGTGTTGTCACACTTTATTTTCAAAGTATATTTCACATTAACTCCATCATTATAAATATATATTTTTATGGAAGGATATTTAGTGCATGTTTGAGTAAATTCAATGTATTGAATTTTGATAATGACCAATGAAATGAAATATTTCTTCTTAATTAGCTTATAAATACACAGTCCTCTAAGGTAGAATGCATCACATAGACGATGTTTTATAATCATCCAGTAAGTAATCATAGTTTTCATATGTATATCCCAATTGTTACCACTATAAATTAGAATAATAAAATGCTTGTAAATGTGCAATTACATTAAGATCCATGTTATAAACTCGGTTTTCAGTCATGTGGATGCCATGCGTAATATAATCCCAATGATTTTACAATATTACATCAAACTAATCACTACGGGAAAAGTGGCCTTTTGCGACATGTTATTTATGATTAGAATAGATCTCGTCGCAAATAGTCAGCCGAAAAAATTATTTGCGACGGGGACATCAACCTCTCGCAAATAATTAGTTATTTGCAATGGGAAAATGGGGCAGGTCGCAAAAGGATTGGTGCGGTTTGTGCGCAAAACCGCAGGAAGGGTATTTGCGACGGTGTCTCCCTCCCCATCAGAAATACCCGGAGGCGGTAAATACTATTTGTGACGGGGAGGCACCCCCCGTCACAAATACCCAGCATCAGTAAATACTATTTGCGATAGGATATTGCCCCATCGCAAATAGTGTGTCGGTAGGTCACTATTTGGGATGAGTCTCGTCACAAATAATCTAACATATATGTACCCCCATCCATTTTTCCTTCTTCCTCTCTATTCCTACTTTCTGTCTCTTTATAAACTATAATTTTAGAGTTAAAATTTTTCTCAGTTATTTTTTTATGAAAAGATTTTGAAGTCATGTACACCAACAAGAGATAGAGTTTAAAGGTATTTATGTTTTATTTAATTTAATATTTATTTAATTTTTTTATATTAAGTTTAATTATTCTTTATTAGTTGAAATTAAATTAGATTTAGATTGTTTTGTTATTAGTATATATTTGTAGTATTAAATTGAAATTATTAGTACTAATTAGTAATAATTACTGCTAATTAGTAATTATTAATGATAACTAGTAATGAATATAAATAATTAGCGGTAATTTGTAATTACTAGTGGTAATTAGCAGTAATTATTAGTAATTAATGCTAATTAGTTATAATTAGCAGTAATTTGCAATAATTAAAAATAAATAATACTAATTAGTAAAAAATATTAATAAATACTAATAATTAGTAATAAATACTAATAATTAGAAATAATTATTAATAATTACTAATAATTAGTAATAATTACTAATAAATTGTAATAATAAATAATAATTGGTAAAAAATAGTAAAATTTAGTAAAAAATAGTAAAAAATACTAATAATTAGAATGAAATAAAAATAATTAGTAACAAATACTAATAATTAGTAACAAATACAAATAAATAGTAACAAATAACAATATTTAGTAACAAATAGTAATAATTAGTAACTGATATTAATAATTAGTAATAATTACTAATAAATATTAATAAGTTGAAATAATTATTAATAAATAGGGATGATTAGTAACAAATAGAAATATTGAGTAATAATTAGTAATAATTACACATAATTAGCAATAATGACCAATAATTAACAATAATTAGTTACAATTAGTGACAAATAGTAACAATTAGCAATAAATAGTAATAATTAGAAATAAATAGTAATAATTAGCAATAAATTGTAATAATTGGAAATAAATAGTATTAATTATCAATAAATACTAATAACTAGGAATAAATGGTAACAATTAGTAAAAATAGTAAAAATACTAATAATTAGTAATAAATACTCATAAATAGTTGTAAATACTAATATGTAGTAATAAAAACTAATAATTAGTAATATATATTAATAATTAGTCAAAACACTAATAATTTGTAATCAATGCTAATAATTTGTAATAATTAGTAATATTTTGTAATAATTTGTAATAAATAGCTATAATTAGTAAGTAATAAATATTTTTAATTAGTAATAAGTAGAAATAAATAGTAATAAATATAAAAAATATAAAAAATTTGTAATAAATAGTAATTAATACTAATAATTAGAAATAAATAGTATTAATTAATAAAAATACTAGTAATTAGTAAAAAATTAGAAATAATTACTAATAAATTGTAAGAAATACTAATAAATAGTAATAGATATTAATACTTAGTAAAAAATATCAATAATTTGAAAAATAGTATTAATTAGTAAAAATAGTAATAATTAGTAAAAAATAGTAGTTATTATTAAAAAATAGTAATTATTATTAAATTTTTTTAATAAATACTAATAATTAATAATAAATAGTAATAAATAGAAAAAAAAATACTATTAATTAGTACAAACTAGTTATAGTTACAAATACTTAGTAATAAATACTAATAATTAGTCATAAATACTAATAATTAGTAATAAATATTAATAATTTACAATAAATATTAATAATTAATAATAAATAGTAATAAATACTAATAAATACTAATAATTAGAAATAAATACTGATAATTAGTAATAAATACTAAAAATTAGTAATAAACACTAATAATTAGTAATAGATACTAATAGATATTAACAGTTAGCAATAATTAGTAGTTATTAGCAATTATTACCAATAATTCAGAATAAATAGTAATAAATAACAATAATTAGTAATAATTAGCAATAAATAGTAATAATTAGTAATTTATAGTAACAGTTAGGAATAATTAGTAATAATTAGCTATAAATAGTAATAATTATTAATAAATAGTAATAAATAGTAATAATTAATAAAAAATAGTATTAAAACTAATATGTCATTATAAAAACTAATAAATAGTAATAAATACTGATAAATATTAATAAATAAAAATAAATAGTAATAAATACAAATAAATAGTAATAAATATTAATAAATAGTAATGATTATTAATAAATACTAATAATTAGTAATATATACTAATAATTATTAAGAAATACTAATAATTAGTAATAATTAGTAATAATTAGTAATAATTCGTAATAATTAATAATAATTAAAAATAAATAGTAATAAATAGTAATAATTACTATTAACTAACAATAATTTCCATTAATTAGTAATAATTAGCAGTAATTAATATTAATTAGCAATGTTACAATTAATTAGAAATAATTAGTAATAATTACTATAAATTAGTAATAATTACTATAAATTAGAAATAATTACTATTAATTAGTTATAATTACTAATAATTAGAAATAAATAGTAACAATTAGTAATTGTAAGCAATAATTATCAATAATTAACAATAATTAGCAATAATTATCAATAATTTGAAATAATTAGTAATAATTAGGAATAATTAGGAATAATTATAAATAATTAGGAATAATTTGAAATGAATTGAAATAATTAGCAATAATTATGAATAATTAGCAACAATTAGCAATAATTGGGATTAATTAGAAATAATTAGGATTTATTAGAATTAATTAGTAATAGTTAGAAATAATTAGTAAAAAATAGAAATAAATATTAATAAATAGTAATAATTAATTAAAATTACTAATAATTAACAATAATTAGTAATAAATATTATGAAATTGAAATAAATAGTGATAATTAGTAATAATTAGTAACAATTAGTAATAATTTGGAATGAGTAGGAATAATTACGAATAATGAGTAATAATTACCAATAACTAGTAATAATTTTTAATAAATTGAATGAATTAATAATAAATTGAAAGAATTAGTTAAAAATAGGGATAATTATAATAAATTGTAAGAACATAGAAAAATTTCCATTGAATTGGAGATAATCATTTTACTCAATGTATATTCTCCTTTCAAATCTCACCGACTAAAAAATTATGAAAAATGTTCTCTTACATATGTATATCCAATCTTGTATGCATGAGATTGGATATGCATTCATATGATCACATTTTTCATAAAGTATTCAGGTGGTGACCGTTGGAAGAAGACCATTCTTCGACAAAAATGAGGTTCTTTTATCCGACATCTCATTTACTTGCCACTTTCTCGCTGTGAAATCACAATGAAGAATTTGGTTGGAGGTAAGCTTATGCATTCTCATATGCACAGGAATGGATATGTGTACCTCTGAGCTGATTCTTTATTGTGATTTCAATGTGAAAAAAATTCATGTAAATGAGCCTTTGGACAAAAGAAAAGCCACCAATCCACTAGATATTATGTTTCCCACAATTAGTGGTAATTATTAAGAAGTAGCTATAATTATTTATCTTACCTTTTTTGTATAGTGTTTTTTATATCAAATTATTCAAAAAAAGTAATGAATTTATATTTTGTAGAAAAATATGGAACAAGGAAGTTGAAAATAGTAATTATTAGAATATCACACTTGGATAAATCAGTGTATAAATCCAAATGTTTATGGTTTAAATCCCATATATATTGAGGGTGTTGAATCTTTCTTATCATTTACATCTTCAAAACAAGAGTTTTTTATAAGGAACAATTAAGTGACCATGTAAAAAATGTTCTCTAAGAATGTTTGACACATTTTATAACATTGGGGGACACCACTTTATTTTTGGTTTTCAAACAGATAATGTTTTTTGGTATCAACATGGTGAACACTGTTACATAGAAGATACTAATAATTTGATTCTGAATCTATCACGATTTCAAAATTTAGTACATGATGTTGCTGGTCCATCTATTCAACAACCTGAATCTCAAGATGGTATTAATTTAACTCTTATGTTGGAACCGTCTGAATTTTATGAGTTATTGAGGTTTGCTGAAGGTTCATTTTATCCAGGTTGCAAGATAAGAAAAATATAAGCCGTTTCAAAATTTATGGTTATTAAATCAGATAATGGAATGTCAAAAAACTATTTTTATCAGATATATTCTTCAGATAAAACATCATTACCAGAGGGAAACGTGTTTCCTGTAAATTAATATGAGAGCAAGAGGTTGGTTTGTAATCTGGGCCTTAATTATCAAAAGATTCATATATTTTCAAATGATTGCATCACATATTATGGTAAAAATTATTCGTTGAATAGTTTTCCCACATGGGGACAATCAAGGTATAAAGAAGCTCATCCGGGGAAGTATGGATTCATTTCATTAAAATAGTAGAGATATTTCCCACTTACACCTAGGTTTCCGTGTTTATTTCTGTCTTAGAACACAATGATAATGATGTCATGGCACGAAACCAATATTTCAACTGGTAAAAGCTTGAATCATCCATATGATGGTGATTCATGGAAACATTTTGACCGAGTGCATCTATATTTTTCTTTAGAAGCCCCGAACATGTGATTTGGTATTTCTACTAAGGGTTTCTGTCCATTTGGTTCTTATAGTAGTCAATATTCAATTTTCACTATCTTTATAACACTGTACAATCTATCTCCATGGATGTTAATGAAGAAGCCTTATATATTTTTGATCTTATTAATCCAAGGACATTAGAAAAGAATATATATGTTTATTTAGAAAATTGATCGAATAATTAAATTCATTGTCAAATGATGGTGTTAGTACATATGATGTTTCTATGAAAAAAAAAATTCCTACTAAAAGCTACTGTGATGTAGGGAATTAGTGACTTCCCAGCATATGGCATGTTATTTGGATAGAGTACTCTTGGTCCGAAATCATGCCCTTACATTATGAGAGTAAACAAAGAATTTATTCTTGCCAATGGAAAAAACATTATATTTTGACTATCATCATAGATTTCTTCTAACCGATTATCCTTTTTGGAGGAACAAATCTCATTTCAGAAAAGTCACAATAGAAAGCGATGGAACTCCAAAAATGATCATAGGTACAGAGATGAAAGCATTTTTAATTTCATTACCTCCTATAACATTTGGACCAACAATAATCAAATAGGAAATTCTTGGATTTGTATAATAACACAATATGATAAAATGGAACATTTTTTGGGATCTTCCATATTGGTCTGATTTGTTGGTCTGAAACTTGTTGAATGTCATGCATATTGAGAAGAATTGTTATGCTAATATATTTCATATAGTTTTGGATACCCCATGTATGACCAAAGATAATTAAAAGGAACAATTACATCTCGCCCACATTTACAGGTGACCAGAACTTAAACTATTTGAAAATGTCTAATCAGAGTGGTTAATGAAGAGAAAATTAGATTATATATTGTCCAAAGATATTCTCTTATTATTTTTACAGTGTATTGAAGATTTGAGACTTTGAGATGGCTATGCATCCAATTTGGGTAGATGTTTTAAGAATGGTCATATTACTAGATTAAAAAGTCATGATTTTCATGTTATAATGTAAAGTATTATCTTGATTGGATTAAGAGGTTTGTTTTATTCTATTATTTTGGATTCTATAACATACATATCGAAATTTATCAGACACATTTTTGCAACGACAACAGACAACGATGCACTAAGAAAACTGGAAGAAGATGTTTTTGTAATTATATGTGAACTGGAAAAAATCTTTACGCGAAATTTCATTGACTCAATGAAACATTTAATATTACTTTTATCAAATGAAATAAAATGTTAAGGTACAATATATTCTAGATGGATGTAACTATTCTAGAGATGCAATGTGAAATTGAAGAAAAAAGTTTCTAACCAAGCATCATTTGAAGGCATATTTATTAATGATTATTTGCAAGAGGAAATTTTATTTTTATACTCTCATTATTTTGAATTTGAATATCCCACAAAACACAACTACATGGGATGAAATGAGGGTACTATTAATGATTAAATGGGAAATCAATTCTCATTTTATAATCGTCTTGATCTTTGCTTCATTAGAGGTCATGAACAATAGATTTCAGATGATGAACATCACAGAGATCATACATATGTTCTCCTCAACTGTGAAGAAATGACGTCATTTGTACTCTATTTGATTATATCAATTATTCTATAATTTATGTTTCAGTAAGTAATGATATTTTTTTAGGTTATATGATTATCATATCATGAAACAGCTTCCCCAAATTATAACAGCTTCTCTAGAAGAACACTGACAAAAAAAGTTTGTCAATGGTTCAAAAAACTAGTAACATAAATTATTGATGGTTTATCATTTCAATTCAGTTTATTATTTTTTATATTGATAATTTTTTGAAAAAATTATATGTGTCTTAACATACTAAGAAAATTATTATTCAACTGTGTATATTGAGTAACCCACCATCCAAAATGGTTAAATATTACAATGAGTATGTGGTGAATGGTTTTTAATTTTATATTTGTGTATTTAGGGAATAAAAAAACAATGAACAATGGAGTTTTCCTGATAGGATCTCATCATAGAGAAACTGAAGTTGAATTTTATGGAATGTTGGATGAAATAATTGAACTGTGTTATCTAGGAAAAAATTACATAACAATGTTCAAATGTTTGTGGTTGGATGCTAAGATAGGATTGTGTGTTCATAAGACTCTTTGAATAATTGATATTAAATATAAAAGACTTCTTCAAAAAAATGACCTTTTTTTACTGTATCAACAGGAACGTCAAATTCATTATGCAATGTACTATCCTACGTCAGGAGACCTGCGTGATTGGTAGAGCATAATAAAAATCAAATTTTAGGAAAATAATTTTACTCAAAGTGAATGTGGTTTCACTGAAGTGCAAATAATTGAAAATTTTCAAGAGACTACTCAAAATCCATATTCTTCACAAAGAGACATGAACATCGATGATTGAAACCCACAATTAAGGTTTTATAGTGATGATGACGTTAATGAAGTTACAAATGAATTTGAAATGGAAAGAGATGATGAAACTGAAACTCATATTGATATTGATGATGCTGCAGAGGAATATGAAGACATTGACATCTTTAGATATAAAGACAATGACAAAGGAGAACATTGGCACAGTTCAATGCTGGTTATAATCATAACTAATATATATCTATATATAATATATATTTTCAAGTATTTTCTAAGAATAGTAATTTTGAGTTTTAGATAGATGATGATCTATTTCATTATTTGCAGGAGGCTAGGGTACCTTTGGATGAGGGGGATTTCAGATCATCTAACCTTGAACCTACTGGCTGTTTAGGGGGTATGTGGAGGGGGCACGTTCATTCACGAGTGATGATTCCTGACCCTATCCTTGAGAAAATTCCACACCTTGGCTTTGATCCACACACACAGACGTATGGTAACTTTTGTATTTTAGTTAGCATTAATTAATTTATTTATATACTAATTGTTTGAATATTTTTTCTTTTTTTATAGTTTTGTGCATATTGTTTTTTGATGGAGGAGCAATATCTTGTTAAATTATTTTTCTCAGCCAGGGATCCCATGGGAATAGATTTCTGTTGATGTGCAGCTCAGCATGTTCGATCATTGGATGTTTTGTAAATAAATAATATTTATTTTGAAACTTATTTCATTAATAACATGATATTATAAATTATTTTTAGGGTTTAGGGTATCCCATCGATGATAGCATGTGTGACGTTATCCACACGACATGGGAGGTGTCTATGCAAGACTGTTTCCATCATTTTTTTCATTATATGAGAAGGACGACCATGAAGAAATGTAGGAGTGGAAATATTTGGTGAGTCTTGTAGAGACCACCAACCAGAGTACATTTCCTCTCATGTCTAGGATGGATTATTTTCACACTGGATGGGTGGTGGATTTCAGAGGATATCATTATTAGGCTGATAGAACCGGGGGAGACATGAGGTGACAGATCGATCTGGTAGTTATACATTTAGTATGCATAGAGAGAATCTGGTAAGTTCTTTTTTTAAATTATTTATATAACATTAAATATAAAGAGTTTATTCTATATTCATATAGGCTGTCGAGAAACCTGATATTACGGAGTACGACAATTATTAGAGGATGTATAGTGATCCAACAACTAGAGATATTAGAGGTGATCTCCAGCATTGGATTGTGGTTAGTATTATTGCTTTTTTAGTATGAAAATTGACTCCTGTGACATATTTTGGTACTGTTGTGATGTCGACTTCCAACTGAAGAGGATCTTGTGGAGAGGAACCATCTTCTGGATCTCTGTATCAAGAGCAACTACATGCTTAGAGTTAGCTTATAGAGAGTTATTATAAGGAGAATGATGAGATGCATCTACCGCAACAACAATAAGAGGAGGAGTTCTGATGAAAACAACAGTAGTACGAGAAGCAGATTTTTCGATGGTAGCAGCAACGACACGACCAGATAGAGTACATGCGACATCTAACTCATAGTTAGGGATGAAGTTTCATCCAACATCTCCTCTATATCCTCCATATCCTCAAGAAGACCATCCCCCATTGATTTTTTATCATGTTAATAACATTTTAATTCAATGTTTTTTGTAATATTAACTATTTACAGTTTTTGACTTTTATATTGGTGTGAATATTTCATAATTTTAATTTTTTTGAAGTTTTATTATTTTCAATATTTTAATTATTTGTTATTTATTATTAGTATTTTTAAATATTTTTTTATCTTAATACCAACAATAATAATATATTGTTTAAAATATTTTTTTGTGAATAATGCGAATTTTAATAATTTTTATTAAATTAATAATATTAATATTATTTTTTCATAAATATTAATTATAGCACTAACATTATTATTTTACTGGTAATATTTTGTTATTATAATTATAATAATATTTTTTTATAATATTAAGATTACTATTATTATTTTTATATTATATTATATTATGTATATTAATAGTATTATTAATAATAAAATTTTCTAATATTATTTTATCATAATTTTATTAAATAATTTTTTTATTTTATTATGTATTTGCGACGGGTTCCCATCCAAAATAGTTTATATATTTTTTAAATATGTATTTTTGATGGGAATACATGCCCGTCGCAAATAATTTTTTATGACAGGCTCACCGCAACATGTTTCTAACATATAAACGGAGAACTATTTTCAACGAGAAATCAACCAATCATCAATTATATTTTTTATGATGTGTCCATTTCAGAAAATACTATTTGCTACGCTGATTTCGGCAAAAATATATCTTCAAAGAGACCCAGTCACAATATATCATTTGCAATGCGATCCCATCATAAATAGCTCATCACAAATACCTCAAATTCTAGTATTGACTCTTCATTACACCATTATATCTTGAAATTTATATGTGGGTGGATTTTAGAGATATTATCTCTTTGAAAGACACAATTATAATTATTTTTCCTAATTCGTTGGAATGACAATATTAAGAAATAAAAATCCCATTCTATGTTTTTGTAAACTTATATCAAAGTAAAAAACAATAATTCATCAATAATTAACATATTATACTCATAAATAATGAATTAAAATACTAATTAAAATTCCTTATATTCGACCATCCAAATTTTTTTCTCTGAACATTATTAAACAAAATTTTTTCTGATCATTCAACATATTTAAGTAGGTATTGGGATAAACTTCTTATTTTTGGAATCCAATATTTATAATGAGTTGATAAAGTATATAATAATAAGCTCTTGGTGATGGATTCAACTAATAAAAAGATTTCTTCTAGTCATAATATTTTCATTAATCTTCATGAATTTGAATGAAATCCAATTATTTGATGTATATTTCACTATCAATATATCCATAATGGAATACTGATTACATATCCATATGAAAAACCTTGAATTTATTTTACACATCTGTGAAACACTTGAAGTTTCTCTACCTATAAAATGGTATAAAATGACTTGTCAACATTGATTCCTTTTTTATCAGACCACTTGGACATGCCTTGTTTTAAATGAACTCTGTATCATGACTGTATTTGTTACTAAATATTCACTAGAATCGAATAAAAAATTTAATATCCTTCCTTGAAAAAATTCAAATGTTTAATTCATCCAAAAATATTCATGATATTCATGTATAGAATTTATACATTTCTAATTTTTTTATGACCTCTATAAAACTTTTTGGCTCTCCAAGAGATTAAAATGTTATTTTAATGACTCTTTCCTCATTTTTTATTGTGATAATTTCTCCATTGATATTTTAATTGTTGATTTTATACCTTACCATTGAGTTCATTATAGTTTTTAATGTTTCTTTTTTAGTCTCATTATCAATATCTATACCAAAATCATCCTCATATCTATGTACTCCCCCAAAACCAGTGACCTATGTAAAAAATTACTATGAAATTTTTACATTAGTTTTCTGAGATTTTATAGTTTTTCAATAATAAAAATATATTAAATTTAAATTATTTTCCCTTCCTTTTTAAAACATTTATGTACCAATATATTTGATGAAAAATAAACAAATGCAATATTAGCACTATGAAATTGTAACTTTTAGTCACTATTAAACTTGTTGAGAATAAAACAACTATTTATAGAGATTTTAAAGTACATAATTGTGATATTATTACTATACCAAATCTTGTAAGGATTCTTCCCTTCACTGAGAAATAAAAAGTCAAAATGAGTAATATTTAACAATTTAAAAATTCATTCCTTTTAATAAATCCTTCGTAAATCATTATTAATGAGAATAATTTGAGATATGTTTTTAATGAATAGTATTCTATTATCAATGAAACATTTTTTGAGAAATACACACCATAGTAACAAGGGGAATTATCCCATGAATATCAAGATATTTAACTACTCGATGTTTGTAAAAACCATTCTATTATCGGTCTAGAATTTAGGAATTTCTCACCCGATCAGATTCTATTCAATATTCAATATCATGAAATGAAATTAAACACTTTATATTTATAAAATATATGTATAACCCGTGAAATAATGTGGTAATATCATTTTAATAAAACATAGTACCATATTCCACCAATGGACTTAGGTAATATTACTCAACAAACATCATTGTACCCCAATTCCTGAAACATTGTTGAATTTTTATCCTTTGAATTTGAACTATTTTAAATGTTATTTCCATTTTTAAATGTTTTGAACATTGAAGTATGATCCCACGAATGTCTATCGTTATTAGTACCACATTAATGTCTCACCAAACAATCCAAATAAATATGGATTAAGTGGCCATGATTTTTATTACACCAAATTTTCTCATATTCCTTCAATATATACCACATTTATTCTTATCCACTAATAAGTTAGAGATACCCCATTGTGAACTTTCAATTAATAATAACTAAAAATTAAATTCATTTAAAATATAACTATTCATGGTGAAATTTATCATGTTCCACATGTTTCATTATTTTCTTTTTCGGAGAAAATTATCACAAATGCCATTGACTACCAGGAAATATATAAACTTCAGGTCATTACGGCTACTATTTTCTATCCCTAAAGCTAAAATCCTCACTCAATAGTCAATTAAAAACACCATTAATTTCATAATAACTTTCTATGATAAGATATTCACTTCCTATAATATGGTAATTACCACGACATTAAAAAATGTACACATTTTGTTGATCCGTTTATTTAATAAAAATATTGAGAAATTATCTTTATAAGCCCTATTATTCTTGATACATGTTAATTGATTCACCACTTTTGGTGGTGAAGATACTCATTCATCCTCTAGACAAGATGGACCGACTTCATCATACAATATTAAAAATTATGTTTTAATTTTCATCCGTATTTATTACCACCACATTAAAAAATGTACACATTGTGTTGATCCATTTATTCAATAAAAATATTGAGAAAGTATCTTTCTAAGCCCTATTATTCTTGATCCATGTCAATTGATTCACCACTTTTTGTGGTGAAGAAATCATTCATCATCTGGACAAGATGAACCAACTTCATCATACAATATTAAAAATTATGTTTTCATTTTCATTTGTATTTATTATAACAATTGGGTCCCAATGACAACACAACCACCACGCCTTAACATGGTCATCGGGTCTTGGCCTACCAGGTACCACCAGTTTCCCCTACAGACACATGGGGCCCACCCCAGGGTCCACCCACATGCCTGAACGGGTCATCAGACTAATGACAGTCCCCACATGCCAACACATGTCATTTCCAGTGTGTTTTTTCCTCACTCACACACACCCTAGGAAACTCTCCAGAAGGTCACCCATCCTCATCACTACCCCAGGCTATGCACTCTTAACTATGGAGTAATAATCAGGCAGCCTCTCGAAAAGGAAGCTCCACCTTGTTGAGACGAGTCATATCATTTAGTCATTTACCCCTTTATCATTTGGGGGTGTTACATTTATGATTTTTATAGTTAATGATAATTTACAATATAAAAATCCTTTTGTACACTCAATCTTATTATTTATTATAAAATCATACCTTGGTTTCTGTATCCTTCTCAAAAAAGAGTATTCATTAAAAAATACCATTATTAAAAATTTAATATCTCATTTATTCATATATTATGCATTGATTTAGTACTTTTCAATGGAATATATATATTATTTATAAACCATTAATACACAAAAATAAAATCATTATTGTGGGTTATTTTAATATATTCTTAATTCCGTTCCAACAAACCATTATGTATATTATATTTTTATTATTATATAATTCAAAATTATTTTGAAGAGTTTTATTTCAACTCAATATAAACAATGAAAGCCTTTTTCATTCAATCGACCACCACACCATTTTATCCTTCATTATTAAGTAATTATGTATGTATGAAATATATCAACCTACCTATATAAACACTATAATTTGCCTTCAACTTTTTAGATGAATAGAAAATCCATTATTCCATTTTCTAACCAAGAATTAAGAGTTTTTTATTAATCTTTATATTTCACCATTGATTGGATATTATTATTATAAGCCCAATAATTAGTTATCTTGATATTTTATTAATATAGTGAAACCAATGATAATCTAGGCCTATTATTTAATCATGAGTGTGAGAACAACCTCTATATTTTACTTTTCCAGATTTATATATTTTACCGATTCAAACTCCAATTTCAAATTACACTTATCCTATTATTTATATCATATATATATATAGTTTTATATCATGTAAAACACAATTATACTCTCATTTTTTGGACCTCCATACATCAATTTGTTCAAGTTCAGATTCAATATATACTTTTAGGTATACCTTTCCCTAAAAATAAGTACATACACCATCCATGTAATCTATTGGATTTTTTCATAAGAAGCCATATATAATTTTAAATAAGGTCATTTATTTACCACTGTGATATTTTTTGAAATATTTTTTTTTTCAAATTAATATAATCTTTATGATATTTTCCATTTCATGAAAAATTGATTATAATTTTTTATATAAAGCAGTAAAATTTGATTGTGATATATGAAAAACCAAGTTAATTGAGAACTAAATTAAACACTTAGATTATATTGTGGAACATGAAACACAATTGTTACCTATCATTACAACCAATATCTGGACCCTTCAAAATCATGCATTACATGAAAGGTCGGGTTTTAACAGAACTACAATATACAATTAATATGATTATTAAAATATTATTATAACTATCACCTAATCATTGTAATGGATGTTACAAATAATATTAACTAAATATTGAAAATTATATTTACGAATTTATATAATATGAATCCTTTGTTTATAAGTTATTATAAATTCATGTATGAAGTATTTGAAAATTATGAAAATTATTTTCTAAGAAGACAATTTTTATATGTAAAAACACAATTTTATCTCAATAAATTAAAAAAACCCACTTTTTAATATTGTTTTTAATAAATTTTATATATTTTATTTTCAATAAAAATTTTCCATACTAATCTAAAATATTTTATAGGTATAAGATAAGAATAAATCGTTTCATATAAATAAGAAGATGTGTTTTTCCAAATGTTAATTTTAACAAATTTTAATGCAGAACTCATTTTTATATGATTTTTGAAATGTTTATAATTTTTTTTAATAAAATAAGCTTCATTTTTTAAAGAGGAACATAAAAATTATATTAGGGTCAATTTTGGGTATTTTTCTGTGATGTTTCATTTTTTATCAATAGTGAATAAAAATGAAATTTTATTCCAAACTTATTTTTCATAAAATTTATTTATAAGGATATATTACGTTTTGGATTTGTTTAAAAGTAAAAATAGATCTATTTTACATCAATAAATATCATTTATGCAATTGGAATCAATTTCACTTTGAAATTCGATATAAACACATACTCAGCTTCTGAACATTTTTACTTTAAAAACCGACCGCGTTGTCTCGTATGTGGGATTAAATTTGAATTAATTTCTTACACATATGTGTTTTTAATTTGTAAAAAAATTCAGTATTTTTAATCATAATAATATATAAGTTCAATTAATATCAACATAGTTTTTGATAAATTTTTTGATGGTTATTAAAATCTAAAGTAATGATTAAGTGGAAAATTAGCTTAACAGAAGACTAAACCTTACACTCAAGGGAAAAAATGACTTAGAAACTGGTCCAAATTAATTTTATTATAATATTTATATAATAATATATCTTTTAATGATTTTGGATCATTATTTAATCCACCTTAAATTGGAAAACGTGTTTGTAATTCATTTTTAAAAAAATAACAAGAATGGAACTCCTCCACCACTATAAAAAGGCACCCACCCAACCCACTTATTAACTCATATAAATCACTTTCTATATTCCAAAATCAACATAAATATCATCAAAATATTACTCATATAAATCACTTTTTATATTCCAAAATACATATAAATATCATCTAAATATTACTCAATTAATTATATAATCCACCCTTTGTTTAGAAAGACATCCTAGGAATACCTTAGGTGCAAACCAAGAAGAGTTACCCAATGAAGAGTAAACATACTGCATTAAACTATTTTTTTATTTTAATTATCCATTAACAAAAATCATATTATTCCATAATTATATAATAATATATGTAACCCAAAAATAGTAATATTTTTTATTCTAATGTATATCCCTTAAATTATACACTCTTTCATCTAATGTGTGACAAACATAACATATTTGTTTAAGACTAACTACATCCTCAAAAAATGAGGTTGGTATTTTTTTATTTAAAACCTATAATTCATGGTAATTTTGATGGAAAATATATTTTAATATGTTATACAAGATATTAACTATGAATTTATAATTATTAGATTATTAAAAAACCAAAACCTTTATTTTTCCATTTTGTGTAAATATGATAATTTCATTTACAGATGTGTGGACAACTGCCCACTCTAAGCGATCAGATTCATTCACACTTTATATGGAAGGTTCTAAGGATGCGTTTAGTGAAAATATATCATATATATTAAATAATAATTATACTAGATGTTTTTTATATATACATATATTTCATTTATGTACATTCTTTCAATATGAAAAGATAATAGAAACATTATTTAAGTGTATGCGCAACCTACCATCTCCATGAATGGTGTATTCCATTTAATATTTCAATATTTTATACATTATTATATATTTAATTAATATATATGATATATATATCATGTTTTACATTATAAAAATAAGTAAATCATGATCTATTTAATAAGATCATGAATAAAAAGTCCAAAAAATGTATGAAAAACAAAGATGATATTTCTTAAAACATAACATTAACAATAAGTTATTAATAAATGGGAATATAATTACAAAACCAAATAATATGTGGTATAATATGTAATGATTTTTTATTATATTTATAATTAACATATATTTATTATACATGACGTTTGTACGAGTACAATGAGAGTCATGACAAAAGGAAACACATTTCTCTTCTCTCTATTATTTACCGGGAGGCACAAGCAATGTTAACCTCGTATTTATTATATTGGGTGCGTATAGTTACAATAGATGAGTTATATGATTCTTATAATTAAATTTATTTCTATGTAAATATACATTTTTTTATCTTTCTTTCATGGGGTTTGTGTTTCAAAAACTACCAAATTGGTAAAGTAATTTTATGCCAATTTTTTTTCATTGAGACACATGCCATGTTATGAACCAATATTCTATTATGAGGTGTATATATTAAATTTTACTTTTTATATCATTATTTAAGGTATATTTTAGGCTTCAGGTATTGTTATTATATCATTTTTATTATGATATAATGTTACCAACGTGGTAATAGTTTATGTCTATAATATCATCTTTCATCTATATTACTTATGACTATGCTTCCATTGATTAAGTATTATGATCTATCTCTAAAAAATATCCTGAATTTTCTTAACCTATAGTTATTAATTTTATATCCATGTAACAGTACCATTTTCCCACTCATTGGAACATAAGATAATTAATATTGGGTTTTTAAGAAAATATGATTTTACCTATCTAACTCTATCCTTCTTTAGTCACAAATCAATGTTCTTTAAAAAACATGGTTTTGAAAATAGTTTTCAAGGTTGTGTTGTTTTTAAAAACTATTTTAAAAGTATTCATGCATCATTTACATGTTTTTATGGAAAATAGTTTTTAAAATGGTTTCATACTTCTTTTATATGTTTTCAAGGAAAATGAATTTTATATAGTTTTCAATATTCTTTTATATGTTATCAGGGAGGATTATTTTTGAAATGTTTTGAATATTTCTTTATTAGTCTTAAAATAAAATGGTTTTCAAGCTGTTTCCAATATTCCTTTACATGTTTTAAAGGAAAAATGTTTTCAAAAGGTTTAATGTTTTAAAAATAATTTTTTGATGAAGAAATAAAATTTTCCTCATGAAATGTTTTAGAGAATATTAATATATTTCATTAAATATTTTTTTTAAAATTTTATTTCAATGAAATTGATTTTAAAAATATTATATTATTTTATATGTGATTTTCATACAAAATTAATGTTTCAAGTTATCTTCAAATAATATATCTCTATATAAGATGACATCCTTTGTTATATTTTATGATTTAATAGGTAAAAATTCACGTATTTTTTTATATAATTTCTATCAATGGTTAATGTTTTTATGGATTATTTTTTATGAAACCCATTTCTCATGAAAGGGATATAACCTGATAAATTATTTTGAAACTATCTTCCTTTCACATGATATTCTGTGATGAAATGATTAGGAAACCTATATATTTTCCATGGTTTATGTTATGATTAAATTATTATGATACCCATTTTAATTCATGTGTTATGATATGATTTTATAAAACCCATCTCTTTTTATAGGTCATGATATGATGAAGGTTTTATTACCATGTGACACATGAATATATTATCCTTTTATGTTTTCGGTGGGACCCAAATATCCCTCAAATAAATTGGGTAAATAATTATATCTCATGAGATAATGATGAGATTCAATAAGATGGGATTGAACCACAATGGGAAGATGGGGAAACATGATCAAATATTGAAATATGGGGGAAGTCGATCCACTGTGGGAAGATGAGAAAATCCGATCCATTAAAAGAAAAGGGATTAT
Source organism: Viscum album (assembly GCA_963277665.1). Lineage (NCBI taxonomy): Eukaryota > Viridiplantae > Streptophyta > Magnoliopsida > Santalales > Viscaceae > Viscum > Viscum album. The sequence continues at coordinate 1,025,138,773 of OY728141.1, read as the reverse complement.
AATGGGGATAGTGTCATGTCACACCTAGTCGGTGTAGTCCCCATAAAGATCCAAATAATTTTTTTCTAAATGTTACGCGACTTATACGGAATAATGATACATGTTTATGTGTCTACAACAATTCGATGTATGAATCATATTTTATGCTTCCATGGATTATGCTCTGGAATCTAACACGATTCATCTCCTATTAACTACTAATATTAACTCCATGACACATGTATATGATCTACTATATGTAGAGTATGATCTTCTGTTTATATGTTAATCAACTTATACACTTATGTTCATGATTATTCTTACGTATCTCCCTTTTTACCCCTATAGAGCATTTGAGATCAACCTTTATAATGGTTTGTCACGGCCTGTCCCCTGGGGCCCATTCCATGACTCCCCCAAGCCCGCCTTCCATAGGCCAAGGGCTGGAAACTAGAACCGAAAGGCGTAATTGATAAAACTAGGAAGACATTGCCATTATAAACTATATGCACATGCAACCAAGCACACATCAAGATACAAACTCAAGTAAAATTAATAGTAAACAAAGTGAGTACAGTAAGTAATAGGGGATAGAATACAAGCCCAGCTGGAAAGTACAAGAAACTGAAAGTACAAGTAAACTAGAGAAAAAATAAAGATAGAGGCTAGTTCTTCTACTGAGGTTCCTACGCGAAGGGTAGGTATAGATCACCTCCTCAGCACTCAATGTCTGTCTGCCACCTCCATGTATTGACTCATCATATGGTCAACCTCAGGGCACCGTACAGTCCCGGTACCCTTAGTCTCGATCAATTATGTCCGTTGTCTGCACCAAACACAACAAGGTGTGGAAATAGCCCATGAAGGGTTGAGTATAACGATACTCTGTAGGGACCCCGAGACCCTCAGGGTCTCACAAAATCCACAAAGGATAAACCTCAAAGCTTGAAGTCAACTATCAACCATACTTATGTATATTCCCATACATATACCAAAGTTATCAATTATACCCATCTCAATCATGAGGAAACATAGGGTCTAACCCCAAATCCCAAATCTCAACTATTCCACAAAGGAAGTAAAACCGCAATGGAAAGTACCACATAGGTACACCACACAGAAGAATTCCACCAAGGTATTACCATGAAGAAGAGTACTACACAAGTACGAACTCATCTCACACCAGGTATAACTTAGATACGGTAGATGAGATGATTAATTATAGCTACAAAATAATCTAATTCTGTTAAGAGGCTCTACTGCTAACCTACCAAGAATTTCTAAGAGATGCCCCACATAGGATCACTGGGAGCTGACCCACATAGGATCACTATGAGCTGACCCACACGGGATCTCTAGGAGCTATCCCACATATGATCGCTTGGAGCTTACCCACACATGATCCCTAGGATCTGACCCACACATGATCGCTAGGAGCTAACCCACACAGATCACTAGGAGCTGACCCACACGAGATCGCTAGGAGATGACCCACAGAGGATCGCTAATAGCTGACCCACACAGGATCGCTAGGTGCTGACACACACCGGATCGCAAAGTGCTGACCCATACTGGATCGCTAGGTGGTCACCCACATAGGATCACAAGGTGATGACCCAGACATGATCTCTAGGTGCTGACCCACATAGGATCCCAAGGTGCTGACCCACACAAGATTAATCTTCATTCTTCACATCACAGCCAGCTACTGGGTTCCCACACTATGCTTGGTCATCTCTGAGAGAATCCACTCCACATGATACTGGTCGATACTCCAACTACCATGATATCCCATGAAGAAGTATCTCAAAGGACAAAAATGTCATAGGGGTCTCAACGCAATAGACGACACATCATTCGGACGCCCAGTTTGTGAGTTATTATCTTTTTTGTCCCGAGAGCCTTGTTGGATTCGTGCTCGATCCAACTGGACCATTTACAAACTCTATCAAAAACTATAGTGGGGTATACCAAAAGGACTGTCTTTCTCCATGAATTTCACCACTACTGATGGTTTTCCAAACGGACATCTGATGCCAATGTTATGGCCCAAGTAATGTATAGGGTCGTATCTGTTCCAGGTCTGGTTTGACTTGGTTGGACCGACCTTGCCCGAGCCGACCGGGGTGGACCCAGTTTGGGTCGACCCAGCCCGACCCACTGGGTTCGGCTTAGCCAGCTAGTCGTCCTGGCCCGCTGGGTCTGGCCCAGCACGGCAGGCCGCAGGGGTGTCATGGGGGCGCGGGGCGGCTCGTCCGCGGGCCGTGGGGTGGCTCAGCAGCGAGGGTGGCGCGACGGTGCAGGTCGGATCGACCACGAGGGGTTCCGGGAGGGCGCAAGGTAGCTTGACCATGGGGGGTGTCGTAGGCGCATGAGGTGGCTCGGCTGTGGGGGGTGCCGCAGTGGCGTGAGGCGGCTCGGCCGCGGGGGGAGCCATGAGAGATCGAGGCCGCGGGGCGGCTTAGCTAAAGTGGCTCGTTCAAGAGGGCAGAGGCCCCAGGTGCCGTTGGCGGCTTGGCCAGGGTGGCGCAGCGGGGCCACATGGCAATGATGGCCGCATAAGGATGAGCGTCATGGGGCGCGGATGCCGCAGGGTGCGGATGTAGTGAGGCACATAGGCCGCGTGGTGGTGGGGTGAGGCCAACAGACGACAATTGAAGTGAATGGTGGAGCGTCATGGGGCATGGATGTTGTGGGGTGGCAGAGCATCATGCCTTCGTTGGTGGTTGTCGAGTTCCACCGGTGCCACCCACCGGCATCGGTCACCGTCAACAAAGTCTTCTTCTTTCATCCTGAAGTGTTAGGACCAATAGGGGCCTATATACCTTGAGAGGGGGGTGACTCAGGTTATGTATATTCTTTTTCGAAATTCCTCCTACCCCACTGGATCTTGACCTATTTATTATAAGGGTAACACAGTTTTCTCTTTTGGGATTATGTTGATCACTTCTTTTAATCTTTATTTAATGATTATGCTTTGAATGCATTGCAGAGAAGAAAACAGGCCGAGATTTTCACTTGGTTCACCATCACTGGGATACGTCCAACGAGCATATGCCGACAAGTTGCTGGTTGTACCAAATTCCACTTACATCACTAGCTATGGATTAAAAGGTTTAGGATAGATCACTTCTATTTCCAGGCTCACTGCCTTTACAAGGTTTAGAGTCATCTCAATGCTTTCCCAAGGGTCACTCCCTGTTTCTATCTCTCTGGCTCACTGTTGGTGGAGAGGATCAACTTCTTCCTCTTCCTTCGCTCACAGCTCTGGAAAGGATCCACTCACAGTTTATAGACCTATAGGTCTCTTCATTTCCATGAAATAATTCATCTTTTTCTGTATTTAGTTTCTCTGTTAAAGTTCAACTTTCACCCATAGATGAATATATCTTTTCACCGAAGGTATTGAGAAAACATCCAGCTTCCACGCATCCGGAAAATCACTACTGGAACTAAACCTTACTTGGTGCGCAAGTCTAACTCGGTGCGCAAGTATCAGCACACAAGTCACAAAGGGCGCACAAGTCTTCCTCAACCACTTGCGAGACTCAAGCTTATGCAACTCCAAACTTGCGCGACTCACTTCCTTCCACTCCTAAACCACTTCAGGCTCGCAACCAACACTTGGCACACAAATTCCTACACTGGCGCGCAAGTCCCACTTGCGCGACACACCACCACATGCGCGAATACAACACTTGCACGATGGGAGCTCTGAATCTTCAAATTGTTGAACTCTGGTGGAGAATGAAGAGGGGTTGTCTAGTATTTATAGGCATTTGGTCACCCATGCGCGACGGCATGCAAGTCTCTCCTCAGCACGCATGTTTCCGCGCGTAGGTTTCTTCTCCAACAAGTCACTTACGTGACCTAATTCCAAAATTGCGCAAACCTCTTTCCTTTGCCATATTTTGATCATATGGTCTTGAAAAACCATAGGCGCGCAAGTTCTCAAGCTTCCAAGGCATCGGCGTGGAAGTCTCTTTCACGGTGCGCAAGTCACTTGCGCGACACCACGAATACTTATGCGACACTTGTCCCTTTTCCATATTTTGATGATATGATCTTGAAAAACATATGCCACACAAGTTTCCAAGCATTCAAGTACACTACGCGCAAGTCACTTTTCCAAAAACCACTTTTCTTCATTTGATGATTTTCAGGCCCAAAAATTTGGAAAAAACTGGAAAACGGCGCCACCTTGTATTTGTTCTTTTGTAATGCCTCCAGATCATCCATTACTCTTGTCGACATTCTTAAATCAAACATGGATCATTGACCTCAGCTCTTGAACTCGACATTCCATCATAAAATATACTTTGTCAACCAAATTGTATGTCATTGTTTTTCTTTGTCATCAATCACCACTCAGTTGTCCACTTTTTCAACAAACAAAATCACCTCAAAAATGCTTCAATGATACCTTGAGGGATTTTTTCCAAACATGAAGGATACAAGAATTATCATAAGAAATTCGGAGAGGAAGGGCCATGTTTTTTTAGCACACACTCTCCGCATTAGAGTGGTAGAAATCATCTACAATACATGAATCACAAAAAAAAAATCAAGAACGGGTAAGGAAAATTAATTCCAACACCCTCCCTATAACATTCAACAATAATTATTACCAACCCGCACAAGGAAACATCTGTCGATCCTTATGATAGTGAGTTGATCCACATTCTTTATTTATAGAAGGGAAGATCATGGGAATATAATCATAATGAATTTAAAACCCTACCTCGTTTGTTTGTTGATGTCAAAGAGGTTGAAATAATGGTCATCGATTGAAGATGTCCCACATTGGAGGATGTCCTAAGGAAGAAGTTGAAGTCGGCGTTCATCGTTGGTGTTCATCGTCAATGAACTATCTCCCAATTCTCTAAGTTTCCCCCTTTTTCCAAGAGTTTCCCCCAATTCCACCAAAATGAGGAATGGCCATCATAATATATTATGTTGGAATAATTTAAAATTGGTTTAATTAATTAATTGAGGGGATGACTTAATTAATTAAATGAGGGAGAGTTGGCATAATAAGTAGGAGAGCTCAAGAGGTTTCTCCCAACTTACTAGGGAGTTCTAGAGGTTTCATGTCTCAGGTGGTCCCCACCACCATAACCTCTTATTGGAGAATTATGCTCGGTGGTCCCCACCTCTATAACAATGCAAGGGAGGTTTTACTTATGTGGAACCCACCTGTGAAACATCTACATGGGAGATTCAAAAGAAAATAAAAATAAAATGTTACATGATTTTATTTTGATTTATTATTTCATGAATAAATGGAAAACTAACATCCACCCTTGAACTAGTGTTGTCAAGGTGAAAGTCTCCTAAAACGAATTCTGGTGCTGTGTGTTCAATGGTGCCCCCAGATTTTAATTCGGAGCAACGGTTCAATAGTTAGAAAAACCTCCATGGACGTTTACTGAACGTACATGATTTTTCTTTTAGAAATTCATTCTAGGCACAACGGGTCTTGGAATCATGTTCCATCAATATTTGCGGACTCGAAAAAATCCCATTTAATTAAAAAAAATTACATGGAAATTCCAGGTCTTTAAATTTCCCCCACCTCAGGGCTTTACATCCCCATAAGCCACAACTCAAAACATAGAAAACAAGTGGGGGTACTAAGCACTCATCTGAGAATTCCACTCCCATGTGCTCTCCTGGTGGTTTTCATACTATTAGTGAACGCGCACCAAAGGTATCAACCATCCATGAAGGACCCTCCCATGTCGATCCTCAATCTCTACTAAAACCTCTTTAAATGTCTCCCCATAATCGACGTCCAACTAGCCATAGTCGATGATGTGAGAAGGTTCATGCACGTATCTTCTCAACTAGGATACGTGCAAGATGTCATGCAACCTGTTCAAATGATGTGGAAGATCTAACTGGTATTCCACCTCACCAACTCTGCTGAGGATCTGGAAGGTTTGATGAACCTCAGAGATAACTTGATGCCTCAGCCAAATCTCTACAAACCTCATCGAGGTGAGACCCATAGGATGTCATGGTCTCCATCCTCGAACTCTAGAGGTCTCTGTCTTCTATTGGTATACGACTTCTGTTTTCTCTATGTAGTCTTCGTCCACTCTTGAATGATCTTCACTTTCTCTGTGGTAGCTCGTACCATCTCAGGTCCCACGAGTGATGACACCCCTAGGTGAGTCCATCACAAAGGTGAACTGCAAGGTCGCTTGTACAATGACTCAAAAGGTACCATCCCAATGGTGGAGTGATAGCTGTTGCTGTGTGAAAACTCCACCAAAGGAAAGTGATCCTCCCAGCTGCAACTGAAGTTGGGGACACAATCACATGACATGTACTTGATGGTTTGAATGGTCCGCTCAGTCCGACCATCCTTCTAAGTATTGAAGGTGGTACTCAAATGATGATGTGTCCTGAAATACTACTAAAACCCCTTCCATAGTAGGTAAATAAAATGAACATCACGATCATAGATAATCTTCAAGGGTACTCTATGTAGCCGCACAATCTCCTGCACATAGAGGCGTCCAAAGATCTCTACCGAACCATGCTCTCTAATCAGTAGGAAGTTGGCCGAATTGGTGATTCGGTCGATGATCACCCAAATCGAGTCATGTACCAAGGATGTACGTGGATGTCCTGTCATAAAGTCTATGGATATCCCATCCCACATCCACCATGGTACCTCTAAAGGCTGAACCAATCCTGCTGGTACCTGATGCTCTGCCTTTACTTGTGGACAAGTGAAGCACCAAGAGAAAAACACCGCGAATACATTCTTCATTCCCGACCACCAGGGCTATCGTTGACGATCCTGGTACATCTTTTCCACTCATGGATGTACTGCTAGAGGTGATGTGTGGAACTCCCTCATCACTTCCTCCCGAAGTGACACTAGTACCATGGAACATCCTCTAAAGAAGATGACATGCTCCCCACCTTCATAAAATCCATTAGGTTCCTACCCAGTGTATATTTAATCACATCGAGTCTCCTAGCCAGTGTTCCCACACTACACCTCCCTGACTCACTAAAGAAGTGGGGGAGTTACTGTAAGAGACTGAAGAAAAGATGCTACATCCCGATCCACAAAGGATATCTGTAAAGGGGCCAGCTTCTTCGTCACCTCACCTAGAAACTCCATACCAGTTCTCCTGTTGAATCCATCTGCTACAACATTCCCCTTCAATGGAGTATAGTCTATCTCGAATTCATTGTCCTTGAGAAACTCAAGCCTACGTCGCTATATAATTTAGAGGTCCTTATGAGAGAAGATATACCTGAGACTCGTGTGATCAGAGTACACTTTAAAATGCTTGGCATCAAGTAATGTTGCCACATATTCAAGGAGAATACCACTGATACTAAATCTAGGTCATGGGTAGCATAGTTATTCTTATGATGTCTCAACTGCTGAGATTCATATGCAATCACTGCTCGCTCCTGCGTTAGGACACATCTGAGTTCGGTCCCTAATTTTTTGTAGTAAACTACGTACCATATGCCCTCCTCTGGTAGCCTCAAGATGGGGGAGCTAGTCAGCCTCTGCCTCAGATCTTAAGAACTCCACTGGAATCTCTAAGACAACATAAAGGGTTACCCATTCTTCTTCAACACTGATTGTGGTGCTACAACTCTGGAGAAATCAGGTAAAAATATCGGGTAGTATATAGCCAAGCCCAAAAAACTTTGTATCTCCATCACACTCCTGGGTGGATCCCAAGAAAGTATTGCCTCAATCGTCACTGGATCCACCGTAAATCCAGCCTATGATATGAAATGTCCTTGAAAGTGAAAGTCTCATATCCAAAATTGGCACTTCGAGAGATTACCATACAGTTGGTGCTCTTGGAGTGTTTTGAGAACTGCCGAAAAATGGTAGGCATGATCCTCCTCAGTAGTCGAGTAGATCAAAATGTCGACGATGAATACTACTACAAATCGATCATGGAATGGGTGAAATATTTTGTCCTTGATTCCCATGAACACTGGTGGAGCATTGTCTACACTGAATGGAATAACCAAGAACTCGTACTGTCCATACAGACATATGAAAGTCGTCTTTTTCACATCCTCGTCTCGTACTATGAGCTGGTGATATCTGGATCTAAGGTCTATCTTTAAGAACCAACGTTATCACTTTAGTTGATCAAATAGATCTTCAATCCTCGGGAGTGGATACTTTTTCTTCACTATCACCTGGTTCTAGTGCTGATAGTCAAAAAAAATCCTCAAGCTCCCATCCGTATTCTTGGGGAAAAAATCAGGGCTACCCAAGTTAAAACACTGGACCTAATGAATCCATTCCCCTGCAAGTCCTCTAGCTATTCCTGCAGCTCACAAAGCTCCATGGGAGCCATCCAATATGCTGGTGTAGATATTGGGGTCGTCCTGGGGTATAAGTCAATGAAAAAGTCCACCTCTCTTTGAGGAGGTAGACTCGGAACATCATCAGGGAAGAAATATTCTTACTGTTCTACCACTAATGGAAAACTCAGACTCCCCACATCAACCACTACGCGGGTAAGGCTAGCCAACTGATGAGTGATCGGATGCACCCTCCTCCAGGTAAGTCCGTCCTGTGCTACAAAGGCTCCCTTCTTGCCGGTGAAGGTAATCCTAGTCCCATCTCTGAGGACACACCACACTTTGTGCCTAACACAGTCAATCTGAGCCTGGAATGTAGATAAACAGTACATACCCAAGATAACATTATAAGGCCTCGAAGTTTCCACTAACAGATCCAAGCCGAAGCTCTCGCCTCCTAGAGTGATCTCACACTATCGACACCATTGTTTAGTCATCAAATACCCTCCAATAAGAGTATCCAGCCATAAGGATCGAGCCAACGGCTCCGTTAGAATTTCTACGCTCTGAACGAGAGTAGTGGAAATAAAAGAATGACAGGAACATAGGTCTATAAGTACTAACAGCTAAGGGGGAGTTGACAAAAATCATACCTCGTATCATTTCCAGAGCCAAGTTATCATAGGCCTCAGTTGCATGGAGATGAGCTCACCCATGTCCACCAGCTCCCTGCGGTTGGGGTGGACCTCCTGGTGGAGGTGGTGGTATATTCTTGAATCGTCACCCACCGCCAGATGCAAGACCAACTCCTCTGCCACGTCCCCCTCCTCGTTGTGAACTGCCTCGATCATACGATTGTCTCTGCATGGGGGGTCCTTCAACCATCTGCAGATCATCCGTATGACAGTTCAGAAATTCATGAGACAAGTGACCCTACCTTCCGCATGTGTAACATTGCCTGATCCTGGTATTACTGGATCCACCTCAGGTGCCCCACACAACTGATCCTGAGTCATGTTGTTGTCCACTAGTAGGTCTGGTCCTCTTGGACCTCTACAACATATGTTGGCACTAGCTGTAGAAGACTCTGCAACGTGACGTCCGGTGGTGGGTCTCACTACTAGTGACTGCTCAGCAAGGAAACTCTCCACTAAGAGATCTCTCTCTAACACCCCCGCCTACGTCGGGATGCTGAGTGAGATCATCGAAGAGCTGATCTCCCACCTGAGTCCCTAATCGAAGGTTCAGGCCAATTAAAATGGGTCATGCACCATATCTCTGAAGTAGCATGAGGGGTCAGTGAACCTCACTGAGTACCGACCTATAGTCATGCTTCCCTACTGTAGATGAAGCAGCTCCTATATTCCTACTGCGCAAAGAGTTGCTGGGACAAGCTGTTTCCGAAACAGGCTCTCGAAGTCTGCCCAGAGAAGAGTCACCTCATTGTGAACATGGAGCATCAAGCTCCACCATCTTCCTACTACTGCCTATAGAAGGATGACGACAAGGATCACCATGAGATCAGCTGGTGTCCCTAACAGTCAGAAAACTCTTACTACAGCCTCCAACCAATCCTTAGCTGCCTTTGGGTCCATATCTCTCCTGAACCTAGGTGGCCTCTAGCACTGGAACTCGTGTAACCCACTCAAGCGGCGTGCACCGTCTTCTGTTGAGTCCGGTGGCATCGGGGCCCCAATGGGTAATGGTACCGTTGGTTCCTCTACTGGTGCCTCTGCTAGAAAAGGGTCCTGCACCGAGGCCTCGTCACTCGGTGGGCTGTCAGTGTGAACTAATCTCCGAACCATATCTGGCTGTCTTCATGTACGTTTCTTGAAAAGAAACAGGTGTGACACTATCAATAAATTATACCTAGTGAACTGACTCAAGAGATCACAAAGAAAACTCTTGGAAACACACACACAATCTATGTTTCATGCACTGAGTCAGAAATTAGAAGTCAAGGTCTTGGTGTATGGATACATAGGCTGTCACACCAATACTGGATTACCTAAACTGATAACCAAACTCACTAAAATTAACATTATTTCGAATACACAAAAGACCAGAGTCCTATATTCTTGGGAATAACCAACTCCTATGATACAAATTTGTCACAACTAGTCCCTCGGGGCCTGTGCCGTGACTCCCGCAAGCCCACCATTCATAGGCCAGGGGTTGACGACTAGCACCGAAAGGCATAATTCTTTAAACTAGGAAGGCATTTCCTTTATAAACTATAAACACACGCAACCAAGCACACAACAAGATATGAACTCAACTAAACACAATAGTAAATAAAGTGAGTTTAATAGGTAAAAGGGTCAAGAATACAAGCCCAACTGAGAAGTACAAGAAAATAAAAGTACAAGTAAACTATAGAAAAATAAAGATAACTAGTGTCTTATCCTCTGAGGTTCAAACCTGAAGTGTAGGTATAGATCGCCTCCTTAGCACTCCACGTCCATTCGCCTCCTCCGTGTATCGACTCGTCAAATGGACCACCTATGGGAATTGTCCAGTTTTGGTACCCTCAGTCTTGATCAACATTGTCTTTCATCTGCACCAAACACAATAAGGTGCGGGAATATCCCGTCTAGGGGAAAGTATAATGATACTCATTTGGGATCCCAATACCTTCAAGGTCTCACAAAATCCAGAAATAATAATCCTCAAAGAATGAAGTCAAATTTAAACCTTACTTAGGTATATTCCCATACATATACAGATTTTATCAAGTATAACCATCTCAATCATGAGGAAACACGGGGTCCAACCCAAAATCCCAATGCTCAACTATTCCACAAAGGAAAGAAAACCACAAAGACAAGTACCACATTGGTACGCCACACATAATAAGACCACCGATGTATTACCACGATGAAAAGTAGCACACAGGTAAGAACTCAGCTCACACCAGGTATAACAGAGGTATGGTATTAAAGATGAATAGTTGTAGATAAAAAATCATATTACTCTATTTAGAGGCTCTGCTACAGACCTACAGAGAATATCTAGGAGCAGACCCACACATGATCTCTAAGATCTGACCCACACAGGATCGCTATGAACTGACCCACATATGATCGCTAAGAGCTGACCCACACAGGATCCCATTGTGCTAACCCACACATGATCTCTCGGAGCTATCCCACATAGGATCTCTAGGAGGTGACCCACACTGGATCGCTAGGATCTGACCCGCATAGGATCGCTAGGAGCTGACCCCCACAAGATCAATAGGTGCTGACCGACACAGGATCACATGGTGATGAACCACACAGGATCGCTAAGTGTTGACCCACATAAGATCCCAAGTTGTTGAACCATACACGATCACATGGTGATGACCAACACGGGATCAAAAGGTTCTGACCCACACATGATCAATCTTCATTCTCCACGGCACAACCTGTTACTGGGTTCCTGCACTATGCTCACTCTTCTCTAGGAGGACCCTCTCCCTAATCTACTGGTCGATACTCAAACTTTCACAAAGTCCCACGAAGAAGTATCCCATATAGCCGCCATATCATAGGGTCTCAAAGCAAAAGATAACACGTCATTCGGACGCCTGGTCTGTGAGTTATTATCCTTTTATCCATAGGGCCCAGTTGGATTCGTCCTTAACCCAACCCGACCATTCCCCAATTATATCCAAAACTCCAATGGGGTATAGTAAAGTGATTTTATCACTCCATGGTTTCTGGAACTGCTGACTGTTCGTCAAACAGACATCCAGTGCCAATGTTATGGCCCATGTAAAGTATAGAGTCGTATCTGGTCTGGGTCTGGTCCGACTCAATCAGACCGACTTGACCTAACCCGCTGAGTCCGACATGGCCCGTAGGTGTCCCAGCCAACTGGAATCCTGTCCCACTGGACGGCCCAGCCTGGTAGGCCGCGAGGGCTGCGAGGCCACGGGGGCATGGGGCGACCTAGACTGAGGGGTCCTGGGAGGGCGCGGGTGGATCAACAGTGGGGGTGTCGCACAGGTGAGGGGTGGCTTGGCTAGGTCGGGTGTTGTGAGGGAATGGGGTAGCTCGGCCATGGGGGGTACCACGAGGGTGTGGGGCGGCACTGTCACAGGGGTTGGCGTGAGGGCGCGACTCCGCGGGGCGGCTGGGCCAAAGAAGCTCGACAGGGAGGGCGGAGGTTATGGGTGTTGCGGGGCAGCTCGGCCGGGGCGGCGGAGTGAGGCTATTGGGCGGGGCGGTGAGGCCTTTGGGTTGAGATGGCCGCATACGACGGAGCACCACATGGGCATAGAGGTTGTGGGTAGGTGCGGTGAGGCTGCGGGATGGCGATAGCCGTAGACGGTGGAGCGCTATGGGGGTGTAGAGGTCGTGGGGCAGCACAGTGAGTCTGGGGGGCAACGATGGCCAGGCACGGAGGAGCGCCACAGGGCTCAGAGTTGATTAGGTGGCGGGGCGCCATGCCATCGTCGGCAGCTCTCGAGTTATACCAGAGCCAACTGACGACACCAGTCTCCATAACCAAAGTTTCCTTCTTTCACCATGAAGGAAAAAATAATTATCCCAAAAAATTTGGAGAGGATGGGACTTGTTTTTTTGCCTACACTCTCCACATTAGAGTGGTACCATGGTGCTATAATAGATGAATCACAAGAAAATCAAGAGCGTGTATGGGAAAATAATTAAAACACCCTACCTAAAACCTTCCACAATAATTTTTCCCAAACCTCAAACGAAAACATCCATGGATCATCTTGATAGTGAGTTGATCCGCATTCTTTGTTTCAGAAGGGAAGAACATGGTAATATTAATCATACTCAATTTAATCACCTACCTCATTCATTTTTTGTTGTAAATGTGTTGAAAATAATGGTCATCGATTGAAGACATCCAACATTGGAGGATGTACCATGGATGAAGTTGAAGTTTGCGTTCTACAGTGGCATTCTTCATTGGAGAGCTTTCTTTCTATTCTCAATGTTTCTCCCTTTTACCAAGAGTTTCCTCCAATTCCACAAAAATAAGGAATAGCCAACATAATAAATTATGATGGCATAATTTCAAATTATTTTAATTAATTAATTGATTGGTTGGATTAATTAATTAAAGGGGGAGAGTTGGCATAATAAGTGGGGGAGCACAAGAGTATTCTCCCCACCTAATAGAAAGTTGAAGAGGTTTCAATCCTCAGGTGGTCCCCACCACAATAACCTCTCATGGGCGGTTTAGGATCGGTGGTCTCCACCTCCATAACCTCTCATGGGAGGTTTTAGTTCAGTGGCCCCACCTGTGAAACATCTACATGGGAGTTTGAAAAGAAAATATAAATAAAATGTTACACCATTTTATTTTATATTATTATTTCATGAATCATGAAAAAATAACATCCACCCTCAACAAACTGCGATTGAGGTGAAGGTCTCCTTACGAGAATACCAACGCTACGAGTTCAACAGTGGCCTCAGATTTCAATTCTGAGCACCGGTTCAAATGTTAGAGAAACTCGCTCGCACATTTACTCAATGTACATGAAAAAGAATGTTCAGAAATTATTTTTAGGAAACTCGATCCTCAGAATCAGGCGCTGTCATGTTTTGTGGAATGTCACAATTCCCATTTAATTAAATAAATTTACATGGAAATTCTGAGTCTTTACATTCACCCCACCTCAGGGATTTACGTCCCCATAAGCCACAACTCAAAACCAGGAAGACAAGTGGGGGTAATGAGCATGCATCTGATCCTCCCGCTCCCATGTTCTCTCCAAGTGGTTCCATTGATTCTAGTGAACGCGCACCAGAGGTATCGATTGTTCACGAAGAACATGATCCTGTCGATCCTCAATCTCAACTAGAACCTCTGGAAAATTCACCCCATCGTCGATGTCCTGCTCACCATGGTCGATGATTTGAGAAGGGTCATGCACGTATCTTCTCTACTGGGATATGTGGAAGAGGTCACTCAAACGGTGCAACTGAGGTGGGAAATCTAAGTGGTAAGACACCTCGCTAACTCTGCTGAGGACCTGGAAATATTCGATGAACCTTGGAGATAACTTTTCGCCTCAACCAAATCTCCACAAACCTCATCGAGGGGAGACCCGTCGAAATACGTGGTCATCATCCTCAAACTCTATAGGTCTCCGTATCCTATAAAAGTATGAATTCTTCTTTCTCTATGCATTCTTCATCTTCTCCTGGATGACCTGCAGTTTCTATGTGGTATCCCATACCATCTCAGGTCCCACGAGTGATGACTCCCCTTGTTAGTCCAGCACAAAGCTGATCTGACAGGTCGCACGTACAACGCTTCGAAAGGTCCCATCCCAATGGTGGAGTGATAGATGTTGCTGTATGAATAATCCATAAAAGGAAAGTGATCCTCTCAGTAGTGACCAATGTCGAGGACACAAGCACACAACTTATCCACTAGGGTCTGAATGCTCCGCTCAGTCTGGCCATACGTCTGATGATGGAAGGAAGTGCTCAAATGAAGTTGCATCCCGAAAGCCTCCTGCAACCCCTTCCATAACTAGGAAGTAAAATGTCAATCATGATCTGAGACAATCGTCGCAGGTACTCCATGTACCCACACAATATTCTGCACATAGAGGCGTGCCATGCTCTCTACTGAACCCTGCTATCTAATCGGTAGGAAGTGTGCCAACTTGGTGAGTCGATCTATGATCACCCAAATTGATTCATGTACCCTAGATGTACGTGGAAGTCATATCACAAAGTCCTTGGATATCCCATCCCACGTCCACTCTGGACCTATAAAAGCTGAACCAAGCCTGTTGGTACTTGATGCTCTGCCTTCACTTGCTGACAAGTGAGGCACCGAGAGACAAACTGTGTAATAGATTTCTTCATTCCCTACCACCAGTGATGTCGTCAGAGATCCTGGTACATATTCGCCACTCCAGGATGTACCTTTAGATGGGATGTGTGGAACTCCATCATCACTTACTTATAATGTGATACGGGTACGATGGTACGTCCTCTGTAGTGGATGATGTGATCCCCACCTTCAGAAAATCCATCAGGTGCATGCCCTGTGGATATCTGATCACGTTGAGTCTTACAGTCAGCGTCCCCACACTGAGTCTCTCTGAATCACTGAATAAGTGGGGGAGTGACTGTAAGAGATTAAAGAAAAACTTCTCCATCTGGATCCACAAAGGATATCTATAAAGAATCCAGTTGCTCCATCGCCTCACCTAGAATCTGTACACCATATCTTTTACTGAGTGCATCTACTACAACGTTCCCCTTCCCAGGAGTATAGAATATCTCTAAGTCATAGTCCTAGAGTAACTCAAGCCAACATCGTTGTCTCAGGATCAGGTTCTTCTGAGATAAGATATACTTGAGACTCTTGTGATCAGATTACAATGTAAAATGGTCGCCCATCAAGTAATGTCGCCACATCATCAAGGCGAAGACCACTGCTGCTAACTCCAGGTCATGGGTAGCATAGTTCTAATCATTCTGTCTCAACTGAAACCAACCATAGGCGATCACTGCTCACTCCTGAATCAGGACACATCCGAGTCTGGTCCCTTATGTGTCACAGTAAACTATGTACCCTACGCCCTCCTCTGGTTGCCTCAAGATGGGGCAGTAGTCCGCCTCTACCTTAGCTCCTGAAAACTCCACTGGCATCTCTCCATACACTAGACGGGTTTCCCCTTCTCCCTCAATAGGGATAGTGGTGCTGCAACTTTGGATAAATCTGGTAAAAATCTCTGGTAGTATCAAGCCAAAAATAGAAAAATCCGTACCTCTGTCACACTCCTGGATGAATCCCATGCAAGTACCACATCAATCTACGCTGGATCCACTGCAACACCAGCCTCTGATATGACATTTCCTAGAAAGTGAACCTCTCGGATCCAGAATTGGCACTTTGAGAGCCTACCATATAGCTAGTTCTCTCAGAGTGTGTCCAGAACTACCCAAAAATGGTTGGAATGCTCCTCCTCAGTAGTCGATTAGATCAGAATTTCATCAATGATGACTACAACTGAGCAATCAAGGTATGGATGAAAGATCATATTCATGAGTCCCAAGAACACTAATGGAGAAATGTTTACGCTGAATGGCATAACCAAAAACTGTTAGTGGTTGTACCGACATCTGAAAGACATCTTCGGCACATCCTCATATCGTACTCTGAGCTGGTGATAGCATAATATGAGGTCTATCTTTGAAAACCAACGTGTTCCCCTCAACTGATCAAAGAGGTCGTCAATCCCCGGGAGTGGGTACATGTTCTTCACAGTCACCTAGTTCAAGCACCTATAGTCAACACAATGCCTCAACCTCCCATCCGCCTTCTTGGAGAATAAAATCAGGGCTGCCCAAGGTGAAACACTAGGCTAAATGAATCCCTTCCCCTGTAAGTCCTCTAGTTGTCCCCGCTACTCACGAAGCTCTGCAGGAGCCATCTGATATGCTTATGTAGATATCAGTGTTGTCCTGGGGTACAAGTCAATATAAAATTCCACCTATCTGTGAGGAGGTTAACCCGAAACATCATCAGGGAAGACATCCACATATTGTTCCACCACTATAGGGTAACTCGGACTCCCCACGTCAACCACTCTTAGGGTAAGGCTGGACAACTAATGAGTGATCAGCTACACCCTCCTCTGGGTATGTTCATCCAGTTCTTTAAAGGCTCCCTTCTCACCGGTGAAGGTAAACTTGGTCCCATCCATGTGGAAACACCACACTTTGAAGCTAATATAGTTAATCTGAGCATGGATTGTAGATAAACAGTCCATACCCCAGATGATGTTGTAAATACTCAATGCTACTACTAGGATATCCCAGCTGAAGCTATCGCCTCATAGAGTAAGCTCACACTACCAGAACTAGTGCGTAATCATCGAATCCTCTCCTGTAAGATTCTCTAGCTATAAGTATCGAGCCAATGGCACCGTCGGAATCTCCATGATTCAAATGATAGTAGTTGAAATAATAGAATGACTGGAACCTGTGTCTATAATTACTACTGCTAAGGTAGAGTAGACACAGATCGTACCTCGTATCATCTCTGGAGCACCGTGATTGTTGTCCTCAGTTTCCTAGAGACGAGATTTCCCCTTTCCAGCTACTCCATTTGGTTGGGGTGGAACTACTGGTGGTGGTGCCAGTACCATATCTAATCATCGCCCACCGCCAGCTGCACGACCAACTCCTCTACCACATTCTCCTGCCCCTTGCCGACCTCCTCGATTCAACCTCTGCCTCTAACTTGTTTTTCCTTCGACCGTCTACTGATCATCTGTATGATAGGTTGGATAGTCACGAGCCATATGACCATACACTCTGCATGTGTAACACTTCCCACTCCTAGTATGACTAGCTTTGACTCGGGTGCCACGCACAACAAATCCTGAGTCATGCGGTCGTCCACCAGTACGTCTGGTCCTCTTGGACCATTGCAAAATCTATCTACTTCCTACTGCATAATAATATTCTACGTGATGTTCGGTGGTGGGTCTCTCTGCTGGTGATTTCTTAGAAAGGATACTCTCCACTAAGAGAGCTCTCTCTAACATCCCCACCTGCGTCGGAATGCTGAATGAGATAATCAATGCCCTGATCTACTGCCTGAGTCACAGATCGAAGGTTTGGGCCCTGAGGAATGGGTCCCAAACCATATCTGTGGAGTAGCATGAGAGGTTAGTGATCCTCACTGAGTACTAATACAGTCATGTTGCCTTACTACAGATGAAGAAGCACCTCTTTGTGCACTGCATGAAGAGTTGCTGGGAAAAACTCTACCTGAAACAGGCTCTCGAAGTCTGCCCAGAGAAATTTCACCTCATTGTGAACTTGGAGCATCAAGCTCCTCCATCTGCCTACTACTTCCTGTTGACGGCTGGCAGAAAGGATCACCATGAGATCAGCTGGTGTCCCTACCAGTTGGAAGACACTCACTACAGCCTCCAACCAATCCTCAGCTGCTTGTGGGTCCATCTCTCCCATGAACCTAGGTGGCCTCTAGCGCTGGAACTCATGCAACATGCTAAAGTGGCATGCACTGTTTTCTGCTGGGGCTGGTGGCATCTGTGTACCAACGGGTAATGGCACTGCTGGTGCCTCCGCTGGTGCCTCTTCTGGAAAAAGGACATGCATTGAGGTCTCGTCCCTCGATGGGATGCTAGTGCATACTACTCTCATAACCCTAGATGACTATCTTCATGGAGGAATCCTGAAAATAAATAAGTGTGCCACAGTCAATAAGTTATTCTTGGTGAGATGACTGAATAGATCACAACCAATACTCTTGGAAACACACAGAATTAGTGTTTTCATGCATTGAGTCAAAAATCAGATGTCAAGGTCCTAGTGTATGGATATGTTGGCCGCCACACCAACACTGGCTTCCCAAAACAGTAACCACACTCACTACACTTAACTATATTGTCATTAAAATAATGATCAGAGTCATATGTTCTGTGTTAGAACCGAGTCCTCTAATACCAATTTTTTGCGACCTATCCCCTGGGGCGCATTCCGTGACTACCCCATGCCCGCCTTCAATAGGCCAGGGGCTGGTAACTTGCACCGAAAGGACTAATCCGTAAAACTGGGAAGGCATTACCTTTATAAACTGTACGCTCAAGAATTGAAGCACATAGTATGATTCAAACTAATGTAAACTGATTAGTAAACATAGTTAGTACAATAAGTAAAAGGGGCCAGAATATAATCCCAAATGGAAAGTACAAGAAACTGAAATTATAAGTAAACCAGAGCAAAAAAAGAAATAAAGCTGTTGGATCATCCTCCGAGGTTCCTAACTAATGTGTAGATATAGATCAACTTCTCATAACTCCACGTCCTTCTTTATCCTCCGAGTATCGACTCCTCCTATGGTCCACCTCTGGGCACCGTCCAGTCCTGGTACCCTTAGTCCCGATCAATGTTGTCCATCGTCTGCACCAAACACAACAAGGTGTAGGCATAGCTCGTGCATGGGTGAGTATAACAATACTCAATAGGGACCTCGAGACCCTCAGGGTCTCACAAAATCCACAAAGGATAAACCTCAAATCATGAAGTGAATTTTCAACACTACATAGGTATATGTTCATAGATATACCAAAGTTATCATGTATACCAATTTTAATCATGAGGAATCATAGGGTCCAACCCAAAATACCAAAGCTTAACTATTCCACAAAGCAAGGAAAACCACAAAGGCAAGTACCACATAGGTATTTCACACAGAAGAATAAAACCAAGGTATTACCATGATGAAAAATACCACACAGGTACAAACTCAACTCACACCAGGTATAACATAGGTACGGTAGTATAGATGATTAGTTATATCCACTAAATAATCTTACTCAATTAATAAGATCTACTGTTGACCTACATAAAATCTCTAGGAGCTAACCCACACAGGATCGCTAGGAGCTAACCCACATAGGATCGCTAGGAGCCGACCCACACATGATCCCCAGGAGCTGACCCACAGAGGATCACATAGAGATGACCCACAATGGATCGCTATGAGTTTACCCATACAAGATCACTTTGAGATGACCCACACAAGATCGCTAGGGGCTGACCCACACTGGATCGCTACGAGCTGACCCTCATTGGATCGCTAGGAGCGGACCCATAGAGGATCGATAGTTGATGACCCACACCAGATCGCAAGGTGATGACCCACATAGGATATCTAAGTGATGACCCACACAGGATGGCATGGTGTTGACCCACACAACATTTCAAGGTGCTGACCCACATAGGATCAATATTCATTCTTCACGTCACAACCAGATACTGGGTTCCCACACTATTCTCACTCGTCTCTAGGAGGATCCGCTTAATAAGCTAATAGTCGATGCTCCAACTTCCACGAAGTCCTAGGAAAAAGTATCTCAAAGGACCTCCACATCATAGGTGTCTCAACACAATAGACGACACATCATTCAGATGCCTAGTCTGTGAGTTATTAATCTTTTTGTCCCGAAGGCCCGATTAGATTCGTGCTCGATCAAACTCAACCATTCCTAACCTCTATAAAAAACTCTAGTGGAGTATACCTATGTGACTGTGTTGCTCCAAGGTTTCTGGAACCACTGAAGGTTTGTCATATGGACGTCCGGTGCAAAAGTTATGGCCCAAGCAAAGTACAGAGTCATATCTAGTTCGGGTGCGGTCCGACTTGGTCAGGCTGAACTGAACCGACCCGTTGGGTCCGGCTCGGCCTTCTCTTCAGCCTGGCCTACTGGGCCTAGCTTGATAGGGCATGAGGTCCACGAGGCCATAGGGGTGTCGTGGGGGCGCTGGGCTGCTCGGCCCCGGGGGTTCCACGGTAGTGCGGGGCGGCTCAGTTGTGGGGTGTCGGGTGAGCCCGGAGCAGTCGGAATGCGAGGGGTGCCAGGAGGGCGTGAGGCTACTCATCCATGGAGGGTGTCATGCGGCTGTGAGGTGTCTTGGCCACGGGGTATGCCATGAGTGAGCGAGTGCGTTGGGCAGCTTGGCCGGAGCAGCACGGTCTGGATGACGGAGGCCGCGGGTGTCGTGGGGCGGCTCGGCAGGGGTGGCACGGTGAGACCATGGGGCTACGCGGCGGGGGCACAGGGCTGCGCGACGAGGCTGGGGTCGGCGATGGCCACAGACTGCGGAGCACTGCGGGGTGCGGAGGCCGCGGGGTGGCGTGGTGAGGCCGCTGGGTGGCGATGGCCGCGGACGGAAAAGTGCCGCAGGGTGTTGTGCCTTCATCGGCAGTTCTCGAGATCCCCCTGTGCCAACCACCGACACCAGTCACCATCACCAAAGTCACATTCTTTCATCACGAAGGACAGAATAATTATCCCAAGAAATTTGGAGAGAACGATCCATGTTTTTTTTGGACCACACTCTCTACATTAGAGTGGTAGCAAGAGACTATAATACTTGAATCACAAGAAAATCAAGAACGGGTAAGGGAGACAAATTCAAACACCCTTCCTACAACCTTCCGCAATAATTATTCCCAACTCAAAAAAGAAAACATCTGCGGATCAACTTGATAGTGAGTTGATTTCCATTCTTTGTTTTAGAAGGGAAGAACATGGTAAAATTAATAATACCCAATTTAAACACCTACCTTGTACATTTTTTGTTGTCGACGAGTTGGAATGAATGGTTGTCAATTGAAGACGTCCCAAGTTGGAGGATTTCCCAAGGAAGTAGCTGAAGTCAGCATTTTTAATTGGAGAGCTTTCTCCTAATTCTCCATGTTTCTCTCTTTTCCCAAGAGTTTCCCCCAATTACACCAAAATGAGGAATATCTAACTTAATAGATTATGATGGAATAATTTCAAAATGGTTTAATTAATTAATTGATGGGATGGCTTAAATAATTAAAGGGGGAGAGTTGTCATATTAAGTGGGGGAGCTCAAGAGGGTTCTCCCCACTTAATAGGGAGTTATAGAGGTTTCAAGCCTTGGGTGGTCCTCACCACCATAACCTCTCATGGTAGGTTTAGGCTCGGTGGTCCCCACCACCATAACCTCTCATGATTGGTTTTAGTTAAGTGGTCGCCACTTGTAAAACATCTACATGGGAGTTTCAAAAGAAAATATAAATAAAATGTTACACCATTTTATTTTATTTTATTATATCACAAATAAGTGAAAAACTAATTTCCACCCTCGACCTACAACGGTCGAGTTGAAGGTCTCTTCAATAGAATATAGGTGTTTCATGTTCAAAGGTGACCTCAGATCTAAATTATGAGAACTGTTCCAAAAGGTAGAAAAAAACACTCACACGTTTACTAAACATACCCAAAAAAAATTTTAAAAATTAATTCCGGGCACACTGGTCCTTAGAATCTTGCACCGTCAATTTTCATTGACTCCCCAAATACCAATTTAATTTAAAAACAGTAATGGAAATTATGGGTCTTTACATGGACACTTTTCATAGGATAGGAATATATGTCTTAGGTATGGTTGTCTAAGAAGGGTTCTATTTATAAATAACATTGTGGGAGAGAACATAGATCCCTTATTTTTCAATTTTTATGTTGCTATATTTCCAAAGGAACTAAAATAATAGAGTATTTGAGAATTCAATTGTGTAATGTTTTATGTATTCCTAAAAAATGATTTCTTTTTAATGTATGAAAAGAGAGGGTTGGTATAGTTAGTATCAGAGAGATGTTTTAGTCAATCATTATAAACTTTTATATTAAAAGTTTATTGAGTCCAATAGGAATATTTTTATATATATGTCTAAGGATATCTCTAAGGATAATTTTTAGGATTATGAAAAGTATATGAAAATTTCATGGAATTTAAGACAAGGATAGAGTGAGTCATTTCCAATAATTAAATCGTTGTCTAGATACTAAAATTGGATGAGGCCTTAGAACATATTTACATAGGGGTAACAACTCAAAGAAGGTGCATTTTCCTGACACGATCATAACCTGGTACACAAAAATGAGTCTTACTACAAACCTAGTTTAACACTCCTAGGGGATATACTTTTTCAATTTAAAAACTTTTTACGAACTATCATGAAGCATTTATGTAGAAGTGGACTACGAATAATGTAGTATAAACCATTGTTTTCTTTGATTTTTATGTAGGATTCAAGATTTAGACATTCTATAAGTGATTTTTTTTCATGATTATATGGTTTCCTATTATGATAAATGACTCTCACATTATGATTTCTAGTTTTAGTCAATTGCTGATACTAGAAATAACTGGGTTAAATTTTAAATTTTTCAGTTGTGGAATGTATGGGAATTATAAAAATCTATGTCCTAATATCCCATATAGGGACTTAGGAAGGTGGTAAAGGTATTGCTTATACATATTATGATAATGATACCACAAAAAACATGTGAATGTTATGTGATGTTCTAATGATATTCATTACATTATATGAACGATTCATGAATATATTATGGTTGAGGAAAACTAATACATTATTCATATTTCATATTCTATGAAAATGGTTATTAAGGAATAATACATTGAAGAGTTAGTAATGGTTTAATAATAATGTTGGATGATTGAAGTGTATATGTATTGGAATTAAATTATTTTTTAAATGAATCATGAAATATATAATTATTTTATGTATAAGTTTTTCATTAAGGATTGAAAAAGATATTTTTAATGGTGATTAAGTCATAGAAAAGTTATTTAATGGAAAGGTGATATTTTGAAATAAGGCAAGATAACCCTTAACGTGTTAAAGTTAATGAGACAATTTTGTTTAGATTGGATAAAGAGATAATTTATCTGGATAAAGATAATTGGATAGTATTTATTACCTAAAAATGGTAATGGAATGTTTGCAATATATGTATATGTCATAATGGATGAGGTTTTCAACTTCTTGAATTTAAAAAATATATCTAGTAATATTTGGAAAAAAGAATCATTAATGTTTCCCAGAAAGGATTTATGGTAACACATGTTATTACCATGTATCAAGAGAATATAAGGTGAGGGTATTCAATTGTCTGGAATGTGACAAAAAATAAATACATTCTGACATGGGGTATCAATTTTAAGCAGAATTCCTGACCATCATTCTAATTTTTTTTATTTTCGTCATTCAAAAGGATTATATGGTTAAATATTAATGGAATTCATAAGTTAAACTAAAATTAAGTTTATGATATTAAATTATTATCTCACCACATGAGGATTTATGAATATGGGATAACCAATTCTAATATAATTGTGTTGATGGTAACTGATGACATCTGGGTATAATTATTAAAACACCCCAAGATTTTGTGAATTATTTTTGTTTCTAAAATAATTTAATATTTTGATATTTTAACTTCAAACAACACATTATATACATTAGTTATTATATAAAATCACTATTTTTTTATTATATTATATGAAAAACCAAGTTATTCATGCACTACACTGAATACTAACTTGGATTGCGTTACACACAATACAATATTAATGCAGAAAACACTATGATAATATAATTATTTAATTCAAATAGTTATAAAATGTTCATTAAAACTTTTTTATTTATATTAATAAATAATTTTTAAATGATTTAACAAAAATAAAACATATTTATAATGAAATGTATAATTTTTGGTGAAGTCTGTATATACTTATAAATACTAACTTCTTAATGTAAATTATTTTTATGTCCTTATATGAACAATAATATTTTTTTTAAAACTCTAAGAAATTTAATTGGATAAAAAAAACAACCTGTTTGAATTTGAATTTTCAGAATTAACATATGGTGAATTTTAAGAATTTTTTGGGAAATTTTAAATTTTTTATGAATAATGAAAAATACTACATTAGATTTAAAAAATCATTTTGATTTAAATTAATATAATATTTTAAATTTATTTTTAAAGTAAAAATAGATAAATTATAAATAAATTAATCCAATGAAGTTAATTGGAAAAAGATTTATATTGAAATTATATTTTAAAAAATACTGAACTATTAAACATTCTTTTTACCCTCCTTTTCACCACGCTTGTGGGATTAGCATTAAACCTCGTTTTACCATTTCTTGGATTTGAATTTAAAAAAATTGAAATTCATGGTTCTAATAATTATTATATTTAGTGTCTAATAGGGCCAAATTAATATTTTGGATCTTATGAATAGTAACTGTAGTAAATATTAATTCGCAATGGTTATGGGTAATTTGGAAAATTAAAGTTAAAAATAATATTATATTATTATAAAATTTCCATAAAAGTTGTCCTAATTATATGCTATGTGTTTATATAGGCCAATATAAACCTTTGGCCTAAATTATAACCTTTTTAATTAACTTGGTTATGAATATCGAATTTATTATATTTTATTTAATGATAAGATAAAAATGTGACACTCATAATTTTAATAAGTAATTAATTTCTAATATAGGATTATTCAAAGTTTAAATTATAATATAAATAATAATTTTAAACATAATAAATTTATATTCATCATGATAATTTATTTTTGATTTTTATGGATGATATAATTTAATTAATGGATTTCATAATGTTGATGTAATACTTGTTTAAATAATCAAAATATCTAATAAATGACACAAAGAATATTAAAATAAATATAATTAAACATAATTAATGACATCAACGAATTTTATAGTTTCATTTGAAATATTATTTTGATATTCGAAGTGTTTTTTCTAAATTATCATGTTGATATGATGTTTTTTGGAGGCAAATAATGAATTGTATCAAAATTGAAATTAATGATTTTTAGAAATAAATAATATTTTAATAAATTATATAAAATAAAAAAATACAGAATTCAGAAAAATAAATATAATATGGTTATAAATTACATTAATTATCCACATGGTATTAGTTTTTTTTAAAGTAACTATATTAACCCAAATGATTAACAATTCAAGTTGTCATGGTAAAATTTAAAACGTTAAACTAAGGCTTAATGGAAAAAGATAAGGTTAATATTGTGACTTATATATTTGTAAAAATAATTTTTTGATAGGATTATAACCATATTAATATTATAATATAAATAAATAACTTTTATTATATTTTAAATCAAAAATTCAATTTATATTAATTTAATATTTTAAGAGTTTCTTAAAGAGCCCCTCACAACAATTATAAAAGGGAACCTCCTCCTCACTTATTCACATCACATTGAGCATTAAATTTCAACCATATACTATCAATTTCCCTTCTAAACATCCTTAGTAAAAATATATAATTGTAGGTAATCTAAAAACACAAACTCTAGTCTCCCTAAGTGAAGATCTATTGGGAGATCCTCGAACAAGAGATAATATCCTTACCGACTGTTTCAAAATTGATTCTATGTATACTTCGTCTTTATATGTTGATTACATTATAAAGTAATAAATCCAGTATAAAATATATTATTATATATTATTATCACTATGGAACAACCATATTAATATATTTATCAATCCCACAAAAAAAGTATCATATGTGCGTATGCACGACTTACTGTCTCCACATCGTGGTGTAATATGTTATTCAACAATATGTTATTCGAATGGGTATAATGAAGGATAAAATTGATATAAATAATAAATATTAAATTATGTTGACTATTATTATATGATATACCATTTTATTAAACACATTTTTACCATTAATATAATGATATTGTTGGTCATGCATTCACAAAACCAACCTCTCCATGATGAGACAATATCAATCATCCATGAAAACCATTTCAATATTGTTTATATATATAAGGAATAAAAATGAAATATATATAAAAATAATGATAAATAAATAATATATATATATGTCATTTAATTTTTCCATTTAGTACAATATGAAAATAGAAACAACATTTATGCCTATAAATGACTTACCGTCTACATTAACAGTGTATTCCACTTCATATATCAATATATATATATATAATAGATTTTTTGGATAAATAAATAATGTTTTATATTCTTTAATTTTTTTAATTATGATCTATGTAATTGTATCATGAATAAAAAGTCAAAACACATATGATAAACAAAGAACTTATTATCTAAAACATTGATTTAACTTGGAATTGTTAAAAATAGGTAATATAAAGTCATGAATGAATCATGTATTATATCATATATATTATTATAATTAACTTATAGTTTTATAATATTTTCAAAACCACTAAATAAGAGTTTCATATACATGTAGAGGGAATCTGTCTTAAGATAAGGGATTTTTTTCTCACCTTTACTTCCATGAGACACATGCCTCAAACACTACATGTTTGTCCTACATTGTGTATATACATCCGATGAATGAATTTTATGATGTATAACCATTATGTTATGGTATGATAATATCCATATAATTTCCTCTATTTCATGGGGCATATGATTATACTCATTAAAATTTTTAATGGTTAATTCCTCAATCTCATTATTATCTGGATTGTTATACGTAAATATCTCATGGGAAATATTTATCTTCCATGTCGATTTTTCATAAAAACGAATACCAATATATTTTTAATATCATTTTATAATTATTTAATATCATTTTTACCCATATATGAATTTTTATTAAATGGTTTTAAGGTTATATTTTTTTCATTTTCTTAACGAGGTAGTTTTTGACATCTCTGACAAAAGTAAGAGAATTGTTTTTAACTTCTATGACATGAAATAATTTTTAGGATTTTATAAAGAATTATTTCTATGAAACTAACTTAAAATATTAAAATTATATTTTTCGTGAAAATTTTTCTTTTAAAATTGTGCGGAATTTCATGTAAAGAATTTTTTTTCAATAATGGAAGCCTATTTTCTTAATGAATTGTTTTTAAGAGTTACATAAAAATAATTTAACATATAAGATAACATTTCTTGATATTACATATGTTTTACTTGGGATAGGATTCAATGATTCCATTCTTACTCATTATATGAATGGGTTATGTTTATGATGGATTGATATTTTTGAATCCCATTTCTTTTCCATGGGTTATTTTATGATAAAATAAGGTTTATGAAACCCATTTCATTCATGTGTTATGATATGATAATATATTAATGTTCTTATATAACACACATTAATGATTTAATTTTGATTTTGGTGGGACTTATATCTCTATATAATTCATTGGGTAAACATTTATATCTTGTGGGATATACATAAAAAACCGTGTCTAATACAATAGTTATGGGAGTGAACCATGCCCCACCGTTGGTTGTGGGGTTGTAAGGGTTTGGGGGGTAAGGGGCCAGTTAAAGCGTCAAGTAACCAGGCATCCAATTTAATGTAATTTTTTTCCTTGCGTCATGTTCCTCTTTCACTATTGTACCCAAATTTTATGGGAGTGAACCATGAATACCAAGATAGTGATGGGAGTGAACAATGACTACCATGATGGTATTGGTAGTGAACCCAAACAACTAAGATGGTCTTGGAAGTGATGTCTTGCCTACTATAGAAATAATCATTCATGATTATGTGTATTCCAAAATTACATGTAATATTACAATGGTATTCATTCATATATTAAGTTCTTTATTTAATTATGTTTCATTTATTATGAACTACTAATATTTATTCCCTTATTCATGTTTATGATCTTTGATATGCATGGTGTGATATTTTTTTCAGGATCATATTGATATACACTTATACTCAATAATATTATTACATATCTCCCTTGTTTACCCCAACTGAGCATATGAGTAACCCCTTTTTAGGTTTCCATTCCCCTAGGTTATGAAGATATGTATTATGTGGGAAGTGTGTATGAAGTGTTCCAGTCGAGAAGAACACATCGACAGATAATAAAGATCACTAATGTACCAATATTTATATTTCCATGTTTCCAATGGAAGTAGATTAAAATAGTATTTAGGGGTTTGTTTTTGTAATGTAATAGCTATTCCTAAAAAGAAATGAAATTTCCATATATGAAAATTTATGGTCACCATACTTATCATGGATCTCAAGATCATTTAGTTCTTAGGGAATGAAAAACTCCAACATTTTTTAGAGAAAGAAGTGAAGTGAAAATTGTTCAAGGAAAAACAAAGGGAGAGATTGAACTGAAATAATTATGCATATACTGTAATGAAAATTCAACATGTATAGGGAAATGATCATGAAAACTAATAGTTTATCCTAGTACCTTGTTTTCCAATGAAACAAACTACCCATTAGATCATCACATTTTTATAGATTTGTGAATGTTAACGTTATCCTAATCATATTCATTATCACTCTCAATAAAAACATGATATAAATATTTCTCTTAAATGTCCATGTTTTCACATCCCACCTATTTCTTTATTTTTGTAAATACAGTTAGGTGTTACTTTGGGAAACTATTATGTTTCCATCTTTCCCATTTTAGTGAATTTTTTAGTATTTATTGTTATAATGTGCGTTTCTATGAAAAGAACACTAAAGTATAAAATTTTTAATTATATAGATTAATTTATAAGGATAAATTCATATTAATGGGGTAGAATGTAATACACCAAGATTTTTTCACATATATTTTTTAGTTAAATTATCCTTTTTGATATTTTTTTATTTCACACAGCACTGAATGTAGTTTATTAAATTAATTCACTATGTTTGGATTATTTTATATACAAAAAAATGTTAATAATTCAAAATATGAATCAGTTATATTATATTGTGGTCAACAAAAAGCTATGTTGGTCTTGTATTATACCCAAAATTGAGTCTCTTCGATAGCCTGTGTTGCATGCAAGGTTGAGTTTTTAGCGAACTAAAATATACTATTAATATTATTATTAATATATTATTATAGATACTTCCTAGTCATTAGAATGGAAGTTTAAAATAAGATTGAATAAATTGTGAATGTATTATTTAAACATGTAACGAAAATAAATCGTCTGGTTATCAATTACTAACTGTGAATGTATGAACTATTTGAAAATAATGAGATTACGTTTCTATGAAAATAATTTTTCTATGTACAAAAACAATTTTATATCAATAAATTAAACAATATGATTTTGATTAATGTTTTTAAATATATATATATATATATTATATTCAAATAAATATTTTTGATAATAATCCAATATATGTTATAGTCATAATGATAAAAATAAATAAAATTTTCTGAATAAGAAGATATATTTTGATAAAATGTAATATCACAACCTTTTAATGGTTAACCCATTTAAAATACTATTATTGAAAATTTTATAAATTTATTTTTAAAATAAACCTCATATTCAAATGGGGAATATAAAAAAATAAAATAGGTTATGTTTTTTGTGTTTTTTAGTGATGTTTTATTTTTTCATGAATAATGAATAATACAAAATTTTAATTGAAAACTTAATTTTTATAAGATTTATTTATAAGGTTATATTATATATTATATTGGGTTAAAAGTTAAATTACATCAATTATAAATCAGATAATTCAATTCATATAAATGTATTCAACTTCACTTTAAAATTTCATATTAAAACATAGAAAACATTTTAAAATTTTTACATTAGAAACCCAATGTGTTGTCCAATCTGTAGAATCAAATTTTAATTAATTTGTGCCACGTAAATGTATGAAATTTTTAAAAATGTATTCCATATTTGGAATCATAATAAAATATACATTAAAATAATTTATATTTATTTTTTGAATAAAAAATATAAGTTAGAGTCAACAAAATTAATTAAAATGATTAAAAGGAATATTAGTGTAATATGAGACTAAACCATACACTTATGGGCCAAAATGACATATAACGTTTTATAAAATATATTTTATAGAAATATTTAGACCCTATACACCCTTTTATCAAATTGTGTTCATTATTGGATCAACATGTCATAGTAAAAACATTGGTGGAATTCATTTATCATAAATTTACAAGAATGCCACGCCTCCTCCACTATAAAAAGGCACTCACCCTTCTCAACTATTCACACACATAAAGCCCATGGGCTCAAAACACTATTTTCAATTCTCCTCTAAGTATCCCTATTTTAATCATAAAATCCTACCTTTGGTCTGAAATCCATCCAATGAAGTCCTTTGGGGAAAACCAATAGTAGTTACCCAAAGAAGAGGTAACATCCTCCCCCAAGTTCCCTTATTTTAATTTCTCTATATATAACATAACACATTGTTATTGTATAAAAATATAATAAAATTAGTATTAAAAATAAAAAAGGTTGTTTTTAGTATTATGGTTTAACCCAAACCTAAATAGACTTTCATCTAATGTGTAACAAACTTACATTTTTTTGTGTACGACAAACTACCGCCTAAAAAATGATGTTCATATTTTCCTTTACCTCTCATGATTTCTAATTATAATGGAAAATATTTCTTAAATGTTATAAATTATATTTTAGATTTATTTACACTTATATAATTATTATATAAAATATAACTGCATGGTTTCCATTTTTTTGTAAATACAATAACTTTGTTTGTGGATGTTTGGACTACCGCCTCCTCAAAGAGATGTGATCCATTCACACATTATATAGAATGTATTAAGAATGATTCTAGAGAAATAATATTATATATATGAAATTATAATTATAAATTAATGATATAATAAATATATATATAAATATATTTCATTTACTTACTTTCTTTCAATATCGAAATATGATGAAAATAACGTTCATTCGTACGTACATCATACCATCTCCTAGAATGGTGTATTAAATTTCATCTCTATATAATTTTATAGATTATTATAAATATATATAATGAAAATTTATAATATTTATATCTTTTTTAAATATTTTAAATAATTAATTCATGATCTTGGAAGAAGATCAAGAATAACAAGTCAAAACATGTATGAGAAACAACACAGATATTACCCAAAACATAACATTAACTTGGAGTTGTTATAAAATAGGTTATGAAATTACATAAAAAATTATGTATTGTATTAGATATAAGAATATTGTTATATATTATATTTATAATAAAATTATAATTATTTAATATGTTTGTATGAGTACAAATAGAGTCAAGATATAAGGTAAGAGTATTCTTATCACATTATTATTTTCCACAACACACGGGCCCAGTTCACCTAATATTTATTATATATGGTGTTTATAATTACTATATATGTATTATATAATAATTATAATTAAATTTAATGGTATTTAAAAATCCATTTTATGATATTTATTTAATTTAGTTTATGTTCCAAAAGTTAGCAAATTGGTAAAGTCAATTTTCCCAAATTTTGATTCGTTGAGACACATGTTATATTATTCACGAATAGTCTGATTTTAGTTGTATATAATACATATTAAATGTTATATCATGAATATAATTGTTTTAAATTTATTTTAATCATTATTTAATTTTATTCTTTTAATTTTATATTTTTTCAAATTTATCAAGGTGGTAACAGTTTATTGCTACAATTTCATTATTTATTGAGATTAGTTAAGTTATGCTTCCATTAATGAAATATTACCATCCAAATATTATGAACCCTTAGGAATTTTACTAACCTATATTTATTATTTTCATATATAATTAAATATAAATTTTTTTATCTCTTTTCTACATAGTATAATTAATAATGTATTTTTTAAAAAAATTACTTTATCTCTCTCTCTCTCTCTCTATTCAGTCCGAAATATGTGTTCTTTCAAAACAAATTTTTTTAAAAATTCATTAAAAAATGTATTATATATATTTTTTAAAAACAATTTCAATATTATTTTATTATTTTTCATGGAAAATGGTTGTTAAAATGTTTTCAACATGCTTTTATATATTTTTATAGAAAATAGTTTTTAAAATGTTTTCAAGAATATTTTATATGTTCTCAAGGAAAATGGGTTTTAAAATGTTATCAATATTATTTTAGAAGTTAGAAAGGAATTGGTTTTATAGTATTTTCACTCTTATTTTACAGGTTTTGAAGGAAATTTTTTAAAAAATATTTTTAATCTCCATTTAAATTTTTTCATGTGTAATTTTAATGTAATGTTTCTCAACAGGATTAATGTTTGAAAAATAATTTTTAAAATATAAAAACATATTTTACAAAATAAATAATTTATAGGTTTTTATAATCTGTAATTATATGTTATTAAATTTCATTTTAAAGGAAATAGATTTTTGAAATGTTATATTGATTGAGAAGTGATTTTCAATGAAAATTTATGTTCCAAGTGATCTTTCAAAATTCTTCTACATATAATATGAAATCCGTGGTTATATTTTTTGATTTACTGGGGATATTATCCTAGGATATGATTCATATTATTTCTCTTAATGGTCGTTATTTTTATGGATTGATGTTTATGAATCTTATTTCTATTCAATGTGTTAAACAATGATAAATGATTATGAAACCCGCTTTCTTTCCTGGGATATTCTAGGATGAAATGATTATGAGACCTATATATTTTCCATATGTTATGATAATAATAATTTATTCTGATTCACATTTCATTTAATGGTTTATGCTATGATTATAAAAACCATCTCTTTTTATGGTTCATAATATGATTCATGTTTTATTATCTTATGAGAAATGTATGTATGAATTTATTATGTGATGGGTGGAACCTATATCTCCATCCAATGATTTGGGTAAATAACTATATATCATGAGACAATTATAAGATTCATATCGATGGGCTTGATCCACTATCGGAATATGGGGAAACCCAATCAACTATGGGAAGATGGGGAAACCCAATAACCTATGGAAAGATGGGGAAACCCTATCCCTTAAAAGGAAATCACTACAATTGGGGATGTCTGTGTATCCGTACTAGTACTTTTATACCCCATGAAGTTCCCTTTTAGGTTTTGGAAATGTTCCTTGAGTTATAGGGAACAATGTTACATGTTTATATGATTACCACAATTCCAATCCTTCATTCCTATGTTGTGATTTCATAATATATGCTCTAGAATCCAAAATTATTCTTATCTTATGAACTTTAAATACTTATTCCATGAATCATGTATATGATATTTGATATGTAATATATGAACTTCTAATGTTATACTCATGATCTCATACACTTATTTTCATGATTATACTTACATATCTCCCATGTTTACCCTTTTTGAGAATCTGAGCTCACCCTTTCTAATGATTATATTCCCTAGGTTATGAAGATATGAATTAGGTAAGTTGTGTCAAATAAGGGATCTAGTCATTAAAAAACTAATGGAAGATAACATACCCCACTTATGTATTGGTGTTTATGATTCTATGTTTCCAATGTCACTAAACAAATATAGTCTTTGGGAATTGATTAGTGTGATGTTTATGTAATATTATAAATATTATATAATATTAATGTATTAAAATATATAGATGATATAATTGATGTCCTCTATTTATAATTTCTCTATCCATTTTGATCATAATTCATCATATGCAATTAATTTATTCTTCTTGAACAATTTTTACTACGTAATCCTATTTCCCATCCCATATTATCAAAATTTATTTATTGGTAGTTAATCTTCATAATTATCTCATAACATCTTAGGGAAGGGGTTTCGAGGGGTGAATATCATCATAAATTTGATGTAAGAACAACAAAAAAAATCAAAATAACAAAAATATAAAAATATATTTAGAAATCATAATAAAACAAAGAACATAATTATTTACCTCTAACCAATTATTCTGAACTATAGAATATTTTCAAATGATCCTGATTGAGATCAATGTTGAGAAACCAATGGGTTCCTTAAATCTATTGTATCAACAAATTGAATGAATCTAATACTATTTAGGAAAGATATATCTCTATTCCATGGTTTTCCAAAAGCACTATGTAAAGGATAAATAGAATGAGATGTAAATAGATTTCAGTTTTTGGGAGTTTCAATAAAAGATCACAACCACCCATACACAATAAAAATACTATGATATGTAGGAAATCCAAATACCATCTATGGAATTCAAATAATTTTCCATATTAATTTAATTATTCATCAATTAAATTTTATTTTAATCCTTTTTCTATTGAATGTATAATATTAGAAACATTATTTTGTGATGTTTAAACCCCTATGATTGTCATTATATGATCACTGAACTAATCATGGTTATTGGAGTGGAATATAGGGGTCAAAAAATAGTATCTTATAGTGTAATAATTTACATGTGCAACAATATGGCTTGTAAACTCACACCATATTGTGGGTTTTCCAAAAGGAATACTTTTCACACAGTATAAACCACCCTGACATGGTGTTTACTTTTGTGTAAAATTCTAAAAATCTCCAATTTTCACTAAATCCTCATAGTATCTGAAAACGTTACCCTTATATCAGATCATATCCATCAACTTGTTAAACCATAACCAAAACACTATTTTATTTCCCGAGAAAATACCTCTTAAAAAAATATCATTAATTTTAACCAAATATTCAAAAATATAAAATTATACCCAAAATATATACTAGATATAGTCTAAAATAATTTTAGGGTATCTCTCAATGTTTTCAAAACATGATACTTATTTTCAAAAATAAAATGTGGGAACCAATGGGAAATTATAAAAATTACCATAGTTATTAATTTTTGAATAAAAAAATGTAATAAAAGAGTAGCCTATAGAAAATAATCAATGATACTATGGAATCCAAGGGATCTAAATTATCTCTATCAACAAAATATACCACTCTATCTATTTCCAAAACCTATATTATAAACAACTATATATAATTATATAATACATTTTTTTCAAGGATAAAGTGATAATGATATATAGATTATGTCATTATCATATATTCTACCCATACATTATCTATTCTCCAGGTATAGATGAACTGAGTTTATGAATACATGACAAGTAATTTGTTTAAGTGGATGAGCACATCACATTCTCCCTCTCTAGTAAGACATGAATATCACATGTTACATATATCGGTATAGTCCTATATTTCCTCAGACTATCTCAATCGAGGTCCTAGGTATCGAATTCATCACATGCGAGGATAAATCACTTCTTATTTTAGCCTAAACCGATGACATGACCAGTAACATACCTGGCCACCCCTATAGAGAATATCCTAAAACCTTTTCTAAAATAGATAACAATGTATAAAGGTTCTGATACTATATGTCCTTATAACCTAATGCGTAAGGATTTAATATGAAACACACACCCCTAGTGATGGAATAATAGAATATATCAAACTCTATGTAGTATACTTGTTTGTTCATACAATGAAAAAACATATTCACCTCTCCATGAGAATATTTATTTTTCTATAAAAAAATCCAAAACATCAGAACCATACCGTTTTTCTATATCCAATAATATTATCTGATGAATATCAGTTAAGGATAACATAGTGTCATACTTATAGGGGGGTAATTACAATTCAACATCATGTAATATATTTGGGAAATATGTAATAATGACAAAGACTAGAATTAATTTTATATAAACGATACATTTTATTTCATTAAAATAGTATAAGAATATAAAAAACCACACATAAGAACCAATATAATCATAATCTATATGATATACCATTAGAGGGGTCTTTTTAATACATTTTCAATGTTTTTCTTATCTCATTACATCTCAATGAAATTCCTACCAGATATCTACACAAAAATTTGATAAACCCCTATCTCTAAACTCATTTAGTGAGTATCTTCTATGAATAATTTTTGATTAAATAATATTTAGAAATTGGAATCATATATTTATTTTTTAAAACTACAAAAATAGTATTCAATCTCATAAAGTTGACAATATTAAAATGTTATTATTTTATGTTTTCAATAATAGAACTATTTAAATATTCATCATCACCATTGTGAAATTTTTTTATTCATTAATTTTCCCTGAAATACTATAGTGACTCATGAAATAATTTACATTTTTATTTTCCATTATATCCTAAATTAATTTAGAAAATATAACAACATATACTTAAATAAGGTATCTAAATTTATCTCTTAATATTTATACATGTTAGTATACCGTATACTATTTTAGATAGTTATGGAACTATAATATTGTATTTTACTTGATTAATATTTTATTTTTTATAATTTGAAAATTTTAATGTCTAAATATGATTCATGTTATCTATTTGAATCTGTATTCTCTCTAGAACATCATTCCATGATAGAAAAATTCACAACCCGTCCTCGGGGCCCGTGCCGTGACTACCCCAAGTCCGCCTTCCATAGGCCAGGGGCTGGAAACTAGCACCAAAGGCGTAAATCACGATAACTGGGAAGGCATTGCATTTATAAAAGTAAACTAAACACTACAGAGTACAAGAGGAAGTAATAACTAAGTAAAACTAAATACAAGAAGAGATAAAATTATAGGGGGGTTGTAAATACAAGACCAAATGTAAAGTACAAGGTAAAAGACAAAATAGCCGGAAGGTGACAAGCCGGTCCTGGTTCGTCCACCAAGGATCCTACCTGAAGGGTAGGTACAGATAGCGAAGCTCCTAGATCGTCCTCCACAGAACCTACCTGAAGGGTAGGTACAGATAGCGCAGCTCCTGAATCATCCACCATAGATCCTACCTGCAGGGTAGGTACAGATAGCCTCCACAATGCTCTCGCCCGTCGACCTCCTCCGAGTATCGTCTCGCCGTGAAGTCCACCTCCGGATACTGACTCCTTGTGAGGTCCACCTCTGGGTACCGTCCAGACCTCGAACACTCGGCCTCTGTCAACGCTTCCCATCGTCTGCAACCAACACAACGAGGTACGGGCATAGCCCGTGCAAGGGTGAGTACAACGATACTCAGTAGGGACCCCGAGACCCTCAAGGTCTCACTAAATCCAATATGGATTACAAAAATTAATGATCTCAAAAGATAACCTCTACTTAGGTATATGCCAATACATATACCTCAGTTATCAAGTAGCCCATCTCAATCACGAGGAAACACAACGATTATGAAATCAACGGATAACCACTACCCAGGTATATGCCCATACATATACCTATGTTTTCATGTGACCCATCTAAATCATGAGGTAATCCCAAAGGTCATAGACTCAGCTCAAACTAGGATTTTCATTATCGAAACCGTAACTACTGAAGAGCCCCGTCTCTGGAGTGTACAGTGATCCTGTCATGACTCCATGGTACTTCTCACTAAACTAAGACTGCTGAGGTACTTCTCCTGTCGAGTACCGCGGGCCAGCCACCCAAACATAGTAGTGCTTCCCGTCAGGGTCTCCCACCCAAACACAGTAGTGCATAACCCCTAATAGCCTACAGAGATACTCTCCGGACGAGTACTGCGGGTCTTCACCCA
This sequence comes from Viscum album, assembly GCA_963277665.1. Lineage (NCBI taxonomy): Eukaryota > Viridiplantae > Streptophyta > Magnoliopsida > Santalales > Viscaceae > Viscum > Viscum album. The sequence goes on along the minus strand of OY728141.1, from coordinate 1,025,100,756 downwards.
AACACAGTAGTGCTTCGTCTGCCCTAGGTATTCACCCAAACAATGTAGAGCTCTTTCCACTGGGCTAGTCGACTCAATCCATGTCGTGTCGTCAAGCAGTCATCAGGTCTTAGTCGGCTACACGGTCTTCGTACTCCATACGCCCGTCTCTGGGAGGGTCTGCTCAACGAGCTACTGGTCGATACTCCAAGTATCACAAAGTCCCACGAAGAAGTATCTCAAAGAACCGCCACATCATATGGGTTTCAACACAACAGACGGCGCGTCAATCAGACGCCCTGTCTATGAGTTATTTTCATTTTCGTCCCAGGGGCCCGGTTGGTTTCGTGCACAAACCAACCCAGCCGTATCTCATCTTTACCCCGAACTCTAATAGGGTATACTCATAGGGACCGTTTCTCAACGTGATCACCAACGTCGCTGATGGTTCGTCAAACGGACGTACGGTCTGATAGATATCAGTTTTTCCGTTCCAGGGGCTCGGTTGGATTTCAGGTACAATACATCCCGACCATACTCCAACTGCATCCAAATCTCAGGTAAAGTATGCCAAAAGTTTGGTCTCATCAATAGGATTCCATCAAAGTCGACGACGCGTCAATCGGACATCCGGTGCTAAAGATATATCCATTTCCGCTCCGAGGGCCCGGTTGGTCTCGTGTTCGAACCAACCCGACCGTACCCAAAGCTCTCCGAAACCTTGAGTGTAATATACCGAAATGACTATCTTGATCCAAGGATTGCATAGAAACTAACGGTGCTTCGATCATAGGTTCTTATCGTAGGCTAAGGGCGTTTGAATGAAAACATCCCGAAATTAGGGGGTTTGGGCCCGATCCGACCCGGCCCGAGACCCCCTGGGTCGACCCGAACCGGGCGACCCGACCCACGTCGGGGTCCGGCCCGGCCGGCGCAGCCCGGCCCAGCCTGGGCCTCCAGTTGGCATTGCTCCATCGTGCCCCGCACTGCCATGCTGGTCGTGCCGTTGCAAAAAGGGGGTGCGACTGCCCCCCTTAAATGATCAGTGTCCCCTACGTGGGGCTGCACCCTTTGACTGACGGGGGTTTCGACCCTCGGTCTCCCCGGGTCCCGCGTGGTCGTGGGACTGGCACCTGCCACCGCGGATTCAGCCTCGGCGGACTCTCCTAGCAGCGCGCTAGGCGCCGCCACCTCCTGGCAGCCGGTCGGAGCCGACATGCCCTTCCGCGGACCACCGGATGCGCTCTGGTTGTACGTTCTCCTTTCCGTCTTCACCAACGGTCCTCTAGGGACCCGACCTTCACGTCTTCATATAGGTATATCTTGGAATAAATCTTCTTCTAAAATTATGTGTTGGAAAAATACAAGATACCATGTCACATATGAAATCTTCTACAATTGATCATGCGAATTAAAATGAAATAATAGATATATTATAAAGTACTCTCTAGTTTAGTATAAGAGATTTTGTTTCACAATTATATAGAGAAAAAACTAAAAACATCTTGAAAAATAATAATAATGAGAAAACACAAGGTAAAGAAGTGAGATGTAGCTCGATCCAAATATATTTATTTGTTTGAGTCCCTAAATATCTCTTTGGAAATATTTAGAAATCCTTCACAACAGGTTCATGAAATAAATAGTGGCATATAGGTTTCCCAGCAAGATAGGTGAATGTATATGATACTATATTATTTTATGTAATAGAATGTATCTACATCACAACATCACTTCGATTTCATGTGATATTGTTTTCTTGTTAAAATTTTACTCATCTAAATGTAATTTTTGAGGAATAATCAATGTGATATTAAATGCATCAATGCATGAACCCAAAAATAAATGGTTGAAAAAAAAACAATTCGAGATTTAAAATTGTAAAATCCATGACATTAGAATCCTATTACATGTTCATTAATTTATTACATTGGCATGATTAACTGGAATCAAATCCTGAATGACAGAAAATATTAGTAGTATTGGTAACGTAGATACATTAATGAAACCCATTTTAACCTAGGGAATGAAAATGAAACATAATACATAACAATTTTATCTTATCATTATTGTAGAGATTTATTCCAAAAATTCATCTTCATATCATGGGTAATGGAAACATAATATCGGTTAGCTAAAATGATAAGTAAGGGTTATTTACAATAGAAAATATCATGAAGCAATGATAGTAATCATTATGTAAAGGTATATAACTAAAAAACACTCTATTTAATCAATAAACTGAGAGTGAAATGAATCCATAAACTTTTTTCATAGTGAAAACATCATGTATAAGAATAAATTAATGCTAAATGAATGAAATGATTAACTACTTATCATTATGTATTAGGAACATGTACCACTAACATCAATACCTTTCATAGTACAGTTTAATATGATGGTGAAAACCTGTTCAATGCTAGATTATCAGTTTCATCCCATGAGATTGTGGATGCATTGTGGATATATATATAACCAGGCCCCACCCACGTATGTCAATCAAGATAATTTCTCCTTTATCAAACAATATTTTTAATTAATAAACATTGTTCTATATCATAAAATATTCATATTGAGTTATTGATACAAATTTTACATTATTGTCCCAATTAATCAAATACCCTTCAATGTATACATTATGTGTAAAAATTGAATATGGATTTGAATATAATCATATCCACTGTACAATAAATATGGCTATTAAAAAGAAATGAAAATTTCAATGAATGATGGTAAAAAATAAATCAATGGGAAGTATATACAACAAATAAAAAAATTAGGTACGTAATATTAAAATACACCTCAATGAAGTGAAATTGCGATGAAGTCCATTAAAAATATCACAACATTGAAGATTCCATTAATAAAAATAATATACTATATGTATTAATTATAAATACATATAAATTTTTTTTAAATTCAACATAAGGTAAATTAAATTCATTTAAAAAATCATTATCCAGGACATAATCAGAAATGTAAAAGTTTAACCCAATGAATTGAAATTGAGTTAATAAATACCTTAACACTTTTTAATTAGTAGAATTGTATACCCCATAAAATTTATAATAATAAAATGAAACATTAAAAACAATTAATATAAATAGATTATTGATATAAGATACCAAATTTTTAGTACACCACATAAAATAAATAAGTCATGAATAAAGAATATATCTCATAGAAATAAAAGATAGATGAGAAACCCTTACGTTTCACTTCATTTAGGTAGAATGTTACTTGAAATCATGTTTAATGGTTTATGTGATGATATTAGTTAATTCAATAATATATTTTATATCATGTATGACCATGTTATATCGTATTATCAATGTTTTGTTAATATATTTCATTATTATCCTAGTTTTAGGTGTTAAATGCTTAATTTTCCTCCACATATTTTTTCATATAAGTATTGGTTATTGTGAATTGAATATATTTATTTAATATTGAGAATTTTATTAGTTTTATATGTATCAAATTTATTTATTATATACATTTTTATAAAAATTATTGAATTTTAATCTTGGAAAATGAATCACATCGCATCATAAAGATGGTATCCCATACGTAGGCATGATCAATCGTATAAGTCCATTAATGGAGAAAGTGTTAGAAATAATATTGTATATTATTTTTTGAAAAATCTGAATCATGTAATTATTATCATATATATCTATTATTTCCATCATTATATACATCCTTTGAATGTTTTGATAAAAAAATTATATCATAGTGTGGAGATGGTAAGTCATACGTCCCCACATTGGGTGCTTTCATTTTTCATAAGATGGATAAAATGTGTAATATATTTATAGCATAATGTTAATAATATCTCATCAAATATTTGATACTAAATTTATTAATTTTGCATGTAAATAACTCATTAAGAGGAATTGGAAGAAAAAATCTACATGAATGAGTTGGTAAAATGATTATCTATTTCTCATTGGATATCCATTGTATCTATTCTTATAGGATATAGGGTTTGATTTTTGGGAACATAAATAACTAAAAAATATATATATAGACGTTTAGAAGTTAAATAGTTAGGTGTTTATCAATCTATAAGGCTTAATTTGGTGTGACGAAGTGAGGGATGTGGGGCCCTTTTTATAATTGAGGTGAGGGGCACTTTTGGAAGCCCTCCTAATATAAAATTAATCTAAATAAATTTTGAAATAAAAATGATTAAAGAGTTATTTAAAATTTAAAATGAGTTTGATTCAGAATGCTTTCATAAAATAATTTTTAGACAAGTTTAGGTCACATTATTACCATTTTCCTTTGGTTATAACCCTTATTTAATCTCTTTGACTCCTACCATGACAACCTAGATTTTTTCACATTGAAGGTTAATAAATATACAATATAATTCAAAACGAGACACAGTTGGATAACATAAAAAAATTTAAACATTATACAAATAATTTTTTCATAATGTTATATATTTTTTAAAATTTTAAATAATTTAATAATATATTATTTGTTCTAAAATATCATTTATTTCAATCTTGACATTATTCATTACATTGAATTTGAATAAATCATTACAAAAATAAATATTTGAAACCAAAATTTTAATACATCTCCAATTTGTCAATAGAATAAAAAAATAAATTTTATGGAATTAATTATCTTACATTATATTTATTTTAAAAGATCTAATATCATTTAATTGATTTTAAATTAATAAATTAATTATTAAATCTATGTTATGAAAGCATTTAATGTAATAATTTATTCAATAAAAATTCAAAATAAAATTCCATGATAGAGATACACATATTATATTTATATTCGAATATGTATTCTATATAACCACATATTAAAAATGTCATTATTACTAAATATATTAGTGTTAAATGTTTTACTTTTCATAAATAAAACACTATAAGGTGATTAATGTCATCTGAGTTGATGAAATTCGCCACAAATTAATACCAAGTATAATTTTGGCCTACAATTACTCATAAATTTAATTTAGTACATGTTTTAGGGTAATTTTTTAATCCTTATCATAATTATTTTTACCCTTAATTAAATGATTTACAATCAACCATGGTAATAAAAAATACCATGTTTATGATTAATATACTTGAAAAAAAGAAGGAAAATATTTAAATAATTTTAAAATTATAATTAAAAATATAGAATCTATTTTTGATATTTGAAAACAAATGTGCTGCTTAAATTAATTTAAAATAACTCCTATAGATAGGGTGAAAAAATGGGGTTTAAAGGCGGAAATAATCATAAGATTACTATGTTTTTATATCTAACATCAAAATGATTTTGATTATGTACATTAGATTAATCAATTTATAATTTTTCTAATTTTAATTTAAAATAAAATTTTAATATAAATTTTCACCGTAAATTATTTATATCAAAGGTAATATTTCATTTAAAATGATTTTTTTCAATATTCATATGAAAAATAATAGAAGAAAAATACAAAAGAATTAACCCTAAGATAATTTTGAAATTATTATATCCCAACTAAAATTTATTTTTTCCAAATAAATTGAAAAGTATTTTAAAATTATTTTTAAAGTCAAGTGTTCCATTAAAATGTAGAATAAATTCCTTTAGGGAAAAATATATTTTTATGCATAAAATTGGATTTTTTTTATGTTATGGTAATTAAATATATTCTAAGAATACAAAAAAATTATTTAATATATAAATTTCATTAATATAATTCAGAAATAGTAACTAATTTCATTTATTATTATAAAATTCCTTTTGATAATAACTATAGTTTTATATAAATTCATTTCTTTTATATTAAAATAGTTCTTTATTCATTTATAATTAATTTTTTACCAAGTAATTCAAAAATATATTTTCATAATTTATTCAATATGATTCCTACATTACAATTTAATGGATAAGTTATATTATTTTTATAATAATATTTTTGGGTTTGTTTTGACTCAGTGTTGTGTGTAACTAATTCTATAAAAGAAATTTAATTTATTTTAAAAGAGACATAATGTAAAGTCACGTGATGTTAACTTACCAACTCCTTAAAAAACGTATTGTCCTCTCATTCTGAAATTTTACTTTTAAAATAAGAGGTTTATTCTTGAAAATTATGTTATGATAAACATACTTTGTAAATTGGGTTTATTAAACATCATCTTAATTGGAGGGAAAGTGAAATTAAATGTTCACAAATAAATTAGTCTTTAGATTTGGAGACCATTAAAGGTATGTAGAAATAAGGCAATGATAGTGAAATAAAACTATCATTTTATGATGGTGAGTTATAGAGAATATGGTCATTATAATGGTAACTATCCCAAAACCAGCAATTTTTTATTGATTAAAACACCATTGAATTCATCGAAAGGAACGTAAATTGATAATGTGTTTTTCAAAATCCGTTTCCTAGTATTAATTCATTATTTTAATATCTAGATAAGAACAAGTGAATATAAACTATATCCATTTATTTCGCTTTCATTAGCATTATATAAACATTTGATTGTGCTTTGATCTACACCCACTTCATTTCTAAAATTAAGTGATTTATATTCAAGGTGGTTTTTTATGATTGAATCACTTTTACAAAAATTTCCATAAGTCATTCCTTCATCCTATAAATAGTTACCAAAATATAATTGGATATAACATGTTATACAATACTATATATTTTAATTTAAAATAAATTATAATAAAAAAAGTTCAAATTAATCCAATACATATTTAGTTAATATTAGGAATAATGAAAAAAATGTCTACCCAAATTCAATGATAAAAAATTTAGAAGGAAGGTCGCAAAATTACCAAAATCAACATAACATTATATTCTCCAAAAAAACATAATATAGACCTTATTTTTAAATAAAAAATATATATTAACATATTGATCACCATAAAACCTTAATGAAAGCCAGAAATATTCTTTATTACTTAAATAAAACATTGATTACTGAATATATTACTTAAATTAAAAAATTATATATGATACATCAATGATAGGATAACAAATTTTTCAGTAAATCATGTATTATTTCCAAGGTAATTTTTACTATAGAATTGAATTTATACATATTAGTCATCCTTTAGTCCCAATATCATCACCACAATGTCATGAACATAATATGGTTTATGTTTCCATTAATTATTTGTTTTGAAATAATTTCAAATATCTATTTAATAATTTTTTGGTCATTGTTACTATTCAACATAAATGTTTCGAATCCATAATGAAAATTTTCTATAGTAAAATCCATAAATAGTTCATAATTCATATAACTATAACATCATTAATAAAATACTCAAATGATATAATTAATGAATCCAAACACATGCATATTAATCAATCCTCTTCTTCTTTTGTAATAGAGTAATATTTAACAGGATCCACTATTCTCTTTGGGGTATATTCCATTAATTCTTGAGAAATTTCATTCTATAGTGTCTCATACCACTGCAGTTGAATCATTATATATTATAAGAATTTTTTTTACCCTTGTGATCACATGCATGATGTTTTTTCTCTCGACACTTTTATCAAACACCTTGTTACTCCTTGTTTTTTATCGACCTTTTTTAGGAAAAAATAAAATTTCATTTATGTCTTGAACTGCACAATGCCAAATATTCAATTCACATAGAACTGACATGGTCTATGTTATATGATACCAATACAACAAATGTTACAAGAAACATCTACTCAACATATGTTAGACACAACATTGAGAAGGATTGCATTAGACTCTACAACTACTTATCATACTTATTACGCAACACCAACTTGGCATACGTTACACACAACATCAATTATTCTACGAAACATATTATTATTGTTATAATTTAAATCATAAAACTATAACTTAGAAATTAATTATACCAATATGTATATGGATAACTACATTTCAATATTATTTTCTCATGTTTTATAAAAATATAACATATTTATAATAGAAGATATGAATTTTGGGAAATTCCATATATATTTATAAATACCATTTTCTCAAATGAAATACTTTTACTTTTCATATATGAAAAATAATAAAATTATTATTTGATACTATTAGAAATTTGTTTTGAAAAAATAAAATCCATATTTAAATTTAAAATTTCAAAATTGTCTTATAATGATTTTTTTGGTTTTTTAGAAACATCATTTTTCAATAAATAGTTAAAAATACTAAATTTTAGTTAAAAAATGCATTTTGTTTTAAATAATGTCACTAATAGACCTGTACTAGGGCTCGAGCTGCAATTGACCAAAGCATGCCTCCATAGGCTATGGGCTAGTAACTGGAACCTAAGGCACAACAAACTCGGGGAGGCCTTTGCCTGAGAACCTGTATGCACACAAGAAACCAACTTAATGAAAATTTTAAGAGGAAAAGAAAGTAAGGTACCATAATGCTATAAAAAGGGAACCAACATAAATGAATCTACCACTGAATTGTACCATCAAAAGTAAAGTATAGCAAAAAGGGAAAGGGGAAAAGCTACACACCCAATTATAAAAGTGCCACAACCCAACAACAAGTGAAAAAGTAAAAAAACTGGAAGAGTCCCACTCTTGAATCCCAATCTACGACCACTAGATGTTTTCCAAGCACCCCGTATCCATAAGCCCCTCTAATATCACGATCAACCTATCCATCATCTGCATGGGAACACCAAATGTGGGAAAAGACCAAGCAGGGGTGAGTATAAGAACACTCAGTAGGATGCCCCAAAGGCTTGGGGGAGAAGCAAGAGAGGTACTGAAGAGGGGAGTAACAAGAGAGAACAAGGTAGAATAAGAGTGAATATAAATAGTACAAATCCACCCAACAGTAGTTATTATCTCTCAAAGAAACCCAAATGAGAGAGTTATGGGATCTCCATCTCATAGCTCACAATAGGTATATACCCATACATATACCCAGGGCATCCAGATATAATCATCTCAACCCCAAAGAAACATAAGGCTCCAACCTCAAAGCCATTACCAGGATTTACAAAGAAGGCCCAAAGCGTAACTCAAGGATCAAGAGTATACACTCCATATGATGGACATCTGTGATGGCACCCATCTAATAGATGCACTCCATTAGGTACAAATCAACCATTCCAAATTGTACATCCAAGAGGATGTGCCCCATCAGGAACATTATGCTAGAACTTCCTCTAGTACATGACACTATAGGTCTTTCTATCACGGTCTTGCGCCCGTGGCAATACCATGGGGACCCAAGAGAAGAGGTCCAATCCCCGACACTTCTTTCAGTTGGGGGAACACTACTCTAGTCTAACCCATGATATATCAGTCACACCAATAAGATGTTTCTCGCAACTCAGTCCATTTAGGGAGCACTAACATCCACTTTGGTATGTAATATCACAAGCATGGCCTAAATCATGAATCATAATGAAGAATATAAAAATCACTCAAATGAAATGAATTCCAAGTTACTAGGATATGGATAACTAGTCGTAAAGACAGATCATTATATCTATAGTAACTCTACTACTGAACTGTATAGGTCACTGTATGATGACTCGAATTGGTCACTAGATTCTAACCTGTTTTGGTCACCAGTACTAAACAGTATTGGTCGTTAGTGCGGACTTGTATTTGTCGATGATACTAACCCATATTGGTTTCTAGTGCTGACCCTTATTGGGTGTTGGTGATAAACCATATTGGTCACTAGTACATATGTAGGGATGATCATTTGTGTAGCTATAAAATCCCACTCTAGATTTCATGATGACAACATTGGTTGTTCTTCTTCTTCATGTCACAACCAGCCACTCGATTTATGCTTATTGCATGCTTGATTATGGTAGAACCTCTCCTCAATCCATCACTTGTATTTTCACCAGTAATAAGTCCCATGAATAAGTAACCCAATGATTTTTCATGTCATAAGGGTTAAAACGCAACAGAAAACACGTTAATCAGACACACGATATGTATGATATAGGGAATCTAGTTTTGGGGACCCAGTTGGATTCGAGTACGATCAAACCCAACCAAACTCCAATTTTCTCTAAAAATCACTTGGAGTATCTCAAAAGGACCACCTCATCTCAAGGATTTTAGTGCTGCGGACTATTCTTCATTTCTACATCATATGGGGGAGATATGTCAGATACATGATAACATAATAATATTATTATTATTAAATATTGGGTGTTTTGTGGACTCGATCGACGAACCAAAATTTAATATTCAACATTAGTCTTGAATCAAAAATCTTAATGATAGGATCACTTTGCAGCTGACAAAAATTACATCAGACGTCAGATGTAGGAGTTATGGTGGTTTGAAGATTTAATAAAAATATTAAATTTATTATTTCAAGAGGGTTTTAGGTACCCGATCTTAAACCCTAAAAAAGACATCAAATATCGGACTCAAAATTTCTATCTCGAAGTCCGGGTTGCACTACCGCCGATGGTTCGTGAAACCGAGGTCACATAGATAAGTTAATGTCAAAAAGTAGTTTTATAATATAAATTAATAATAATAATATTTTTTTACCTATTTATTTGATTTTTCTTTACTCCAAAATCAATCCAGGTTTGGGAGCCCCTTGTTATGTTCCATAATCAATCACTACCAATTACTAATTTTCTTTTTATTATTCTATCATTATTGTATTTTCTTTTCTCTCTCTCCAATCTCCCCTTCTTCATTCATGATCTCACCCACCACTACTATGTAAACCCTAGAGGCTAGCCCTTCACGTAGCCCTCTCTCGATGGATCTTCCACCTCCGTCCATGCATTCCTAGAACTGCCTCCTTTCCTCGAACCATCCACCCCGATGTCGTGGTCCTCCATCGCCAGTCACATACCCCACAGCCTGGCCATCTAATGTGCACCTGATCCACTGATCGAAGCCACCTCGAACACGACACAAATCACCATACCACCTTCACCATGCTGCCTTTCTTGCCTAGAGCCATGCCGACCAACACAATATGTCGCATCGCCTATCCCGCCCGGAGCATGCCCTGAAGACAAGCCGGAATAGGTCCTCCACATCACACATTCTGTGGGCTGATACAACTTTGTTCAAAGTTCAAAAAAAAGTGATGACCACATATTTGTGATCCTTGGGTCCATATCTCCTCATCTGTATGCCGTGCTCAACTAAAAATTGAGTTTTTAGTGCGTTTAATTATTTTTCTACGAAGAACATGCAAAGAAAACATGGAGAATGAATAAGAAACGATGCGCGGATCAATGACCATGTTTGTTCGGTCATCGTTCTCTAGAATAAAGGAAACGGGTAAGTGACAATTAAATATTAATCATACTCCAATAATTTCAAAATCACGACAAACAAGAAAAAAATAATTCATGCAATTGTTTTTCGATCTATGAAGTATTTTATTTAATTTTCTTTCATCATGAAAATTCAACTAGAGTAAGGAAACCACAAAGATAAATCCTACCTAGATTGGATCTAGTCAGTGTTGATGAATATTGCACTTTGACAACAATGAGAAGATGATGTTGTGTTTGACTCTCTTTGATTCACCTAGACATATGGCTTTGTTGTTCTTCATTCGTCGTCCATCAACAAGGAGGAGAGGAGATGAGAGGAGAATTTTTCATTGGCAAAAATAGTTAGAATGGCAAGATCTCATAGCCATCAATTTATAACCTATCATCTGGTTAATATAAATTAATCAAATAATTCAATAAAAAATATTTATTTATTAAATTAATCATCCACACTGGAACACATGCCAACCTCCCAATGCCGATGATGGTTATACTCTTCCTAGGGTAAAACATTTGTTCTGAGAACATCGTTGGTATTAGATTTTTCATCTGAGTCCCCACCCGAAATATATCCTATTCTGAGCTATTATATGAATAAATTAATAATTTAATTTATTCATTTAACACACCACCATCAAAAGAGGGGTCCGAACATCCTGCACCGACTTAATTTATGTCACGCCTAGGGGAAACATTGTGTTCCGGACCCAATTGTGGTCTTGGATTTCCAATCCGTTCAACCTTTTAAGATATATCCCATTTTTTTAGTTAACTGCACATCCATAATAATAAAACACATAACATTTTTATAAAATTAATTCTAGGCACACCAGGCCTCAAAATTTCATGATGTCTCAGCGCCCAACTCTGAAAATATTCTTAGAAATATTTAAACGTCTCATTAGGCCAAAAACAGATTCTCTACATTATTACCTCCTTCATGGTTTTCGTACTCGAATATCAAAACATCGGAAACCACTCAGGGTATTGAGACCACACTTACCTCTCCTTCCCCAAGGGAAACCTATACTTTTCTATATTACCAAAGAATGTGGACCCAAGGGAAGCCCACCCTCATAAGTCATTCTTCAGTTGATGACGTGTGTTGGAACACACACATATCTTCTCTGTTGTGACCTGTGTAAGGCGTTGTGTACCCACTCCAACTGTTTGGGTAAGGAAAGTGGGTATGAAACATTTACTTCTTCTTATACAGTCTATAATGACCTTATAGAACTCAAGGGATTGTATTCCTCCTTGGCTGATCCTCTACTTCCCACAACACAACTAGAATCACTTTTTTCACCAGAATAGGGTCTCGTGATTCCCTCCTTCAAAATATCTATATGGTGAAACAGCTAAGGATATATTGTCACACATGATTTCATCATTGATGTATCACAACTGAGACTCTATTAGACGTTCGGGAAGCAAAGGAGTCAACAACATCAACTGAAGAAAAGTTGTACCCTCATGTTCCACTAGGGTCAGCTACAGGGAAGTTAACTGCTCTGAAATTTCCCACACTAGGTGAGTATGGTACATCCCGCATATCCAGCCAATGGAATCATCTACACAATCGCACCATGATCACACAAGACAGAGGGATTATTCAACCATGCTTGCACTATTCTGAATGGGTCCCTTACAACCATATTCCTGAGGTTGATCATGAAAAGATCTCCAACGTTGAGATCTCATCACCTGGCATCTGCAAGCTGCAAAAGTCATCTCAGGTCTATTGCGCTCACTTCCACAACCATGTGTATGGCGTGACGGGAAGATATCTACGACAAGTTCCTCCACATGAACCTCAGAATAGGTGGGGATTCACAAGGGCACTATGATAACATAGATCTCTCTAAAGTGTCCCGGTTCGAACGTCTATTCTCAGAATCTACTATTATAGATCATGTATAGAGATAAGTGTGAAAGGTCTATGAACATAGTCACGTACTCATTCACCATCATCCCTCCCTGCTGTATCTAGAAGAGCTACTAATGTCCAATAGATAACAAGTAGAATAGGTAGAACTCCTCATGAAATAGCTGCTAGAAGTCATCACATGATAGTTCCAACTCATCGTGTATCTGAATAACTAAGCTCGACCCACATCCAACAGCTCCAAAAAAAAGGTTGACTACAAATGTCACCACCTAATCTGCTTGTGTCTATACAATCCTGAATAATTGAACCACCAACTCTAGCCAACCTCCACTTTCCGAGGGTCTGGCTCACTATAGAACCTCATTAGTCTTTGGTGATGGAAGTCGTGATGTGCACACAGCTTGTACACATCCTCATCCTACTTTGATGGGGTTGTGTGCTACTCAATAGGTAGGGGTGATTATACCTTCCCACCTAGAGAAAGGGGATTGCAAGATGGGTCCTGAACTGAGTTCTCATTGATCACATAATCATTATTACGAACCGGAGCTAGTATCCAGACTGACTATTAATATGGGGACATCCTAAATGTTATCAAAGAGTACTACAGTCGGATGAGCATATCAAAATATCATTAATGATAGTTAGACAAATTGAGAAGTTTATTCAAAGCCTCTAGCCTATCCGATCCATGTACCATTGTTCCATGAAATAGGTGTCTCAGGGTGCCAAGTCGACAAGTGGGTAAGCATGGTCCTCGTAAATGGATACATCGGCCACCCATACCATCAATGGACTCTGTTGGGAAAAAATACCTCATGGTAACATTGCAGTATTTTTGGGTTGGTTGTGTTTGTTGAAAAAGCAGGTTTCCATGGAAAATTATCGAGTTCCCGAGAATTTGTTGACAAACCTTGTTGACAAATAATGATGACAATGGAAAGGACGATCTGGAGGCGGTACAAAAGAGCAGTACAAGGTGGCGCCATTTCCCAGTGTTTGCCAAATTATTGGGGTCCAAAATTTAGAGTTTGGTGAGCATCGCAAAAAAAGGATTTCCATGAAGAGCATAATTTAATACGGCAAAGGCATGGATTTCGCGAAGATAGGATGCATGGTTTGGAAATCGAGAAGACCAGAAGAATGGAGGCGGTGAGTTTTCACGATTACGTCAAGCTTCGTGAACGGCAGAGGTTGAAGCACATCGCGGTAGTGAAGGTATTTGCGAGGGAGCTTCGCGGTGAAGGCGCGAAGGACTGTTGATGGTAATGCTTTGCGATTACGTCAAGCTCCACGAATAGAAAATTGTCGTGGTGCTTCGCGATTTAGACAGAATTCCGGCAGAAACTTCGGAGCTTCACGATTTGAGATGACGTGGCGTTGACTTCGTGCGGAAAGTTTGAGGGTCGGTGGAATCGCCTATAAATAGAGGCTAACCCCCTCGAGATAAGCAGAGAGAATTTTCAGAGAAAATCCATTTCTCTCGGTTCGTAGAGGTGGTTCGTGAAGGCAGTGTGCTTCGCAAAAGGGGAGCTTCACGGCGGCTATTCTAGCTCCACGAATGGCGTGTGGCCCGCGTTGGCTCAGTGAGCTTTGCGGAGAGGCAGGAGCTCCGCGACGGCGTATGCATTTGCGAAGGTCTGTGCATCGCTAGAGTGCTTTGCGATAGAGATTCGTGAAATGGCGGGAGCTTCGCGAAGGCTTGTTGGAGCTTCGTGAAATTGGGAGCTTCGCGAAGTAGGGTGCTTTGCGAAGGTGTTTCCAAAACGAATTGCCCAGTGTTTAGAGGCAATGAGGTATTTATCAGTGGAAGAAATTTGGACATCAATAGAGCATCTATCAACAGTTTAAGATTAATTCTTTCATGCAAATGAAGAGACCTACTGGTCTATAAACTATGAGTGAATCCCTTCACAGAGCAGTGATCTTAGGAAGAGGAAGTAGGTGATCCTCTCCACCGGCAGTGAGCCAGAGAGAGAGAAACATGGAGTGACCCTTGGGAAAGTAGTGAGCTGACCCTAAACTTTGTAAAGGCAGTGAGCCTAGGCATAGAAGTGATCTAGTCCGAACATTGTAATCCACAGCTAGTGAAGTTTAGTGGAATTTGTACGACCGGTAACTTGTCAGCATATGCCCCTTGGACGTAGGCCTTTTCGGTGAACCAAGTAAAATTGGTGTGTCCTGTGCATGATTTACCATCTGTTTACATTGTCCAATATGAAAGAGAGAGAAGATTGTTTTGCATAACAGCGAAACAAGATTAGAACGGGAATGAATTTTAAATTAGTCATACCCTGATTCACCCCCCCTCTTAGGGTTTTCAGCCTTGTAGACTTAACAATTGGTATCAGATGGAAGGATGAAAGTTGTTCTTCTCTCAAATGGAGGTCACTAATCATAGGGGGATTCCGATCTATGACAGATGTATTTTTCAGATATGGAAGAATCAAATGCAACACTATTTCCGATCTTTGGGAATGGATGTGTTTTTAGCAGCTATGCATGGTATCACAACTGATATTACTAGTGGTGCATTATTAGAAGAAGATCATAAAGAGTTGGATGCTGATTCAAAAGCAATCAATGACTTAGGGGGAGCCCTTTCCAATCCTATATATACAAAGGTGATTTCATGAAAAACGTCACATGCTATGTGGGAAAATCTGTTGAATATTTATGAAGGGGATACAAATTTTAGAGAGGCAAACCTGCAAGTGTTGTGGAACAAGTGTGATGATCTGAGGATGAACCCAAATGAGTCTGTTGATGCATTCTTTGATAGGGTAAATGCTGTGGGAGAAGACATGTGGGGTCATGGAGAAATTATTGAAGATATAAAAATTTTGATGCACATATTGAGAAAACTTCTACCTCGGTTCAATCCGAAAGTTACTTTTTTGGAAGATAAAGACCCAAAAGAACTGACACTGGATAACCTGCACATCACTCTTGTTGCATATGAAATGAGAAACGATGATAACGAGACTGTGGAAAAGGGGAAATCCAAAGAGGTGGCATTCAAGTCCATGAAGAAACTCACCATTGAAGATTCTAATGAAGAAGAAGAGACCGATGAGGTGATGCAATTCCTTTCTTCGAATCTACAAAGAGGAAGAGGAAAGTTTAAAGGTAAACTTCCACTAGCTTGCTTTCGATGTGGAAAGGTTGTCCATCTTGCGACAAGATGCCCCATGAAATTTCATGATAATGATGATGATGATGATGAAGTTGAAATTACCAGGAAGAAATCTTCAGCCTATGTGAAAGGGAAGAAGCAGTTCAAGAGAAATTTCATCAAGAGGATGTACCTTTTTTCACAAGAAATAGACAGTTCAGATGAGTCTGAGGATGAAGAGGTTGAGGAGTTTGAAAATTGTAAAGATCATAGACAAAATGCTATGGTAGCGGTCTTCGGTAGTTCTCAGGAAAAGTAAGAAACTGACGTTGGAGAAGAGGAAGAAGAAGTTGAAGGAAGAGTCGATATGGAAGACGAATTGGAAGCAGATCTTTAAGAGATTGATGTTTGGAGAACCAAAACGAAGAAAGCCAATAATGTGGTTCGTGATGCCAAAATCTATATTCAACAATAGGATGAAGAAAAGTCAGAACTGTTAGAAGAAATTGAATGACTAAAATACTCAACACCAGAGAGCTCAAGAAAAAATTGTTGAGAATAAGCTTAAAATCGAGGAACAAAAGAAGGAAATTGATTGTATGAATAACACAGGAAAGGAGCAGGTCAGACGTATCAAAGAGCTTGAAGATGATGTGGTCTGTTTGCGATGAAAAATAAAGGATCAGGAAAAACTCTTGACCCCCAATGTGATATCAGAAAAGCAGGCCATTAAGAAGATATCGAAGATGAAAGAGGAGGCACGTAGTTCATCAGGAGTGAAGCAGCAAGAAAGATCAAATTCTAAGGTTGATTCAGGGATTGATAAGAAACAAAAATTGGTGGCAGTTAATGTTCGACTGCAAGCACTCGTCCCGACATTGATTGTTGATTTGGGCACAAAACAAAATCATAATATTAATAGATCCCAAAAGGAAAATCATAGTGCTGAATTATTACGAAGGAATGTATCCTATATCAGGTGTTATTGCTGTGGGAAAATGGGACATTCATAGTATGTGTGTTCCATAGCCAAGATATATAGAAGGGAACAAGAACAGAGATGCAGGCAAAAAAAGTACAGTTTTCCAGAACATATTTTGAAGGACACTGTTTTTGGTGCAGAGGATTTGGGCACATGGCTAGGTATTGTACTTCAACCATTCAAAGAAAAGTGCCAAAGCAGAATAAAAACATTCTCAAGAAGCAGGTCAATAAACAAACAGGTGAGTTAAAAACACAGAATAGATTTGCGGCTTTGCAAGATGAGGTTGGTCCATCATACTCTGAGAAAGAATAGAAGTCTCAATCCATGCCGAGTGTGAAAGAAAAATTATGGACCAAAAAGAAGAAAAATGAGAAGGTCGTGGTGGTGGAAATTTCATTTAAAGAATCAGATCGATATGGTGTTTGCATCCTTGATAGTGGTTGCACATCCCACATGACGGGTAATAACGATCTTGTTACAGGAATCAAATATGACAAAGAAGGAGTTTTCAAATTTGGAAATGATGGAGGTCTGAAGATTGTTGGCTCAGGGAAAGCCAAGTTTGGGGGAAAAGAGATGAGATGTGATGATGTCTTGGTAGTAGAGGGTAACAGTCATAACTTACTCAGTGTCAGTCAACTATGTGACTCTGGGCACTCTATCCAATTTACCGAGAAGAAGGTGTTGTGAAAGGAAAAGATGGAGCAACTGTTCTGCAGGGAAAAAGGTCAAATGGAAATCTCTACCTTGTAGGTGGGGAAGAAGATACATGTATTTTATCCAGAGAGGAAGAAAACTAGCTGTGGCATAAGCAACTTGGTCATCTGTGCCAGCCATATATGGAGGATCTCATAAAGTGTGATGCTGCTAGAGACCTTCCCAAGCTATCATGTGATCGCAGTCATACGTGTGATGCTTTCCAACAAGGGAAGATCATCAGAAAGACATACAGGCCAAAGGAACAGAAATCAACTAGAGTGCTCGAACTGGTTCATGCTGATGTATGTGGACCTATCTCACCATTAGTTACAAATGGGGAAAGGTACTATGTCCATTTCATTGATGACTATAAACGAATGGCCTAAGTATTCATCATTACCCATAAGACAGAGGTGTACAGTTGCATAAATCAGTATAGAAGGGAATCAGAAAAGATGTTTGGGTAGAAAATTCTGAAGTTTCATACTAATAACAGTACAAAATTCACAAACAGTCAAGTTGAAAACTATCTCGAGAAACATGGGATAAGGCATCAAGTTTCATCTGTAAGAACACCCCAATAGAATGGAGTGGTTGAAAGGAGAAATTGGATCATCAACAATATGGCCAGAATGATGCTTATTTATAAAGACCTACCAGAGAAATTTTGGAAGGAAATAGTTTTGACATCGGTCTATGTTTCGAATAGGTCTTTGTTGTGTCCAAAGCAAGGGAAGACTCTGTATGAACTGTGGTATGGAAAAAAGAAAATGTTGAAATACTTTTGAATCGTTGGAAGTAAGTGTTTTATTCTTAACAAAGAAAATCACAGGATGTTTGAGGCATGAGGAGATGAGGGGATATTACTTGGCTACTCTGGGAAAAGCAAAGCGTATAAATGATTCAACAAAAGGATGGAAAAAATCATTGAGAGAAATGATGTCACTATAGTTGAAAATGAACAGAATACTCAACGATCCAGTGAACAGTTCCTGGATGAAAGTGATGATGAGGTAAGAAACCCAGGGGGAGAAGAAGTGGCAGAAGCTGACTTAGAAGAAGATACTAATGATGAAGAAGAAAGTGTCAAGTCTGTGTCTGCAAGGAAGCCAAAGAGTTGAGCTGAAATTGATAGGCAGAATATAATTGGTGATCAAACAGCTCCAGTTCAGACTTGAAGAATGAAATCATTACAGAAAACATCATTTTTGTCTCAAGTGGAGCCAAAATGTTTTTTCGATGCAACTGAAGATGAAAACTGGGTTCAGGCTATGAACGAAGAGCTTGATCAGATTGAGAAGAACCAGACATGGGATATTGTTTTGAGGCCAGTAGACAAGAATGTCATCGGGTCTAAATGGGTATATCGCAACAAGATGAATGAAGATAGCACAGTGATTCGGAACAAATCACAACTAGTGTGCAAGGGGTACTCCTAGATCGAGGAAATAGATGTAGATGAGGCATTTGCACCGGTTGCAAGGCTGGAGACAATCAGATTATTTTTGGCCAAAGTAGTGCAACGAAAGTTCAAAGTGTTCCAGATGGATGTCAAATCCACATTCTTAAATGGGGTTCTGGAAGAAGATTTGTACATTGAGAAGCCAGATGGTTTTCTCATTCATGAGGATGAGAACAATGTTTGTCGGCTGAAGAAGGCATTGTATCGGCTGAAACAAGCACAAAGAGCAAGGTACTCAAGGCTTGATCAATACTTGAAGAAGATTGTTTTTCAGCGTGGAGGAGTTTATTACAATCTATATTTCCGTAATGACAGTAATCAAAGGATGATGGTGTTGGTTTATTTAGATGACATAATATTTGGCGGATCAGATGAATCTCAGTGCATACAGTTTTCCGAATTCATGAAAAATGAGTTTGAAATGTCAATGATTGGAGAGCTAACGTTTTTCCTTGGTCTACAGGTGACACAAGGAAGGAATGGAACACTCATTTCACAACCTAAATATGTCAACGAGGTCCTAAGACGGTTTGGAATGGAAAATTCCAAAGAGATGAAGACTCCAGTTGCCACCCAGATAAAATTATCGATAGATGAAGATGGCAAGGTAGTTAATATCACAGAATACAGGAAAATTATTGGATGTTTGTTTTACTTGACTGCAACAAGGCCTGATATTGTTTTCGCCACATTCCAAGCAGCGAGATATCAGAGTAATCCCAAGGAAAGTCACATGCTTGCTGTGAAAAGAATACTTCGGTATATCAAGGGCACGGTGGACTTCGTCTTGACATACAATGACAAATCTCAGACAGAGTTATTGGGATATACTGATGCAGACTATGCCGGTTCAGCAGATGATAGGAAATCAACGTCAGGTGGTGCTTTCTATCTTGGTGGATTTTGTATTTCATGGCTAAGAAAGAAGCAAGATTGCATTTCATTGAGCACCGCAGAAGCTGAGTATATTGCGGCCACTCAAGCATGCACACAGTTATTGTGGATGAAGTAGCAGTTTGAAGATATGGGAGTTGAAGTGAAGTATCTGATCGGAATCCAGTGCAATAACTCAAGTGCTATAAATCTCAGAAAAAATACCGTCCATCACTCTAGGACAAAGAATATTGAGATAAAGTATCATTTTATCAAGGAGAAGGTTGAGTAGGGGATCGTAAAGTTGGAGTATGTGCCTATAAATCTACAGGTTGCAGACATCCTGATAAAGGCCTTACCCAAAAAAGCATTTGAGAGACATCGACTGGCTCTAGGAGTTCAGTCGATTCCACGCACTTAAAATGGTGTGGATGTGGAACCCCCCCTCTCCCCGAGGTATGATGTGTTTTTCCCTAATGTGCTGATATGTGTTCTCTACTATGTTACAAACTACAAAGGCATGACCATTGGGTTCGTTGACAAAGGGGGAGAAAATAGTGATTGTTCAAGGGGGAGACAGTGTCGCAATTTGATAAATCATGATTGATATGGGGAGAAGCTGACCAGTGGAGCAGCCAGATAGGGGGAGAAATGAGAAAGGGGGAGAGATTTTTAAATCTGACGATGCTAGAAGTGATCGATCAAAGCATAGAAATCACGACAGCTGAGGATCGTGATAAAAGCAGAACAGTGATGTTGGAATGGTGTGAAAAGGTGTTCAGCTATGACCAATTGGGATCAGTGTGGTTCATCAATTGGTATCAATTTTAGAATTGGTTTTAGGTTGGAATCGACAATTGGTGTTTGACATGAAGTGATTCATTGATGATCTTTTCATACAACTCTTGTTTCTCACGCCGAGCATTGCTCATGTGGTCTTAGAGTACATGTAATGTGATTCCTTGAACGCTATCATAATTGCAAGAGGTGAATTGTGGTAGCGACTGGAATAAGACTCAGTGAGGTATCAAAGTGCAGAAAATCATTCTAAACAGAGTTGTGAAGAGTTGTCAACCAACCCAAAGGGGGATATTGTTAGGGAAAAAATCCTCAAGGTAACATTGCAGTATTTTTGGGTTGGTTGTGTTTGTTGACAAAGCAGGTTTCCATGGAGAATTGTAGAGTTCCTGAGAATTTGTTGACAAACCGTGTTGACAAAGAATGATGAAAAAGGAAAGGATGATCTGGAAGTGGTACAAAAGATCAGTACAAGGTGGCACCGTTTCCCAGTGTTTGCCAAATTTTTGGGGTCCAAAATTTGGAGTTTGGTGAGCATCGTGAAAATAGTATTTCCATGGAGAGCATAATTTAATACGGCAAAGGCATGAATTTCACGAAGATAGGATGCATGGTTTGGAAATCGTGAAGACCAGAAGAATGGAGGCAGTGAGTCTTCGCGATTACGTCAAGCTTCGCGAACGGCAGAGGCTGAATCACATCGCGGCGGTGAAGGGCTTTGCGAGGGAGATTCGTGTCGAAGGCGCGAAGGAATGTTGACGGTAATGCTTTGCGATTACGTCAAGCTCCACGAATGGAAAATTGTCGTGGTGCTTCGTGATTTGGACAGAATTCTGGTGGAAACTTCGGAGCCTCGCGATTTGAGATGACGTGGCATTGACTTCGCGTGGAAAGTTCGAGGGTCGGTGGAATCGCCTATAAATATAGTCCGATCCCCTCGAGAGAAGCAGAGATAATTTTCAGAGAAAATCCATTGCTATCGGTTCGCAGAGGTGGTTTGCAAAGGCAGTGTGCTTCGCAAAGGTAGTGTGCTTCGCGAAAGGGGAGATTCACGATGTCTATTCTAGCTCCGCAAAAGGTGTGTGCCCCATGTTGGCTCAGTGAGCTCCGCGGAGAGGCAGGAGCTCCGCGACGGCCTAATCACTGCGAAGGTCTATGCATCGCGAGAGTGCTTCGCGATAGAGCTTCGCGAAAATACAGGAGCATCGCGAAGGCTTGTTTGAGCTTTGCGAAATTGGGAGCTTCGTGAAGTAGGGTTCTTTGCGAAGGTGTTTCCAAAATGAATTTCCCAGTGTTCTGAGGAATAGAGGTATTCATCAGTGGATGAAATTTGGACATCAATAGAGCATCTATCAACAGTTAAAGATGCATTCTTTCATGCAAATGAAGAGACCTACCGGTTTATAAACTGTGAGTGAATCCCTTCACAGAGCAGTGAGCTTAGGAAGAGGAAGTAGGTGATCCTCTCCACTGACAGTGATCCAGACAGAGAGAAACAGGGATTGACCCTTGGGAAAGCAGTGAGCTTACCCTAAACATTGTAAAGGCAGTGAGCCTGGTCATAGAAGTGACCTAGCCCGAACATTGTAATCCATAGCTAGTGAAGTTTAGTGGAATTGGTATGACCGAAAACTTGTCAGTGAATGGACCTTGGACGTAGCCCTTTACGGTGAACCATGTAAAATTGGCGTGTCCTGTGCATTCTTTACCTTCTGTTTACTTTGTGCAACAGGAAAGAGAGAGAAGAGTGTTTTTCTTAACAGCAAAACAAGATCAGAACAGGCGTGAATTTTAAATTAGTCATACCCTGATTCACCCACCCCCTCTCAGGGTATTCAGCCTTGTGGACCTAACAGACTCCCTGGCCTCTTGAGACACTTTGACATTGTTTCCCTAAACCCATCCAAGATATTATTAGGGAAACATCCGCACAAAATCCCAATGGTCGAATCACCTCTGATACCACTTTTCCACGACCCGACCCGTACTGGGGCTTGAGCCGCAACTACTCCATGCCCGCCTCCATAAGCCAGTGGCTGGAGACTAGTGTCGAAGGCACAAGAACTCATGGAGGCCATTGCCTAAGAAACTTTACAGACATACACAAACAAATCAATGGAAATGTTTAGAGGAAAAGAAATCAATGTACCACACTTCAATAAAAAGGGAACCAACATAAATGCCTCAACCACTAAACAGTACTAGTAGAAGAAAAGGGAAATGGGAAAAAATACATAGCCAACAAGAAAAGTTCCACAACCTAGAAAAATATATAATAATCCAGATATTCTTTTCTAGAATGAAACCTTTTTTCTATTTTTTTCTATAAAATAAGACTTTTCCTGAAATTTTAGGATTCCACGCCATGTACTTATAAGTACACATCGTGTACTCGGTTACTGCTGGTAGCCGTGTTCTATCCATGTAATGTAAAAACAAATCGATGTGTGGGGTGATGTAGAGGACACATGAAGTGGAGGCTGGTTAATCAAAGAACATGCTGTTTAATTTCAAATAACATACTATTTAATTTCCTGTTTTTCATTAAACAAATTAGGTTCACGTCTAATCGACAGAACCCTCTCATTCTCGACCAATCTTGTCTCGGGGAAACTGTAGGACTCAAATCTTGTCTGATCCTCTAAATCTAGATCTTCTTTCTGAATCAACGACCATCGATTGCATTGGAGTCACCACGGTAAGATATTCCTTCTTCTAAATTCTCATTTCTTGATTCCATCTCTTTGGTGATTTTTCTTTGGTTTAATATTTTTGATGTTTTTGTTTATCTATGTTGATCTAGGGTGATTCAAGGCCTGATTTTCACGTATAACATTCTTACAACACCGAGGTAGGTGGTTTGTTCCTTTTCATAGTTAGTATTTGAGTTATATGTGCAAAAGGGCACATCACCCTTGTTCAGCGTATTGCGTGTTTATGGTTTTAACCCTGATTTTTCCTGCTATGACTTGTGTGCTTGAGTAGAGGATTTATGATTGTAAATAAGGTTATTTACCTTACTATGGATGTTTTTTCCCATGCTAGTTTTATTTTGTCCATTTGGTATAACCTTGAATATAAGGCTATTTATTTCCATTCCTATTATAGGGAGGATGGAGAGATTATTTATTTGTTATGTTGTGCCATGAATTTTAGCTAATTATCCAAGAAGTACTTTTGGTTTACTTTGGCTACTATTTATCATTGTGTATGAATGCTTTACATAGGATTGCGGTAACCTGGTGTAGTGAGACCATAGGGGAAATTGACGTTGAGGGAATTACCAAAGTGTATTTCATAATTATCACACTATGAGACCATAAAGGGGATTGACATTGAGTGCTCCCTCGGAGTGTCTATAGACACATTAAGAGACCACATGAGAAATTTACATTGATTGCTTCCATAGAGTGTCTATAGTTACCATTAAAAGCCCAAAGTTGGAATTGAAGGTGAGTTCTTCCTTAGGGATTCTTTAATTATACATGACTGTAGGGGGAATTGAGGTTAAGTGCTTCCTTGGAGAGTCTTTGTTAATTTACTTTTGTTATATGAACCAGTGAGGATAGGCTGTGAGAACTTCCTATTGGGTTTCATGTATTTGTGTTTGGATGACTAAATTGTTAAATGTAAATAATGTAATTGAAATTGTATGACTGTTTACTAAAGTGTGTTTATTTGTTTAGTTATTAGTTTTGCTTATTTCTTGATATATATATTCAATGACTGTTAGGCATAGATTTTTGGGTGGTTTCCTTCTGGTATTTATCTCACACCCTGTTTGGATCATACTTTGGGGCCCAAACAGATTATATCATTGTAGGTATAGATATGGGAAATCACCCTTCTATTTTAGGTACTTGATTGCTGTGGAGCTAGGGATCATGGGACCAATCTAAGGCTTGCAATTAATTAAGAGTTTATTTGTTTTCTTTGTACATTGGTTTAGTACTGTATTCCTACATTGTGACTTCTTTGGTTTCCTTCCTATATATATGTATCATGCACATTTATATATGTGCTCTAGTTATGTATTTATTTTAGTCTTTGACTGTCTACTGTTGTATAGTATCATTATTTCTTCCACAATTGTTATCTATTTATTCCCAATACATTACACTTCCAATGAGGGCTTAGTTTCCCCACAATCACACCCAAGGACCTCACTTCTAGTTGGCATCCTCTGGCATTTGAGGAAACGCACTTGAGGCCATGTGGCCTACTGTGTACATGGAACCTCTTGGTGGCTTCCGAAACCAGGACATTACATAATGGTATTAGTGGAATTATTTTCTTCTTGACTTACTGTTCGGAGCCTATATTGAAGAAATATGAAGAAATGGGAACTTTTTAATAATTTTTTCCTGGGAGTAGCTAACCTGTGTTTAGGGAAAAGTCAATTTACCTCATATATTGAAATATTTATGGATTTTCAATTATTATATTTGATTTGTTATCAGTGTTGGGTGATTCACATGTTTTGTGTTGTTATCAATGATATTAATAAGGTTCTATTTCTATTGAAACCTGATGAGATGAGGGCATTCCATCTCATGCATCAAATAGTCACTTTCTAGAGATCACATGTCATGCATTTTTTCCATGCCATTTTTGGTGCATTATTGATTGCATGTGGTTGTGATAGATGTTGTGAAAGATATGCATGTTATTATGATATATTTCTTGATATAATACATACTATTTGTATAGAATATTGAATTATGTATGGTTTAATATGAATAAATTCCAATATCTGGTTCATGAGGTGTCATGGGCCCTCATGGAGCGGAATTTGGTGGATCATTGCATTGTTGTGCTTGTATATGACATGTTTAAGATGAAAGATTGGATTCGTGGGGAGTATGGTTCCTCATGGATCATAATTTGACACTTTAATGTTGATTCAGTTTTTATGGGGTTTCAGAGTAGTTTCTAAGGAATACTGTCTGGAAAAACCCAGAATACACAATATGTAATGATGAGTATGCGTCATGTGTCATTTTTTTGGAAAGAAATTATTTTCCTTAAGTAAACACCGTGAACTATATGTACATTCCATGTAGTCTATAATCATGTCACTGGTTGTGTCAGATGAGACACGGGTTTGGGAAATCATTGGCGAAACATAATGTGTAACTGAAGCACATGCCATGTGTTTAGACCATGTAACTGGTCAAGTGACTAATAACACGGGTCGGTGAAGTTCATCTAGAACACATCGTTTCTGGCACAAACACACCATGTAGGTTCATCCATATAAGCATCCATGTTACTAAGAACACAGGTCAGTGAAGTTCATCTTGTACACGATGTGGATGGAAGAAATACACCGTGTAGTCTAGTTTTAGGGGAACCGTGTGGGTTATCCATGTAGAAAACTCGGGATGGGGAACAAAATTCAAGTACACAATGTGTTTTGGAGGAAAACACTGTGTGTATTGGGTGTTATGTGACCAGGTATGGAAGGAGTACATGCCCATGTGAAGGCTTAAAGGAACACGCCGTGTAGGGAACATAAATGATGTGTATCCATGTTTTGAAGAACATGAATGATTTACTTCTCATGTTATCTTCTTACACTGCTTTGTTTCAGAACTAGAATGTGTTTAACAAAGGCATGCACTTGAAATTGCACAGTCATACCACCATGACTTCCCTAATTTGTATTTCTGATAAATGAAAGTTATCAGACACCAGACATGGCTAACCAGGGACCACCAACAGATCCTTCTATAGTTCCAGTCATGGAACCAGTCATCATTCAGAACATAAGTTCTAACACACAGTTCCAAGAGGGATTTATTAGGTTCATGCATACCATCTAGGGAGCACTAAATCTTTCACCATTAATGGAAGAATTGATGTGGGTTTTCCTGTAGCAACATCCTCCCACCATAATAGGGGAAGGAGGACCTCAAGCTATAGGGACATGGTTAGAAGTCATTATTTCTATCTTCGAGCATCTGGAGATGCCTTCAGAGAAGAGGGTGAAGCTCCTTACTTATATTCTTCTAGATTCTACCAAGATATAGTGGGAAGTGGTTTTGCAGGCAGCACACCAGTAGGGTATGGCTTGGGATGAGTTTCATCATACCTTCTATGACTACATATACCCAGATACATGGAGGGATGATCGTTCCGGAGAGTTCAGGATTCTGGAGCACGGTACACTCTCAATCATGGAGTACTCTTCTCGTTTCACTGAGCTACAGTGCTTCACACCCATCCCAGGAGGTGATGAGTTATTTCTAGAGAGGAAGTTTGTGTATGGTCAGAATCATGACATCCGATCTTAGGTGAATATCTTCATGTTTACTTCCACACTTCTATAGTCAACCAGGTGCTGATCACGAAGAACAATCTAAGGTATTCTGGAGCTGTGAGCCAGGATAGTTTGACATCCGTAGTTAGTAACCCTCTTACTAATAGCAGGATGGGCCGCATGGAGTCTAAATTTAGAGATTTTTGTTGGTGGGATACTTATTTTTGTGTCTAGGTTGTATTCTCCCACTGCGGGAAGAGCGGGAATAAGAGGTCATATTACCCAAGATACCTAGACGAGTGTCGATATTCCAGAAAGATAGGCCATATTTAGCAGTTATGTCTATGTTTTTCACCTACATCTGGTGATCATAGTTGTTCTATGACCCTGCATTCAGGAATGACACCACTAGTTTCTCATTAGTATGGGAAATGGAGTTCTTCCGACCATTCAGGCTGAGGTGGAGGTCACAACTGTGGTAGCTTGTCGGTTGGCTTTTAGTGAAAATAGAGTGGATCAGCTCAAGGAAGTCAGGAAGGGTCATAGGGCCATGGTAATGCCAGACTTTTGTGGTGGAGCAGACCCAGCAGGATCAGGATCCCGAACCCTCCATAGTTCTAGGTACGAATATAATTTCATTAGTTTTAGCTTCTGCACTTTCTGATATAGGGACTTCCCACAGTTTCATATATGTTCCTGTTCTTGAGAGCCATGGGCTCTGTATCTTTTCTTATGCTGATATATTGATTCTAGATACTCTATTGGGGAGAAGAACTGCTAGTGAATGTTAGTACAAGGAGTTCCCTCTTGAGTTCATTGGGATTCACTTCCTATGGGACCGCAATGTCATTGACATGATGGGCTATGATTTCATTCTCGGAATAGACTAGTTATTTCCAATCCAAGAAGTCATTGACTCTTATCACTGTAGGGTGTGTTTCACATCACTAGAGGGTGAATCGTGGTTTCATAAGGTCGAATGGGATATCCAGGAGAGCAGATAAGGACCCGAGAATCATGGATTGGGAGGAGTTATAGCCCAAACTACTAGTCTATATCTGGATGACCACGGGACATTACTATTGGAATTATCACTAGTGGTGGATCATTTTAGGGATTTCATTCTAGAGGAATTTTTAGGTTTTCCTCCGGAGTGAGAGGTAGATTTTTCTATTGACCTTGTTCCAGGAGTGGCTCTGGAGACCATTCCTCCTTATAAGATGGCTACACTAGATTTACCAGAGCTCAAGAAGAAGTTGGAGGAGTTGTAGGAAAAGAGTTTCATCCGACCTATTACTTCTCTTTAAGGTTCGACTATCCTATTCATGAAGAAGGCAGACAATACCCTCAGACTTTGTGTGGATTATTAGAAGTTGAACCAGATGACGGTCAAGAACAGATATCCCTTACTAAGAATTGATGATCACTTGATCATTTTCGAGGAGCCTGGGTGTTCTCGAATATTGACTTGAGATCTAGTTATCATCAGTTTCACGTTAGACAATCAGATATGCCTCTTACAAGCTTTTGAAGTAGGCATGGTCTATATGAGATTGTGGTTATTCCATTCAATCTCAAAAACACACCTACTATTTTCATGGGACTGATGAACTGAGTGTTCAATCCATACATGGATAATTTCATGGTGGTCCTCATGGATGATATCTTGTTGTACCCTCACACTCAACACGACCATACTACCCATCTTGAGATTGCTTTGAGTACACGGAGAGAGCATTATTAATGTGCTTAGATATTAAATTCCACATTTGGATGGACCAAATACACTTCTTGGATCATGTAATCTCAGATACATGAGTGTCAATAGTCCTAGATAAAGTGAGAGCAATATTTTTTTGTTAGAGACAAAAGAACGTATTTGATGTACAATGTTTTATAGGGCTAGCAGGATACTATAGACATTTCACACAAGGCTTCTCATTCTTAGCAGTGCCACTGACGGGCCTAAATATGAAGGGTGAGAAGTTTTTGGTGAAAGAATCTTATGAATTAGCCTTCCAAGAGCTGAATCAGAGGTTTACATCAACTCCTATACCAGTATTTCCAAATCCAGGAAATAGCTAAACTGTGTACTGTGATCCATCAGGTATCGTGCGGGGAGTAGTTCTTATGTAGGGGGATGGAGTCATTGCGTACGAGTCTCAATATTTGAGGCCACATGACAGGAACTACTCGACGCATGATCTCGAGTTGGCTGTAGTTGTTCATATTTTACGTTACTGGAGACATTATCTTCCAGGAGAGCATTTTTTGGTTCTCCCCGACTAAACAAATCTCATGTGTATCTTCACTCAACAAGACCTAAATCTGAGATAGCGAAGGTGGGTCATGTATCTTCATTCCTTTGATTTTGATCTTGCCAATATGACTTGGAAAGTCAAAATTGTGGATGATGCATTGAGAAATAGGACTCGGATAAAGGTAGTTCAGGAGGCCAGTCGTGAGCGGTAGCTTATGGTTGTGTTCTCGGAGATGCAATTGTAGGTGCATGACAGATATGGGAAGTTGTTTCTTTCTTCAATATCTCTTGCCTTTACTATAATTGATCGAGTGTGGATGAGTCAACTATCAGATTATGAAGGTCCAGTTTAATTAGAAAGTGAGTCAAGAGAAGACCATATTCTTGGATAGATAGTAGGTGAGGATGAGATCTTTCATTTTCATGGGAGTGTGTGGGTGCCTGCAGAGATACACGAGTAGCTAATGTGGGACTTTCATTCCTTAGTTTGGGTAGTTCATCCTGGGGACACCAAGATGTATCGAGATCTGAACCATCAGTATTGGTGTCCAGAAATGAAGGGATATGTTACTAGTTTATTCATGAGGTGTTTCACCTGTCAGTAGGTGATGGTGGAGCATCAGCAACAAAAATGATTTTTTAGTAGTTAGCCCTTTTCGAGTGTAAGTGGAATGATGTCACAAGGAAAATCGTGACATGTTTTCTTGAGGTCGACTTGAGGGAATGACACATTTTGGGTTGTCATTGATATAATCATGAAGGTTTCTCACATGTTACTGATCACGGAGACCTTCAATGTTGATGATATGGGAGGGTTGTACATCTGAGATATTGTATGTTTATATTGAGTTCCACACTCCAATGTTTCATAATGGGATACTCATTTTACTTCTCAGGTGTGGTATGGTTTACATAAGTTATTGGGTACACAGATACTTATGAGTATAGCTTACCACCCCCAAACAGATAGTCAATCCAAGCATAGGATTCAGGTGCTGGAGGATAAGCTTCGAGCATGAGTCCTAGACTGTGGAGGTTCTTGGGAGAAACACATACATCTTGTGGAGTTTTCCTACAATAATAGTTTTCAAGAAACCATTAATATGTATCTTTATGAGGATATTTCGAGTAGGCCATGCCGATCACTGTTATATTGGCTGGTGGCAGGAGAGGCAGTTATGCAGGGACCTCTTCTGTCTAGGAGACCACGAAGCAGGTGGAGTTGATTTGAAAGAGTATTTCTACTGCACAGTCTCAATAGAAGTCTTATGCTGATCAACAGATATGACCTCTAGAGTTCAAGGTCAGAGATCATGTTTTTATATGTTTCACACCTAGGTTGGGACACAGGAGGATTAAGATACATGGAAATCATTCACCAAGATATGTTAGATTGTCTATGATTTTAGAGAGAGTTGTTCTGGTTTCCTATCTGTTTCAGTTACTTTAGATGTACCAGGATATTCATGACATTTTCCATGTTTCTCAGTAGCATCATTACTTCTCACACCCCAGGCCCTCATAGCTATTCGGTAGCCTTTGGAGCATAGAGAAATTCACTTGAGGACCTGTGACCAACATGGTACGAGAAACCTCTGGGTGGCTTCAGGTACCCGGATGTTACAACAGGTAAAAAAGTACAATATCTGGAAGATTCCCACTCTTAAATACCAAGCTACGACCATAGCACACGGTACAAGCTCCCCGTATCCCTATGATCATTTGATATCATGATCAACCTATCCGTCTTCTTCAAGGTCACACCATATGAAATAAAATCCCAAGAAGGTGTGAGTATAAGAATACTCTGTAGTATTCCCTAAAGTCTCGAGGGAGCAAAAAGATAGGTACTGAAGAGGGGAGCAGTAAGAAAGAACAAGGTACAACAAGAGTGAACAGAAAGAGTACAGCTCCACCGAATAGTATTTTTTCATTCTCAAAGAAACACAAACAAGAGAGTTAGTGGATCTCCATCTCACAGCTCACACAGGTATATGCCCATACATATACCCCGGACATCTAGATATAGTTGTATCATCCCCCAAGATACATAAGGCTCTGACCTCGAAGCCATTACCCGGATTTCCACAGAAGGATCAAATGGTAACTTAAGGATCAAGAGTACATGCTCCCAAATCTGGCCATCCCTAATAGAACCCGTCTAAGAGATGTAATCCATTATGTACAAATCAACCATTCCTAACGGTACTTCTGAAAGGATGTTCTCTATCTGGAACATTCTTCCAGAACTACTTTTAGTGCCAGACACTAAAAGTCTCATTTTCACGGTCTTGCGCCCGAGGCAAGACCACTGGAACCCATGTGAAGAGTCCCACTACTCAACATTGCGTTCCATCGAGGGAACACTGCTCCAGTCTAACCCATGATATCTCAGTCTCTTTAGTATGAATTTTCAAAAAACCTCAGTCCGTCGAGGGAGCACTAACTTCTACCTTGGTATGTTATATTAGAAGCATGATATAAATCATGAAACACAACGCAAAATAGACATATCAATCTAGCGGTATAACTTTCTGGTTAATGGGATAATGATTACTAGTCATTAATCAAGATCATCCAATCTATAGTAACTCTATTTCTAACCCTTATAGGTCACTGTATGTTGACTCGTATTTGGTCGCTGGATACTGACCCGTATTCGTCATTGGTGATGACCCATTTTGGTCACTAGTGAAGACATGTATTGGTCACTGGTGATGAAACATATTTGATTTTGGTACAAATGTAATTAATCATATAACTAGATCATCCCACTCTGGAGTTTCTGATGCTGGCCCGCACTGGTCAATCTTCTACTTCATGTCACAACCTACCACTGGATTCCCACTCATAGAACACTTGATTCCGGGAGAACCCTTACTCAAGACATCAGTTGTATTTCAACATGTACAATGTCTTACAATTAACTAACATGATGATTTATCATGTCATAAGGGTTCCAACATAATATAAGAAGGATAAATCAGACATCAGGCCTGTAAGATATAGGCATTTTAGTGCCAAGGGACCAGTTGGATTCGAGTATGATCCAACCCAGTCAAACTCCATCATTCCTCGAATGTCATGTGGAGTATCTCAAAAGGACCACCTCAGCACAAGTATTTCATCACCATAGATGGTATTCCAATTCAACACTATATGAGGGAGATATGTCAGATACAAGATCCCATAATAATAATAATATTATTATTATGAGGTGTTTCCTGGACCCGAGCCCCAAACTAGAATTTTATATTCAAAATTGGACTTAAATCGACCATCTTACTGATAGGATCACGTCACAGCTAACGACAAGTCAATCGGACATCACATGCTGGATTTATGGAGGGTTGAAGATTTAATAATATTTGTAAATCTATTATTTCTCAAGCATTTTAGGTAACCAATTTTAAATCTCAAAAATGAAATCCAATATTAGACTTGAAATTTCTGTCTCAAAGTCAGGGTCGCACTACCGCTGACAGTTCATGAAACCGAGGATGTACAAATATGTTGCAGTCAAAAAGGTGTTTTTATCATCAAAAGAAATAATAACTATATTATTATTATTATTATTATTAATTACTTATTTATGTAATTTTTATTAACTCCAAAAT
Source organism: Viscum album (assembly GCA_963277665.1). NCBI lineage: Eukaryota > Viridiplantae > Streptophyta > Magnoliopsida > Santalales > Viscaceae > Viscum > Viscum album. The sequence goes on along the minus strand of OY728141.1, from coordinate 1,025,067,562 downwards.
CAATCCATGCTTTGGACCCCCTTTCTACGTTCCAGAATCCATAACCCCCAATTACATATTATCTTTTTATTATTTTAACATTATTGTATTTTAGTTTTTCTCTCTCCAATATCCCCTTATTAATTCATGATTTCACCTACCACTCCTATGTAAACCCTAGTGGCCATCCCTTCACGTGACCCTCTTCCGCTGGAACTTTAGCCTCCATCCATGCTTTCCCAGAATCACCTCGCCACCTCGCACCAACCACCCCGGTGTCGTGGTCCTCCCTCGCTACTCTCGTACCCCGTGGCGTGGCCATCTACTGCGCACCCAAACCACTGACTGAAGCCACTTTCGTCTTTCCACACACCACCAGACCACCTTCACCATACTTCCTTGCTCGCCTGGAGCTGCGATGACTACAACAACACATCACACTGCCTATCCTACATGGAGCCGCGGCCCGAAGACTTTCTAGGATAGGGATATAACATCCCCTATTTCGCAGGCCACTGCAACTTTGTTCTAATCCCAAAAAAGGTGATGATCATAGATTTGAGATCCTCAGGTTGAGATCTCCTCATACGTATTCCATTCTCAAAGAAGCATTGATTTTTTAGCATGATTAATTATTTTGCTGTGCTGAACAAGAGAAAAACGCGTGGAGAATGAATAAGAAAAGATCATGGTCTATGTGCAGATCGATGAATATGTTTGTTTGGACATATTTTTTGAGAATCAAGGACACCAGGAATTGAAAATAAAATATTTATCACACTCCATGAATTTCAAATTCATGATAAACAAGAAGAAATTAATTCAACCAATTTTATTTGATCGACAAATTAATTTATTTAATTCACTTTTGTCATGAAAATTCAACTGGGGAAAGGAATCCAAAATGATAAATCCTACCTGGATTGGATCCGTTTGGGGTTCAGAATGATCTTATATGCACAACAATGAGAAGAAGATGTTTCGTTTTTCACTATTTGATTCTCTTGGACCTGAGGCATCTTTTTCTTCAATTGTCGTCTGTCAACTGGGAGGACATGAGATGAGAGGAGAAGTCGTCATTGGGAAAAATGGTTATGAAGACAGGATATCATAACCATGAATTTATAACCTCTAATCAGGTTAAATAAAATTAATCAAATAATTAAATAAACAAATATTTAATTTATGAATTAATCATCCACACTTGCACACATGAAAACCTCCCAATGCCGATGAATTTCATACTTTGCCTAGGGTACAACCATTGTTCTGAGCTCATCAGTGGTCCCAGATTTTTCATCTGAGACCCCATCTTAATGTTATTAGATTATGAGCTATTATATGAATAAATTAATAATTTAATTTATCCATTTAACACACCGCGATTGAGGGATGGGTCCGAACGCCCCGCGCCAACTTATATTATGTCAGGCCTAGGGGAGACACTATGTTCCAGATCTAACCATGGTCTCTGATTTCTAATCCAATAAAATGTTTAAGAGATATCCCATTTTATTTAGTTAACCAAACATTCGTAATAAAAAAATGCTTAGAATTTTTATAATATTATTTCTAGGCACATCGGGCCTCAGAATTTCACTCCATCTCAGTTCCCAACTCTGGAAATATTATTAGAAATATTTCAATGCCTTATTAGGCATAAAACATGGTCTCTACATTATTCCCTCATTCATTCTTTTTTCCTCAAAAATCAAAACTCAGGAAAACACTCGGAATACTTGGCCCAAATATAGCTCTCCCACCCCTAGGGAACCATGTACCTTTCTTTACTACCAAAGAATATTGACCCAAGGGGTGTTCTACCCTCATAAGGGTTTCTTATGTTGATGACTCATGTAAGAACACATACATATCTCCTTATTTTCTACATGTTTATGGTGTCATGTACCAACTCCAACTATTTGGGGTAAGGTGGGAAATATAAAACCTCTCCATCTCCTTGCACAGTCTCGAATGACCTGATAGAACTCAAGGGATAGTTTTCCTCTTTAGATGATCCTCTACATCCCACAACACAACCAGAATCAATATTTTTCATTGGAATAGTGTCTCGTGATTCCCTCCATTAGAATATCTATATGGTGAATCACATAAGGATATCTAGTCACACAAGATTTTATAGTCGATGGATCACAACTGAGACTCTCTTATATGCTTGAGATGTGAAGGAGTCAACACTGTCGACTGAAGAAATTTTGAACCCTCATGTTCCTCCCAGGACAGCTGTAGGGAAGTCAACTACTCTGAAACATTCCCACTAGGTGAGTTGGGGATTTCCCGCACTTCCCGCTAATGGAATCATCTTCTAAAATTAACCTTTAGTGCACAAGTCAGAGGGATTATTCCACCACACTTACACTATGCTATTTGGGTCCCTTATGACCACGGTTTTCAGACTGATCATGAGAAGATATTCTACGTTGAGATATCATCTTCTGGCATCTTCTTGCTGAAAAAGATTTATCATCTATATTGCTCTCACTAAAACAACCAGCTGTATTGTGTGATTGGAAGATGTCAATCAATAGTGCCTACTCTAGAACCTTAGCCTTGGTGGGGATGCACAAGGGCACTATAATAGTGTATATCTGTGAACCAAGTCTCACACTCAGTCACCATCAACCCTCAATTCCGTAACTGGAGGAGCTCATGAAGTTGAACAAAGCACAATTATAAGGTGTATAACTCCTCATGAAATAACTGCAGGATCTCCTCCCATGATAGTGCCAACTCATCGAGTATTTGAGTAACAAAGATCCACCCATGTCCAATTACTCTGGGGAAATGGTTAGTTGCAAAATCTACCAACTGATCTACTGGTGTCCGTAAAATCCTGAAGAGACAAACCACCAACACTAGACAAACCTCCACTGTCCGAGGATCTGGCTCACTATAGATACTCACTGGTCTCTGGTGCTTGAACTCGCGATGTGTGCTTAGCCTATGCACGTCCACTGCCTACTCTATTATGGCTATCTACTGCTCAACAAGTAGGGGTGCTGCTACCAGCCCACCTGGAGGAAGGGGCTCACATGATGGGTCAGGAACTGAGGTCTCGTTGCTCACAGAATCATCATCAAGAACAAGAGCTAGTATCTTGGTTGACTGTAATTGTAGAGACATCCTAAATATTATCAAGGAGTACCATGGTCAGATGCACATATCTATATATCCTCAATTATGGGGAGCTAAATCAAGAAGGAAAATCAAAGGCTCAATATTATATGATGCATGTACTATTGTACCCTGCAAACGGTGTCTCAGGGTTCTGAGTCGACAAGCGGCTAATCAGGGTCCTAGTGAATGGATACTTCGTCCTCTCATACCATCACTAGACTCTCGGGCCTGAGAGCCTCTCTCAAGAATCTTCGACAATGCTTCACTAAACCCAACCAAGAACATTTTAGGGAAGCCTCCAAAAAACTTCTCAAGGGTCGAACCACCTCTGATACCACAATGTCAAGACCCGACCCATACCGAGGCTTGAGCCACAACTACCCCAAGACCACCTCCATTTTCTTGGGACTGGCGACTAGAACCGAAGATACAACAAACTTAGGGAGGCCTTGGCCTAAGAACATGTACACAGACATGTAGCCAACTCAATGCAAAAGTGCGGATGAAAAGAAATCTAGGTACTGCACTACTATAAAAAGGGAACCAACATAAATGCATCGACACCTAAATATTACATGTATAAGAAAAGTAATTCTGAAAGGGAAATGGAAAAAAATACAAACCCAACTAGAAAAGTGGCACAACCCGACAACATGTGAAAAAGTAAAACAGCTGGGAGAGTCCCACTCCTGAATCCCAAGCTACGACCACCGCACGCGGTCCATGTACCTTGTATCCCAAATATCCCCTAATATCACGATCAACCTATCCTTCATCTGCAAGGGAACACCAAACATGGGAAAAGCCAAAGCAGGGGTGAGTATAAGAATTCTCAGTAAGATGCCCCAAAGGCTCGAGGGAGAAGAAAGAGAGGTGCTGAAGAGGGGATCATTAAGAGAAAAAAAGGTACAACCAGAGTGGACAGAAAGAGTACAAATCCCCCCAATTGTAGTTATGCATGCTCAATGAATCCCAAATGAGTGAGTCAAGGGATCTCTATCAAATATATCACACCAGGTATATGACCATACATATACCCAGGGCATCCAGATATACTATTTCTAGACACAAAAAATCATAAGGCTCTAACCACGAAGCTATTACTAGGATTTCCAAATATGGATCAAAGCATAACATAAATATCAAGAGTACTCACTCCATATGTCATCCATTACTGGTGGAACCTGTATGAGAGATGTAATCCATTAGGTATAACTCAACCATTCATAATTGGACATCCAAAAGGGTGTGCCCCATCAAGAACATTTTGCTATAACTGCCTCTAGTGCATGACAATAGAGGTCTCATTGTCACGATCTTATGCATGAGGAAATTCAATGGGAACCCAAGTGAAGAGGGAAACTCCTCAAAACTGCATTCATTTTGGGGAACCCTACTCCAGTCTAACCAATGATATCTCTATCACTCCAGTAAGAATTTTCTAGAACATTAGTCTACCGATGGAGCACTAACTTCTACCTTGGGTTGTAATATAACAATCATGATCTAAATGAAGAAGCACAAAGAAAAAGTAAATCTCACTCTAATGGTATAACTTCCAGGATACTGGGATAGGGATGACTAGTCATAAGTCCAGATCATCATATCCATAGTAACTCTATTGCAGACTCGTATTGGTCATTGAATGACGACCCATATTAGTTCCTCGATACTGATATATATTGGTCCCTAGTGTTGATTCGTATTGGTCACTGGTCCAGACCCCTATTGGTCGCTGGTGATGACCCGTATTGGTTGCTGGTGCTAACCCGTATTGGTCACTAGTGCTGACCTGTATTGGTCCCTGGTGCTGACCCGTATTGGTCACTGGTGTTGACTCATATTGGTCGCTGCTGTTGACCCATATTGGTCACTAGTGTAGAGGTAGGGATGATTAGTTGTATAGCTAGATCATCCAAATCTCGAGTTTCTGATGCTAACCCAAATCGGTCACTCTTCTTCTTCATTTTATAGCTAGCCACTAGATTCCCGCTCATAGCACCTTTGATTCTGGGAGAACCATACCTCAATATGTCATTCATATTTAAACCAGTACGAAGTCCATTGAAAAAGTAACCTGATGATCCGTCATGTCATAAGGTTTCCAACGCAACAGATGACACGTTAGTCAGACACCCGGTCTGTAATCCATATGAATTTTAGTGTTGAGGGCCTAGTTGGATTCAAGTTCGATCCAACCTGGCCAAACTCCATCATTCTTCAAAAGTCATGGGGAGTATCTCAAAAGACCTACATCATCTCAAGGATTTCAGTGCTGTAGATGGTTCATCATTTTAACACCATATGAGGGATATATGTCGGATAAAAGATCTGGAAATAATAATAACAATAATAATATTGGGTGTTTCATGGGCCCAAGCCATGAACTATAATTTAATATTCAACATTGGATTTGAATTTGTCGTATTAATGATATGATCACATCGTAGGTGATGAAAAGTTAATAAGACATCACATGTAGGTGTTATGGTGGGTTGAAGATTTAATAATAATATTAAATCTATTATTTCCCAAGAATTTCAGGAACCCAATATGATAACTCAAGAAATGAGTCCAATATCAGACTTGAAATGTATGCCCTGAAGTCAGGGTCGCACTACCGCTGACCGTTCTTGAAACTATGGTCGGACAGATAAGTTAGAGTCAAAAATGTGTTTTATGATCAAAAGTGATTGTAAAAATATTTTATTGTCATTATTATTTACTTATTTATTTATATTTTTTAACTCCAAAATCAATCCACGCTTTAGTTCCCCTTGCTGTGCACCAGAATCATTCACCACCAATTACTTATTTTCTTTTTATTATTTTCACATTATTGTATTTTAGTTTCTATCTCTCCAATCTCCCCTTCTTCAATTAAGATTTCACCCACCTATCCTGAGTAAAACCTAGCGTCCATACCATCATGTGACCCTCTTTCTCCGGATATTCCACCTCTGGCCATGTTTTCCTGAAACCACCTCCCTTCTTCACATTAGAAACCCTGGCACCGTTGTCCTCCCTCTCTTGTCTTGTACCCCGTGGCCTGGCCATCTGATGCGCACCCGAACCACTGGGAGAAGCCTCCTAGAACTCGCCACACACTGCCAGAGAACCTTCTTCACCCAGTCGTTCTCACCCGGAGCCACACCGGCCACCACAATTTATCGCACCACCTATCCCGCTCAGAGATGCGCCCCGAGGACATGTTGGAATAAGTCCCCCACATCACCCCTTACATGGGACATTGTATCATTGTTCTAAGATAAAAAAATGTGATTATTGTAGATTTGGGATCTTCGGGTCAAGATCTTTGTGTCTGTATGTCGCTCTTTATGAACCATTTTGTTATTAGTAAGCTTAATTATTTTTTGATGAAGAACAAGCGATGAACATGTGGAGAATGAATAAGAAAAGATCATGGTCTATGTGTGGATTTATGACCATGTTTTTTTGGCCATATTTTTTAGAATTAAGTTCACTAGGAATTGAAAATTATATATTTATCAAACTCTATGAATTTCAGATTCATGATAAACTAGAAGAAATTAATTCAACTAGTTGTTTTTTGATACGAAAATTAATTTTTTTTAAATTTCACTCGTCATGAAAATTCAACAGGGGTAAGGAATCCACAAAGATAAATCCTACATGAAATGGATCCATTTGTTGATGATGAAGATGGAACATGCACAACAATTAGATGAATATGTTGCCTTTTTCACTCTTTGATTCACCTAGTCCAAAGGCTTTTTTGTTCTTTGTTCATCGTGTATCAATGGGGAGGAGAGGAGAATAGAGGGGAAGTCATAGTTGGAAAAAAGGGTTATGAGGCCAAGATTTCATATCCATGAATTTATAACCTCTCTCTAGGATAAAATATTTTAATAAAATAATTAAATAATGAAATATTTAATTATATAATTAATCCTCCACACAGGCACATATGCCAACCTCCCGATGCCGATGAAGGTTTTACAGTACCTAGTATAACACCTATGTTCTGATCTCATCGGTGGTCTCAGATTTTTTCATCTGAGTACCCATCTATGGGATATTATATTTTCAGCTATTAAATGAATAAATTAATAATTTTATTTTCCCATTTAACACCCCACCATCGAGAAAGTGGTCCGAACAGCCCACATCGACTTATTTTATGTCGCTCCTCGGGGAAACATTGCGTTCTGGACCCAACCACAGTCTCAGATTTCTAATTCAATCAAACATTTAAGAGATAACTTGTTTTCACTAGTTAAACATGTTTTATTAAAATAAATTCACTTAAAAATATTATAAAATAAATTTTGGGCACACCGGGCCTCAGAATTGCATGCAGTCTTAGTGCCTAGCTTAAATTTTCTAAGAAATATTTCAATGTCTTACAAGGCCCAAACCTAGGTCTCTAAAAATAAATATTAATGATAAGTTGTATTTTAAATTTGATTTAAGCAAAATTTATGTTACTTATATAACTTATAATAAAATTATGTTAATTATAACAAATTTTTCATTGAAATTTAATATAAAAACTTAATAAACATTCTAACTTTTTTATACTTTAAAAACATCTATCTTCGGCTCATCTGAAAGATTTGAATTAATATTAATTTTTACAATTCAATGAATTTAATTTTATAAAAATGATATAAAAATTTTAATTCATATAATATTTAGGTTTTTTTTTTGATCTTGTTAATTTTTTATAAAAACTATTAGTAAAAGTGATAAAAATTAATAATAACTATTATGGTCAAATTAAGTATAATTAGGGACAAACCATTAATATTCGGGGCCCAAATGACATAGAAAATTGTAAAAATACGATTTAATGTCCATATTTTTTCCATAAATGATTCATTATTGATTTATGTTGGTTTCATAAGACTTGTTTAGGTAATAACATGTGCACACCTAACTTCTTTTCCAAAATTCCAAGAGATTCATTTTCCTTCTCTATAAAAGGACACAACCTATTCCACTTCTTTAAACCTCTAAAAACACTTAATTATTGCCAATATATGACTAACTCACTTCCCATATATCCTACGTTACTTCTATAATCCTACCCATGGGTAGAAGGAATCAGTGGATGCCTTTTGGCATAAACCAAATGGACTTACATGATTAAGAGGTACTATCTTCTCTCAAGTCCTTCCTTTTATTTTCGTTCTACAACCCTACAATTTAATTTCTACATGATTGTATAAAAAATGTATCCTCAATATAGTATTATGTTTTTAGGATATTTTTTCAACATACATTTACACACACCTCCATCTAATGGATAATTAACATATTTTTTATGTGTACGGAGAACTACCACCTCAAAAGGATGATTCTTCAATTTTCCTCACCGCCACACATGGAGGAAATTATTATTGAAAATAAATTCATATATGTTATATATTATATTTATTATTTATTTATGATTCATTATTACTTTAACAAAACATATATTTTTTACTCTCCATTAGGTGTCAATACGATAATTTGTTTTGAGGAAGTGTGGACTACCGCCCCTTCCAAGAGATATGATTCATGCACACAATACATAGAAATTATTAAAGATGGTTTTAGTGAATAAATAAGGAATATATGATATAATATATACAATATAATAATTAAATATATATACACACACATATGTATATTCATGTTTCTCTTTAAATTTCTTTATTTCAACATGATAATTAAACTAAAATAGCGTTCATGCGTACGTATAACCTACCGTTTCCATGAACGATGTATTCTATTTCATAATTAGATATTATATAGATTTATATAATATAGATATAGTATATATAAATTAAATTTCTATCATGGTTCACATTCTAGATATCATGATAAAATACAAATGATAGAAAAAATTAAGACAAATGTAAAGAATAAATAAAAATTTACTAGAAGGGAAACCTTATCATACGAATGATAACAAGCAGGTAATATCAAGTCATAATGAAACCATATATGGTATTATATATTATAATATGGTTCTTTAAATTTTTTATAATAAATTTATATTTATTATATGGGAGTTTTGAATGAGTATGACGAGAGTCAAGACACAAGGTAAGGGGATTTCTTCTCACTTTTCTTCCTATGAGATAATGGCTATATTGACCACTCTTTTAATTTTTGGATGTGTGTGTACTACCCATGATTATATTATACATATCATATAATTAAATTTATTGTTATTCACATATCCATTTTATGATCTTTCTTTCATGGGGTTTATGTTTCAAATGATACCAAATCAGTTAAATAGTTTGGTCTAACTTTTCCTTCTATAAGACTCTTATTTTTTATGCACATAAATAATATTTTGAGACTTATATACATCCATTTTAAATATTATATTATTAATTATCTTTATATCATGATTTTTTAGATACATTAAATCTTTGTTTCTTACATGGAGACTATGATCCCAATTAACAATGTTATAAGATTTTCTTGAGGCAATGTTAATAATTTTCGAGATTGTTTACGTTTATGCTTCCTTTGAGGAAATATTTAAATCCAACCAAAAATAACAATCATGATCATTATTATCCTCTATCAATTAAATACATATACATTAAGTGGTACCATTTTACTCTATTTGGTAATTCATATATTGCTTTTATGTCAAATCCCACCATCTATCTCTGGTGGTAAATCTATTGAATTAAAATACAATATTTTCCAAAATGTTTTAGAATGTTTTTGGAATATATTTTATGTGCATTTTCAAGGAAATATGATTCTAAAAACGTTTTATGTGCTTTTTTGTATGTTTTTGATGATATTTTCAATGAAAATGGTTTTCGAAAATGATTTTTGTTTTAAAAGGTATTTTAAATGATGAAAAGATATTTTGATCAATAAATGTTTTTTAAAGATATTTCAAAATTATTTCCCATATATGTATACATCCAATAGTGTTAATTAGGCCTTTATTGGGATGTTATTGAATGATTCCATTCATATTATTTCTTTGAATTTATTATATTTTATTTTATGATGTTTATGAAACCAGTTTCCCTTCCATGAGTTATACTTTTTTGAAACCCGCTTCCTTTCACGGGTTACAGTTATAAAGAAATGGTTATGAAACCTATATCTAACAAGAGGATATGATGTGATTGAATTATTGTAATACCCATTTCATTTCATGGGTTATGATTTGGTTATTTATGATCTTATGGAACATGGATATATGATTTTACTATGAGATAGTTGGGACCATTATCTCCCTCTAAATAATTGGGTAATGATTTATATCCCCTGAGATAGACATGGATAGAATAGAAAATAAACATAGTTTAGTATTATAGGGATATAATAGGAAATTAACTTGGTTATATAATATAGGGATAGAATTAGGGGTGAAATAGTTTCAGTAATACAAGGTCAGAACGGGGTGTGAACTCTATTCAGTAAAGGACATTGTTCACTATGATGGTCTTGGAAGGAATGATTTGACTTCTTTGGAAATAATAATATATGATTACATGTATTACCCAATTATATTTATTATTCCAATTTATTCTTTCATGGATTATGTTCTTTATTTCCTAATGATTCATGTATTATAATCTATCAAATGTTATTTCATGATTCATGTATATAATCTCTAATATGAAGTGTATGATTTATATTTTCATGATCATGTTCTCATACTGTTATTTTAATGATAATTATTACATATCTCTTTTATTTACCCATACTTTTCATTTTATCTCCCTGCATTTGATGTCTCCTTCCCTTGTTTATGTGGATAAGTATTATGTTCAAGGTTTTAAGGATGCATGGTTGTCAAGAACATCCTAGTATGAGATAATGTAGATCACTTATGTATCAGTATTTATGTTTCTATGTTTCCAAAGGAAGTAGAATGGAAAAATATTTTAGAATATATTTTTATATTGTTTTAAGTATTCCACATATGTTATGTAAGGTTAATTTATAAAAAACAAGGATCATTATTTTTTGTTATCAGATAAAAGTTTTAGTCAACCAATGTATACAAGGATAAGAAAACCATAGTGAGTACCCTTAGTAGATGTTATGTAATAAGTCTATAGATAAGTAAATGTATTGGAACATTTAATGGAATTTTGATAAAGGATAGAGTTTCCAGTTTCTTACAAATACATCACTATCTAGATAACACAAGTTGATGTTGCTCTGGCATAGATGTACTTAAGGGTAACAACTCTGAAAAGTTGTTTGGGCCTCAACCGAGTAATCTAATACAATACATTGGGTCATCCTACACACATGGTTGGACACTCTTGGGGGATATTATCTTTGAATTCACAAAAACTTTAGGATCCATTATGATGGATTTAAATATAATTTTGTTATAAATAACCTAGGATAAACCCAAGGTTTCATTTTTTATGAATTTTTTCATAATTTTGTCATCATATAAGTATATATTCATGATTATGTTGTTCTTAAATATGATAAATGTTTCTTAAATTATTATTTTCTTTTAGTTAGTGGATATAACCCAAAGGAACCTCATTAATGGTGATTAAGATAGACAATTTAATGATTTCTCTCCTGATCAACTGAATTCTATGGAACAGGAATAAAAAATATCATTTATAGGCTCACACAACATTCTCAAGTTATGAATCATGGTAAACATAAAAATTAGAAAAGGAGGGAACAACATTCTGTTGAGTCCGTTATTAGAGAACATCCACCTTATTTTAGAGTGTCTTTTGATACGGGTTTTAATGGAAATGGAGATGTAAAAATGAAAATATATTCTCTATTATCTAGTGTTTGGAGAATGTGAAATTGATTCTAGTTGTTTATCTATTTGAAGGAGAAGTCGATCAGTGGTGGAATAAATTCAAGAATATGACGCAACAAGATGTGATTAAATCCACGGATTGGAAAAATATTAATAACATAATCTTAATTAATTACTTTCTGAAAATTTTTCATATCAAAATGAAGAAACAGTTACTTGAGTTGAAGAAAAGGAATGATGAATCTATTGGTACCTATGAGGCTTATTTAAAGTGATTTGTGTGGTATGATTCAATAATTAACATCCAACCCAATATTAATGTTGAAATGTTTTTCGGTGTCTTCAATCAAATTTGGAGAAGGGTCCTGGAAATAAGAGACTTTACTAGCTATGAAGATATGTTCTGTTGTGAAATCAAGGTTGAAATGGAGGTTAGATTCTTGTATCAATCTTATTGTTTTGAAAATAAGAGGAAGATGATGTTTAATGGAAAGTATAAAGACCATGGTAAAAAAATATGAGTTTTTATTTATGCTCCATATGTGGGATGAATAAAGGAGGCAATTTACATATGGGGTTTAATAAGTGTTTTAAGTGTGGAAGGGAAGTCCACTAGGAAATTGATTGTCTAAATAATGAGATGAATTTTTCTCAAAATTCTATTAGAGATAAATTCCACATAGAATGAACCTATCAAAATTCGATTCTACAAGTGTTAGGATAATGGGAATTATGTTAACCACTGCCCAAATCCAATGGATAGTGACGATTAATGATGTTATAAACCGCTTAAGCCGAGGGACATGGGGAAATATCATACTATCTCTATTTATTATGTGGGGTGTGATAACAATGTGATGAAAGGAACACTAACTATCCTCTCTAGATCTTATAACATCATATTCGATTCTAGATCTAACCAATATTTCACATCTAAAGACTATTATAAGGGTGTTATGATTCCAAGAAAGTAATTATATATGGAATTAGAACTGAAAATACCAAATGTTATGATATTGGTACCTCATGTCTATGATTCCTCATCAGTTGAATTTTGTGGGATTCTACTTTTTAAAAATCTTTTCATTCTTCCTATAGTTGAATTTTATGTCATCTTAGGCTTGGAAGGTGTTCCTTAGAGAAACACAACATCAATTGTAATGTATTTAATCTTATGTTTGATATTTCAGACCCTCCTACAATCATCCATAAATGTAAAGCTATGCATGAACATCACGTGGAGACTACATCATGTGTATGGGTATTAATTCACATTGAAAAGGGTTTTTTATTTAAAATGGTTGTGGAAAAAATTGACATCAATGATATTCCTATTGTTCGGGATTTTGTGGATGTCTTTCCAAAATATTTTCCTAGACTTCCACCAAAACGTGAAGTTTGTTTATGAATAGAACATGTACCTGGTTCAACTCCAATATCAATGTATCCTAATAGAATGTCTCCAATTTAGTTGTGAGAAATGAAGAATAACCTCCAAAAAACCCATTATAAGTCACTCATTAAACCATGTGTGTCACTTTGTGGTGCCAATTTTTTTTGGATAAATGAAAAATAGACAAATGTGACTCTACATTGATTACTTGGAGTTGAAAAATTTCAAAATCAAGAAAAAATATCATCTTCACCATATTGATGACATGCTTGATCAACTGCATGTAACAAAATAATTTTCTAAGAATGACATTCATTATAGATATCATAAATTGAGGATCAAGAAATAGGATATACCAAATATGACATTTAATAAAAGGTATGTAAACTCTTAATATATATTGATTCCTTTTGGTCTTAATAATTCCCTGTTATCTTCTTGGATTAATTGAATGAAGTCTATAGATATATTCTCAATCAGTTGGTGGTAGTCATTATATATGATATTATAATCTATTAAAAGAGAAAGGATGCCCATGAATAGCACTTTATAATTATAATAAATACCATATGGATGGAGATAGTATTTGAACAATTTACAGGTGTTAATTTTGGCTGCAGAAGGTTTCATTTTATTGTAACATCATCTCAATAGATTTTATAGAAGTATATCCATCAAAGAAAGAGGCTATTAAATGTAGTTCTAGAACAAACATATCTACATAGGTCCATAAAAATATTTTTGTAGATAGTTATTATCAATTATTTTTTTATAATTTATCATGAATTTATAATCCTCTAATCAAGTTGACATAGATGGGGGTCAAGCCCTTCTGGATAAATGAATTTGAGGAAATTTTTAAGAAACTAAAGAGAAAGTTAGTCAATTAACTAGTTCTTCAATTACATTATAGTAGAAAATGGGTTTTAATACATAGTGATTCAACTAATAATAGATTATTTAGTCTTATTTTGAAGAATAACAAGTTAATTGCTTATGCCTCATGATTGTTGAAGATTTATGGGAAAAATTACCCATCTCATTATTTGGAATTAGTAGTTTTAATTTTTTCATTTAAGATAGGGATACATTATCTTTAGGGGTAAAAGTGTGATATATATATATTCCGATCATAAAATTTTGAAATATATATTCACATGGAAGGATTTGAACATCACCAAAGGATATGGTTAGAGTTGATAAAGGATTATGACTGCACAATGCATAACCACCATGGGAATGTGAACAAGGTTGCTGAAGCTTTGAGTCAGAAGGATCATGTTCTCTTATCTAAGATGGGTATCATAAAAGATAATTTTTTAAATAGAATATGGATCTAGAAAAACAGAAGGAAGTGGAAAAATCTTATCTATCTCAAATTAATGGTCATCCCCTTTTTCTAGGGAATATTATGGAGGTCTAGATGGAAGATGAGGATATGTAATGAAAATTTATAAATGTTCATGTGTTTATCATGGATTAATATGTAATGATAATGGTTAGGAACCATGTATGTGTTCCTTCCATATGAGATATGAAGAAGGAGATGTTAGAGGAATCTCATAGTTCTCCATTCTCTATTCATCCTAGAAGTACAATGATGTATAGGGACATGAAATAATACTTATGATGGGATAACATAATGAGTGATATCATAGAGTTTTTATCTCAGTGCATGGTATGCCTACAGGTTTAAGCTGAAAGACAACTTGGAATAGGGATGTTCCATCCATTACCCATACAAAAATGGAAATAGTAAAATATCACTTTGGATGTTTTCATTAGACTACCCAAAAAATCAAAATGGTATAATGTTATATGGGTGATAGTCGATCACCTTACTAAGTCATCACACATCATCTCTATCAGTGAATAATACTCTCAAGATCATATTTCCAAGACATAAGGTAGTAATGTGGTACGGTTTCATGGAGTACCACATTCTGTTGTATAAAATCAAGATCCAATGTTTACCTCTATTGTAACCAAGGATAATAATTGCTATAAATAAACTATAGTATTTTTTTTATTCCAAATTTTTTTGATAAAGGGGTTTTAAATTCATGTAATCTTATTGTACATGCCGAAGTAGGTAGCTAAGGTGGTGTAGTTTCCTAGTGTTTACCAAATTTTTGGGTCGTAAAATCAGAAATTTTGTGTTTGGAAAAAGATGTTTTTTATTATTGTATTTCACAAAACATGGACCATGAAGCACAATTCATGCATTGCGAAGAAGGTATGATGGAATGGTTCATAGAAGGAAATTAGTATGCTAACCGTATAGGAGGAACTGTTCATGGAGTAAAGGAGGATTGTGGGAAGGCATGCAATTTGTAGAAGGCAGATAGTTCTTTTGAAGGTGGTTCATTTTTGAAAAACTCTGCAGAGAGGTATATGGATGATACAATTCACAAGATGGATTTTCATTCATGAAAACAAGTTGGAGAAAAGTTCTCAGAATAACCAGGCCACCGTGATTTAAATGCCTATATGCGGACTGCGTAGGGCAGACTATTTCACGAGAGTATGGTATATGGTGAAGATTCGGTAAATCTAGGTTTCCCAGACACTAAGGTTCTATTTACATTTACAAGGAGGACTAATCCCTTAATTATATAGAGGCTATTTTATTAGAAATCCATGAAGAATTTGTTGAATTACAGATGTGA
This sequence comes from Viscum album, assembly GCA_963277665.1. Classification (NCBI taxonomy): domain Eukaryota; kingdom Viridiplantae; phylum Streptophyta; class Magnoliopsida; order Santalales; family Viscaceae; genus Viscum; species Viscum album. The sequence continues at coordinate 1,025,051,625 of OY728141.1, read as the reverse complement.
TTATTGGAAATACAACCCCATGAATGAGAAGTGGTTCTCAAAGAGGATTCCACGAAATTATAAGTGGCCCTTAGAGAGAGTCAGTTGAATGGGTTTTGCAAGGCATTGAATCCCATGAAGGAAAAAGGTTAGTGAAATATAGTTTGTGGAAGAAGTTTAGAAGAAGGGGAGTTAGTCTGCGTAGATGAAGCAGTATGAGAAATTGGTATATAGAGGCTGTATGCATAGGCTGTTTGTAGAGGGAGTATACGGAGGAAGTACATGATTTACCCAGAGTACTCGATGCAGTGCAATACACTAAGGATGGAAGATAGTTCTTAGAGGAAATGATTTTGTATGAAAATGAATACAGAAAAGTATATTTCAATTACTGGGGAAATGGTACTTCAATAGACCCTCTATCTATATTTTAGGATTCATGATTTAATTCCAACCCATTAAAGCAACCTTCAATTTAATTAACTGATTTTACATTATTCCCACTACAGTGATCAGGGGGGGGGGGTCCACAGAAGTGATCTGAGGGATGTAGTGTGTTGTCCCTAAAACCATTTAAAGGTAGTGTGCCTCACATAGAGTGATTGTGCTGAACTTTTGTAATCCACAAATAGTGAATATTAGTGGAATTTGGTATGATCAATAAACTATCATCGTATACTCCTTGGGAAATACCTTAGTGTGGAACCATTTAAAACTGTTGTGTGGTCCTTCTGAGTTTTAATGTTTAAATTACATCACATTATAAATAGATAGATTTAAAAATTTACTGTGAATGTGGGAACAAGATCAATTAGTTTAAAATAAAAAACATGATATCTTGATTAGCCCCTCCTCTCTCAGGGTGTTATGGAGTCTTTCAAGTGGTATCATTGGGTAAAGGTTTCTCTTGTTAAACTATCCTTCATTTCCAACATGGAGAATATATTGAATGTTAGGGGAATATACCTATATGATGGAAGAAACATTTAGATAGGGAATAATATTATGTGATCTCATCAAATATCTATTAGAATAGAAGTCATGATTTCCACTACAATGGGAATTCAGGTAACTGCTCTAACTGGGCTATGTATGAATGATACAGATAAAAAATAATTCATGGAGATGCTAAAGTTCATAATTACCTCACTGATGTTCTTTCTGATCAAATCTACCTAAAGGCGATGGGTTTTACTTTAGCATAGTCTATGTAAGTAAAATTTGATAATATCTATAAAGGTGACAACAATTTGAATGAGGAGAAACTAAACATTTTTCAAAATAGGTTTGATGTGATGAAGATTCATCCTGATGAAAATGATTATACCTTTTTCAATAGAATCACTGAAGTTAATGGATAAATCTAAGGACTTGGAGAAGAAATCAAAGACATTGATATTGTAATGAAAATATTGAGAAGAATTACACCTATTTACAATGAAAATGTGTTGTACCTTAAGGTAATTGATCATTACAATCATTCTTGGGATGATCTACTGAGTAGCTTGGTGGCATAAGAGATGAGAGCCAAAATAGAAGATGTAAGAACTCGAGTAAGAATGGAAATGGAATTCAAATAAATAAAAAAACATGAAATTTTAGGAGATAGTATTGATGAATATAATGATTAAAATGAAATTATTTCTCTTATTTCCATGATATTAAAGAAGAGAAATGGGAAATTTGAAGGTAAGTTCCCTCTGACTTGTTTTCATTATGGCAGAGTTAGGAAAATTTCCTCTTGTTGCACAAGAAAGTTTGACGATGAAGAATATGATGTTGGAGACATGAAGAAGCCTTAAAGGTTAAAAAATGGAGAATTCATGTGCGGTATGAAATCATAGAGAAAGATTTTTTTATGAAGAAGTTGATGATGATAGTAAATTATTTATGGTAGAAGAACAAGAATTTAAATCTCGAATCCATGCGTCAATGATGGCTACTGCTGAAAAGTTATAACTATTAAGAGATAAATATAGAGATAATCAGTTGACCACTGATGTTGATCTCAATTTGAAACATATGGATGGTTTTATTAAATTTGAGAAACAATGTAAGAGTTTTAAAAAGTGGATATAAATTGTGAAAGAGTCATCAATTTTTTTTGATATACTGGAAGATGAAATTGATGAAATTGTGGATGTAATAAAAGAACATTCAATAAATTTTGATAGCCCATAAGATATATTTTGACAAAAGATCCTAAATGAAGAATAAGAAAAGGTCATTAATGACATTACATCAAGACAAGATGAGTTTTTCGAAAATATTTAGGGATATTAAGATGATTTTGTTACTCTTAAGAGTAAACATGAATGTTAATCAAGTCCAATTGGAAAAAAAGAAGGAAATTCTTTTTAGAAAATTCTCAAATTCTGAGCTACTGGAGAGTGTATAGTGTGGTTCTATGGGAGTTGAAAAGGTTATAAATGATCAAATACCATCATTCATGTGATTCTGAAACATCTAATGATAGAATTAAAATGGTCCACATTAATGGAAAGGTGAATCTAATACTTATCAAAAAGACTCTTGAAGGCCAAATAATGAATGTTTCAAATCAGAATAAAAGAAGGACTGAAATATATCTTCATGTTATCCATTATTATTGAAATAAAAACATTCCTTCTTAGGAAAATGTCATAATGAAGAATAGAAGTGAAAATACATTTCAACTTATGAAATGCCAATTCTATGGCTATCGGGGCCATGCCATGTAATACAGTGAAGGGGCAAGGAGATATTTAAGTGGGGAAGAGATAGGAAGTCAAAAACAGATAATGAATACATATATTAATTCTAATATGAGAATCTTTTTCTATGAAAATTTATTTCATTATTATAATTTATTCCAAAAAGTTGTAAATTTTAGATAGAGGAATGGAAGAAACAGTTGGTACCGAACTTAGGGACACATCAATACTCACCAACCAGATAGTGATGTTATTACAAATAGGTTACCTCCACTATAAGTAGTATGTGAGTATGATGTACCTATACAAATAGAAAATATATTTTAAAATCCCTCTTTATTCATTACTGAAACTAATATATAATGAATGAAAAATAAGAAAATTGAAAAATCCAACCTTTTAGAAGTTGCTCCAAAGCAACCAAGAACAATAGCCGAAGGATTATAGACAGTGTATGATCATCCCATATGATGTGAAATTTAGAACTATTAATGAATGTTAAGAAAAAGGTCAATGGAATAGTGAGATTTGATAATTATGATATTTGTAAGAACAAAGGTAGTGAAAGTACTGAACTGGCCAATGACGAGCTGAAGCTGACCAAATTTGTTTATGAGGAAGGGTTGTGTGATAATCTCTTGAGTGCGAGTCAAATCTATGTCTTAGGACTTATAGATACATTCAATGAAGATGGGTTCACGTTAAAAGGAATATTATGTGATTCTATCATGAAAGGTTTTGGAACAAATTGAATCCTATATTAGGTTGATAGTAAAGAGATCATTTTCTATATGAATGTTGAAGAAGAAATCAACTTTTGGAACTGGAGGTTGAGTCAAATCAATCAACCATTCATGGAAAATATATCTAAGATGAAGATAGTCAGGAATATCCCAAATATGAAGAATAAATGGGAAAATAATTATGATTCTTTCATTCGATGGAAGTTGGTATGTAGTTCATATTGGCCAATGAAGAAATGGGTATCAAATCTTCTTGATATCATTCATAAATATATATGTGGTCTGCTAAATGTTGTTGAAAATCATGGAGAACGGTATATCATATTTTCAATTTATTATTATAGTAAAATGACTTGTGTGATGGTTATAAATAGGAAACAAAAAGTTCTTGATGGAATGAAAATTTATTTCCAAATTGCTATGAATTATACTAGATGGAAAATAAAAAACTTTTGTCATAAAATGGATGGGAATACACATCCATTAAGTTTAAAGATTACATGGAGAAGCAAGTAATACAAAATTAGGTGGATACTATAAGAACCCCACAAAAAATAGAGTTTCTAAAATCAATGAATAGAAAGGACCTATTGGAAAGAGGTTATTCATGTTGCAGTTTATATTCAAAACCAATCATGACATTATATGGGGGAAACTGAAACATCCTTTATGTCATGGAATGGATGGAATCCCTATTTGAAGAATTTTTGTGTTTTTGGAAGTCAATTATTTATCTGAAATGAAGAAGGAAATCATGGAATGAATAGTGATACTGTGGATGAAGGAATATTCCTCATATAATCAATGAATAGAACGGACAACAAATGTTTTAATAAAAATCTTGTAAAATTTCTGGAAACCAGTGATGCAATGATTATTTAAGATAAAACCACAAATTCCTCAAGGAATTCATCTTCTAAAGTGATAGAAGATGAGGAAGAGTGTGGAAATGGAACAAATCTAAATACAAAAGTAGAGGAAGGTGTAAAAAACATTCTAGAATCACATCATGATTTTGAATTATAATAAGAATCAGATGAGGAAACCATGGATGATGAAAATTTATCTGAACTTCATAGGATAAATCAAAGATAAATAATTGATCAATCCAACATCATTGGGGGTTAGAAAGCAACCACACAAACATAGATAACGAGGAATAATTAAAAATATACATTCCAATTGGTTGTGGAACCATTCTCATGTGATGAAGCTACAAAGGATGTATCATGAGTTAATTCCATGAATGAAGACATGGATTTGATATATAAGAACAAAACATGGGATCTATTTAAGAGGACAAAAAATGTAATTGGTATGAAGTGGATTTTCAAAAATAAATATTTTGAGCATTAAAATGTGATAAAAAAATAAGTAATGACTGGCTTGAAAAGAATATTCATAGATTGATGGTGTTGATGTTGATGAAACATTTTCTATAATGTCTAGACCGGAGTCAATCAGACTGTTTCATTCCATGACAATTCATAGATTATAAAAAGTGTATCAAAAGGTTGTTAAGAAAAATATCTTAAATGGTGTTCTTGAAGAAGAACTAAATTTTAAAAAATTAGTGGTATTTCTTTTTTTTTTATGATTAAATGTAGGTTTACTGATGAAAGAATGATTTGTATGGTCTGAAACAAGCACCACATGCATAGTAATCTTGAATGTATTTTTATCTAAAGAATCATGAATTTATAAAATGAGGAGTGGATCAAAATATCTATGTAATGAATTCTCAAAAAGACCAGTTCATGGTTTTTGTATATGTAGATGAAATTATATTTGGTGAAATAATGTAGGGAACTGTGGAAGAAATTTCTAGTCACATGAAATCAAAATTTTAATTGGTTATGATTGGTGAACTCACATACTTCTTAGAGATGAATTTAATTTAGAGGAAGGTTAATAATTTAATTTATTAGGAAAATTATACAAGAGAGTTGCTAAATAAATTAAATATGCATGAATCCAGACCATATTCGACTCCATTTTCTATTGGAAAAAATATGGAATGTAAGAGGATGTGACTTATGGAAATACCCTGATGTACTAGATAAAAAGAAGAAGCTTATTGTACCTAAATGTAACTTTGAATGATATTGTGTTTGAAACATGCATAATAGCCTACATTCAAACCAATCTATAGGAAGAATAAATTTCAGCAGTTAAATGAATAATGAGGCACATTTAGGGTACTCACATGTTTGGATACTTTTATGAATGAAATGATAATGAACTATTATAATTTATTGATAAAGACTAGGCTAGATGTGTGGTTGATAGATAATCTACAAGTGGTGGAGCATTATTCATGGGCAAGAAATGTGTTGGATATTTGAGTAAGAAATAGGAAATCATTTATTTTAGTACTATCGAAGATACATATATATATCTGCTACAAATTATTGCACTCAACTATTTTGGATGAAGAAAAAACTGACTAATATTGGTGATGAGGTGAAACAACCAATGATGATTCACTATGACAACAAGAGTTTGATTGATCTTATTAAGAATCCTGTTTATAATTATCATATGAAACACATTAGAATAAGATATCACTTCATCAATGAAAATGTGGAACAAGTCATGATTCAAATGGATAATGTTGTAACTAATGATCAAGTGGCAGACATATTGATGAAGCCATTGTCCATGCATATGTTTTAGAAACATAGTTTGAAACTCGATGTTCAACCACCACCTAGTGCATTATAAGGTTTCATTTTGTCCCTTATTTCTAGATGTGTAAACTATTTTATTATATTTGTGAATGTGATGAATGTTTTTGGGGGATATATGATCCAGGGGAGATACGATAAATGGTGAGTGTGTGTTGAGATCTACCATGTTCAAATAATGGTCTTTGGGTTTATTATCAATGGGGTAGAATGAAAAAATTTAAAATTAATAAATATATGATTGGAGAATGGAGAAAGGGGGAGAATTATTGTTTTTATGGTTACATGAGAAATTCAATGAGCATCAATGGGGGAGAAATGTGGATGAAAAAAAACAATTTGGTTTCATAAGAAAACATTTGGACCTAATTATGACACCTTTAAAGCATTAAAGTCATGAAAATCCAATTCATGCATGATAATGGAGAAAGGTGGAGAACTAATGTTTTTATTTACATTATAAATTCAATAAGTTACAATGGAGGAGAAATGAGATTGAAAAAAATAATTCGGTGTTATGAGAAAGTCCTCAGAGCTTACTTGGACATCATTAATGTATTCGAAGAAATTAGAATCCAATTAATATGTACCCTATTGCCTTCCACAATGAGAATAAATCACAAAGACATATAGTGTTGTTAGATAATTTATTTCTTTCATATCATGTTTTAATGGTTGTAGGTGCCTCATTGAATCTATCCATAGATTCCCAAAAATCCCAAAAAGAGAGATTATTGGAACCAAGGATGTTCTTTGCTGGAAATGGTGCATGGTTTTTGTTTTTTCCATCCACATTGGTTTGATCAAGGTGCTTTCATGTCTAGTAATCTTACAGTACATCCCGAAGCAAGTATCTAAGGTTTCATATAATCCGAGATTTCTCCAAAATGTTGGGCATCAAAATCAAGAGTTTTTTTTTGGTAAAAGAATTTTTTTTCATAGGAGTGGATAGTGCGCTGAACATGAAGCACAGTTCATGGATTGGAAAGAAGGTACATGGTAATAGTTCTTAGAAGTCAAACAATATGTGGACCACATAGGAGGAACAATTAATCGAGTGAAGGAGGTTTGTGGGTTGACCTACAGTTCATGGAAGGTAGATGGTTTGTGGGATGGCGTGTCATTCAAAAAAATGAGGTGGGGAGGTTCATAGAAGAGATGGTTCATGGGATGGGTTTTCATTGATGAAAATGAGGTGGATATTGTTTTGTGTAACTGTCATCCCTACATGATGGAAGTGGTGATATGTGGACCACACAGGGAAGAACATCTTGTGGGAGTATGATACGTGGTAAAGATTTGGTAAATATCAATTTAGCGGATTAGGAAGATCTATTTACCTATATATGAATCAATAAACCCTTCACTAAGGAGAGACTGTTTGATTATAAATTCAAGAGGAATTTGGTGTAGTCTAGAAGTGGTTCATGGGAAGACATCACCATGATGGAGAAGAGGTACATGAGGTGGATTCTGCGAAAGGAGAAGTGGTATGTGGAGATAGTCCATGGATGTGGTTTTATAGGACACAGAAGCCTACAAAGGGAAAAGGTTTCTCGAAGAAAATCAGAAGAAGATGGCTATTAGAAGAGGAGTTTTTCTACAGAGAAGAAGATGAATCTTATGGTGGTACGTAGAGGTGGTTTGTGGAGGAATTACATGAAGAACATACAATATGTAGTTCAATGTGATATGCAGAGGAAGAAGTCCAATATCAAGAGGAAAAAACTGTGAATGAATAGGTCCACAAAAAAGTAGATTACATCTATAGGGGTAAATGAGATTTCAACAGAGCATCTATATATAGTTTTGGATGCATGATTTTATGCCAACCAATTGAGCGGACCTTCATGTCGATAAAAGGAGTTGAAATGCTTCTGAACACAATGAAAAAGGGGGAATCAATGAAAGCGATCAGAGGGACACAATGTGTTATACCTTAAACCGTTTAATGATAGTTGAAATGAAATAGAGGGACTATGTTAAAATATTGAAATCCACTACTAGTGAAGACTAATGGACTTTGGTATGACTTATAAACTATCATTGTATTCTCCTTGGACCATCCCTTAGTGGTGAACTATGTAAAATAGTTGTGTGGTCCTTTTGTGTGGGAATGTCTAAATTACTACACCTTTCCAATATATAGATTTAAAAATTTTCTTCCAATGTGGAAACAAGATCCATCACTATAAAAAACAAATTTCTCACCCTCATTCACCCTTCCCCTCTCAGGAATTTCTGGGGACCATCAACATCAATTTTTGGGTGACGTCTTCAGCAAGAACTTGATAAAAATAGAGTTTCAGTGACGCTTACCTTCCTTAGATAGATAATAAGTATGAAAGAAAAATTCAAACCCTATAGGATTTGTTGAGATGTTTTTCTATGTATTTCAATGGTTTTTGGGATCAACACATTAATTTTGTATAGTTTTCTTACAATAATAGATTTCACTTGAGAATTCATATGGCACTGCATGATGCCCTATATGGGAAGAAATATGGAGCTCCAATGTGTCGGATGAATTTGGAGGAAGATAGAAATTCAAATCATAGATTTCTGAAGAAATGGTAGAGAAGGATCGAACTACACAAAAACATATCAAGGATTCCCAATGTTAGTAGAAAAGTTATGCTGATAACTGGTGATGTGACCTAGAATTTTATGTTACTGAATATGTGTTTCTATGAATATCAAACTTGAATAAAGTTATGAGATTTGAGAAGAACGAGAAACTAAACCCTAGGTATATCAGACCTATTCATATTCTTGATTGTATAAGGACTATAACTTATTTCTTGACACATCCTTGAAATATCTATCTTGTTTATAATGTGTTCCATGTATCTCTCCTGAGAATGTAAATACCTACACCTTCACATTTATTGAACTCATAGTTTATAATACTGGTGTAGGACCATTATTATCGGGAGAAACATGGGGAAATTCTGGATTGTATAGAGAAAGTACAAGGAAACAAGACCACTCACCTTGTTAATGTTTTGTGTAGAAATCACCAGTTAGAGGAAGCTAAATGGGATCTTCAGGATATGATGAATCATAATTACCCTAATTTATATTTACTTGAGTGATTAATTTAGAGGGTAAAATTTATTTAAGGTGGGGGGTGGGGGTTAGAATGTGACACCGCATGTTTTTATATACGTTTTTTATGAATAAATTAAATTTTCATTTATGTCTTGTAATGAACTAGTCAAACATTCATTTCACATGACACCAACTCGGTGTGCGTTACATGACACCAAAACAGAATATGTAACACAAAAAGTTTAATTTGAATAAGTTCATGGAACACCTAATATGTGTATGTTGTAGGCAACCACAACATGGCGTATGTTACATGCATTCCCTACATGGCGTACGTTATACACAACAACGATGTTTATATGAAACATCATTTATTGTAATAATTATTTAAATGAGATAACTATAACAAAGATATTAAAAATAGTAATATTAAAAGTAATAAATACTTTTAAAACATTATATATTATTTTGTTAACAGAAATAAAATATATTGATAATGAAAGATATAATTTTTTTGAAGTCCTTATATGTTTAAAAATACCATTTTCTCAAATGAAATACTTTTAATGTCCTTTTATGAAAATATTATACATAATTTTTGACAAATTTTGAAAATTAATTTGATAAAATAATCATCATTTTTTTATTTATAATTTTGAAAATATCTTATGGTGATTTTCTTGGATTTTTATGAGGATCATTATTTTTCAATAAATAGTTAAAAGTAATAATTTTTAGTTAAAAACATCATTTTATTTTGAATAAATATTATTGATAAATTATATTATTTTTAAGGTCAAATAAGATAAATTATATAGATATTATTACAAGGAAGGTCATTATAATCTATTTTACTTTAAAAATGAATATAAAAACGTAATAAACATTTGAAAATATTTATACTTCAAAAACATGTAATTTTTTCATGTCTGCGAGATTAAAATTAATATAAATATTTCCACATTTTTGAATTGAATTTCAAAAAAAATGACATAAACCATTTTCATTAGTATAATATTTAGAGTCTAATTATATCATATTGATTTTGACCAAAATTGTGAGTAAAAAAGATTAAAACTATTCAAAAAAATTAATGTCAAACTAATATTAATTTGGGATCAAACCTTAATATTATTAGCCTAAATGACCTATCCAACTATCAAAAACCAAATTTCGGTCCATATTTCGGACCTAAACATTCCATTATTGTTTTTTTTTGTTTTTTATGACATTTTTATGTATGAACAATTGTAAACTGTACTTGTTTTAAAAAATTTTATGTGATTCATTTTCCTTCCCTATAAAAGACCACAAATTCTCCCACTTATTCACACATTTAAAACAGATTAACTTCATAAAATACCTACTAAATACACTACCTAGTAATCCTACCTTCTTTCTATAATAATTCCCATAGAATGAAGGCAATCCAAGGATGCCTTTTGGAATAAACCAAAAGGTGGTACCCGATTAAGAGTTAACATCTTCTCTCAAGTCCTTTATTTTATTTTATTTCTCAACCACCTCCAATTTCATTTTTTCATAATTTTATAAAAATAAAAGTATCCAAAATATAATAGTATTATTTTATTCTATATTTTCAACCAAAACATACACATACCTCTATCTAATGGATAACGATCATACTGTTTATGTGTACGATGAAGTGCCTCCTCAATAAAAAATGGTTGATCAATTTTGATTAATGTATCTCATGGTATAAATTATGATGGAAACTATATTTATATATTATATATACTATATTTATTATTTTTTAATCTTATTTATTCCTTTTACAAAACATATCTTTTTTTACATTCCATTTTTTGTTAATACAATAATTTGATTTAGGGAAGTGTGGACTACTGCCCCCTCAAATCGATATGATTTATTCATACACGACATATATAGTATTAAAGATGGTTTTATTGAATATATAATACATATATGATTTAATTAATATAATTTAATAATAATATATTTCAATATATACTTATATATTCATATATGTCTTTCAATTTCTTTCATTCACAAGACAATTAATCGGAAATAGCGTTCATCAATTGGTACGACCTACCGTCTCCATGAACTTTATATTCCATATAATACTTATATACTCTATAGATAATTATAATACACATATATTGGATATACATGATATCTATGTTATGGTTTAAATTTTATAAAAATGATCGAAAGTACCAATACCAATGATAAAACAAATTATGAAACTTGTGAAGAAAAAAGAGAATGTTACCTGACGTGAAAAATTATAATAGGTTTGTTAAAAAAAGGGTAATATAAGGTAATAATAAAACAATATATGGTATTATATATAAGAATACGCTTCATTAAAAAATTTATAAGAAATTTATATTTATTATAAAGGTGGATTGATTGAGTATGTTGAGGGTCAAGACACAAGGTAAATGGATTTCATCTCACGTTTTATTCCTATGATATAAATGCTATGTTCACCACTCTATCATTTTTTGTGATGTATGTTCTAAAATGATTTTATTCTTTTTATATTATAGATAAATTTATGGTTATTCACATAGCCATTTAATTATCTTTATTTCATGTGTTTTATATTCCAAAATATACCAAATTACTAAAATAGGATTGTCTTATTTTTTCTTTTTTGGGACTCATGTTTTTTAATGAACCTAAATTTTATTTTTCAGGTTTATATACTTCCATTTTAAATGATATATCCAGAATTTAAAATTTTCATGATATTATATACCTCATTTAATCTCTTTTTCTTATATAATGACTGTGATCCCTAGTTAACAAGTTATAATTTGTTTATTGAGGCAATCTCAAGATATTTCGATATTGTTTTTATTTATGGTCCCTTTGATGAAATCATATTATCTATCTCTCAAGAAGACTCATGAGTTTATATATTAATTGTTTATCCAGGACATGTAAATTTATTAATACCATTTTCAACTATCAAGAACATAAAATAATGATTTTAAGTAATATCTATAACGACCCATACATTACAAACTTTGTTATTCCATCAGAATTGAAGCAAACTTATTACAACATATAACAAAACTAAGAAAGGAACTTATACGTATAGTGTCTTTAGAAACTGGGAAACATAAACAACCGCTTCATAAATCATCTACGTTGTCTCCCATTTATTTCATCATTTATAGAGTCCCATTTCGGCATATCCTACTTAATAACCTTCTTCCTAACCTGGGGAAAGAAAACATCAAAATGATGAGCTCAAATTATTAGTAAGGGTAAACAAAAGAAATATCAATCACACCATTTTCATAAGAACATAACATTTTGGAAATCACAACCTGCAAAAGAGATCATAATTTCATAACATGGGATAAATCATAGTCGTGAAATGTAATCCCAATAATCATAACATAAAGCATGAAACTTTGTGGCATACACACATAATCATAGAGAATCATTTCTTAGTAGTCGAGACTTATTTCCAAGACTATCTTAGTGGACAATGTCCATTTTTGAACCGAGTTCACTCCTCGTTTCAGTCATGTTTCACTAAACTGGATTAACCTGCCGTTCTAGCCATGTCTATCTCATGAGATATAAATATTTACCCAATGCATTAGAGGAAGAAATAGGTCCCACCAATCTCATAGTTAAACAATTATTATGTGTGCCACAAAATCATAAATCATACATCATAGCATAAACCATGTAATAAAAATGGGAATCTTAAACATCATGCCATTATAACATAATGCATATAAGATAAAAGGACATCATAAAAATAATTTAATCATAACATAATCAAATAAATTTAAAAAATAGGGATATAAATAGAACCATATATTATCTTAGATGGAAAATAATTTTGATAAAACACTTGAACTCCATTCTTGAGAAAAATATCCTTTCTACTTCAAAAACAATTCATTTCTTAACATGTCATAAAATTTCAAACTAAAAGAAGTTGATTAAAAATAAAAATGAAAACATGTAAATGATGCTTCTTGGAAATAATGTTTTAAAAATCCATTCATGCCGTATTAGTTAAAAAAACATTCTTCTCATACTTTTGTCGGAAGAGTCAAAAAGTACCTCGTACGAAAAAAGACAAAAGATTCCTTTCATATCTTTTACTAAAAACTCCCCAAAGGGTAAAATTGGATTTAAAAAAATTTAGGTGGTGGAAATAATATTACATATTTAGGGAACATGGATTTGGATGATAAAATACACCCTAGTAAATACCAACATATAAACAATCTCGGATAAAAATGAGATTGTGATATTTTCCCTTACCTTAGATCCGATTTGCTTCATACATGTCCGAACCTCCTGTATAATGATTTAAATAATGTTGTTGATTTATTCCAGAATCATAAACATTGTTATGATATCATATATGGTCATATTCTTAGCTTCTTATTAGTAATATTTCATTGCTACTTGTTATTTGGGTGTTTATTACTTTTTGTTCTTATGCGTGTTTTGTCGAATAAATTATTACTCTTATTTTTAGGTTACAGATACCTCATTTAAATAATGGTATTAGTGTAATATATATCATATGAATTCATTAAATTCATTTATATAATCATTATGCAAGGAAGATCTTGTAGAATGAGTCGTATCACATCGTGGAGATGGTATTCCGTATGTACGCACGAGCGATGATATCGTTCCCATGATTGTGCAATTTTAGTGGAGTGTATGTATACTATTTCAGAATCAATATCACTTTACAATAATCATATATAGTATTTCTTTACACCATTATACCCATCCAAGTAAGGTGGTGGTGGAAAATAGATTCCACCATGGCGTGGAGACAGTATTCTGTACGTACGCACGCGCGGTGATTTTGTTTTTCGTAGGATGGATAGATGGTGAAATTGGGTTTTTTCATACTTATAATAACATATCAGTATATGAGTGATACTGATGTTCTTACTTCATAATGAAACAACTCAAGAAGAAGAAGTGGAAGAAGAAATAAATTTGAAAGAATCGGTAACAAACATTACCTATTCTTTAAAGTGCCTCATTGAGACCTCCTTTTAGGGCACTAAAATTGGTCTTTGAAGAAGACCAGGACCCCTAGGATGTTTCTAGGTAAGTGGAGAAGGAAATTTGGTAGGGTTAGGCCAAGATTTAATGCTCAAAGTGGTGTGAGTAAGAGAGGGAGGAGGTGCCCTTTTATAAGGGAGGAGAGGGGTACCTTTGGAAAAACTAAAAATATAATTTTTTTATAAAGCCATATTCGGTTTTTAATAGCTCAAAATTGATTTATTTAGAATCTAAGGTGGGTATTGGTCGAAATACTCTCAACCAATAGAATTTTTACAAGTTTAGGGTTCTATTTTAACCATATCATTTAGATTTAATTTTAAGTTAAATAAGTTTACTTTTACCATGTCTTCTTGTTTTCTTACACTATAAGGGTAATAAACATACTATAACAGGACTAAAGAACCCCAATTTGTTTATTATTAATATATAAAACCTTATCTAAGTCATTTGGCCGATCCTTATATTTTTAGGAAAAAAATAACAATTAATAATATAATATTTTTTTAAAAACTATTTTATGTCAATTTTGATACTATTTGGTAATTGATTTTTCTGAAAATTATAACAGAATTATTAGTTCTTAAAAAGTTAATTAAATCAATAATAACATGTCATATTAACCTATAAATTATTTTAATTCATAAAAAGTTTCAAATTTCTTTCATTTGGGTATTTATAACATCAATTATGTCAATATTTCATTAAAAAGATAATTACTACATCATCATTGTGTCGTAAATAAATTAAATTATTTAATGTCTAAAAATTACAAATAAAATACAATTATGTAGGAAATCTTTTCATCTTCTTAATGAATATTTATAGTCGAATTTATATTATGTATAACCCTATATTAAAAATGATTTAGTTATTAAACAATGATTTTAACTATTTTAACCCTTCTTTAAATAAATTAATAATAAATGCCCTAATCTAATCCAAGTTGGCCGAAATGGTCATATTTTATTTCTAAGGTTGTTTTCGGTCTAATTACACTTATCCAATAGAATTATCACATGTTTTAGGGTAATAATAATATAATTTTTACCCTTAATTACCCTATTTACTTTAAAACGTGGTAAATTAAATTAAAAATTTACTATTCACCAAAAATTATTTTCATCTCATTGAACCAAATTTTACATAATTAAATCAACCGTGTATTTAGGATTTTTGAAATTCCACTCACATAAGCGGTAAAATTAAGTTTTATGTAAATTTGCAAATTCTCCTAGGAGGTGGGTAAAAGACGCTGAAAAGTTCAATAAAATTTTTATATATCTAAAATTATTATAAAATGACTCTAATGAATTGAATTGAACTTATATAGGTATTATGTATCAATTTTGACCTAAAATAAATTTAAATAAAATAAATAATTATTTAAATAAAAAGTCGGTTTTTAAATAGTAACCCAATGTTTTCACTATTCATCAAAAATTGAAAGTTTTCAGAAAAATACAAAAATTTCACCCTAGGATAATTTCGATATTCCAAATCAAAAAATGAAGTCCATTTTGAAAAATAAAATTTAAAAAATTTCAAAAAGTGGGTATTACTATTCATAACGGATAGTTTTAATAATATTTTAATAGCATATCGATGTTTAGTGAAACTCGGTATTGCGTACGATGCAAGCTATCGAGGAAGGTCGCGATTGTGTTTAAAGCAAGCCAAGATTGTATTGTGTGTTGTGAAACATTCCTTTGATGATGTATATATCATAAAAACAAAATATTTCTCATAAAAGTCTCAGGTGTTACATTCTACCCCCCTTAAAATGAATTTTTCCCTCGAAATTCGTCACTTTATAACAAACATATTTGTATACCTCTCCCTCATCATATCCTCAAGCTCCCATGTAGCTTCTTCTAATTGGTGGTTCCTCAATAAAATGTTCACCAAGGGAGTGGTCTTGTTCCGTAGGACCATTTCGCTACGATCGAGAATCTCTATCGGCTGTTCTTCATAAGAAAGTTCTTGTTCCAGCGGTACAACTTCTGAGCTTAGTAAATGTGAAGGATCGAGTATATACTTTCTCAGGAGAGATACATGGAACACATCGTGAACTTGAGAGATATTCGGTGGAAGCGCCAATCAGTAATCTACCTTCCCAACACAATCCGGTATTTAGAAAGGACCGATATATCTAGGGCTCAACTTTCCCTTCTTTCCAAATCCCATGACCCTCTTCCAGGGAGATATTCGTAAGAAAAATTTATCACCCTCCTCCTCCAATGGCCCGAAGGCCTTCATTTTTTTTATTTATTGATAATCCAACTTTCAAGGGATGTGGTGGAACCCTATTACATGCCCGTAGGCCATATAGGAACCAATTCCCGTAGGAACAAACATACCATAAAACCCAGACTAACAACATGGAACTCCTCCTCCACAGCATCTTCATCTTTGAAATCAGCACTTCAATCTCTATGTCTTTTCTTCAGTTGTCTGCATAACTTTTCTATTGACTCAGAGCTACTCTTATGTGTTGTTGAATAGATCAGACTTTTTTGCCATCTCATCAACAAGATCAGGCCTTAATAGCTTTCTTTCCCCAACTTCATCCCCGTAAGTTGGAGTTATGTATTTCTTTCCATAGAGAGCTTCATAAGGAGCCATCTGAATACTGGAGTGAAATCCTTTATTATAAGAAAATTACACGAAAGGTAGGTGTTGATCTCAACCACATTTGAAATACAAAGAGCAAGCTCTGAACATATCTTCTATAGTTTGAATCGTCCTCTCAGACTGACCGTCTGTCTGAGGATGATAAGTAGTGCTGAAACTCAACTATGTATCTAGAGTATGCTGAAGACTTTGCCATAACTTTAAGGTAACCCTCATATCCCGATCAGATATAATGGAAATTGGTACTCTAGGAAATCTTACCACTTCCTTTACATATATCCTGGCATGCTGTTCTAGAGAGATATCCTCTCTAATAGCAATGGAGTGTGCAGACTTTGTAAGACGATCAACTATGAACCAGATAGCATTATTTCCTTTGGATGTTTTAGGAAGTCCTGTGACAAAGTCCATAGTGTTGTTTTCCCATTTCCATTCAGGTATGGGTAATGGTTGTAACATCCCATTAAACTTCTGTCTCTCAGCATTAACTTGCCGACAAACCAAACATCAAGAGACATATTCAGCAACATCTCTTTTCATGTCGTCCCACCAGAAGTACTTTTTCAGGTCCCTATACATCTTCGTGATTCCAGGATGAATAGATAATGAAGAACTATGAGCCTCATCCAGCATCTCCTTCTTTAATTCAGGGATGGGAGGAACACTAACTTGATTCCTGAACATTATTATCCCATCGAAATCAAGGTTGAATTCAGGAACATTTCTCACCTTCTTTGGTAACTCTACATCTTCTTTTTGTTCCGCTTTAATCTTCACATGTATAGATGGTTGAACATTCATTTGAGAAAGATACAATTTTCCCCTTTCATTATAATTCCAAGATCTATCCTTTCTAAATCTATAAATATTGGATTTTTTGTGATCCTCATCATGGATAATCTAGCATGGTCTTATCGAATTAATGAATCGTCCACCTTGTATTCTTTCCCTGGGTGGTAATGAATTGAGCAGTCGTAATCCTTAATCAGCTCCAACCATCTTTTTTGGTGCATATTAAGCTCCTTTTGTGTGTAAATATACTTTAAAATTTTATGATCTGTATAAATATCACAACTTTCTCCATAAAGTTAATGCCTTTAAATATTTAATGCAATGATTACTGCAGCTAACTCCAAATCACGAGTTGGGTAATTTTTCTCTTGTATTTTCAACTGTCGTGAGGCTTAAGCTATCACCATATCGTTTTTCATGAGAACACACCCCAATACCTTCTTGGATTCTTCACTGTAGATCACAAACCATTATCCACTACATGGAAGTGTGAGAACAGGTGCAATGGATCACCATCTTTTCAACTCCTTGAAATTATCTTCACATTCCTCTGTCCACACGAACTTAACTCCTTTTTGAGTCAACCTGGTGAGTGGATTATATAATCGTGAAAAAGATTTCACAAAACGTCGATAATATCCAGCCAAATGAAGAAAAATTCGAATCTTAGTTACTGTTGTTGGTCTCGACCATCTTTCGATAACCTCTGTTTTTGCTGGATCCACATATATCCCCTCTTTTGAGATAATGTGACCCAAAAATGCAAATTTTTGAAGCCATAATTCACACTTGGTGAATTTGGCATAAAGATTCTCCTTTTTCAGGGTCTTCAATATAATTCCCAAGTGATATTCATGTTGTTCCTTTTTCTTTGAATAGACAAGCATATCTTCTATAAAGACTACCACAAACTGATTAAGATAATCTCTAAAGAATCAAATCCTCAGATCCATGAAGATAGCAAGGGCATTAGTAAGACCAAATGGCATCACTATAAATTCATAGTGTCCCTATCATGTACGGAAAGCCGTCTTTGGTATATCCTCTCTTTTGACCCTTAATTGATGATACCCTGAACGAAGATCTATCTTGGAAAAGTATTGGGCTCCGCGTAGTTGGTCAAATAAGTAATCAATGCACGGGAGAGGAAATTTGTTCTTGATAGTGATCTTGTTAAGTTCACGATAATCAATGAAAAGTCTCATTGATTCATCTTTCTTCTTAACAAATTGAACATGTTCTCCACAAGGTGACACACTAGGGCGTATGAATCCTTTATCAAGATTCTCTTTGAGTTGCTTCTTCAATTCTTGCAACTCAATTGGGTCCATTCTATAAGGTTTCTTTGAAATATGCAAAGCACCCGGTACAAGTTTTATTGAAAACTCAACTTCACAATTTGGTGGAAGACTCAACAATTCCTTCGAAAAAACATCATCAAACTTTTGTACAATGGGAATATTCTTAATCGTGAGTTTCTCACCAAACATTTGAGATAAATAACCCTAATTTAGTGGAATCAAGACCCATAAGATGGATGAAATTTCCACTGGAAGGTTATGTTCATCCTTGCATCGATAGACGATCATAGATTGATCTGGAATATGAAATGTGACTTCCCTTCTATGGAAATTGATATGAGATCCATATAGATAAATCCAATCCATGCCAAGAATCACAACAAATTCCACTATAGGAAGGATATTAAGATTTGCAGGAAGCACTTTCCCACAAACTTCAATCAGAGAAGAATTATAAACTTTTGATGCGACTGTAGTGCCATTATGGGTTGTCACAGTTGACTCAACTTCTAATTGTTGAGGTAATATGGTGATACCCTTAGAAAATTCTTCAGAAATAAAAGAGTGGGTGGATCTAGAATCAAATAAAACATTTTCTACCTTATATTGGATGGTAAGTGTACCTTTCACCAATTCGTTATTGTACTCCACATCGTTGATTGAAATTGCATGTGACATTACTTTGTCTTTAGCCTTAAGAGTTTGTTGGCATCGATCATCATCAATAACCCTTGGATTATAGCATTGATTTTCAAAATTCCCCATTTCCTTACACTTGTAACATTGAAGTGTAGGATGTGCACTATGTGTAGCCTTTTCTTTGTTTTCATCACTAGACATCTACTTCCCATCATTGCGGCATTCAAATGCCCGATGACCTTCCTTTCCACATTTGTAACATTTACTTGTCCCTTTAAGACAACTCCCGCCATGTTTCTTTCCACACTTTGAGCATAAGAGACAACTCATCTTCTTTTCAGTGTGCTCTTTAGATTTTTCTTTGAATTCCATTTTCCACTTCTTATCAAACCCATATGACTGATGGGTTACTCCAATCTCTATCTCATCATTGAGAGCACATCAATCAATTTGCTCATAGATATTGAATTCCCTTATGGCTAATGCCCTTCAAAGACTTGGTTTTAAGCCACTAAAGAATCAATCGATCTTACTGTCAGGTTGGATAATAATACCAGAAGTTTACCTTGCAAGTCTTGTAAAACATTCTTCATAGGTACCAATAGATTCATCATCCTTTTGATTTATTTTAATAAACTCCTTCTCCATATTTGTTCAAAGAATACGAGGGAATTACTTATTGAAAATTATGTTCTTGAACTCATCCCATTCCGTGGACTCAATTTCATCCCTTTGCCTCATATTATTAATAATATTCCACCATTGGTCAACATCACCTTCCAAACGATACACTACTAAGATGACTTTATCATGTTCAGAACATTGAAGAACTAAAAATAACTTTTCAGTGGTACTGATCCATTGTTCATCCACTAATGGATCAGAAGACCCATTGAATGATGGTGGATGTTGCCTCATGAAGGATTAACCATAATGTTGCTCTTTCCTTTGCTTGTTTGTAAGTTCTACATGATTCATAGCTTGAGAAAGTTGTGTGAGCATGGATACAAGATTTTTCATTCCATCTCCCATAACGTTTGGTTGCTCAGGGGGACAATCATTGCATTGCCCGTCACATTCTGCATTAACACAGTTCCTTCAGGTTCCAACAATTGACTAAAACCAAGAAGAATAGTGTAAGGAAGACTAATTATAATAGGAAAAACCACATAATCAAAAATAAAATTTTACAATTAAGGTCTAATAATAGGTTATTCATGGCAATTTCTAAAACACTAAGATTGTGTTTTATGCTTAGAAATATCCTTAGGGTTCTTACTAAGGCTTTCACTTCTTAGTTTCCAAAGGTTGACTATACCTTTTCTCTGATACCAACTATAATGACCCATACTTTACATACATTGTCATTCCTTCATAATTGAAGCACACTTATTAAAACATATAACAAAACTAGGAAAGGACCATATAGGTATAGTGTCTTTAGAAACTGGGAAACATAAACAACTGGTTCGTAAATCATCTACGTTGTCTCCCATTTATTTCATCATTTCTAGAGTCCCTTTTTGGCATATCGTACTTAATAACCATCTTTGTGACCCAGGGAAAGAAAAAATCAAAAGGGTGAGCTCAAATGCTCGGTAAGGGTAAACAAATGAAATATCAATCACACCATATTCATAAGAACATAAAATTTAGGAAATCTTATCCTGCAAAAGGGATCATAATTTCATAACATGGGATAAATCACAGTAGTGAAATGTGTCCCCATAATCATAACTTAAAACATAAAACATTCTGGAATACACACATAATCATTGAGAATCATTTCTTAGTAGTCCCGACTCATTTCCAAGACTATCTTAGTGGACAAAGTGCATTTCTGAACCAAGTTTACTCCACGTTTCAGTCTTGTTTCACTGAATCAGATTAACCTGCCGTTCCAGCCATGTCTATATCATGAGATATAAATCTTTACCCAATGCATTGGAGGGAGATATAGGTCTCACCCATCTCATAATGAAACCATTCTTATGTGTGCCACAAAATCATAAATCATAAATCATAACATAACCCATGTAATAAAAATGGGAATCTTAAACATGATGCCATCATAACATAATCCATATATGATAAGAGGAAATCATAAAAATAATTCCATCGTAACATAATCAAATCAATGTAAAACAATAGGGATAGAAACAGAAGCCTATATTATCTTAGTTGGAAAATAATTTTTGTACAACCCTCTGGGAATCTAGTTACTTTTTATATTTTGATAATCCAAATTAGGTTTTATTATTATGCTTATTTATAGTTTGATAATTCCTATTGTGAATAATGGTTCAATACTTATTATTTGTGTATTTCAGGCATATATTCATATGTTATACTATTCATATTATGATCAAAGAATTTGGTTAAGAAATGCTCTTTTATTTTATGATTAATATAAGTCTTTCATTACTGGATTTATATATATTTTGACTTAACCCACTCTGCCAATAGAATGATTAAATAGGTAAGTGTCCACCATTACAGAACAAGCCTACTAATACATGAAGGTCACCATTACATCATGTCTACCGATACGTGAAGGTCGCCGTTATAACAAGTCTACCGATACGAGAAGGTTACCGATACAAGTCACCGTTATGAAAGTCTACCGATACATGACAAAAAGTCTACAGATACAGGAAGGTTACTGATACAAGTCACCGTTATGCAAGTCTACCGATACAGAGTTACCACTACCGTTACCCGGAAGATCACTGGTACATCAAGCCTACCACTACTGATGCAAAAATCTAACCGCTACCAAAGTCTACCGACAGACATGAAGTCTACTGATAGAAGGTTTACCGATGGAAAGGCTACCGTTGCACAAAAGGGATACTGTTACACAAGAAGATACTGATACTCAGACCCACCGATACACAAGGCTACTGATATCCAAAGCTACCGTTCCAGAGATAGAACCTGATGATGCTTTAATTTCTTTATCTTTATTTAATCTAACCAACGGTTATATCAGGTATATTTTAATTCACTGACATTTATTTAATGTGTGTTGTTGGATGTTAGGGAACCATACCTCGTACCTGCAAAAAGGAAATCATTTCTGTTTCCAGAGCTTGTGCTTTAAATAAGAGATGCTCCTACGACTGAGAAAAAAGGTTGAAGGTGAAAATAATAGCGTGACAAAAATAAGAAGGTGATGAAACGTGTACATGAAAATAGATGAATGGACACACCAGTATACATACATTAATTCCTGCATACCTGTGAAGAGCTAGGAATGAAAAAAGAGAACATCAACACAAGAACTTCATCAACTAAATTTTTCTCTATCTATGAACCTAGATGTCAAGCAGACGAAACTCTGTTTTACAATCAAAAACCAGAAGAGGACTGAGAACCATTTCAGATCAAATTCGAAGGAGTCCAGAGCTACACAGCAATCACTAGAGCCATGCTAAATTCTATATCTTTCTCAATGATTTATTATTTACATTTAGAGCAGTGTGTGTCATCTGCTGTATTTTACACACACACACACACTGTCTCCTGTACTTTAACTGGAGGATTTGTAAATACTCATCCAAATCATTACATCTTTTATTTCCCACTCTGGATAGTGGTAGAGGTCATGTGTGACCTGGACATCTAGATTTGCTGTTGTTTTGTTTCCCACATAGAACTGTGGTAGAGGTCATTGATCTGGACAGTTATAAACTGTTGTGAACCGTGATCCAGGGTGTGGATCCAATTTATATAAACTTTTGAGAGGACTAATTCTTTTCTTGATACTGAACCTCTTGGTCATATCTGCTGTGCTTTATTTAGTTTTATCTAAAACCTTTTATTCCGCAGCCAAGTGATTTAAAACATAAACTGTTTTTCAAAGTTACTCTGATAATGCAATTAGCAAGTGTTTGCATTATTTGTAAATCATTAGGTTAGTTTCAAAAGCTAATCTGATCTTCTAATTTTATTAACTAGGAATTAATCAATCCCTTGAGAACCTAATTGAATGTTTTCTTTAATTCAAATTCACTACAATTGAATTAGTATTTTAAATTGGGGGAATTTATTAAAGGTTGTTAAAACAGGAATTTTAATCGGAACTCAATTCACCCCCCTATTGAGTATCCACTCTGACCAACATTTGGTATCAGAGGTGCTTAAAATAATTTATGAAGTACTCTAATTTTCAACTGTGATTTTAGTTGTATTTTAATGTTCCAAAAATTTCTGTTATTTCTAAATTTTTATCACTTTAAAATTTCTACTTTAAGCTAGTTATCATGGATAACATACTTGAAGGTGTTTCTACTAATAGAACACTATTTTTAATGTAAACAACTATCCTCAGTGGAATATTAAGATGAAAATTTATTTAGAAAGCATGGGTTTTGATATTCGGACCGCCATAAAATTAGAATATAAAATTCCTACTACTATTAGATATACTTGGAATGAAGCTACTATGACATCCTACAATAATAATTGAAAAGGTATGAATGCTCTGTATTGTGCTCTAGGAGATGAGGAATTTAATAGAATATCTGCTTGTAAGACTTCACATGAAATTTGGGATACCTTAAGTGTTTCTCATGAAGGAACAACTAACGTTAAGGAAATGTGATTGAAAACCTATACTATTAAATATGATAATTTTATGATGAAGCCTGATGAACCCATTTATGATATGTATCTCAGGTTTAACGAAATTTTCAACACAATGATCTCACTAGGAAAGGATGTTCCATCAAAGGAGAAGATCATGAGAATTTTGAGATGCCTACCTGAAAGATGGAGGGGCACTTCTGTTTCAATTAGAGAATCTTGTGATATTGGTGAACTGCCAGTTAAGGTACTTATTGGTAAGTTCATGATGTTTGAAGAAGATCTTAAGGTAAACAGTGAAGAAGAAGATGAACCAAAAAGGAAGTCAGTTGCCTTTAATACTTCTACTTCAAAGAACAAGGATAAGGAAAAACTTCAAGTTGTAAGCGATAGATGAAGCTGTGAAGAAAGTGAATGTGCATCTGACGGTGATGCAGAAATGGCTCACATAGCCAAAAGATTTAAAAGTTTTATAGGAAAAAGTAGTTTTTCTAAAAATCAAATTACAAAGGTAAGTTTGACAACAAGGGACACTAGAAAAAGGACTGGAAGAAATCTAACAAATCTGATGAAGTTGTCTGTTATGAATGAAAAAGAAAAGGACATATAAAAGCAGACTATCCAAAGATGAAATAAAAGAAGAAGTATGAGTATAAGGATAATAAGTATAAGAAATCCATGTAAGCTACATGGAGTACTTCTAAGGATAGATCCAGTGAATCTGAAGCTTCTGAAACTGAAATCAGAAATAATGCAAACATGTGTTTTTATGAAAAACACCTCTGAGGTAATATATGAAACTTCTTCTTTGAATTCTTATTATTAGGGAGATGATTCTGATTCTTAAAATATGTCAAAATCGGAACTATTTGAATACTGTGATATGTTGGAGGAATCTTGTAATGAGCATAAGGACAAATACAAGGGTTTAAAGAAACAGTTTGCTTTAACTATTAAACATAAATCTGATCTTGACTTAGAAATGGAAAAGAATGCTCAGTTACTTAAAAAAACACTGAACTGAAATTGTAAAATGAGAAACTTAGGAAGGATTTAGAGATGTTCACAAATGGAATAGATACAATTACTCAAATTCTAGGTAAGCAGATTGCACCTACATATACTAATGGCATAGGATACCAACCTGGAAAAAGAAAAATTACCAAAACTCGATTTATTCCTAAATCTGGACATAATGTAGATAGTTATAGTTCTAGAAGTACATATGCTTCAACTAGTTATATTCATAGTTACGGATCGAATAAGGTTTATCTATCTAAATCTATTGATTCTGTAAATTTAATGAGACCCATAAGACAAATTTGGGTACCTAATGTTTTATTGGCTGACCTGTCTGGACCTAAGAAAATCTAGGTACCAAAATCATTTCCTATCTAAATCTATTTTGTAGGGAACCATATTAATGACCTCCTGTAGAATGACCTGGTACATGGACAGTAAATGTTCAAGACACATGTTAAGAGAATTCTCATGCTTTAATAGCATAGTTAGAGTTGATTAAGGTTTTTTCACTTTTGGTGATAATTCTAAAGGGAAAGTCATCGGCGTAGGGCAGATTGGAAATAATGACATAGTATTAATTTCTAAAGTTTTATTTGTTGATAGTCTTAAATATAATCTACTAGGTATTTCTCAATTATGTGATGATGGTTTTAATGTTAAATTTTAAATGATTCTTGAAATGATTTTAATTCTGAAAATGCTTTAGTATTTTCTGCCTTGCGAAATGAAAATGCCTATGCTGTTGATTTAAATTATTTAGCTATTAAAAATATTACTTGTTTAAATGCTTTTCATAAAGAGTCTTGGCTCTAGAACAAATGATTAGGAAACTACAATGTACATTAACTTAGAAAACATACTAGGAAGAACTTATTTAGAGAACTACCAAAACTAGAATTCCCAGCCGGTAACATTTGTAGTCCCTGTCAAAAGGGAAAGCAACATAAAGTATCTTTCAAATCAAAGAAAGAAGTGTCAACTTCTCAACCTCTCGAGTTGGTTCACATGGATTTGTTTGGACCTTCTAGGGTCTCTAGTTTAAATGGGAATAACTATGTCTATGTTCTAGTAGATGACTATTCTAGGTATACTTGGGTATATTTTCTAGCTCACAAAAGTGAAGGTTGTTCTTACATTGTTAAATATTCTAAGTCTATAGAGAACCTTAGTGGACTTAAGATTAAAACCTTGAGAAGTTATCATGGTCGTGAGTTTGAAAATCATGAGTTTGAATCCTACTACTCACACAATGGCTATAGTCACAATTTCTCTGCCCCTAGGACACCTCAACAGAATGGTGTAGTAAAAAGGAGGAATAGAACCCTTTAGGAAATTTCCAGAACCATGATCAATGAGTATGACCTACCTGTTTATTTTTGGGCTGAAGCTATCAATAAAGATTTTTATATTTTCAATAGAGTCTTGATCAGACCTGTTCTTAAGAAGACCCCTTATGCGTTGTGGAACCATAGGAAACCTAAGGTTAACTACTTCATAGTTCATGGTTGCAAAGTATTTATTATTAATACTAAAGATAATCATGAAAATTTTTCATCCAAGAGTGATGAAGGAATTTTACTCGGTTACGATATTTCTAGTAAAGACTATAGAGTTTTAAATAAGAGAACCAAATGTGTGAAGGAATCTGTTCACATCAAATTTGATGAAACTGTTCCATAAGAACCTAAGACCTCTCTTGAAAATCTTGAATATGATCTCTCTGTTTTGAACCTTAATGATAAATACAGTGGACCTATAATTAAAACATCCAGTTCTGGAAATTTTCCAGAACCTACTTCTATTGACTCACAACCTGTTGATGAACCTCAAATCTCTAGATCTGTCTTTTTAAGACCAACTAGGATTCTGAAGAACCATCCCTTAGATGATGTTGTAGGTAATCTAGATAGAGGAACACAGACTAGAGATTCTCTAAGAAATCAGGTTGAACATCAAGCTTTTCATTCATAGTTAGAACCTAAAAATATCAATGATGCTATCAATGATGAATTTTGGGTAATATATATGGAAGAAGAACTAAATCAGTTTGAAAGACATAATGTCTGGGAATTATTAGAATGGCCTAAGGACACTTTAACCATAGGAACAAAGTGGGTGTTTAGAAACAAAGTTGAAGAATCTAGAAATATCATTAGAAACAATGCTAGACTAGTTGCACAAGGTTACAATCCAGAACAAGGAATTGACTGTGAGGAAACCTTTTCACCTGTAGCTAGATTAGAGGCAATTAAGATCTTACTTGACTTTGCATCACATCTAAATTTCAAGTTATATCAAATGGATGTGAAAAGTGATTTTCTAAATAGTATTATTGTTGAAGATGTTTTTGTGGAACAACCACCTGGTTTTCAAATCCTCACTTTCAAAATCATGTTTTTAAACTTTCTAAAGCTTTATATGGTTTAAAACAAGCTCCAACAGCTTGGTATGAAAGACTTGCAAATTTTCTTTTTTCAAAAGGATTTAAAAAAGGAATTGTTGATCCCACTCTTTTTATAAAAAGAATTTCAAAAGATGTTTTAATAGAACAAATCCTTGTTGATGATATTATTTTTGGATCCTCTAAACATTCTTTATGTACTGATTTTTTAAACGGTTATTCAAAATGAGTTTGAAATGAGCATAATGGGAGAGCTTAACTACTTTCTTGGATTTCAAATCTTTCAAAATAATGATGGTACTATTTTGAATCCGAGTAAATATACTAAGGATTTATTAAAACCTTTTGGCTTGGATAGTATTAAGGTGAGTGATACACCTATGAGTACCACCTGTAAATTGGATATTGATGAAACTGGTAAACCAGTAGATCAAACTAATTATACAGGTATGATTGGGAGTTTACTTTATCTTACTTCTAGTCGACCTGATATTATGTTTAGTGTATGTATGTGTGCTAGATTTCAAGCAAACCCAAAAGAGTCACAGTTACTTGGTGTTAAAAGGATTTTCAAATATCTTAAATACACTTCCAATTTGGGACTGTTTTACCCAAAAAAACAATAATTTGACTTAATATGTTATTCAGATGCTGACTTTACTGGATGTAAGTTAGATAGAAAGAGAAAATTTGGAGCACGTCATTTACTTGGAAAGTCCCTAGTATCATGGTGTAGTAAAAAAAACCCAGTTGCATTATATACTGCTGAAGTAGAGTATATAGCTGTTGGTAGTTGCTGTGCATAGATTTGTAGATGAAACACACTTTATTGGACTATGGATTTGAGTTTAAACATGTTTCAATTAACTGTGATAACACTAGTGCGATCAACATCTCAAAGGACCCTTTGTCTCACTCTTGAACCAAACACATTGATGTTAGACCCCACTTTCTAAGAGATGATTATCAAAAAGGTGGTATAACTCTTGAATTTATAGGCACTGAACTCCAATTAGCTGATATTTTCACTAAGCCATTAAATTCCGAAAGACTAAGTTTCATTAGACACAAATTAGGAATGATAACTTACTCTTAAACCATTAGGATGATCCTCACCGTTAGGATGAACCTCACCGTTAGGATTAACCTCAACGTTAGGATGATTCTCACCGTTAGGATGAACCTCACCGTCAGATAAACCTCACTGTCAGACCTCACCATTTAAGGACACCTCACTGGTACATCTCACATGCCGTTTTAAATTTTCTTATTAAGGCCGATACTTTGAATTTATTTTAAATATAAGATTTATTTTATATGTGAATCCAAAATGATATTAAACCCAACTCTAGACATCACTCAATCATCGTGAACCCTTCTGTTCGAATCCCTCCTTCCTAAACCTTTAAAGCTTGCAAAACCCTAAGCCTCAAAATCTGAAATGGCCTGTGTGAAGCGACCCATAGTGGATGAAGGGAGTGATGAGCCACAAGACAAAAGGCAGAAAGTAACCACTACTGGTGCCAGTTGATGCTGTAGAGATTCTGTTCGAAGGAATCCCGTGAATCCACATTTATCTAAGGGAGAAATTGTAGTGGAAAATGAACTATTTGTGGAATGGATGCTCGATAGCAAGTCCATCATTCTGATGGTTTTACACGAACAAGGATGGATCGAATGCTTCATGAACAATAATGGACCATATTATCCAACACTGTTAAAATACTTTTATGATTTTGTCTATTTTGAGACATCAGAGGAGGAAAATAGGATGATTTTATTTGTGAATAGTCAAACATTTTTGTTTTCATCAGTTGAATGGGCTGAGAACCTTAAGGTTTCTCATAGTGGTGATTATGGATTTTATTCAAAATCCATACCTACTTCCAGTGACTTTTTCAATTATGAGGATGCCTTGTAAGAGTTGACATGAAATGGAACTCCTAGAAGGGTCATTGCTGCAGAGATGGCAGGGGAGGATAAACTACTTTTTAAGTTCATTCAGCATGTGATTAGTCCAAGGAGAGGAGATTTTGCTACCCTAAAATTTCAGGATATTTATTTGTTGTTTCTATTAAAGCATGGAGTAAAGGTGAATTTATGCAGACTGCTAATGATTCAGATTGAGGAGATTACTAGACAAAAGACTAAGTCCAATGCACTTTTCTTTTCTAAATTGATTTCTATTATGTTGAAGGCAAAGGAGGTAGCTGGACCTCAAGATGAAACTGTTGTAGTTAAGGATAACTTTTTACTCACCAAGACTATCTGTATGTTTATGAAAGTCAGCTGGAACCCTTGGAAGAAATCATGGGTTAATAATGATGGTAAAATCTATACACTGCTGTGGATTATCCCTCTAGACCAAATGATGTGAGGGATCCTGGTCTTGGACCAGATGAGCCAGAACCGGTCTACAGTGATAATGAAACTGAAGCTGAAGAGGAAGAGACATCAGTTGAGGAAGGAGGAGACCCAGATTTACCTCCTAGTCCTATGCCCCAAAACGTTTCCTATGGAGCATCTAGACCTCAAAAAGAACTACCGAGGAGAGAAACAATTCTGAAGGACAATGACACTGGGACTACAGAAGAAGAAGAGGCATATCAGTTTGTTTTCAAAGAAACCTATGAAGGGGATGAGGAAACCGAATCATATCAGATTGCTCTTGAATAGAATGAGGCTTCTGGTTAGGTAGATGATGAGGAAAATGAAGAAGAAGAGCTCAGTTTGAGCCCTCTAATAGAGAGTACAGTCAATAAAGTGCCAGATCAGGAAGCAGAAGTAGCATATTTTGATGAGAGATTCCTTCAGCTATCAGTGAAAATGGATATTGAATCTTCTGCAGATACAGAGGAATTTATAGAATTACCTCTAGCAGAACAGTTGGAGGAGATTCCTCAGGTGAATGCTCTATGTGAGGGGGAGCATCTTGGATTAGTTTCAGTGTTGTATGAAATTGAAGGTTGGACATCAGATCCAGGATACATGGTTTATGGACTTAATTATAAAGACTCTGATGAGGAAGATTAACCCCAAAGAGAATCATTTATACTGCCTTCTATGGATGAAAATTTGGCAACAAAGGAGGACCTTGAGTCCTTAAAGGCTGAAATGAATGAAACACTGAGAGAATCATTGGTAGATTTGTCGAAAAGCCCGGTTGATGAAATGAGAAGTGTCGAGAAATCCTTGGAGCTATCTCTGGGGTGTTCTATTTCTAGTCCAGTGAAAGGAATGATGGATGAAGTTAAAGTATGCCATACTCAAATTGAAAGTTGGACAGGAGCTATGGTGGCTCTAAGACAATCGATTGCTTCATTGACTGCAACTAAAAGCTCTCAAACCCAAGTGCATACTGATATCATATATATCGAAGAAGTAGTCAAGTAGTTTGTGGAAGTTTTTTAGGCTTTTAAGACATCAGTTAAAGCACACTTGAACAGTCAAGATGAACTTGTAAAGAAGGTGGTTAGTAATTTGACACAATCTTTCAAGGAGGCAGTAGCTTTCTCAGTTAAACCCCTTCCCTCATCCAGCTCCACTGTGAACCTTGACCAAATCAGAACTGTTATTCTGGAAGAATTGGCTAAGTCCAGTACCAGTGGCTCCTCAGATACTCAGATCCTTTCTACCTCTAGGGAAGTTAGTAGTTTGGTTCGTGATCACCTACGGGAAGCTACTGCTTCTCAAGAGGCAATTAAAAATAAGGTGGATTCTTATTTTGAGAAGGTCTATACCAAGCATCAAATGACCAACCATTTCAAGATCTTTCTAGAAAATATGATGTTGCCTCCAGTGACTCAAGCTTTCAGAGAACAGGTTAGTAAGCTCCAAGAGTTTACTCCTACCTTGGATAAATTCATTGAAAATTGAGATGATTTTGGGTCAACAATGGAGAGAGGAGGCGGTATTATTATGGATTTCAGGAACCTATTGCTACCTTCCTTGAAAGTGGATTCCAGACCTGTGATTGTACCTCCTGATCTTCCTACCTCTTCCTCTGGGAGTACACCTCAGTTGACTCCAGTTCAGGCTTTTCGATGCTTGACACCAAAGATCTCACAGAAGAGAACAAATTTCAGATCCGGTATAGTTTTAGTGGCTGACCCTCCAGTTGTTCTTTCAGCTATTCCTAAGCCATCTACTCAATCTGAACCTACACCCTTTTCTGATCCTAAGGGAAAGACTCTTGTTCAAGAGGATGATTGAGTGATTCTGAATGTTTTTGATAGGATTCACTTGTTTTTTGTAATCCTGATTTACTCAGTTTGTACCTCGTGTACCTCAATGGGAATTTACTATTTCATTGTCTACATTACTGTGTTTATGTTTTCTTGCAATCTATTCTCTTTTAGACTTTATTTTCTCTGATCTTACCCTTCTTTTTGTTAATCACAAAGGG
Source organism: Viscum album (assembly GCA_963277665.1). Lineage (NCBI taxonomy): Eukaryota > Viridiplantae > Streptophyta > Magnoliopsida > Santalales > Viscaceae > Viscum > Viscum album. The sequence goes on along the minus strand of OY728141.1, from coordinate 1,025,019,638 downwards.
GGAGAAAAATAGTATACAAACACGAGTCATAAGAACTAGGAAATTTTTTTAAGGGGGAGAAAAATGAGAACATTGTTTTATAGTTTTCTTCGAATATTTTTTCTTTCCTATGATATTAGTTTAATTTTCTTAATCCTTTGTCATATGTTGTGATTATCAAAAAGGGGGATATTGTTGAACCCTCTGGGAATCTAGTTACTTTTTATATTTTGATAATCCCAATTATGGTTTATTATTATGCTTATTTATAGTTTGATAATTCCTATTCTGAATAATGGTTTGATACTTATTATTTATGTACTTCAAGAATATAATCATATGTTATACTATTCATATTATGATCAAAGAATTTGGTTAAGAAATGCTCTATTATTTTATGGTTAATATAAGTCTTTCGTTACTGGATGTAAATATATTATGACTTAACTCATTCTACCAATAGAATGCTTAAACAGGCAAGTGGTCACCATTTCAGAACACGCCTACCGATACATGAAGGTCACTGTTACATCAAGTATGCCGATACGTGAAGCTCACCGTTATAACAAGTCTACCAATATGGGAAGGTTATCGATATAAGTCACCATTATGCAAGTCTACCGATACAGATTTACTGTTACCGTTACACGGAAGATCATCGGTACATCAAGCCTACCGCTACCGATGCAATAAAGCTGACCGCTACTAAAGTCTACCGACATACATGAAGTCTACCAATAGAAGGGTTACCGATGGAAAGGCTACCATTACACAAAGGGGCTACTGTTACACAAGAAGCTACCGATACCCATACCCATCGATATACAAGGCTACCGATATCCAAAGCTACCGTTCTAGAGACAGAACCCGATGCTGCATTAATTTCTTTATCTTTATTTAATCTAACCAACGGTCATATCAGGTATATTTTAATGCACTGATATTTATTTAATGTGTGTTGTTGGATTTCAAAGAACCGTACTTCGTACCTGTAAAAAGGAAATCATTTTTGTTGCCAGATCTTGTGCTTTAAATAAGAGATGCTTCTGCTGCTGAGAAAAAAGGTTGAAGAAGAAAATAAGAGCATGAAAAAAATAAGAAGGTGCTGAAACGTGTGCATGAAAAGAGACGACTGGACACACCAGTATACATAAATACATTCATGTATACCTGTGAAGAGCCAAGAACCAAAAAGAGAACATCAACACAGGAACTTCATCGACTACATTTTTCTGTATCTGTGAACCTGGATGTCAAGCCGACGACACTCTATTTTTCAGAAAAAATCTGGAAGAGGATTGAAAACCATTTCTGATCAAATTCGAAAAATTCTAGTGCTACACTGCAATCACTAGATCCATTCTAAACTCTATATATTGCTAAGTGATTTATTATTTCCATTTACAACAGTGTGTGTCATCTGCCGTATTTTACACACACACTGTCTCATGTACTTTAACTGGAGGATCTGTAAATCCTCATCCAACACTTTACATCTTTTATTTCCCACTGTGGATAGTGGTAGAGGTCGTGTGTGACCTGGAAAATTGGATTTTCTGTTGTTTTGTTTCCCACACAGTACTATAGTAGAGGTCATTGACCTGGTCCGTTGTAAACTATTGTGAACCCCGATCTAGAGTGTGGATCCAATTTATATAAATTTTTGTGAGGACTAAGTCTCGGCTTGAGACTGAACCTCTTGGTCATATCTGTTGTGATTTATTTAGTTTTATCTAAAACATTTTATTCCGCTACCAAGTGCTTTAAAACAAAAACTTTTTTTCAAAGTTACTATAATAATTGAATTAGAAAGTGTTTTCATTATTTGTAAATCATTAGGTTATTTTCAAAATCTAATCTGATATTCTGATTAGATTAACTAGGAATTAATCAATCCCTTGAGAACCTAATTGAAATTTTTCTTTAATTAAAATTCACTACAATTCAATTAGTATTTTAAATTGGTGGAATTTAGTAAAGGATTTTAAAACAGAAATTTTAATTGGAACTCAATTCACCCCCCCCTCTTTAGTATCCACTCCGACCAATAATTTTGATAAAACACTTGAACTCCATTCTTGAGGAAAATATCCTTTCAACTTCAAATACATTTTTCCATTCTGAACATCTCATACAATTTTAAACTAAAAGAATTTGATTAAAAATAAACCTGAAAACGTGTAAAGTAAGCTTCTTGGAAATAATGTTTTAAAAATCCATTCATGTTGTATAAGCTAAAAAAACATTCTTCTCGTACTTTTGTCGGAAAAGTCAAAAACTACCTCGTACGCAAAACGACAAAAGATTCCTTTCATATCTTTTACTAAAAACTCACCGAAGGGTAAAATTGGATTTAATAAATTGTAGGTGGATGGAAATAATATTAAATATTTATGAATCCTGGATGTGGATGATAAAATACACCCCGGTAAATACCAAAGTATAAACAATCTCGGATAAAAATGAAATTGTGATATTTTACCTTACCTTAGGTCCAATTTGCTTCGTAAGTGTCCGAAACTCCTCTATAATGATTTAAATAATGTTATTGACTTATTCTAGAATTATAATAATTGTTATTATATCTTATATGTTCATATTCTTAGCTTCTTATTAGTAATATTTCATTGCTACTTGTTATTCAGGTGTTTATTACTTTTTGTTCTTATGCGTGTTTTGTCGAATAAATTCTTATTATTTTTTTAGGTTATAGATACATCATTTAAATAATGTTATTAGTTTAATATATATCATATTAATTCATTCAATTCATTTATAGAATCATTATGCAATGAAGATCATGTAGAACGAGTCGCATCACATCGTGGAGACGATATTCCGTACGTACGCACGAGCGATGATATCTTTCCCATGATCATGGAATTGTATTGGAGTTTATGTATACTATTTAAGAATAAAAATAACTTTACAATAATCATATATAGTTATTCATTAAACCATTATACCCATCCAAGTATGGTGGTGGTGGAAAATAGATTACACCACGGCGTGGAGACGGTATTCTGTACGTACGCACACGCGTTTATTTCATTTTCTGTAGGATCGATAGATGGTGAAATAGGGTTGTTTCATAATTATAATAACATATTAGTATATGACTGATACTTATGTAATTACATCATAATGAAACAACTCATGAAGAAGAAGTGGAAGAAGAAATAAAGTTGAAAGAATCGGTAACGGACATTAACTCTTCTTTGTAGCGCCTCTTTGAGACCTCCTTTTAGGGCACTAAAATTTGTCTTTGAATAAGACGAGGAACACAAGGATGTTTCTAGGGTAGTTGAGAAGAATATTTTTCAGGGGTTGGCCGAGATTGAAGGCTCAAAGTTGTGTGAGGAAGAGAGGGAGGAGGTTCCCTTTTATAAGGGAGGAGAGGGGCACCTTTGGAAAAACTAAAACTATTATTTTATTATAAAGTCATATTCGGTTATTGATAGCTCTAAATTGATTTATTTAGAATATAAGGTGTGGATGGGTCGAAATAATATCATCAAATATAATTATTGACAAGTTTAGGGTTCTATTTTAACCTTATAATTTAGATTTAACTTTAATTTAAATAATTTTACTTTTACTGTGTCTTCTTGTTTTCTTACACTATAAGGTTAATAAACTTACTATAAAAAGCCAAAAGGACCCCAAGTTGTTTATTATTAATATATGCAACCTTATCTAAGTTATTTGGCCAAACCATATATTTTTAGGAATAAAATAACAATTAATAATATAATATTTGTTTTAAAAACTATTTTATGGAAATTGTGACAATATTTGGTAATTGATTTTATTGAAAATCATAAAAGAATGATTAGTTCTAAAAACGTTAATTAAATAAATACTAACATGTCATATTAACCGAGAAAATTATTTTAATTCATAAAAAATCTCAAATTACATTTATTTGGGTATTTATAACATCAATTATGTCAATATTTCATTAATAAGATAATTATTGTATCAACATTGTGTCATAAATATATTAAATTATTAAAGGTCTAAAAATTAAGAATATAATACCATTATGTAGGAAATTTTTTTATCTTTATAATAAATATTTATAGTAGAAATTATCATATGTATATCCCTATATTAAAAATGATTTAGTTATTAAACATTGATTTTAACTATTTTCACCCTTCTTTAAATAAATTAATAATAAATGTCATAATCTTATACAAGTGGGCCTAAATGGTCATATTTTATTCCTAATGTTGTTTTTGGTCGAATTAAACTTAGCTATTATAATTAGGACATGTGTTAGGGTAATAATAATATCATTTTTACCCTTAATTACCTTATTTACTTTTCACCGTGGTAAATAAAAGTAAATAGTTACAATTCAACCAAAATTATATTCATCTCATTGAACCAAATTTTACTTACTAAAATCGACCGTTTCTATCTGATTTTTTAAATTCCACTCACTGAAGTGGTAAAATTAAGTTCTTTGTAAATTTTCAAATTCTCCTAGGAGGTTGATAATAGATGGTGAAAAGTTCAATAAAATTTTAATATATCTAAAATTATTATAAAATGATTCCAATAAATTTAATTGAACGTATTATTTATCGATTTTGACCTAAAATAAATTTAAATAAAATAAATAATTATTTATATAAAATGTTGGTTTTTAAATAGTAACCCAATGTTTTCATTATTCATCAAAAATTGAATGTTTTCAGAAAAATACCAAAATTTCAACCTAGGCTAATTTCAATATTCAAAATCCAAAAATGAAGTCCATTTTGGAAAAACAAATTTACAAAATTTCAAAAAGTGGGTATTACTATTCATAACGACGAGTTTTAATAATATTTTAATAGCATATCAATGTTTAGTGAAACTCGGTATTGCGTACGACGCAAGCTATCGAGGAATGTCTTGATTGCGTGTAAAGAAAGCCAAGCTAGAATTTTGTGTAGTGAAATATTCCTTTGATGATGTATATAACATAAAAACAATATATTTCTCATAAAAGTCTCTGGTGTTACAATATCCGACCATCTCTCACTCCGGTAGGAAATCTGCTGTATTAAAAAACCTTGTTTTTAAAAATGTTTTAAAAAATGTTTTAAAAAATGTTTTAAAAAATGTTTTGAAAAGATATTTGAATACCATTTACAATTAAAATTGAATTCCAAAACATTTTATATGTTTCTTATATATTTTTTCAAATATATTTTCTAAGAAAAAGGTTTTCAAAATAGATTATTAATTCAAATATCATTTTCAGTGTAGAAAGCATATTTTCCTCCTCAAATGTTTTTAAAGGACTTTTAAAATTATATCCCATATAAGATAACATATGTTATTGTTACTCATACTCTTATGGGTAAATTATTCAATGATTCCATTCATATTATTACTCTAAATGGATTATTTTTTGCTGGCATGATGTTTATTAATCCCATATCACGTTTATGAATTATATGCTTTTTAAACCCACTTCTTTTTAAAAGTTATGTTTATGATGAAATGATTATGAAACATATATTTATGCAGGTTATGATATGATCATAGGATTATAATACCTGTTTCATATTATCGGTTATGGTATATTTATTTATGATCTTTTGGAACATGTATGTATGATTTCACTATGAGATGGGGGGACCTATATCTCCCTCCATGGAATTGGATAAAGATTTATATCTCATGAGATAAAAATGAATTAAATGAAAAATGAACTTGGTTAGATTTTATATAGATCAAACTAGAAATTAAATTTGTTCAGTAATATTGGGATTGAATGAGGGGCGAACATGCTTCAGTAATATAACGACGGAATAGGGTGTGAATCTTGTTCAGTGAAGGACATTGTCCACTAAGATACTCTTAAAAGAATTGCCTTAGCTACTATGGAAATCATTATAGGAGCTTATGTATTTTATATAATTCCATGTTTTATTCCTAGTTGTTCTTTCTCGGCTTATGTTATTTATTTATTTATGAATCATGTCCTATGAATTTCCAATAATTATTCCATGATTCATGAATATGATATTTGATATGCTGTGTATGATATTCTATTTTTATGATCATGTTATCTTATCCTTATGCACATGATTATTCTTAAATATCTACCTTGTTTAACCTTACTTGTCATATGAGCTCAGCCTTTTTTTACTTCCCATCGTTATGAAGGTATGTATCATGTTTTATGTGTCCATGAAGGGTTCTTGTCAAGAAGAACATAGTGGGAGATATTGAAGTTCACTTATGTTTCTATGTTTATGTTTCCATGTTTCCTAGGGCACTAGACTAGTATAATCCTTGGATTTCTATTAGAATAATTTTTTATGCATTATAAAAATGTTATGAAATGTTATTGTATGAATATAAATGTTCCCTATAATCCCATTCCTTTTAGTCAATTTCCTTAGTGTTTATTTCCATAATTATCAAATGTGGGAAAACAATTCTATCCCTTCATTCCATTAGGCATATTTTTCCCAGAATTCGTATCATACTCTTTCTTTCCATCAAATCCATAATACTTTGGGAATTATTTCTCAATGCCATTATCACATGATACTATGTCGCCATATGAAGAGACTATTTAGGAGACTCATTACCTTAGAATGATTGTAATTAAACCATAAAATATATGATCAATATTACAATTTGTACCACATGCATTGGTTAGGTTCTCATTCCTTTTATTCGGTGCCATTTCTTATTGACGACATATACTATATTAGGTCATGTAATTATGTATAATATCAAAACTAGTTAAGGAATTAAAAATAATTCAAAATTTCATGAGTATATAATCTCATAATCATATCAATTATTTCATTGTGATGTTATTCTATACTTATATTCAAATTATATCACTGGGTTACATTCTAGAATATATATTTTCCTAAATATAGTTCTCAATGTTTATACTAAACATCATATTTTACCAACTCGAAAGACAAAGACCCCATAAGTGTAATGACCCAATGTTTTATCAATAAAATTTATTTATTATAATTATGTATTATATTATAACTACATAATATTACATATAGACACAATACAAAGATTATCAATTAGTAATAAGTGAAATAAAAGTTATCTCTAGAAGTTAAGAAACATATACCAATGAAATTGTAGCTAGAAATTTAGAATAGAAATTTATTAGTAACCTCTCTAATTAAAGTATAAATAAATTTTTTACATATTAAAAGTTTTAATATGATATAATTATATCATAGTATAAGTAAATAAATATTTTAAAAATTATCAATTATGTGTTTCAATTTTTTTTGTCAGTCAAAAATATTTATTTAAATTTTTTTGACTAATTTATTAATTTAAATGAAACGATATTTTTATAAAACTTATTCTTAAAAAATTATTTTGATTTCTTATAATTATAATATAATTTTATGAGACTTTAATTATTTTTTCAAAGTGTTATAAAACAGTTTTTTGTTTTAAAACCAGCATTTGTCAAATAATAATGATTTTAATTAAAAATTAAATATCTCACATTTATAAAATAATATTTATAAAATGTATATCATTTTTGGACTCTATGCATTGAAAAATTATTTTGCTTCATTTTTGAGATTTCTCTAAAATACATGATTTTTTTGTGAATAGTGAAATATGATAATTTACTGTATATATACATTATATGTTAAATTTATTATTTATTGAGTCATGGATGATGTAATAACTAGTGATTCGAACTCACATGATCTAATTATTGAATTTATTGACATGGATTAGAATTATTACTTGTTCTGAGAAAAATAATCAACTAATGAATTAAATATTGAGAATATACTCCACTCTTCCTCTATAAATACCACCCTCACAACATCTTCTCCTCACACCTATCAAGCCATGTTTCTTGTCCAAATTCAGATCAAATATCTCCCTAAGACCCTCTATCACGTCCAAGAGCTCTTTTTCTCCTCAAAATACTAAAACCACTCACCTATGGAGGATCTCGAGAGGAAGGAATCATGAGGTAAAACCATCTTCTGTTTTCTTTCAATTTCATTTCACATTCCATTGTATTTTTTTTCTATCCCCACCTATCCTCTTCCAAATGGTGTGATAACTCCAATACCTTATATGTACAATAATTGTCTTATTCTAATGAAAAAATTAATCATTATATCACCTTTCCCATTATTTTATACCAGAAATAGAAACACTATCCGAGATACGTTAATTCATCACACTCAAGGATGATTGGTTTTCAATTTGTATTATAATTTTAATTTCTATTCATGATACAATTTTTATGGTTGAAATAGATTATTATAAATTTATTATATCTAATGTATGGTTCTAGATTCATTTTTTTAAAAATGGTATTTATTTATAAAACAAAATTAGTTCGTTGTGATAAAAAAATCACCAATTAACCCAAACAGTTATCATTAATGTTTTGTATAATGATTCATCATCACTCCAAGTAACCAAATTAATTTTATATCCAATTAATATTATATATGTTTTAAAATAACATATAAATTCATTTATGGAAAACCATATGCATATTACATGATTGTCCGTGAATGTATATAAGTAAACTGATCATGAAAACCAAGGACACAAATGCATCTAGATAGTGAAATTGATCCTATTAACTGATCAAAAAGGACTTTAATGAACTTAATAAGGTTACTCTAAAAAATTTCATTTATAATATTTTTTAGAGTTTTTAATTAATTAATATTATTTTATTATCCATGACATTAATATCAAGATAAGAATAAATTAATACTTAAGGTAATATATTTCACCCGAAACTCCAATATTCATTCATGTTTCCATATCATTCTTTTTACTCTATTGAAGTTTTATTTTTTTATGTAAATATTATAAAATGTGATTATATTTTCCAAACTCATGTATCTATATCCATTCATCATTATTTTTTATGTATACACATATTTTTATGTAGTTCCCTTCTCAATTTTTCTCGACATGAAAACTCGTTTTAAGGGAACTTCAAAAATTACTACCTAATTTAATGTGAACTCTATCATCTATTATAATCCACCATTGTTTTTATAAAATCATTGTTTTTCAATGAAAATATTTTTGGTTCAGTTATGGTTTAAAATAAAATATTATTCCCTTTTCTATTTTAATTTCTCTTTAGTATTTTAGTTGAAACCACACTAAATTTTTTTACTGCTAAAATTTATTATATACAATTTTTACATGTTATCACTTCTATTTGACATCAATTAAAATTATATATTACTATTTTCCCTTATTAATTCCCATTTTTGATTTAATTACATTCTTTCATGGACATATATATGATATACCCATTTATTATGCTTTCTGACATGATTATGATACCTATTTCTTTCCATGGACACCCTTATGTTTATGTATGACTAATTATGTATGATTAATTATGTGGAAAACATATTAATGTAAATCTTTTTATCAATGAACCTGAATTGTGATCTGATTCATTGGGTAAAATTTATTCACAAGAGACTCTATCTGTAATGGTCTTGGCGGCTAGCTTGGTTCGTGCTCCATGTGAAATGGTCTTGGTGGTTGTCCTTGAATCATGGTACTCTTTGTGCAATGAGTCTTCACTCATTAAAAAGTCATGTTTTTTGTTGATTTATGTTTACTATGATTACATGATTATATTATTCCGTGTTTTATATTATATGATGATTAATTATGTTCTATTCTTTTTTATATCATTACCTCATGCCGTCTTACCCATATGCTAAGATTTATTCTTATGTTTATTCCACTACTAGGATTTTAGATCATGACATTTCTCATATTATCCCTTGGTTATCCAATGTGTATGTAAGGTCTCAATAGAAGTTAGTATCTATTTATGAATATTAAAAAATTAAATGTTTTATTTTGTTCAATGTTTTCAGTTTTATGTACCATGTCTTCCAAGACACTTAACCTTATGATCATTGTCTTGTAATTTGGTGTATAATTATTCTTATAATTATGTAATGATATATTTAAAAGTATATAATCGGTATATTTTGTATCAGTGGAAGGCCTATTTATTTTTATAGATTAGGAATAGATCACTCTAATAGGAACCTTTGAGATAAGATTAAGTATAAGAAAACATGCTTAAATTTTTTTCAGTATAGAGTAAGTGGTTTTTCATGAAAATAATTACTTGGATGTATACTAAAAGTGGACATAGTTCTGAAATAGATGTACCTAGGGGTTAAAACCCTGAAAACATGTTCCATGATTGACATAGGGTAAACTGGTACATGACAACGGACCTTACTGCACACTTGGTTTGACACTCCCTAGGGATATGCTTTGGTAAATTTATAATATCATTATAAAACATTATTAAGGGATCAGAAAAGAACAAAATAATATATATTAGTAATCATATCAATGATAACCTAGATTTATACCTAGGGAATCTCAAGTGAGGATAGACATTCCCTTTATGTGTTCATCATTCTATATTTAATGATTCCTTTTTATTATTATTATATAAGTATTCAATCCCCCAAATTTCACATCATTTTTTAATAGTTAATTGTAGGAAATAGTAGAACACATGCCAACCATCAATATGATAGGTAATGTTATGATTTCCCTAATTATATTCCAATTATGATGCAAAATAGTGCTCATAACATTACAACATTACTTTCTTAGCTGGCTCAATTTATGAACAATAACTGGACTCATGTTGAACGCCATCCTCCCCCATGGAAAGATAATGTTTCCATCAAATCCTTCATTTGGAAATGGTCTCCCATGTTTAGTTAATATTATGATTCCACCCTCACAAAATAGTCAATTATATCCATTGAAAATATATTCCCTATCCTCTAGTTCTCAGAAGAAGAGAAAGTTGTGCTGGATGTCAAACATTTTTATAGGGAAGCTGATCTGTAGAGGACACTAGTAAAAAATACACAGACCATGGAGGAAATTGATTCCATGTATTTTAAGGAATTAATGAAAATGTTTTTCAATAAATATTTTCCTCTAAACCTCCATCAGAAGTTGGAAAGAGGGTTCCTCAGACATAAGTATAAGGAAGATGATTCTGTCAGGGCGTATGAAGAAAATTTCCCAAGGATTGAAAGATATGACTCTATATTTTTCTTGAACACCAAAAGCATGGTGGATCTATTCTTTATCAAAGTAAAGGCGAGTCTACAAAAACCATTGGGGATTTATGACATTTATAGTTATGATGAGATTTTCTATTATTATCTAATGGATGAAATGGAGATCACATACAATAAGTGGTCTCATGGGACCAATAAAAAAAGTGGAAAATGGAGTCTAATATGGATGGTTTGAAAAATAAATCTCCTTATGAAAAGAGGATAGAACATCCCAGATGTCAAAATTATTGGAAGAAGTTTCCTGGGAACTATCTATAGGTAACCATGAATTTCTTGAAATGTTGAAGAATGTGAAGTATGGAAAACAACTTCCAATGGGAATTGAAGAATCCCAATAATGTGGAAGAAAAAAGAAAGGTTTATATCAACACTCATCCAATAGTGCACTGTTTCAAAATCACGAAATATGATAATGATGAGAACAAATTTCTTAATCCAAGGGTTGTCATTGGAAATCAACAACAACCTCCAACACATCATGGAAGGGTTTATACAGTCACTAAAGCAGAGGTGGATCCAAAAAAAGATGTGGTGAGATGTACACTAGTTATTCATTCAATAATATAGAATGTACTATTTGTTTCAAGTTCTATGAATTCTTTTATATCTTTTGAAGATTAGTATAACTATTCAAATACCACCACAAACTATAGAGGATGATTTAACTATGACAACAATTAATGGGGAAATTATTACGTCCATGGTTTATCAATCCTCCCAAGTAAATGTTTGTGGACTCAACCTCTCGTAAAATCATGTCATACTTCTTCTGGTGTAGATCAATGCCATTTTGGTCATGTATTGGCTATCTTTTTTAAAATAAACATAATTTTTTGGGAAAGGGATTCCAATATACACATTTTATAGAATACTCTAATTCTCTATAAGTGTAAGGATGAGGATGAGTATCTTTTAGAATAATCATCTCAAGTGTGGATGATGTTTCTATTTGAGAAAGCACATCTTTCTCAAATTATTGAGAAAAAAGAGACAATACGTCTAGATGATATGCCCATCGCGAGGGATTACACTGATGTATTCCCTAATTATTTATATGGTCTTCCTCTTGATCAAGTTGTATATTTTCAAATTAAAATTATTCTAAGATCTCTATTTATATCAATAACACCTAATAGAATGACCACCAACGAGATGGAATAGATGAAGAAGCAGTCACAAGAGAATATAGAGAAGGGTTTTACACGCACGAGGGCTTTACCATGGGTTGAACCCATATTTTTCATCAATAATAATGATGGATCATTGAACCCCTGCATTGATTATTATAAGAATAATAAAATGCTGATAATAAATAGGTATTCCATTCTATAGATATTTTAATTATCTGATCATCTTCTTGGACCATGTTATTTTTCTAAGGGGGACCTCCGGTTGTGATATCACCAATTAATGGTGAGGAAGCATGATATTCCCTAGAGTGCTTTTAGAATGAGGTATAGACACTATGCGTGATACCCTTTGGACTCAATAATGATCCAAAAATATTCATGTATTTAATCAACAGAGTAATAAAAGACAACCTAGAAAAAATTTTGGTAGTCTTTATCGGCAATATTCTGATACACTCCAAGAGAATGGAAGAATATGATGAGGATTTGAATATTGTGATTATTAATTTGTGAATGGAGAATCCATATGCAATGTATAGTAAATGGGAGTTTTGTAAGGAAGAAGTATCATTGTTAGGGCATGTTATCACTAGAAAAGTAATATATGTGGACCCTTTTATGATAATGTAAATTGAAGAGTGGCCTGATACAATATCAGTAATAAAAATCTATAGAATTTTGGGTCCATCTAGGTATTATCAAATTTAATTAATGAACTTCACATGATTGTATCACCCAATGGTTATGCATAAATAGAAGGTAGTGAAGTTCATCTAGACTTAGGAATGTGAGGAAAGAATTATGGATCTCTAAAAGAGGCTTGTTAATATTCCAATATTCACACTCCTGAAAAATAGATAACACCTTGTGGTATACAATGATGATTAATATAATAGATTAGGCTATGTGATAATGAAAAATGATAAATTCATAGACTAATCTTCATAGGAGATGAAAATACATGAGCAAAACAATCCCACACATGATCTGGAGTTGGCGGCTATGATATCTGCATTAAATATTGACAGGATTTATCTCATTGGGGGAGATATGTGTGATATATACTAATCACAAGAGTCTCGAATATATATTCACACAGAAAGAGATTAATATTCATAATAAAAGATGGTTAGATCTCATTAGGTATTATGACTGCTCAATCCATTACCATCCTTGTAAAACAAATTAGAATGTAGATTCTCTATGTAGAAATGATCATGCATCTTTATCAATGATGATAGTTGAGAAGGATCCAATCGTAACAGATTTGCAGGGGATGGACATGGAAATCATTAAGGTGGGAACATTGTGAATCATTTCTCAAATGATTGTTCAACCATCCCTCATAGAGAAAATAAAGGGCGCCCTATGAAATAAGGTGGAAATTCAGAAAATGGTAGAAGCTATTAGAAATGGGAAATCCTCTGAGTTCATGTTTTAAAAGGATTGAGTCATAAGATCTAGGTCACGATTAAGTGTATAATATGATCTAGAGATAAAGAAGGAGCTTTTCAATGATGCACATATCTTAACATAATATATTAGCCTAGGTAGCACAATGATGTATCAAGACCTCCTAGAGTATTATTGGTGAATAATATGAAGAAGGAGACTGATGAGTATACATTAAAGTTCCGGGTATGTCAAAAAGTGAAGGTTGAAAAGAAAAAGTCTTAGGTGATAATGAAACCACTTCCCATACTGACATTGATGTTGGAGAACATCACCATGGACATTTTCATTATAAATCTAAGGAAATCCAGAGGAATAAAATCTATATGGGTCATTATGGATCGTCTTACAATGATAGATCACTTAATTGTAATTTGGGAGGAGTTATCATTTGATAAACATGAAGAAATATACATCAAAGTTGTGGTAATTTTTCATGGAATACCAATATCTATTTTTTTTGAAAAGAAGAATAGATAACATTAATGAAGAAGATCAGTAGTCGTACTAATGCATAGCCATGAAGTGAAATTGTCCATCCAGAGCTAGTTGCCATCAAAGGGGCCTGAGGCCACAAGTTGGTGGGCCGCATTGTTTCCTTCTCTTTTGGTAAAGGAGAAGGTGCAATAAGAGAATCCTTGTCCAAGCGAGAGGGTCATCCTGATGATGGATCCAAAAGGATGGAGTCCGACATCATTGTGGTTAATGACATCGATAATGGTGAGGTAGTCAGACTCAATGATGATGTTATCCCAACCCCATTACATAGTGAGTATCATACCTGCAAGGATGGAGGAGGCCTCAGCTACTACAGGTTCCCAGAAGGCATGATGTGACTCACGTTTTGCTGCAACGATTTTCCCTAGATGATTTCAGGCCACAATACAGAGAGCAATATGCCCTTCCTTGGGGAGAGATGCGTCCATGTTACTCTTAAGAATCCATTCCATTGGGGGGTTCCAATGAGTGGGATATGAGAGGGTTACCCTTGGTATAAAGTGTCCTCTATGGTCCTTCCATCTCTCAATCCATGAAATTTTCCATTCAATCCAAAACTGATGAGGTTTATGGACGTGGTTAAAAATAGCATCGTTACGCCGAACCCAAATGATCCAGGCTAGGGTGCAAAGTGAACATGCATTAATCGACGAGAGAGAGGAACACCAATGAATTAGAAGATCAGGGAGGTCAGGGGAAATGTCCAGTGAAGCATCTAAATTCGAGCCCCCTTTATTCCAAATTTCCTATCTACAAGGTAGTGAATGATGTCGTGCAAAGGATTTTTTGGTACATTCGAGTAGAAAGGGAAGGACTCAGCACTGTCCATATTCCATAAAACGAGAAGGCTCTAGTTAGAGAGGGTGCCCGTGCACAACTACCACCAAAATTGGAGGATTTCTGGGGGGACGTTGCATTTCCAAAGTGATTTCCATGATCCCTCTTCACTGTCGACATAGTGAATTCAAAGGGAAAGTCTATAGACGTATCTCACCGTGTAGTCACCTGAAATGTCATTGGTCCAGAGAAGATGGTCGGGGCCTACATTTGGGACCTGGGGGATACTCAGGTTAATTCTTGGGTCTCCTTTGTTAAACCATTCATGGATCTTTTCCAAACACCA
This sequence comes from Viscum album, assembly GCA_963277665.1. Lineage (NCBI taxonomy): Eukaryota > Viridiplantae > Streptophyta > Magnoliopsida > Santalales > Viscaceae > Viscum > Viscum album. The sequence goes on along the minus strand of OY728141.1, from coordinate 1,025,004,318 downwards.
CCTCTTTCCCAGTTCAGAAACAAGGCAACTGAATGTGGCGTCTTCACGACCTGGTTGTATGTGGGATGTAGCCCGCATACCAACATTATCAACAAGCTATGGGTAGGTCAAGATGTTGACAGATGATCAATTCCTAATCCTCCAGCCCAACCCTTTTTCCAGGATATTTCGGGCACCCCAAATGCTTCTCCAGAGGAAGCTAGGAAGGGGGCCAAAAGAGGAAACATGGACTTTTGTGTGGGGAAAGTACTTCGCTTGGAGTAACCACACACAGAGAGACGATGGATGGTTTATAAGGAACCATCCTTGGATGGAAAATAGTGCAACATTGAGGAGAAGAAGATTCCATAATCTCATCCCTCCCTCCAACTTGGGTTTGCAGAATTTCTCCCAGGCCATTCAGCGGGGTCTATTACTTCCATCATTTTCCCCCACCAGAAGTTGGCAGTATGTGAATGGATCTGATTGAAGATGGACGATGGGAGTTTGAACAGTGAAATAAAATAACTGGGTATAGACTGGATGAAAGATTTAATGAGGGTTTCTTTTCCAACTTTGGAGATTCTTTTTGGTGTCCAGCCTTGAATTTTTTTCTTAATATTGTCCACCAAATATGCAATGATTTCTTTCATGGACCGGCCAATCACCATGGATAGCCCAAGATACTTCTAGTGTTTAAAGACCAATTAGATTCCTGCTAATGGTATCAATTTGATGAGTTCTATTACAACAATATATTCCAATCAAGAATCAAAATGTCTCCACATGAAGCCATTTATGGGAAATGGTTTAGAACTCTAGAATGATGGGATGAAGTTTGTGAGCATAAACTACTAGGACCTGAAATGGTCGATTAATTGGTGGATAATGTGAAAACTATTCATCAAAACATAAATTCAGCCCAAAGTTGACACAATAGTCATAAAGAAAATCATCTACATGACATTGAGTTAAATTTTGGAGACATGTTATTTCTCTGTATATCTCTATGGAATAAGTTCATGATAATTTTATAGAACAGAATGGTAATTTCCATGTACAATGGCTCCTTTTATATCTTTGCTTGTGTAGGAGGTGTGGAATATTGACCAGCACTTATACTAACCATGTATAAAGTAACCAATGTATTCAATGTATCCTTATTAAGGAAGTACATATCATATCCTTCATATATACTATCTTCAGAGTTGGTATAGTTGTAGAATTAACTTTCTTATGAGGGTCATCCTGTTAAGATCTTGCATTGTAGAGATAATGTTCTACACAACAAGACTAATCCTCGGTTAAAAGTACTATGGTAGAACCATAAGTATGAAGAGGCAACATGAAATCTAGCGGAATCAATCAAGGAAAAGTATCAACACCAATTGTTTTGTGTAGAATGTAAAACAAAAATTTGAATGGGAATTTTATTAAAGGGGGAAGAATGCAATGAACCAATGATTTATCAATGAAATTGACTTCTTATAATTATTTATTATATTATAATAACTTAATATTTAATATAGAAAAAAGAAAAACCTTTTAAACAGAGAATGAGTGAAATAAAATGTATCTCTAGATATTAATGAGCATATTCCAATGAAAATGTAAATTAACCATTGGAATAGAAATGTGACCACTGTTAATAGTAAAGAAGAAAATGTAATAGTAAAATCACTAATGAAAGAATAAATAAAATTTATCCATCTTATAAGTATCAATAAGATATAATTATATCATAGTATAATTAAATAAATATTTTAAAATGTATTAATTAAGTGTTGGCATATTCTTGTAAGTCATAAAATATTTAAATTAAATTTTAGGAATAATTTAATAATTTTAAAGAAAATATATTTTAATAAAATTAAGTCTTAAATAATTATTTTGATTTCTTATAATTATATGTAATTTTTATGGGACATTAATTAAATTGTCAATGTTTTAGAAAAATACTATAAACATTTAAATTTGTATTTTTCATGAAATTTTTTATTTTAACTGAAAATTAAATTTCTAATATTTATAAAAATATTTTTGTAATATGGAGTTCATTTTTTGACTTACAAGTTGAAAAATGGTTAGAGTGAATTTTGTGTATTTTTCTGAAATACTAGATTTTTTGGTGAATAGTGAAATACAGTAATTTACGGTATATATACATTATATGTTAATTATAAAATTTATCAAGTCATGGATGATTTAATCACCATTGGTTTGAACTATTATAATCTAATGGATTTTTTTCACATGAATTATCACTATTTATTTTCCTGAATAAAAATAAACAAATGAAATAAATATTGAGAAAACACTCCTCTCCTCCACTCTAAATACCACCCTCACCACCTCTTCTCCATACACCTCTAAAGCCATATTCCATGTCCAAAATCATATCAAATATCTCCATTATATTCTCTCACACATCAAGGATATCATGGTCTCATAAAAAGGCCCAAAACACTCCCCTAATGAGGTTCTCAAGAAGAATGAATCAAGATGAAAAACCCTCTTTTATATTCTTTCAATGTTTTTTGAATTTCCATTGTATTATTTTCAATCTTCTCCTCTCCTCTTCCAAATTTTGCGATAACTAAAATACCATTAATTTAATGAAATTATATTATTCTAATGGAATAATTCATCATCATATCTCATTTCCCCTCTTCTAATACTAGAAATGGAAACGCCATCCGAGAGGTTCTAATTTATCACATTCAAGGATGACAGATAGTCAATTTATATTACGATCTTCAATTATGGTCATGAAAACTTTTTTATAGTTGAACCAGATTATTATGTATTTAATATATCCTAGGTAATTTTATGTAATATTTTTTAAAAAATGTTATTATTTAAAAATAAATATGAGTTTTTTATGATAAAAAAACAAAAAATTAACCAAAATGGTTATCATTAAAGTTTTATATAATGATTCATCTCAAACCAAAAAACCAAATGAATTTTATAAAACATTTAATCTTATGGATGCTATCTAATAACATATAACTTCAATTCTGGAAATCCGGCCTCATGTTACATGATTATCTATACATATATATATGTAAACGGATCATGAAAACCAATTTAAAAAATACTCCCAAACAATGAAATTGAAATTATAAAACCATCAAAAAGGTTATTGAAGAACTTAATAAAGTTATAATAAATCAATTAAATGTATATGAGATTTTGGACATATTAATTAATGAATATTATTTGATTATTTAGGAAATTAATATCAAATAAAGAACATAATCAGACATTAGGTAATGGATTATAACTGAACCACCATTATTCCTTTGGGTTACTCTATTTTACTTTTACCCAAATAAAGTAATATTTTTCTTTTTTATGTATATTTTCTAAATTCCATTTATCTGTTACAAAATAATGTATCAATATCCTTTTATAAATATTATTTAGGGATACATACATTTTTAGGTGGCTCCCTTCTCAATTCCTCCTGATAAGTAAGCCCATTTTAAGGGAACTTCCCAAATTCTTACCCAATTTCATGTGCACTCTATCATCTATTTTAATCCACTAATATTTTATAAAATCATATTTTTTATTTAGAAAACCTAATTAGTTCACTTTTGTTTTTATATAAACGGTTATTCTCTTTTCTATTTTAAATTCTCTTTATTATTTTCTTTGAAACCACAATAAAATATTTTAATGCTATATTTTCATAAATACTATTTTTTCACATTATAACTACTTTTATACATCACATACCATGATATATTCCTATTTTACCTTATTATTATCCTTGTATGTTTTAATTATTTTCTTTCATGGTCTCTTGTGTGATATACCAATTTATTATTTTTTATGACATGATTATGATACCCATTTCTTTCTATGAGTAAACTTATGATTATGTATGACTATATATTTTTTATTTTTAATTTGGAAAACACATTCATTAACCTGTTATGATGGGTGAACCCAAATATAGATCCAATTAATTAAATATATTTTAGTCTCATGAGAGGCTACGTGTAATGGTCTAGGTTTTTATCCTTGACACATGCTCCATGTTCAATGGTCTTTGGGGTTATCCATGACTCATGCTACTCTTTGTGAAACGAGCCATGACACATGCTAAAGTCATGTTTTATATTTCTTCTACATTACATTGATTCAATGATCTATATTTTATGATGTCTAATCATGGTCAATGCCTTTTTATTTCAGTATGAATTGACTTCTATCCCATGTTCTATGCTTTATTCTAATGTTTGTTACCTTACTGGGATTTTAGATCAACCAATTGTTCATCATATCCCAATGGTATACTATACTGATGTATGGGCTAAAAAGTAAGTTTAGATATCTTTATGAAGATTAAAAAAAGATATTTTATATTTAGTTCCATGTTTTCAGTGTTATGTTCCATGTCTTCCCAGACACTAAACCTTACAATCCTTGTCTTGTTATTTGATGTATAATTATGCTTAAAATAATTTAACGATATGTGTAAATGGATTGGGGCTCTATAAGAATCCAATAGGTGGTTACTTATTTATTAAATTGGATTTATTACAAGGAATCACACCATCGAGGACCCAATAGTTTAGTGGTATTGGTAAACTAGATATTAAAGTGAAACCCATTTTACATTGGTTAAACAAAATATAACATAATACAAAACAAAATAATATGCTCAACTACTTTGAAATTCATTTTATGAATTCAACTACATATCATTGGGAAAGGAAAAATTATAAGTGTGATATCAAATTTTCATTAAGGGTAACGTACAAGAGGATTTATCAGGAATAAATTAGAATAATAAACGTAGAAAGGTGGATAACTGAAAATAGATTCTATTTAATTAATAAACTAATAATTAAATTTATCCATAGATTTTATCAAAGTAAAAAATATAATGTATAATAATAATTGCGTGTATAATATAGGAAATTATTAATTACTTGACGTCATGTATCAAGAATATGACCCACTACTTTCAATACCATTCACAAGATTGTTTAACCTACATGAAAAAAATAATTTAAGGCATGCTTAACTGATTCATCCCATGAGATGACTGATGCATCAGGGGTTATATTTAACTGGGACCCACCCATGTATGTCAGTCAAAATAATTCCTCATATATATAATAATAGATTTAATTAATAAAAATATTCCTTATCATAAAATATATTTATTGAGTAAGTGATCTGAATTTAACATTATTTCCCAACATAATCAAATAACCTTAATTGTAGACACTGTATATAAAAATGAAATAAAAATTAGATAATAATTCTATCCATGAAACAATAAATATGTATATTTACCTGAAATGAAATTTTCAATGAATTATGATTATAAATAAATCAATGGAAACTATATACACCATAGAAATGAATTTATGCTCGTAATATTAATATATGTCATAATGAATTTAAATTGAGATGAAGCCCCTTACAAATATCAAATCATTAAAGTGAGCATAAATCAAAGGTATAAATTATGTGTATTCACTGTAAATAAAAATAAAACAAGAGGAGATACAACATATGATAATAAAAATTCATTTAACATATAATCATAGAGCGACATAACCAATAAATTTGAAGTTTATCCTATTGAATGAAAATATAGTTAAGAAATCTGTTACAAATTATTAATCAAGGAACCTATATTCCCTATAAAATTAATAATGATAACATTAAACATTTAATACAATGTATATAAATATAGTCATGATAGTATATATAAAATGGGATGTATACTACAAAAAATGAGTAACATGTTACTGACAAATATTTCTCACAAAAAATAATAATGAGAAGAGAACCCTTACATTTAACTTTATTTTGGCCAAACATTATTTATCCTTATATATAGTGTTTTGAAGAATATTATTTATTTATACATGAATATTTATGATATTATATATGATAGTATTATATTGTCTTATCATACCTTTTTAATAATATTTCATCCTTACATATGTTTCAGGTGTTAACTTATTAATTTTTATATGAACCTTTTGAGGTATTAGTCTTGGTTCTTGTCCATAGGATATATATATTTCACAAATAGAATTAAATTAATGTCATGTATATCATATTTACTCATTATCTACATATTTATAATCATTAATAAATTGTTAACACAGAAAATTATTCACAACACGTAGTGGTGATGGTATGTCAGACCTACGCACGAGAAAAAATATCATTCCATTAATGGTGAATGAGTAAGGAAGTGTATGGTATATTATTTTTTATAGAATAAAAATAATGTCATAGTTATTATAAATATTAATTATTTATGTTATGATATCCATCCATGTAAATTGGTGATTAAAAATAAATTAGAACACAATGTATAGATGGTAAGTCATACGTGCGCACACATGGTTCTTTCATTTTTCATAGGTTATATAAAAGGTGGAATATGGTTATACATAATAATAATAAAATATAATAATATTGGTGAAAATGAGTTATTATTTTATCAAGTAAAAACACATGAACATGATTCAGAAGAAGAAATGTACATGAATGAGTTCGTAAAAATGATTACCTCTTCTTCAAAGGAATTCCTTTAGACCTCATTGTAAAGGATATATGGGTGCTATTTTTAAAGAATCAAACCGATAAAACATGAATAATGATATTTAAAAGTTATACGAGTAGTTTTTGGTCAATTTATACGTTTAATGTTCTGTGAAGATGGGAGGTTAGAGGTTCCCTTTGTATAATTAAGGTTAAAGCAATTTTGGAAACACTCTAAATAAAAATTAATAAAAATTAATTTTCAATTTCAAATGATTAATAAATGAGTTATTTAGAATATAATATATGTATGGGTATTAATAATGACTGAAATAATTTTTACACATTTTTAGGTAATATTATTTTAATTATCCTTTGGTTTAGACCCTTATTTAATCACATTATCTCTTATGAAGAAAATAAGCAATTTTAAAATTTAAGGGTTCATAAAGTTACTATAAAATATTAGAAGACTCATAATTGGATAATTGATTAAATTTTTATCATGTTCCCAAAAAATTGGAGAAATTTTATATTTTTATAAAGTTTTATATCATCTAATAATAATTATTTATTTTAAAATATCATTAATGTTAATTTTGATATTATTCATTTCATTGAGATTTAAATAAATCATTACAATAAGATAATATGGATTTCAAAATTTTAATATCTCTCAAATATGTTAGTATCATCTATAATTTTTTTGAAGGAGACTAATTACCTCAAATTAGTTTTATTTTATTAGTTTTAATATCAATTATTTGATTTTCCTTCAATAAATTAATTAATGAATCAGTGTTGTGTATTCATTTAAGGTATTTATGTATAAAATAATAATTATAAATAAATATTCATGATGATAATAAATATTTATTACATTAAATGAATATTTATATTCGAAGGGGAATTATGGAAATCTATATAGTTAAAATTCCTTACTAATTAAAAACACTAGTGTTGAAAGTTTGAGTTTTTGTAAAATACAATACAATATGGGTCTTAACGTCATCCAACCTACTCCAAGAGGATATAAATTCAGACCAAGGATGACTATGGTCGACAATAAATCATTATATAAAATTATGAAAAGTATCAGGGTTATATTATAATCCTTATCATAATTATTTTTACCTTTAATTTCAATATTTACCCATATCCGTGGTAATAAAAATTATTAATTTTAGAAATCTTATTATCAAAAAATTAGAGGGGCCTATTTATATTATATTTCTCTTATGATTCCAAATACAAAATCAATTTTTACAAATTCAAAAAAAAATTAGCGGGTAACATTAATTTGAAATTAATCCCTTAGATAGGGCGAGAAATTGAATGTTTGAAGTGAAAATGTTCAAAAGGTTACTATGTTCTTATATCTATATTAAAAATGAATCTAATGAAATAAATTGGTTTAATTGATCTCTAATTCATCCAATGATACTTCATGAAAAATATAAATTATAAACTATCATTATAATTTATTTTGAGGAAATGTTAGTTTTCAATTAAAATGTAGTATTCTTCCCTATTTATCACAAAATAAAAATTACCAAGAAAATTACCAAAAAATAACCCTAAAATAATCATGACATATATATGTAAAAAATTAATTTTTTAAAATGATATATTAAAGTGTTAAAAGTTTATTTAAAATGGACTACCCAATTAATAGGAGATAAAACTGCCTTTAGAAAAATATATATTTTTATGTGTAAAATTGGATTTGTTGATAACATATGTTGATAAAATATATTTGAAGAATTTAAAATTATTTTAGTTAATCTATAAATATATTTAAGATCATTCCAAAATATCAATTAATTTAATTTATGAGGATGAAATACATTTAGCACATAAATTTTGTTTTATAAAAAAATATTTAATATACAATTTGTTTTTATATTCATTTATAACTAATTGGTAAATGATGAATTATACCATTTATTATCTTCAAATAGTTAATTCTATTCAAACCCTCAAATTTAATAGCTAGGTTATAACTTATTTTAATAATAATTTTGGAATTGGTTTGGCTCATTTATGTCTGAAACATAAATGTCTAAGAAATTAAATTTATTAAAATAGAGAAAAAAACATAAAATATATTGGTTTTACAAAAACGATCAACCATAATGACATATTCGACTAGTCATATAGTCATTTTAAAAAGGCGGTCCACATATATGGTTCATTCACATTTTGGATTTCTATGTAAGATATCTCATCGATATAGAATTTTTCCACATAGTCCATTCCATGATGTGGTTAAATAATCATGTAGGCCATTTTCATGGAGCTTATATACTAAAGGTGTTGCATAGATAGTTCATTTGATCTTGAAGTAGGAATTTCTCTTCATGTGGTAGGGTTTTTCATTGTTTGGTCACAATAATATTATATGTGGTTAGAATATTACTTGATGTTATGTGTACATAAATTTGATTGATAACATGATTTCTTCATTCAGTATGTTGTACAATTTACATGGTCACTTCATTGATTCACAAGGTTACATATTTTGTACTAATAATAGATGTATTTCTGTCTAATGATATGTTGATTGTACATAGAGTAAGGTGATTCTCAACACAAGGTTTTTTTAAATAAATGTGTGGTCAGTTCATTACATAGAATAATTTTTATGATCTGAATCATGGAAAGATGTTTCTAATGTGTTCTGCTACTTTATAATGTGTGGAAGGTTCCACAGAGTTAGATAATATTCATTTTTTATTTCAATGCCTTCAATCTATAAGGTGACACAATATGACAGAGACTTAACAAATTTTTCATGTTTGGCCATAATATTAATTTATGACATAAAACATGAAATTCCATAGTAACATTATAAAAATAATTTCGGTTCATAAATATAAGGAGGATATAGAGCAATCCAACAATATCACCCATTTTTTGTTATAAACAATCCTAAAATTCAAATTCAAATGAATTGATGAAAACAAAAGTAAATTTTAGAGGATTAAAATATATTTTTTAAAACATTCTAGAAATCATGATTATTTATTCAATTAATTCAAATAATTTTAATTCATTAGTAATCAATACTCACTTTTACACCCCATTTAGATTATATATATAAGTAATAAGTTAAAATAAAAAATATAACAAAATTTAATATTGAATTAATATGGGAAAAAATATTAAAAATAGTTCCAATTAGAGATCTTAATTTGAATTCAAGTGAGGAAAATTTATGACATAGTTAGGAGAGAGAGGGTAATTTCATTTGGATGTAGAGGAATAAGTAGAGTTAGTCTGAGGGAAGGATGAGGTGGTGGGATGGATAATTATACTAAATATGAAAATAGGTATCAGTAGTTGAATGTCTTGTCCTAGATTATGGATGAAGAGATTTATGCTTGAGGGGGAAGTATGTATTGAAAAATTAATGGATGAATGATCAATAGTAGATGTATGAGATGTTCATTATTATTAATACATGATCTAGGTAAATTCACTAATTTCTAGAGAACCATGATCCGAGGCCCGAATAAATTCATCTATATTATCTCTAAAAACATAAAAAACTTGATTCATATATTTGATATTCATAATTTGTGACTTTAAAGGAAAATTCTGATGTCTAATATTCATTTATAATGAAAGGGTTCTAAACAGACATTATATATGAATTTGTGAAGATATATCCTATGAAATAATTAAATTCCTTTTTGATGGTTTTAGTGAATTGCTGATATTCTGTGGAATTCACTTGAACTAATTCCAGGGTCTTGGTAGAATGGGTTTTAAACTCACAAAACATAGCTTCTATGACCATTCTAAAATAATCATACATAACCATCAACTCATGTTTTTTGAATTTTATAATCTTTTATTTATAAAAAGATGACAAATCTAGTTGATCAGAAGGTGGCGTAAGAGAATAATGAAATAATGAAATCATAAACCAGTGTCCTAAATAAATGATCATATCAGATGTATCAATCACGAGAGAACTAACTTGAGATCTCAAATATGTAATCTTATTTTAAATCATCACTGTATCTAACTGAATGCAAAGTTGAATGTGATTTATCACCAATGAAATTGATTTTGAAATGTTATTTTCCCCACATGTTTTTAAGGGTTGTATAAATGATAAAATAACTACATGAATATACAAATTAACACTTATTTGGCCACATAAAAGTCATCCTTAGTGAAATATAAATTGTATGGAATATAGGGTGTAGGATTAGAGAAGGATAAACCACTATGATTATTAATCCAATATATACAATGTACATCATATAATGAAATATCTCTTAGAAGATAATACTCAACACTATTAAAAGATTCAACTCCATCTCTATACGAAACATCGACTAAATACTCATGAATAATGATGTGTGATTATTCACCTTCTATGGGGGAGATTAGGACCAATATTTAGAGAATAGTCAGAAAACATAATGTCTTTTTGGAGTCACATCAATTATCTCCTCATTATCATCCTTAAAAAGTAACTCGTGATCTTATGTTTTTGGAATATAGTGAAATGTCAGCCCACCATTTACGTGTGGACTAACTCCATGATCATCATCATTTGGATTAGGATAGTTTAATCCCAAAAAAATAAATCCATGGGACTTCTCTCCATATAATGTTCACATGGTTCAATATCACTAAGAGTACTCCCAATAATAGGATATCCTTTTGAGATATAACAAAATTTTACAGATGAAACATAATAATACCATTTGGGATCATCTTTATGAGCTATTCCCAATTATTTATCATGTTTTATAGATTATCTCTCACTCTACCTCTCTTATTATTTATCATCCTCAATAGAAACATTTTCTTATGATTTTATAGAAGGAGAAAAAACATATGAATATTCCACAACATCATTAGGATCAATACATAGATCCAATAAATCCCTATATCTAACAGGTTACATCACTGGATTTAAAATTTTATACAGTTTTTACAATTTATCAACCCATAATTTTTCCATTGGTTCTATTTTACTCTCACATGTGTAAATTGTTTTTATGAAAAAATCCCTCATATGAAGTTATACTTTCCTCCCCCATAAGAACTAATCTTTTATACTCTAGAATGGACAAAATTATCTTAGGATAATGTAATGAACTATAAAATGATGTTTTATTACACAAATCAATAAAATATATCTTGAAATATCTATAAATATTGATATGAATATCCTGATTCATTGAAAACAAGAAAAACGAATCCTAATTCCTTAAGATTCTAAAATCTATTATTCTTGGACATATAAAATACTAAATGAATAGGAAAAATAGACTATATTGTCCACTATTTTTTATAAATGTAGGAATATTGGTGGACCATTCCTTATTAGTTCATCCAAAATACTATAAAACTCGAAATGATCATGATTAATAGGATAAGGGATTTTATAATCCTCATAATCTCCTTTGTACGGAACACCGAAACACTATTCCAAACATTTCGTAAAAAATTACTAAAAATAACCACTATCCATTTTTTATGATATCTATTTTATCACCATGGAAAAACATTAGTTACACATAAAATCCCTTAACATGTTTTGGATAAAAAAGACTGCCATTTTCACTAAATGAACTAGCCAATCCCAGAATTTCATCGTTTTCTAGGACAATGATCTTCTTGACTTGAACCATTTTACATAAACAACATTTTTTTGTTAATAATGGATGATTTTTTAAGTACATATTTATTTTATTTATATATTTATTAATTACCCCTTTTGATTTCTATAATTTCATTACATTAGCTGGCTCAACAGGAGGCACAATATCAACCCCACATTTCCCTTATATAATTATTGATTCAATTAACTTAATATAGATATTTTTTTCATGATATATATATTTGATGTGTGACAGGGATTTGAAAAATGTTAAGGATTCAGATAGATGGGAGATATTTTAGGGAAAACATATGTTTGGATTATAAATTTCATTTAAATTTTATTTCAATCATGTATGGAATAAAATAATTAACTGAATTAAAATATCACCAAAATATTTTCATAAAAAAATTCTATGTAAATAGTCATGGTATGTACAATGACTGTGGATTTGTAATAACATATACATAGTAGGCATTCTAACCATACGACTAAAATTCTCATAGTAAGTACTAATAGTGTGAATATGTATTCATGGTAAACATATAAACCATGTCTATTAAGTTCCGTGGTAGGTATACAAACTATGTGAACTAAACATTAGAGTTACGTATAGAAAAGACAAAAAATTGACTAAAAATAAAACATAAGGAACATCATTGGATAAAATGTATTAATGGAAATTGAGAATAATTTATCATACCTAATAAATGTATGATATTGTTTATTCTCTCAAAATTCAAGGATATTGTAAATAGATCAAAAAGATGATGTTTAGTACAAATGAACTCATAATCTATCACACCATTTTGAAAGTGATGTCAACAAAATTGAAGTCACATATTAATGTTCATTCTTCTAGAATGTTATATTGGATTCTTAGAAGTACATATCACATATGTACTGTCACAATTTGTAGGGAAATTATAGAATTGACATCCATAGTCTAATCAAGTGTATCTCATTACAGAAATCCACGCACAAAAACTACATACCACTATGTCTTGAACATTAATAGTGGATAATACAACAAAATTATATTTCCTACTACAACATGACTGTAAATACATTCCCAAAAAGTTCCATTTTCCATTACTAATTTTTCTATACAACTTACAGGTAGAAAAATCAGAATTTGAATAATTTACTAATACAGATTATTTTCCTACGAGGTAAAATAATTCAATGATTTTTTTATTATGGTGGAATTTGAATTATTTTTCATATATAGAAAATAGGAATATTTTGTGATTTCATGACTAAGAGTCCACATACATACCCTATAAATTTATTTAATACTTGATAGAATATATATATATATATATATATTAAACATTCAATAATCCCTTTGTTGGTGGTTTGATCTACTAGTTTTCTGTTCTAATCATGATTGTAATTGTATATAGTTTTCATGGGACTAGAACAACATTTAGTCCTATATGTGCCTAAATGTTATAAAATATCTTTATTTTAATGTCTTTGAATTAAAATAATACCCTATTTATTTTTAAAAATAAAGAAAACCATGAATGGATTTGTGTTAACCAATCAAACTCATTTCATATTCACTTTGAATAGTTTTTGAAATCTCAGAACACAACTAATTTAATGAGGAACTAAAAATAACATCATCAAAATATATTTTTACATATAAAAAAATATTTTGAAATTAATTTAATAAATATTTTAGGATATTTCATTCCATTATTAAAAAATTTTGAAATTAAAAATGAAATTAAATAATCATACAGAGCTATAGGATCTTTTCTTAAACCATACAAGAATTATTTATATTTTAAAACAATATAAGGAATTTGAGAGTTTCTAAATATAGCAGACTGTTTAACAAAATCATATTCATCATTGTAATAATTTAATAATTCACTTTTGGAACCCATTTTATGTAAATTTAAAATCCAAATATGGTTCATAGGAATAAAACAATTTTATTGATTCATGTTTAGTTACCAGTGAAAATTCTCCTCATAGTTAATACATTTTTATTTATTTTATCCTTGTGAAACCAGTTTAAAATTTTTTCTAACTACTATTCTCTACTAATCGACCATTTTTATATACAAAAATTCACTTCTAATTGTTAGGTAGTCCTTTGGAATTTCACAAAACCATATCTATTTCAAACCAATTTAACTATTCTCGCATATCTATAACCCAAAAATCATCATTAACGTCATCATTTATGTTCTTAGGTTCATGTTGTTGAGAAAGAAACATGATGTTAAACTTGATTTTATAGAGCATATGTAGTTGTGGTTGTTTTTCAAGGTCACTTGCAATAATTTATAAGGGTAACACTTATGAGTCCCAATACCTCATCGAATAGAAGTGTTCTCCACCTCATTTTCAGCTGTAGGTCAATGTTCATGCTTTTCATTAGATCAAGGGAATTTTTTTACATGTAGTCTAAAAGAATTAATGTCTATTTTGGAAGGATTGGATTTTAGATTTCTTAAAGAGGTATTAGGCTCATATGGGACTATTTCATCAAACATAACATGTAGAGATTCTTTTTAAATAATAGTAAATTTATTTAACACAACATATAACTTACTGGATGTTGAATATTTCTTGAAAATTCCTCCACCAGTCATGGATGAAAACTTGTCTAAATTATCTTTTGTTTTGATTATAAATAATTTTTATCCAAAAAATCCTAACGTAATTAAATTTTGGCTTTCTACCATACTATAAATAATATAGATATTTCTTTAAAAATGTTCTAATTAAGACTCTGTGAGTTATAAAGAAACCTATGTTTATAAAATATCTAAAAAATAAAAACATAACTCATATAAATTGGGTATGGTCTTGGAAATTGTTGAATGGTTCTATTTATTCTCATCACTACATGATTCTGTTACGGGGTCCTCAAAGAATAATGCTTTTTACTTTATCTATGTTTTTAGAATAATGATTCAAACTCTTGATTTTGAATCTCATTACCCTGATCAATTCTCGCGGACTTAATTATATGTCCACTATGAATCTTTATATATCTATCATATTTATACAAATAATATAGGGTTTCCATTTATGATCAAGGAAAAATTGTCTTATATATCATAAATAATATTAATCAATGACATAGGAATAATATTTTACTGGTAAACTAGAAACTCTAGAGTGTCCAAAAAAATCTATGTGAACCAACTCTAAATGTTGTTAAGTTGAAACATCATTAGTTTACATGAAATATATTTCGGGCTGATTTAACTTTTGATCGGGATTAAATTATTTTTATATTGGGAATTATAGCATAGGTTTATCCTTTATTAATACTATCTTAGTTATTTTTCTAAGATACTGACTATTTCAATGGTGTAGTTTTTTATTACAAAACAAAGATTCACTGGGAAAGTCCCAAAAAAATGAAATATTCAATGAAAATAAAAAACATAAATATATATTATAAATATCTAAATATATTATATAATTTAATACAAAACCATGTTGGGAATATAAAACTTTATAAGAATTGGTTTCAAACCTCAAATGGAAACCATCATCATATAATAATGAAATAATAATAAGAGTATATATCAACCAATCAAAAAAATTTATCATTACCAATTTGAACTATAATGGAGTTACTGAGTTGATAGTTTCCCATATCCTTATCTATGGTATTATCAATAAAAGTTACATGTATACAATAATACTTGATTAGGTTCTTGTAGCTTGAGTATTCTCATGTCATATATCTAGAGCATCCACTATCTTGATTCCAGAATTTCCTTCTAAATATTTTTTAATAGTGTAACTTTAAAGTATATTTAAACCAAATATGATTTTAGAACCCATATTTTCTTAGTTATAGATATGTTAGAAATATGTTATTTATGAATAAAAAATTTTGTAAATTGTTTACTATATATAGATCTTATTCTCTCCGGGTAAACACATTATAAGTTCCAAAAAAAAAGAAATTATAGAACAACTAGAAAAAATGTTTATCGGGACAAATTTTTTATTTTGTGTCTCCCTCTTTATACGTTTGTATCCAAATCTAGTAGTATAGCTAGGAGAATTTTTTTTACCAAGCAGCTGTGTACGAGGTTTTCATCAATTTGTGAATACCTATATGTATTTATTTAGTTTTACATGATATAAATTATTCTCATTATATTATTAATGAAATTTATTAGTATTATATTTTTCTAATGTAATATATATTTTAATATAACCAGGGTAAGTATGAATTCTTCATTAAAATATTATTCTTATCATTTAATTAATTACATACATCTTACAGCATGCTGTAGCTTTCAAATAATTCAACACTAGGCATATTTTTATTATCAGCTTCAATATCATAATTATTTAAAATATGAACATGAGATTCAACAAAAAATTTTAAACCACATATGTGTTTTTCATAAAAAAATATTAGCATTGTTATTTCTATATTCTCTAATAATGTTTAAAACTATCGAAATATCATTAGATAATCTCAATGTTTCTTCCAAATATTTTTTTATATTTTTTCTACTTTTACTAGTATTTATTTTCATAGTTTAACTTAGGGAAATTGAATTTTATATTTCCTTCCCTTTTACATTCATATAATATTACTTCATTGGATGAATAATCATTTTTCCAACCATATATCTAATACCAATTTTTATCATACTTCCATCTACAATTGGATTTCATGAATAACATTTTCATTTATAAAGCATCATAAAACTTATGGATTGATGTATTATTTCATTATCATAGATTGATGATAAATCATAATCACTCAAATCTTCTTCTTTTGTATTTTATTTAAGCACAAATTCATCTATAATAAAAACCAAAAAAAATTATTTTTTGGATAATTAATATATTTTATATTCATATGTAACTAATATTGATAAGTCATGAGATTCCAGGTTATCTCTTTAACTGGTAGGGGGTAAATATACCAAGTCTCTCTTATTGACACAAATGTTACTCTGCATCTATCTAGTAATAATATCAAAAATTGAATTACTTGATCCTTTTCATAAATTTTATTTTCTAGTTCTGGAAACATTTTAATAATGTCAATGAACACGAGATAAATAACAAAAATAGATTCATCATCATTCATCAATAAATTATTATAGTACATTTTATAAGCAATTAAATGAATTTCATTAACATTAGAGGTTACATCATGATAAATAGGAGTGGTTTCAAAAAATTTAAAAGTAGTAGAACAAGTTTATATTATGTTAAATTAATACTATCATAAAAAATGGTATACAATATTCATAACATTATAGTTACTGTCATATGATTCTACAGTGAATTCACTCTATAAATAACTTGTAGCTTTAGGTTTTCCATTTTAATATTAAAAGGAATTCAAGATATAAAATCCCATACCTTATGAATTCATTTTCATTTTGACTTTTCATAGAGAATAATTTTTTCAATTTAAATAACGTGTCTTTTGAGTTTTAGTTCTTTCATCTATATGATTTCCCATAAAGAACTAATTTTAGATAATTCAATCATTTAAAATCATTATGTAAAAACTAAATCATATTAAAAGGATTTATTTATTTTCCATTGATAAGAAAAATAGGTTGGAGTGGAAAACTCTTGAGGGGTATGAGGGGAATTGTGTTTCCAATAATATTTTCTAGTTTAATAACACCTGAAATATAAAACCCAAATAAGGTAGTAATTATTAGTTATCAAAAATACTTGAAATATATTATTTTATCTTTTTAAATGTTTCTCAAAATATTGATCACAGTTCAATTAAAAATATAATATGAAATACTCTAACCTCTGATTCTAATATACTCATATCAAATACAGATTTAAGATAAATATTAGATTATAGTTTTGGTTAACAAGTATGAAAAATTTAGTTATGTTTTAGATAAAATAAAAAAAATAAAAAAACACATAAATTTGAAAAGAGGATAAATCTTAAACCAAGACATAATCCTCTACACTTATAAATCACCTACTATGATGAGGTTTTTTATTTAATAAACTATTCCACATCTCGTATTGTATTTTACAATTAACAACACATAATAATATATAAACATAAATAATATTCAATAGTTATGTATGGGATTAAAACACGATTCTAGGTAAAATATGACCCCTTAAAAAAATTCATGGGAAAATAAATGAAGGGATTGAGAGAGTATCAGTTACCCCCAAATTTATTACCTGGGATAGTGTTTTAAATATATATATATATATATATATATATATAAAGAATGAAAGTAAATCATAAACCAAAAAATAATATGAGATAATGAATCAAGATGAAACTTGATCCAAATAGATTATGTAGTCTGGAGTCCTTGAAATTTTCTTTTGATGGAGCATGGGGAAGTTTCACATTGGGATTATAAAAAATAAACAGTCATAATGTTTCCTCTATTGAAATGGTTCATGGGTCTGATACTGTATTATTCTATATATGAGATTGCATCAACATCCCTACACCACCACTACTTTATAATACCATATTAAAATATTAAAATGATATTAATCGAGAAGTAGCTATAATATTATCATAAATGTGATATGAAATTCATTGGAACATCAATTAATGTTTAAAAAATTACCATTATAGAATTAAATAGCACAATGTGAATGATATAGTTGACTGGTCAAATATTCATTTTGTAGCATCATGAAACATAGCTGGTTTATTCATATAGCTGATTGGTATGTAATCAATATCAATGACTTAGGGGATTTCAACATCAGTGATTATAAGAGATAGACTAATGATCAGAATGAATATTTTCATGTAGCATATATTCTGAAGGCATGAAATTGTTATTTCATTTGATATTACAATCCGAGTTTCTCTTTATGTGGTAGGTTGTTTCCTCATGTAGTCACTACAATAATAAATGTCCTTAATATATCACATGATTTAAATTGTACAAAAATTGGTCTGGTAACTTGATTTCATTACGTTTTAGGTTTTTTACTTTATGTGATAACATTAATGGTTCACATTGTCAGGTTATTTGTATTGTATCACCCCATTACATCTATATCACGTTTATTATGATCTCAATTTTTGGATTTACCTTTTTAGTAGTTCATTATTTTTTATCTTGAATTGGAGAGATACCTAAAATGTTAATTTCAAGACTATTTTGGGTTTCTATGTCTTCCCTTTATGTTTATAATATTGTATACTTAGTTATATTAGGTTTTAAAGGGATTTAAATTGTGTAATACTGGATGAAGTAATCCCAATAGTTGAATTCACAACATGAGAATTCAAAAGTCATGTAAGGGTTACATGCTATGTAATTTAAAAATACCATATTTAATTTAATAGTAATTTGTATTTATCATAACTTAAAATAATAGGTATTCATGAAATGTAAATGATTGTGTGCCCTGTAATTCCCCATGTTTTGGTTTTTAGAGTGTCATTTCGATGTTTGGGACTTCATTTTATTTTTCATCCTTCTTCTCTCAACTAGATTTCTTACCCTAGGATGTTTTGGTTATGATCCTTCCATCCATATAGATTCATTTAGCAATTCATCAGAATGGATAGGCGGTTAATCTCCCAATGTAATACTTCCTCATGGTTTATCACTCGCTTATGGTTAAGGAATTTTTCTTGTGGAAATTGGATATCAAACTGTGTTTTCTTATCAATCATTTCTATTCTCTAGTCATGACATTTCTTTTAAAGGTAGATATTTTTGTTTAAAATCTCTAAGGTTAATGGTTAATGGTTTTCTATGCTCTAAATATCGATAGATTTTTTCTTTTTTCTGATTTCTTGAATTTCATATTATTCATATTAATTTCTTGTGTATTTAAATGGAATTTAACAAGTTGAAATAGAAAAGGTAATGTGTTCACATTTGAAAATGGGGGTATTGCTTGAAATTGTAATTCACTTGATTAGAAATGGAAAATTTATTTGGAATCCCTAAACCATATTGGTATGGTATTGAAATTCTTTTAAAACAAATTTTAACATGTTTTTTAAAATAGAAATTGGGTAAAATTCTACCACAAGAACATTGGATACATCTCTATATAGATATGAGTATACAAGTGAGTATGAATCCACGAGTAGGTAACCTATATTATGTCTATGCTCTATGGAAGGCCTCAATGTTAGTTTGTTTCATCCTTATGCCATGTTATTCTTTTGAATTTCTAATACATATTTACCCATTGAAAAGTGCTCGTCATCTTGGTGCATTATGTTTTCATTGTTTATTACATTATAGTAAATTTAATGGATGTATGATCATATATATATTAATATTCTAGTATCGTCACATTCTTTATTTCTATATTTAGAAAATATGACATGGAATTTGTGAAAACTCAAGAATAGTTTGAAAAAGGATTCCATATTTCATATTAATAATAATGCATATATTTGTTTTTGTTTTAAACCTAGTAATTTTTCATTATATTGATTAGAACCTATATAGATCAATTTGTGGTATCTTAATGGGCTCTATTTTTCACACCCTTCTTTATACTATTGGTAGATATAGACATTTTTATAGGATTTAGGTAATGGGAAGAGTATTCTATTGCATGGATTCTATATACATTGCTATTTTTGGGAATAGTTTTAATGTTGAATTTGGTAATATGGAGCTTTTTTTTCTCGAATTGTATTTTTTTTCTTTTTTAGCCACTTTGGTGTGTTTTTATCTCCCGTTATTTCTAATTATTTAATTTAGTTTTATATCATGTTTTTATTATATAAAAGAGTAGTTTTGTTATCTTTTTTTTACCCCACCCTATGAAGGGATGACTTGGGTGACTAGTGTGGTTAACCTGGGATGGTTTGTTATAAATTGGTATCAATGGGGTTACTCAGCATGAAATAAGATATCTCCTCTTGAATTGGTTTTGTGTCTTGGGTGGATAGGAGTAGGGTCATTAGAATTCAGATAGTAGGCATAGAAAAGGGGTATGGAGAGATCACTCCTATTACATTATCTGAGTTACCCTTGGTAGTATGAAAATCATTACTATTTCCAAGACTGAGTATTGAGGATCATTTGAATACATTTTATGGTAATTATATTTAAATTCACCTATCTATATTGTTTGAGGACATGGTGTGTGTGTATGGAAATTTTAATAAACTATGTGGGGAGTTTATTTAGATAGACATGTTCACTTAAATAGGTCTTAATTTTTTTTAATATTATTCATAAAAAATTAAACTCTTATTATATAAAAGAATATTTTTAGATTCTTGTTATAATTTTATTAGTTTTTTAATTTTCACATGGTTGATTAGTTATTTTCATGTGTTTAACATTAAATTACTCCTAGAAGGGACATTTTAAATATAAGTGGGGAATCACCAAGGAAGCTTCCCTAAGAATATATACCATTGGGAAATTCATTGGTTGAAGTAATGATCTATACCATTAATACACACGTGTCAGTGGGCATAGTGAACCCAGGATGGGTAGAAAATCATGGCTTATAGTTTTCCAGGAAGCATCTAGTTGTATCTATCAATAAAAAAGGAGCATAATAGTTAGATGAGTGGATTTAATTGATTTATAGAATCATCATATTTTTAGAGACTCTTGAGGATTATTATGTGTGGTTTTCCATGAATATGGTCAATGGATCAGTAAGACAACAACCAGACTCGATAGGGAATGATAATTTTCATGAAGGTCTTACATAGTTTTCATTGAAAAAGATATTTAACCCATAGTTTTATCCTCATACATTATGTGTGAAATGACCTAGGAGTTAATGACACTGTAAAAAGGTTAACATTCTGTTCTAGAGTAATCCACTGAGTTTACTAAGTTTGAACATCTAAAGATAGAGCTTGTCCCTAATGATTACCTTAAGGATTGGAGGTTTGAGATGGGGTTGAGGGTTGATTTTGGGTCGATGCTAGTTCTTTTTGGAATTCCAATTTTTTTGGAGGTTGTGAATAACTCATATTTGGGTGAAGCAGGTATATCTAGATGTTTAGGCTTGGGTATAACATTAATGGGTGAAGAAGTTAGCACAAGTTCGTTTTTGGATAGAAATGAAAGCACTTGTGTGGTAGGTTTTCAATATGACGAGTTTCAAGGGGTTATACAAGAAATCAGAAGGATATATTATACCTTTGTGGCATGCATAGTTCTATTAGGCCTCAATGTATAGAGAATATTATAACGTGTCATATTTTTGGTTTATCTGGCCTTATAAAGTGTTTTTGTGATATGATTCCCCATGGAAGTAAGGGTAAATACACTTTCACCAATGTCTCATAGGTTCATGTTGATACTACATTGGGTTATGGATATAATTCTTAGTCCAACATGGATTTTCATGTGGCTATGTATGGATGGATTTAGGTAGTAGAGTGTACACCCGAGGAATATTAAGTAGGGTCATCTACTATTATAGGCATGTTTTTTATTTAGTTTTCTATGGTGCTATATATTTATGATACAAGTGGTACTCATTATTTTATATCATCAACGTTGGTTAACGTGAAAAGTTTATGTTTGGAGGTTACACCATTTTCATTGGACAATTCCATACCTTTTCGAAAGAAGTTTGAACAGGGTTTCAAATGTCCAGTGTGACAAGTAGTAGTAGGCGACCTTAAGGAGGTTTGGGAATACCATTTTCTCGATCATTAAAACATTGATTGGATTATTGGAATGTATTATATGATTAACATAATGGACCATATAGTCATATATCTCTGTTGGGAATAGTTATTATCTATAAATGGGGTCAATCATGTTTTCTAATGTCTGTCAGAATCTGGATAGGGAAGGAAAAGTATGGTTGGTACTTATACACGATTAATCTCATTCCATATTTCAGAAAGGGTTATTGATGTAGTTGAACTATGAAAGGTTAGTAAATTACCAGCTAGTGTATGTGTGTACCCTGAGGTATTTCCCAATTAGTTTTTTAGATATCCTCAATAGATTTAGTCTTAGTTTAATATTTAACATTTACCTATAATATTTCACATTTATATTCCATATAATCGAATATAACCTACTAGGATGGTGAAATATAATGTCCATCTTGGGGACCTGGATGTGAAAAGGATTTACTTATCCTAGCATATCACTAAGTGATTCCCTAGTACTCTTTTTTGTGATGAAATATGTTAGTCTTTGAATTTTTTTGAATATAAAATATTAAATCAGGTGACCTTTAAGAATAATTATCCTTTACCTAGAATATATGATCTCTTCATTCTAATGGGGGGGGGGGTTGATTGGTTTCTATGGTTGACTTATATTTGTGGTACCAAAAATTGAGATTCTGAGAGGAGGGTATATCCAAGAGAAAATTTTAGAGTCTATATGGGAATTCATAGTTTTTGGTAATTGCATTAAGACTCACCGATTCTCCATATGTATTCAAGGATTTGATGAACCACATATTTCCTTGGTTCTTGAAATATTTTTGTTGTTGGGTACGTAGATAATATTGGTGTACTCCAAGATAGTGTAGGAGAAAAAAGACCATTTTCTTATCATTATTCAAATCCTATGGTAACATCATCTGTATGGTATACTCTCCATGTGTGACTTTTGGAATGGAGAAGTGATGTCCTGGGGTATGTGAAATATGATCAGTGTTTCATAGTTGATCGTGAAAAGGAGAAGTATGTCATTTAATTTGAGTATCCCAAAAATGAGTTCGAGATCCCAATATTATTGGGGTTATAAGGTTATTATAGAAGGTTTTTTAATAGATATATAACCTTGCATGTTCAAGGAAATCTTTAACCAGAAATGATCTAAGGATTGAGTATAATGAAAACTGTCTGAGATCTTTTGAGGATATGATGGTGAGGTTGACTTAAATAGAAATTTTTTTTATTCTAGAACTACTTTATGGTTATGATATTTTCTATGATTCTTTTGGTATAAATTTGGGATGTGTCTTGATGCAGTTGAAATAGGTTTTGTCTTATCACTCAAACCAATTATTCTATAATAAGAATAATAACCATACACATGATTTTGATTTGGAAAAAATTATGCATTCACTCAAAACAAGGAATCACTATCTATTTGGAAATTTATTTATGGTATATTCTGATATCAAAAGCATGAAGTATATAATCACTCTTAGAGATATGAACATAATATAGAGATGTAATGGATAGTATCTTTAGAACATTGATTTTAATATCATATAATCCCCACGGAAAGGGCATATAGTGGATGATACGTTGAGATAAAAATTAATGACACATGTCATGAAGGAATCTACTGAGCATTGGTCTTATATGAGTTTTTTTATAAAATGATATTAGGAATGGAGTGTTGGGACCACTTTGGGTATTAAGTTGTATCCATTTTCAACTTTTGTCCATATTGACCAAAATGAAGGAGTTAATGAAGACTGTCAATATAGCCAATTGGTGAATTGTTTCTATGTTCTAAATGCATGTTTCAAATGTGATATGTTGTCTATAAAAAGAAGATGTTTAATTGAGGATGAAGAAGATATTTTGTGTTTGTATGCAAAAAAGAAAATGAAGAATAGAGAAAGTGGATGGGGAAGAGGCTGGAACGTCTATGGTGTCTATGCATGATTGAAATACTAAGTCTCCATGAAATTTATTCATAGAATTATTTCATATATGCTTACATAAAAAAGTAGTACATCCCACATGCCTACTGGAAAACCACAACTAGAGGCACATGTGGGACAGTGATGATTGGGACCAAGGGGAAGCTAGGTAGGCTAGTCTGTAAGCGATAGGTAAGGGCCCTGTATATGTCCACATAGAGATTGGGAAAAATCCCATGAAAATGATCGGTGAAAAGCGTGCCTTTAGAGAAAATGGTTCATGGCGGAACCCTAGATGGAGGAGGACAATTATTAATGTATTCTGACACACTATGATATTTAAAATGTGGCTTCAGCGTGTCTCAAATTTGATGTGGGATAGAGTGCTTAAATGACCAAACTTATCGTAGCCATCCATCCAATCCCATGTCTCACTCAACCGTCCGATCTCCCATAGAATTTATTTATGATTTCGGAGGTGATATCAATTGTCCATCCATCCCTTTACATTCATGTTTAAACCAGGTATGTCCAATTCCACCATGCCATTATCATTTTTCTCTAGTGTGTGATGTTTCCGCCACTACTCATTGGAGAAAAGGACTGAAACTACCTTGAACTCCTTACCACTTTTGTATAGAAAATATTCTACATTATACTCCTTTAAAAATCATAGAATAATGCATGCAATTTCATTTTCATTCACGCATCGTAACAAGGAAAAACGAATGTGGTGATGTACCTAAGTAAAAGTCTATATCCATCAAGATCATGGAAAATAAGAAAAATAAATTGATTAGATAATTAAAGAGCTCCCCCATTTCAAGAGAAGATGTAGCATTTATTTCTCCTTACATTCCCAATAATGAATTAATATCAACCATAGAACGTAAAGAGAAGGTAGATCATGATTCCACCAAAAATAAGGATTCTATCCCAAGTGGTGATGTAGATCAGTGTTTTATGTCACATGATATTGAAATCAAGATGTTATGAAATTATCTACATGATATTTCTAAAGAAATAATTTTCATTGTAGAGTTTTTTCAATTTATGTAGGCTGAGAGAACCCAGTTAGAAAGAGAATAAGACAATATGGAAAAGAGCGTGGAACTAAAGATGTCAAATAGTTAAAGATCCCCAGATAAAATTAATCCTTTAAAGAATAAGAGGGAATCAATAAGAATATGTATGAAAATACCTATTCACATGAAGATTAGTTGAATAAGAGAACTAAAGTCAAGAGTTTATATTTGGAAGAGACATCTAGGAAATTCAAGGAACATGAATCATTATTACAAAACAAAGTTATGTTTCATGAAGTTGATGTTGAAAGACTAAATAAAACTTGTGAAGAGAACATAATTATGATTTAAGATCTTAAATTCATAATTAATATAAAATTTCTATATTTGGAAGCTCAATTGACCAATCTTGAGAAGAGACATATTTATAATTCACATAGGAAGAAAATAGTTTATTCTGGTACTCATTTCACTATAGATGATTATATGGTTTAACGACCTCATATATGTGATAATAATATCATTAATTCATACAATTATCTATCATAAGTAGCTAAGAAAGTAAAGGTATCCTCCAAATCATCTTTTACTCAGGTTTCTAAATATGTTTATTTAAAAGTGTAGGTTTGATGAAAACCTCTAAACAAGTATGGATGAGAAAAATTGATGATATTCTTACATCCATGGAGAGGGTGGATATGGAAAAGAGTGTGGAAGATAGTTCTCCACATAAAGAACAACACAACAAGAAGAAGGCCTAGAAATATAAAGCAAAAAATATTAATAAATCATGATTTTTGGGTCAATGTTGGTGCTGGAATTGGTTTGGACATTGTGAAATTTTTTTTTGGAACAATCCTCAAAATATTAAATCCCAAAAGAAGCTAGGTAAGAAGAAGAAATATACACAGGTCTAAATGAATCTATACACTGCAAACCGATTTGGAATGCTTGGTAACACATATGATGTATGAAATGTAAGTGGTCACAATATTGGTATATGTTCATCTCAACATGTATCTAAATATGACATGAAATTAAGATCACAAACTCTAGTTAAGAAAGAAAGAGTTTCCTTGGGAAGGAGTTTGAATAATGCTATAAAAACAAATCCATCTACGAATATCCCAAGAAGAAAAGGTTAGAATTAATTGAATTCTTAATCCAAAAAGATGAAAAGTGGTGCATCCAAATGAACTTACATAAAAATGGAACTCAAATGAACTCACATTAAAAATCCAAACATGCTTCCACAATACCTAATAACATATTGGTTATCTGGTGAGAATATTTTAAAATAGTGCAGAAAATGGAATAAATAATGAGATCCACACAATCCCAACCATAATTGAATATAAAATGTTCAAGTGTGAAGAGTGGATCAAATAGATCATCTTTTTTTGAGAAAATCATCTCATCCTAGATCTTCTCATTTAGGAAGTAATGAGGATCCAACTTATTCATTTAAATATTTTATGTATTGTATTTGTGATTCTAATACATGGAATTCAAGGTGAAATAAGGTTTCAGGTGGAAAAATTGAGAAGCAATGATGAGAAGTGTTCTCTTGAGGGAGAGAAAATATGAAGAAGTAGCGAGATTTATTATTTCAATTAGTTTTAACTTTAGTTGGTGTCAAGATTAATTACTCTTGAAATTTCATGAAGATCACCTCATTGGAAAATTTATTTTATTTTTCAATGTCTCATATTTGGTTTATCAAAATAAATATTATCATACAATGATGGTGTAACTGAATCAATTAGTGACATAGGAAGAATGGAAGTGCGCTATGTTCACTTATCTTGTTTATTTCACTTGAATGTCTTTGATCTATCTGTTGAAGTGAGTATAGGAGTTCCAGGTTGGTTGTTCCTAGAATGATTCATGAATTCTCATTACATATGGTATCATTTCACTAAACAGGGGATATATTTGTTGTCTAAATAAACTCCTCTTGTTATCTACACATGGATCAAGTATATGTACAAGGAAATGATTAATAACACATTACATAAGTATGCATTGATACCCTTTTCTCAAGAACACTGTATTTATTATCAGTAAGTAGGACAGAAATGAAATTAATGTTGATAAATGAAGGGGATATAGAATATAGAGGACTTAAATTTTGATAATGGCACATTCATTTTTAAAACATTGATGTATTCACAACAAATTCAAAGTGGGTTATTGTTTGGACTACTTTGTGTATGATGTTGCATTTTTTGTCAATATTTTTTATTATTTTTCAAAATGATGGATTTAATGAAGAATTCCAATTTATAGGATTGATGAATTAGTTCTCTGTTATAAATTAATGTATCAAAGGTGATACATTATCTAAAATAATAATGATGATGAATTGAAGATATAAAATATATTTGGAGTTTGTAGTTCATAGAGTAAATGAAGAATATAGAAAAAGGATGTGGAAGAGGCTTGGACTACTATGGTGGCGATGCATGATTGAACAACTAAGTGTCCAAGCACTAAATAATTAAGAGTATTTATTATAGTATTACATAAAAAAATAGGCCATCCCATGAGCCGACAATCCAGACTCAAACTGAGGTACATGTAGGATAGATTCGACCATGCCCAAGGTGAAGCTAGCTAGGAAATCTTGTATGTGGCAGGGCCTGGCCCTGTATTGGTCTGTGGAAAGATTGGGCAGAATCCAATGAATAGGGTAAGAAAAAAGTGCACCTGTAGACATAATAATATGGGATGCTGTCATGGAGGGGAAGGAAAATTATGAATGAATACTGGTGCACATTTATATTCAAACTGCGGCTTCAGTGCATCTCAGATTGAATGTGGGACAGAGTGTTTAAATGACTAAATTTATCATAGTAATCCATCCAATCCCACATATCTCTTGATCATTCAATCATCAATGAATTTTGTATAATATTCTATAAGCGATCTCTATTTTCCATCCATCCCTCACCACGTGTGTTTGAACTAGGGAAGTCTGATGCCCCAACACCATTGTCTTCTTCTTCCACTGCTCGATGCCACCACTGCTACTCACCAGAGAAGAAGAACGAACCCTAATAGACCTCCTGACCATTTTTATGAGATAATCAACTACATCATACTCATATAGATTTCATATAATCATTCCTGAAAATGAATATTCATGCAAGAAACATGACAAGGAAACCCGAACGTTGATGAAGGAAAGGGAGATGCGACACCACATGGATGATACAAGATACGCATTATAATAAGATTTCTTGAAATCATTAATACATGCACATGATCATAAAAGGATATGGCCTCACACATGAAAAGAAAATATTCGATGATTTTATTCATATCTCAAACATAACTTTGAAAATCATAAATTCATAAGATCCCATAAGATTTAAAAGATCAGATCTCATAGTGTTTTGAAAAAATGAAAATATTTGTGTCTCTCCTATTAAAGAAGAATCCTTGAAGCCATGTAAGAGGATGCCATCTACATATTAGATTTCTCCTATTCCAAAAAAAATTACTCCTTGGTTCATTGTTCTACGTAAAGAAAAATGATGGTTCCCAAATGCTTTCAACAAGTTCTATATGCTCTTCAAGAGACCCAACGAAGAAGAATATCCATTGACCCTTCTGGTTCCATAATGATCTTCCACACCCCTTATGTGAAGGAGAACCATGGACACACAATAGGTGTGAAATGACACTTGTAGTGCTTCATGAGGAGATGAAGGACCACACTATAAGAAAAGAATATCCACGTGTTCTCTATGTGAAGAAGAAGATCTGTGTACTTGTTTCACGAGGAAGGAAGATCTATGAACCTATTTGGTTCCATGAAGAGAAGTTAAGCATCATCTTGTTTTTCATGTATAAAAATTCTGTTTGTAGGGACTCATTTTTTATGTAGAAAGAGATTTCATAATGATGGGAATAACGTGCTTTAATGAATTCATGTGCATCCTATGAAATAATTCTGATGCTTTTATTTCAAGAGAAATAGAGAATAATATGTGGATAGTGTGAATGTTTGAAAGCATTTAATTAAGGGAATAAAGGCAGTGTTTGTGAACATGCGATGAAATAGTGAGGAAGAAATATGGGGAGCCTAGACAAAGTTTTTCACCAACTCATCTTTTTAATAAAAAGGCAGTTGATAATTCTTTGTTCATTGTATCATCAAATTAACTCATCTTCATTCAAATAACATAAAATAAGTGGATTGAGTTTTAATACCCACATGAATACATGAATATAGAACTAAGACCATAGGTGCAAGTGAATGAAGAAAAAGAAAAAGTGAAATAGTGGAGTTCATCCAAAATTTATATGCATTATAGCATGTATACAAGAAAAAAGAGAAGATAATTGATTCTAATGATTCCCAGTGAGTTGATGTTCTTTGCTTAAATAATCATATATGAGTTTATTATTCTGCATGAGCAGAAGAAGAAGTCGTAATGCATTCAGTTGTTCCACTAAAGGAGATGATTGAACCTAAATGAACATCAATTTGGAAATTGTATGATAGTAGTGTCTCATGCTAGAGAGAGACAAAGACATACATGTCAATCTATTGAAGAGACCATTGAGTCGATAAACTGAGTGAGACCTCTCCCATGTTAGTGAGCAAGGGAGAGTCTACAGATGTGATCTGAGGGAAGCAAGGAGATATCCCTAAATTTTTTTAAAAGTAGTGTGCCTAAGATAGTGTGACTATTATAGAATCTTTTTAATCAATATATAGGGAATAAAAGTGGAATTTTGTATGACCAAAAGCTTATCAGAATATTCCCCATCGATATACCCTTAGTGGGGAACAAAGTAAACGTGTTGTGATTTCCTTCTATAAGTGAATGTTTTAATTACTTCACATATATATCATATAGGTTGAAACGAGTTTCTACCAATGTGGGAACAAGATCTAGCATTTTGTGAAAAAAAGGCGACACCCTAATTCACCCTCACTAAGGGTACTTTCGGGTCCTTCATGGAGGAGGTTAGTGGATAGGTGTTCATTGATTTGATAAATGTTGAGTTTTATTTTTATGCGTGTGTTTTAATTGATTACATGAAATAAAATTATATTCTAATATTTAGAGAAATTCTTAATAGTGGGGAGACCTCATGTTAGTTATCTTGGTCTCCCAATGTAGATTGCCTCTTCTATAACAGGTTGGTAATTATGTCTTCCATGATACATGAGACATTGGATGGTGGGAATAAATCATATTTGTCTATGAATGCTAGGTATTAAATGAATTACCTTGATTTGAAGCATCAATATTAGTGGATGGAGATGAGGTGGATAGTTATTGATTTTGTGTCGAAGAATCTCACTAGTATAAGAGTTACAAAATAAAAACAGGGACCTACATGTTTGTATTATCCTTTACCCAGATCGGTATGGAAGTGGGATGACATTTATATGGACTTTTTCATTGGTTTATGCGAGACTCTGAGTTGGAAGGATTCTATTCGGGTGATTTTCGAAAGGCTCAAAAATTAGTTTATTTCATAATAATGATAGAAAAAAAAATTTAGAATAGATTGAGGACTTGTATGTTATTCATAGAGTGAAGCTTCATGAAGTACCCTCAATAGATGTTTATAATAGGGACTCAAGGTTGACATCAAGATTATGAAAGTATCTATGGGAGGGAATGGTTTCCTAGTTGATATTAAGAATGACTAATCATCCAAAATCGATGGATAGATAGGCAGGGATATCCAAATTCTTAAGGATATGTTCTAGGATATTATTATTGATTACAGTTAATCTTGGGGGATGCAATGGTCTTTTTTGACTTTTACTATTACTAAAGTTACCAATTTTTTATGAGGATGGTTCCCTTTGAAGCTTTGTATGGGTGGACATGATGATATCCCTTGTGTTTGGTAGAGTTGGGATAGTGGTTTTTGGTAGGTATGAGTGTTTTTAGGGGATTAAATGGGTGGTAATGTTCTTCTAGAGACGTTTGTTCAAGCAATAGGGTCATCAAAAATCTTATGTGGACCATTGGTGTCAACAGCTAGAGTTTGAGGTTGGTGATGGGGTATTTCCATGAGATTCACCTCTCCTAGGACATTATCTGTAGGGTAATCACGATAAGATAGAATTAAGTTTCTTAAATCCATTTGATATAATTGAGATACTTTATAGGGGGGTATATTAGTGTCTTTGACCATGCATCATGAATTAAATACACAAATCATATCATTTTTTCTATTTCAAATCATATTTACCTTATCCTTCTTATATTTTTATATGGGGGGACTATTATTGAGACCATTTACACTTTTTTTGAGTATCCAGTTATCGTTATGGATCTACGGGATAAGATACTACATGGAAAAATGATCTCCCCATTCAGGGTATTCCTACCGTGTAGTTAGGATCACTATGAGATGTTGGACTGGGGGTCATTGTTGAGGCAGCTTTCACATTCTCCTTTACAAAATATAGGATCATGTTGTCTTTATTGGGAAGGAAAAATTTATTTATAGGGATATTATACCCCATTATCTATCTGTTTGGTATGTTTTGATATCTATTTTTAGACTCCCCTTTTCATTGGGAGAGAATATTCTCCCTTGAATAGGGATGATACATGTTATGGTGAAATAATGTATTTTTTTATTTTTATCTTTTCCATAGATGTTTTTATGACAATTATGTTGTTAAAAAATATGTAATAGGGTTTCATGAAATGTAATTTCATCCAGAATCATCTTCAGTGTTGAATTTATTACATGATAATTTACACATTTGGTAAGGGTTAAAAATTGTATAATGTGAAAAAATAGTTTTTAATAAAAAATGGAAACAAAATTTCAAAACAAAATTTAATAAATGGGATTCATGGTGTGTAAAATTTTACACATCATGTAATTCAAAGAGATCCATTTTTTAGGGAGCCATGCAGGTATTTGAGGCTTCATTTTATTCTTTATCCCTCTCATTACAACAATTGGTCTTATCATATATTATTTTGAGTGTCTTCCTTCTATTCAGGATGATTCATTTAGAAATTGACCATATGGGTTAGGTGATTTGACTCCCAAGGAAAAACTACCTTTTTCCCACTCTATAATGGATTCTTTACTATTTTGTGTGTGAATTGAAAATTTTAGTGTGTTTTCTATCAACCACAATCTGTCTACAATAATTCCTTTTATTTAAAGAAAGATCGTGTGGTTTCCAATCCATGTTTTCAAAGTAGGATAGGTTTTATATGATCGTGAGTTAAGGGTATCTATTCAATTATTTTGATTTCTTGAAATGATTTTTGAAAAAATGTTTTCTTGATATTTTTAATCGAATTTCATGTATTGAAATTGAAAATGGACTGCGTTCACATTTGAAAAAGGCTATTTTTAGTTGAATTTGAGAATTAACTTGATTTGAAATGGAAAATAGATTTTTAAACACTAAAAAAGATTTTATTAGATTTTAATATTGTTTTATAAAAATATGATATTGGTTTAAAATAATAAGATGACAATCATTATATTGAAGGAACAATGGTTATGTCAAGATATGGACATAGGTAGACCTAGTTTGTGTGATACCACTAGTAGGTAACATCTTATATGTTGTTGATCTATGGAATTCTTGGATGTTATTTGGATACAACCGTATGACTTACTAGGCCTGTGAGTGTCTATAAAGTATTGTCCCATGGGTTAGATCCTAATTGGTAGATTGATATTTGTTTATTGTTGTTTATTAAATGATAGTTTATTTCATGGATGTTGGATTAGTTTTATATTTATATTTTGGTATCATTATTTTTGTTATTTATTAACACTGAAAAAAAGTAAAATCACTTTGTAAAAAAAGAATCATTTGAAAAAGTATTTTAAAATTTTTATTTATAACAATTTTTAAGAACTCGAACCTTTTTTTCAGGTAGGTTATTCCTTTCTGCTCGTTTTTGTAGAAAATGGGAATTTTTGGAAATTTTCTAAGTACACACTGTGTACATTCTGGCGATAGTAGGCCGTGTGCTGGTAGTGTAGTAGCCACACACACGGCTAGTGTGGGAGTGACATGGAGGCCACCTAATGCGGAGTACAAAAATAGAATGTACATGCCGTGTATACTAACAGTAAACACTGTGTATTTTGTTTTTTTATTATACCCACAAGGGTCACGTCTGATGGAGATAACAACTTTCTTCTAGGTCGTCTTCGACCGAGAGATACCATACGGCCGTGACTTCTCTCTGATACCCCTAGCCTCCATATGACCTCCGATTCAAGGACCGTTTATTACGTTGGAATTGCAGTTGTGAGTTCTCTCTTCTTCATGAGCCCTGTTTTCAAATTGCTATTCTTTTTAATGTTTTTGTGGGTTGAACATTTTGGACTTTTTCTTAGATCTATGACGTTCCAAGGAGAATCAAGCTTTGAGATTCAATTATATTGATATCCTAATCCTAAGGTAGTTGGTTTCTGCCTTTTATTTTGATGTCTTTGAGGTTTATGTGCAAATTCCACCAATACCCTTGAATGGGGTATTGCGTGTTTACCATTTTAACCCTACTATCTTCCTGAAATTATTGTAGGCTTGTGTAATGGTAATTTGGATATGAAATTGGTTCATTTCCATGATTTGAATGTGTTCTTCACTTGCATGCTTGGTTTTTGACCGATTAGTCCAATTGAGTCTTTGGCTACTTTACCTATTTTCCAGGCCTTCTGTATTAGGATGGAGAGTTGTATTCTGACATGCTTGTTATACTGTAGATTGTTTAGCCAAGTAGTTCTGTAGGTTTACCTTGGCCATATAGCATTACTATGTGTTGACTTACACTGGGCTGTGAGAGCCTGGTGTAGTATACTAATAGTGGATAGACCGAGTGAGCTTCCTCATAGAGTCTTTAGACATTATAAACTATAAGAGGATAGACCGAGTGAGCTTTCTGAGAGAGTCTTCAAGATGTATAGACTTTATGGGGATAGAATGAGTGATTTTCCTCAGAGAGTCCTTGATTTCTTTAGACTAAATGGGGAGAGACTGTGTGAGATTCCTTAGAGATTCTATATTTGACTATAATGGCATGTGATATTAGCATAATTGACCGAGTGAGATTCCTCAGAGAGTCCTAGTCCTTGGGACTATAAGGGGAATTGACGGAGTGAGCTTCCTCAGAGAGTCCTAAACATTGGGGCTATAAGGGGAATTGACATGTGAGCATTCTCATAGAGTCCTTGAGTACCTTAGACTATGTGGGGAATGGACTATGTGAGCTTCCTCAGAGAGTCTTTACTTACTTTTGACTATAAGGGGATAGACTGTGAGTTCTTCCTTATAGAGTCCTTGTTGAATTCCAATACAGAACCATAGGGGTTAGACCGAGTGTGCTGCCTAGAGGGTTTCCTGTTCTTCATAGGTAGGAACAGAGGGGATTGATGTGAGTACTTCCCAGAGGGTTGACGATTTTTGATTAGATGATTGTCTCACTGTTTATTGTTTGAACTGTGAATTGTTTACTGCTGAGTACTTCCCTGTTTACTGTTTACTGTTACTGTACTTTACCTTCCATATACTCACTAAATATTAGGCACATATATTTGGGTGGTTTCCTACTGGAATTTAGTATCACACCCTATCTGGGTCATGCTTTTGGGCCCAAACACACTATGTTGTTGTAGGTATAGCCAAGGGAAAGAACCATTCTACTTTAGGTACTTGATTGCGTTGGAGGTGGAGAGAATGAGACCAACTAAAGGATTGTTATACTGAGGAGTTGTTTATCTCTTAAAATTTTGTACTTGGGTTTAGTACTGTATTCATCATTGTGACTTTTTTTACCACTTTCCTAGACATATATGTATCATGCATCCTTTATATCTATGTATTCACCAGTTGTTTCTTTATCTCATTCTTCCATTGTTTACTATTGTTGGATTTTTACTGCTTCCGTTATTGTATGTATGTTGTTTCTCTTCCACTGTGTACTCTTCCAATGAGGGAATAGTTTTTCAACTATCACACCCAAAGCCCTCACTGCTAGTTGGCAGCCTCTAGAATTCAGGTAAATGTGCTTGAGGCCATGTGACCAACCGGGTATGGAGCACCTCTGGGTGGCTTCCGGAATCGGGAAGTAACAATGTGGTATCAGAGGGATTCTTTTCTCATGACATAAAGTTTAGTGCCTATAGTTAGGGACATGATGCAGTAGGTACTTGGTAATAAGATGTTCCCAAGATTAGATAAACTGTGTACAAGGATAATCCAAATTACGTCGTTAATGCAATTTTCTGATTTTTCAATTTTACAGTTGAATGATTTTCACTTTTGGGTGACTCACATGCTTTGAACTATTACTGTTGACATTATTGGGGTTCTAATTCTATCACAACTTGATGATATGAGGGTATTCCATCTCATGCATCATATAGGAATTGGCTAGAGATCACATGTCACACATTCTTGCCATTCCATTTAGGGTGCATTAGCAATTTCATGTTGTTTTGATAAATAATGTGTAGAATATGCACGTTGTTGTGACAGATGCCTTGATAAAATACTTCTATTGATAAGTATTTCTTTGTGTAAGGAATTATTTGGATGAACACCACTTTTTGGTTCATTAGGTGTTATGGGCCCTCCGGAATCGGAATTTTGTGGGTCATTATGTTGTCTTTGCATGTTTGTAACTTGTATAATATGCCAAACATTGATTCACGGGGAGTATGGGCCTCACATATTGGAATTTGGAACCTTAATGCTCATTTCCTGTGTTTTATGGGCTCCGAAGCAGTTTCTGAGGCTATTGTCCCGAAAAACCCAGAATACACGATGTGTAATTTATGAATACACGTCGTGTAGTCTATAACTGTGTCACTGACTGTGTGGGAAAAGACACGGGGTTGTAAAATTTTGAAGGAAAACACCGTGTACTGAATGTACACACCCTGTTGTAGTGACTGTGTGTCTACCCATGTGACTGAGGACACAAATGAGGGAAACATGAGATATACAGTCCGTTTCAGTATTGAACATGCCCTATAATATAACTTAAGTACCCGAACGTGTAATGAACAACACGGATTGATAAAACATAAACCTATACACACCTTGTCGACTTTGACCATTATGTGTAGTCTAACATAGGTACTCGGCCAGTTCACGAACAACATGGGTCGGTGTTATCCTTTATTGTACACACCATGTCCACCTGGAGCACACCGCATAGAGTGAACCTTGTAGCCGATCGTGTACCTAACAACACGTGTCGTCGTAACTTTTCTAGTACACACCATGTCAATCTTGAACACGTCATGTCGTCTAGGATTAAAAGGACTTGGTGGGTTAGCCATGTAAGAAGAATCGTATAGGGGAATAGAGTTCAAGTAAATTCCATGTATAGGGATAAAACACCATGTTGTTTGGGTGATACATGAGGAGTTGTGGCAGAAGTACATGCCCATGTGAATGGCTAAAGGGAACATGCCATGTAGTGTTTATACACGCCATGTAGTCATGATTTCTTAAACTTGAATCTTTTCATTCTCTTGTTCACTTCTTACGCTCCTTGTTTTCAGTCCTCGATAATACTGATATAAGGTGTGCATTAGAACTTTTAGTATTATGCCACCGAGAAATCCTCCAGATGTACGCCAGTTTCCAGATGGTGATCAGAAAACGAATATGGCTAATTAGGGACTTCTAGAAGATCCTCATGTTGTGCACGCCTTGTCCCCAGCCGATATAATTGGAACAGGTGCGGATTCACAGTTCTGGGAAGGCTTTCTGAGGATGATTCAAACTTTTCAGGGAGAGTCATATCCTACCCCGTTGATGGAAGAATTGACGTGGGTTATTCAACAGCATCATTCTCCTACTTTCTCAGAGGATGGAGGACCCCAGGCTCCAGAGTCAGGGCTAGAGGCCACACTGACGATTTTTGAGCATCTGGAGATACCTCCCGAGAAGAGGGTGAAGCATTCTACCTATACACTCTTAGACTCCACCAAGAGGTGGTGGGAGGTGATCTCACATTCAGGATGCTAGAAGAGTATGACTTGGGATGAGTTTCAGTGCATCTGCTACAATTACATATACCCGAAGACCTTGAGGGCCGATCGAGCCCATGGGTTTATGTGTCTGGAGCAGGATACTCTTTCTGTTATGCAGTACTAATATCACTTTACTGAGCGGAAGAATTTCACGCCTATTCCAGGGGCTAATGACTTGTTCCTTACACGAAATATTGAGGATGGTCTGAAGAATGAAATCTGATCATAGGTGAACATCTTCAGGTTGACTTCGATATATTCTATAGTCAACTATGCACTAATTAAAGAGCGCAATCTGATGGATTCTAGAGCTATGAGCCTGGGCGGTTTGACATCTAGAGTTAGAGCTCCGCCAGCTGATGGCAGGAAGCACCGTAGAGAGGATGCATGAGGAGATCAGAGCAGATGAGATGCATCTTCTGGTATCCAGGTGGTGTGCTACTAGTGTGGGAGAAATGGTCACACACGACCACATTTCCCAAGAGTCCCAGTGGAGTGCCGATATTACGGCATGATATGTCACCTTTAGTGATTTTGTCAGTTCTTCTCACCAGTAGTAGGTGACATGGGTTCTTCTATGACTCCTCGTTCAGGGCAGTGCCACCAGCTTCTCACCAATCTGGGAACTAGAGTTCTTCCAGTCGTTCGGGCTGAGTTTGACGTCGTGGTCATGGTAGCCCATCCCTTGGTTTTCAGTGACATCAGGGTGGATAAACTTAGAGTGGTCAGGTAGGGTCATAGGGCTGCGGTATATGACATACCATTACAGTAGAGTAGACCCAGCCAGAGTAGGATCCTGGACCATCTACCGTTCGAGGAACGATCTTAGTAGCCTCAGTTTTAGCTTCTGATATTTTTGATATAGGGGCTTCCCATAGCTTTATATATATTATTATCATGGATATCCTTAGGCTCTACATCTTTTCATCTACCATTATCTTGATGATAGACACACCATTGGGGACTAGGATGACTAGTGTACGTCAGTTCAAGTAGTGCCCTCTTGAGGTTGGTGGGTGTCACTTCATTTGGGTCCTCTATGTCCTAGATATGACATGCTATGTTGTGATTCTAGGGATGGACTGGCTAGTTCCATTCCACTCAGTCGTTGACTGTTTTCACGACATAGTGAGTTTACAATTACCAGAGGGTGGCTCTTTTCTTCATAAGGTTGAGTGGGATGTCCAGGATAGCAGAGCCGGTCTAGAGTATCATGGTTTGGGAGCAGTTACAACCCAAATTGATAGTCTTTATTTAGATGCCCATGGGACTTCACAGTTAGACTTTACTCCAGTGGTGGATCATTTTAGAGATGTCTTTCCATATGACTTTTTAGTTTTGCCTTTTAAGAGTGAGGGAGAATTTTTTATTGGGCTTGTCCCAGGGGCGACACCATTGTCTATTCGTCCTTATAGGATGGCTACACCTGAGGTATAGGAGTTCAAGAAGTAGTTGGAGGAGTTGCATGAAAAGGGCTTCATTTGACCCAATACATCTCTTTAGGGTTCGCCTGTCCTATTTTCTAAGAAGGCATACATCTCCCTTAGGCTTTGTGTGGATTATCGGATGCTGAACCAGTTGACGGTCAAGAACCAATATCGCTTGCCGAGGATTGATGGTCTCTTTGATCAGCTTCGAGGAGCACAGGTGTTATCGAAGATTGAAATGAGGTTCAGTTATCATTTTTTGTGCATTAGACCATCTGATATACCTCCCATAGCCTTCTGGAGTAGGTATGGTCTATATGAGTTTATGGTTATGCCGTTCAGTCTCACAAACGTGTTTGCAGTTTTCATGGCACTAATGAACCAAGTGTTCTATCTATACTAGGATTTCGTCATGGTTGTTTTCATGGATGATGGCTTGATGTACTCTCACACTCGACATGAACATGACCCAAATCTTGAGATCATTTGGAGTACACTAAGGGAGCATCAGTTATATGCTAGATGTCAAAATGCCACTTTTAGATGGGTCATATTCACTTCTTGGGTCATGTTATCTCAGAGACATGAGTATCTGTCGAACAAAAAAAAGTGATATAAATAGTTTCTTTGGAGAATCTGAAGAATGTCTTAGAGGTGAAGAGTTTTCAAGGGCAGGCTGGATAATACAGATGTTTCATACATGAATTTTAAAGCATAGAAGCACCCCTGACAGGTCTGACCAAGAAGGTAGCAATGTTCTTATGGTCAGATTCTCATGAGTCATCCTTTTAGGAGTTGAAAGGGAGGTTGACTTTGGAACCGATACTAGTCTTTACAGTGCCTGGAAAGAGCTTCACTTTATATTCTGATTATACATGTATCAGTCTAGGAGCTGTGCTTATGCAGGGAGATGGAGTCGTTGCGTATGGGTCTCGACAGTTTAGGCCACATGAGAGGAATTAACTGACGCACAAACTACAGTTGTCAACTATTGTTAATGACTCGAACTATTAGGGTCATTATCTTTTTGGTGATCATTTTGGGGTTTTCACCAACCACAAAAGTCTCAAGTACATCTTCACTCAGCATGATCTAAATTTGAGACAGAGTAGGTGTGTTGAGTATCTTCAGTCTTTTGATTTTGAGCTTGCCTATACGCTGGGGAAGGGAAATACAGTGGATGATGCATTGAGTAGGAGGACTCAGATAAAAGCTGTTCAGGAGTCCAGTAGTGAGTGGCATCTTATGGCCTTGTTCATTGATATGCATTTGGAGGTGCACAACAGACAGTGGAAGACTTTCATTTCTTCTGTAGTTGTTACCTCCATGTATCTTGATCTAGTTCGAATGAGGAAGCAATCAGATTCTGAAGGCCTTGTCCTATGGGAGAGTGTGTCAGGAGAGGATCTTATACTTTGGTGGACCGTAGGTGAGGAAGAGATCATGAGTTTCCAGGGGCGTGTGTGGGTGTGAGAAGATATACGCGAGTAGTGAATACAAGATTTTCATTCCTCTGTTTGGGCAGTTCATCACGGTATCACCAAGATGTATCGTGATCTACACCGCCAGTATTGGTGTCCAGGTTTGAAGAGGGATGTTGCAGGTTTTTTCAGGAGGTGTTCCACCTGTTAGTAGGTTAAGGAAGAGCATCAGTGGCTAGAAGGGATTTTACAAAAGTTACCCATTCTTGAATGGAAGTGGAACGATGTTACGATGGAATTCGTGATCGGTTTTTAGGTCACCATGGGGGAAAGATTTGGTATGGGTTGTCATTGATAGACTCATGAAGGATTCTCACTTTTTGACGATAATGATGACCTTCTGTGGTGATGAGATGGGGAGGTTATATATCCAAGAGATTGTACGTCTACTTTGAGTTCCACACTCCATTGTTTCAGATAGGGATGCATGTTTTACATATCAGTTCTGGCAGGGGATTCAGAAGGCTTTTGGTAGACATGTACTTTTGAGTATAGTTTACGATCCCTAGATAGATGGCCAGTCCGAGCATATGATTCAGGTTCTTGAAGACATGCTACAAGCATGAATTCTAGATTTTGGAGGTTCTTGGGAGAAGCACAAACCGTTTGTGGAGTTTTCCTACAACAATAGTTTTCAAGAAACTATTCAGATGGCACCATATGAGGCTTTGTATGATAAGCCATTCTAATCACCCTATTTTTGGCTGGAGGCAGGAGAGACAACTATCCTGGGATCTCATCTTGTTCAGGAGACCACAGAGAAGATGGAGTTGATTCGGAAGAGGATG
This sequence comes from Viscum album, assembly GCA_963277665.1. NCBI lineage: Eukaryota > Viridiplantae > Streptophyta > Magnoliopsida > Santalales > Viscaceae > Viscum > Viscum album. Next base: position 1,024,962,915 of record OY728141.1, on the reverse strand, counting down.
AATATTGCGCAGTCTCATCAGAAGTCTTATGTTGATCAGTGGAGATGACCTCTGAAGATCGAGGTCAAGGATTGGGTTTTCCTATGAGTCACACTGAGGTTGGGACACATGAGGATTTGGAGATAGGTCAAGATTTCACTATGATATGCTGGACCATTTGAGGTGTTGGAGAGAGTTGGTCCGGTTGCCTATCGGTTGTAGTTACCTCAGAGGTACCAATCTATGCACGAAGCCTACCACGTTTCCTAGCTTCGACATTACTTTTCAGACCCGCCTCATGTCTTTCAACCCGAGGAGGTTGAGCTCGAAGTGGATGAATCATTTGAGGAGCATCCTATCTAGATTGTGAATCATAGTACAAAGTTTCTCTGTGGTAGGTTTGTTCCACTAGTACGAGTTCTATGGCATCATGGGTGAGAATAGGACGAGACTTGTGAGGGGGAGGCCGATGTACGAGCACAGTGGCCAGAGCTGTTTGGGGTTTCTTCTTCTATGCCGTGCTAGGGAAATTTAGGGATGAATTTCTTTAAGGGGGGAATTTATGAAGAACCCAGACCTTCTTTTCATGTATGTTATTCCTTTCTGGTCGTTTTTTGAGAAAAGGTGAATTTCTTGAAATTTCCTATATACACGCCCTGTACTTTATAGTTACACGCCGTGTATATTCTTTCCGCAGTAGACCATGTGCTTACTGCGTAGTAGCTGCACAAATGGCCATGTAGAAGTGACTTGGAGTCTGCCTAATTCGGAGTATAGAAACAGGATGTACACTCCATGTAGTCTAAAAGTACATGCTGTGTATTTTTTTTATTAAACGCACCAGGGTCACGTTTGACGGACATAACAACATTCTTCTAGGTCATCTTCATCCGAGAGAAACTGTAAGGCCACGACTTCTCTACGAGCCCCCGACTTCTCTCCGAGCCCCGAGCCTCCATCCGACCTCCGATTCGAGAACTGTTGATTGTGTTGGAATTACATTGGTGAGTTCTCTCTTCTGCATGAGCCTTGTTTTCCAATTCCTCTTCTTTTCCACGTTATCATGGGTTGAATTTTTTAGACATTTTCTTAGATATATGATTCTCCAAAGATAATAATGCTTCTAGGTTAATTTATATTGATCTCATAATCCAGATGTAGGTGTTTTATGCCTTTCCATTCGATGTATTTGAGTTTAATGTGCAAATTCCACCAATACCCTTGAACGGGGTATTGCGTGTTCCTCATTTTAACCCTGTTGTTTTCTTTCCATGCATGTAGGCTTCTATAGAGGTAATTTGGATATTAATTTGGTTGATTTCCATGCTCTGGATGTGTTCTACCCTTGCATGCCTTGTTTTTGACCAATTGGTCCTATTGAGTCTTTGGCCTCTTTTCCTGTTTTCCATGCCTATTGCTGTAGGATGGAGAGTTGTATTCTAACATTCTTGTTATGTTGTAGACTATTTATCCAAGTTGTTATGTAGGTTTACATTGTCCATATAGAATTACTATGTGTTGACTTACATAGGGCCGTGAGAACATAGTGTAGTAGACTAAATGGGGATAGACTGAGTGAGCTTTAATAGAGAGTCTTTGGACATTATTGACTATAGGGTGATAAATCGAGTGAGATTCCTCAGAGAGTCTTCGATCTTTATATACATTAAGTGGTTAGACTGAGTGAGCTTTCCCAGAGAGTCCTTGAATGCTTTAGAATAAAATGTTAAAGACTACGTGAGCTTTCTCAGAATGTCTGTATTTGACTTCAATGACCTTGGCTATAAGGGGAATCGACTGAGTGAGCTTCTTCAGAGAGTCCTAGACCAGAGGCTATAAGGGAAATTGACCAAGTGAGCTTCTTTTAGAGAGTCCCTAACCTTGAGGATATAAGGGGAATTGACATGTGAGCTTCCTCAAAGAGTCCTTGACTACATAAGACTATGTGGGGAATGGAATAAATGAGCTTCCTCAGAGAGTCTTCCATTACTTTATGACTATAAGGGGATAGACCACGAGCCCTTCCATAAAGAGTCTTTGTTGAATTCCTATAGAGAACCAGAGGGTTTAGAACAAGTGTGCAGCCTAGAAGGGTTCTTGTACTTCTTAGGAAGGTCAAGAGGGGAAGGCTGTGAGTACTTTCCAGAGGGATACCTATTTGAGATTAGCTGATTGACTCACTGTTTCTTGTTTGAACCATGGATTGTTAATTGCTGAGTACTTCCCTGTTAACTGTTTACTATTACCGTACATTACCTTCCATATACTCACTGACTCTTAGGCATAGATCTTCAGGTGGTTCCCATCTAGGATTTAGTCAAACACCTTGTTTGGGTCATGCATTTGGGCACAAAAAAACTATGTTTTTGCAGTTATTAAAAAGGGGATGTTCCCTTCGACTTTAGGTACTTGATAGCATTGGAGTTGGAGAGCATGGGACCATGCTGAGGTTTGCGATGATGAGGAGTTGTTTATCAGTTTTCCTTTTTTACATGGGTTTAGTACAATATTGAACATTGTGACTTCTTTGGATTCTTTCCTATACATATATGTATCATGCATCATTTATATCTATGTATGCTCCAGTTGTTTCTTTATCTCAGTCTTCCGCTGTTTACTATTGTTGGTTGTTTACTGCTTCTGTTATATTATGTATATTGTTTATCATCAGTTGTGAACTCTTCCAATGAGGTAATAATTTCCCCATTATCACCCCAAGGCCCTCACTGCTAGTCGGAAGCCTATGGAATTCTAGGAAATGTTCTTGAGGTCATGGCCCAACCAGGTATAGAGCGCCTCTGGGTTTCTTCCGGAACCGAGACATTACACAATTCTTTTAAAACTATTTTTTAGAATTAAATTTTGTATTTTTGTTATTAGAACATGTATATATCTCTTGGTATCATATTGGGATCTATTTCTCAAACCCTAATTCTCACTATGGGTGTTGCTATCCTTTTTGTAGGATTCTAGAATATGGACAATCATTCTATAACAATATGGATTCTTTTTACGTTGCTGTTTTGTTTTGGGATAGTTTGGAGATGATGTTGGTTTACATGTAGGCCGGTTGTCTAGAATTGTATTTATTTATGGTTTATCCTATTTGGATTTGTTTTATCTCCCATTTTTTCTGAATTTTACTCCTTTTGTACGACATGTTCTTCTTATGTATGAGACTTGTTTTTTATCCTTGTTTTACACCACCTGATGATGGGTTGACCTAAGCGACTTGTCTGGTTGAGTCAGTTTAGTCTGTTACTTGTAAACAATCTAGGTAAAAATTTGTCTCATGGTAGGTGGATTGTATATGAGGTAAGTGGATTCTTAATATAAGTTATATAAAGATTCAATGTGCTAGAAATTCATGACACAGACCATATTTTCTAATTTAAATCATTCAAATTAGTAAGTTCATTTGTTCATATGGTGTAAAACATTTGGTATGATCCATATAGTTTGTTGATCTTCATGGTTAGTGAAATTTCTTTACATTGTAATGTGATACGGTAAGATCCAAACATAGAAATTTTTTCATGTTTTTACGAGAAAACTGTTCACTAACAGAAATTATGAAATTCATCACCATTATTTTAATTATGATTTGGGATAATTAAAATAAATAGTTGCTGGACTAAGACAACAATAATTCTATGTATTCACTTTCTATATCCATTTCATGAAAAAATTATCTTTTTTATATTTAAAACCATTAAATAGAAAAGGATTTTCGTGAATTATTATTCATATCATTAGGTAACTAAAATTCACATGTCCTAAAAATGACTATTATATATTCATAGAAATTTTTTGTGACTAAAAAGGTGTCCTCATATCATTCCAAGATTTTTAATGGGATATTTTATGAGCTTAATGAATTTCATGGTTAAATTTTCATTATTATCGCAAATTGATGAGTTTATTTAATATTATATTATATTACATATAATAATATTATTTATATATTATATTTCATGTAGTTTAATGATGTGGTTTCTTTTTATTTATTATGAAATGAATGTGTTGGATTATTACGTGTGTGTACAGTCTTCAAATTCTATTTTCAAAATGGATTTTGATTTCAAAATGGGCTTTAAAAATGAATTTAAAAGATGCAGATTGTTATCTTAAATATAAGTCCCCCTAGAACACTGAATAACAAATTTTTATACAATGAGAAACTCCTTTAGTTTATGACCAATGGTCTTATATTTTTCATAATCTTATAGAACTTATAGGATGAAGGTTTTTTTATGATTATATAAGTTTTAAAGGGGTAATTTATAAATTGGTGCAATATAGGGGGGATGGAATAATGATGTGGTGAATAGTTTTCCAAGAGAGATACTACTGATATGTAGTTTATTTGTTATAAAATGTTCCTTTATGTCTAACACCTAACATAAGTGGAACCCTGGGTATCATTTTTAGAGAATGTGAGAGATTTTCTTTTGTAGTCAGATTCATGTACCAACTAGTGTCCTCATGGTATGATATACTCTATCTATGGGAAGTGACTCCCAATAAGGCTAGGAAGTATAATCCATATGAGTTAATTATTAAAGAAAAAATAGTTTATATGGAGTTATATTCTCAATAGTATGTCTAGTATATTCTTACTAGGAAAAAATAAATATCAAATAATTAAAAATATTTTGATTAGATAATACATCATGTTATACATTGATTATTGATATTACTATTTTATATTCACACCTTTATGATGGTATGTGTTTTTCACATTATTTCATCTTATGATTTAGTATACATGTATCACATATTTTATGGATACCTATTGGAAAATATCAATATTATATTGATGCATTTGTTTATTAATTTACTTTATTTCTAATTTATAATTCATGCTCTTTTATATTTTCATATATAAATTTTCTCCTTATTTGGTTAATTTATGTTATATATGATTTTATTTCTAAATGTGTTTAAAATATGGTTTATTGAAAAAATTCATTAATAGTCTTTTTCTTGAGAAAATTTTCTATGATTGTTTGAGAATAATTCTGGTTTTAAAAATGTTTTGGGGAATGATCATTAGTTAATTTCAAAAATATGAAACATTAATTTCAAAAACGATATTTTGAAATACTTTAATGTATTATATTTTAAAAAGGGGATTCCGGTAATCTTGGGTTAAATCCTACTATGAAAAAATTATCATTCCCTACATATACCACTCAATGTCGATATACATAGTTGGTTTTATAGTTTTATGTTTTGGTTCATATGAAGATCCTTCTTATTGGATCCTTATTTAAGGTATCTCTTTTATTTCGTATGATGATGTTGTTTTATAGTGACCCTACATTTTAGAAATATCTTTAGTTAAGTTATTTAGGATTCATTTGTTTATATATTATCATGTACGTGTCAACCACTTCAGTTTTCTTGTATTTTTGGTGATCTTGTGTTAGTTTTGTGGTTAAATTCCATGGGCTGATATAGAAGGGTGAGATTGATATTTATTTTTAATTATTATTTTTTTATTTCTTTATTGTAAAAAATAAATATTTATTTTCTCATGGATGTATAACTTATGGAATCACCATGATGTATTATTTATATGACATCCACAATATATTTACATATAGAAATATAATACCCAAGAGTATATCCAAGATGGTTAAGATCTAGTGTCTACCAGTGGGGATCTATAATACCCTTGAAGACTTGTTATATGAGAGATTAGAATCCTAAATCAGGGGTATCCATGGTTAGTTCATGATAAAACGCTATATGTAGTTTCATATACATTTATACATAGTTATTACATCTTAATGGATGAATATTCATTATATAACAACAAAATCCATATATAATCATATAAAATTAGTGTATTTTGAGACATAGAAATCAAAAAACCTAGTCCAAAAGAAATATAAATAATATCCATCTAGTTTTTTCTTAACTATCACCATTCATAGATATATCTAACAAAAAACCATTCTTCATAATATAAATAATAGAAACATAAGAAATGGTCAGATCATTGGCACAGTAAGGGTAAACCCATGAGTTATCAATTATCAATTAATTATAACATGAGAATAAGTATATGATAAAATAAAAATAATAATTGAAAACCACCTTAGATTTCAGATATCATTCTCATGAGTCATGACATAAATCATGGTAGTTATTAATACACGAGTCATAATGGAATCAAATAACATTATCCACGAGAGTATAAAATTGGAAGGATACATAAATTTTTAGCACATATAGAATAAGGGAAACCCATTTAATTTGACAATTCTCACTTCCAAGACTATCATAATGGATTGGGTTCACCCCCTTACTTCATATATATGGTCATGGCTCACTCCCACTAATATCATAGTTGAAAAACTCCATTACTGAACTAAGTTTTCACCCTATTCTAATCCTTATTATTTCATATGATATTTAGCCTTACCCAACTCATTGATGGGGTATATAAATATAGACCCATTTTACAATTTAATTTTTTTTTATTTCCAAAAATCCTTTTTAGGGAATTTGACAATCCAAAAAAGATTACATGCTTCACCAAATTTAAAACCACATATGAAAATATCAAACTATGACAAAAAAGAATTTAATTATTTTAATGATTCACCCTATCTAATCTCTAGGAAATAGAGCACACCTAAATTTTTGGATTATTTTAGATAAGATCCTCAAAGTTATAGGCCCATATATTTGAGTTCTAGATATATTCCTCTTTATTTATTCTCCCCTATTGAATTCAGAATTCAATATTTGTTCATGTTTTTATATAAAATATATTTGAACATCATTTATATTATCTAAAATCATTCTATTGTACATTCTATCATCATTTACCTTTGAAATGTTGATATTTAAATATTCACCCATCATCGCATCTATAGAATGTATAATGAGATTCAAACCTGTATCCTCCATCACTGTATACATGTAGACTCCATGATATTTCTTGGGTCCAAAAAAAGGTTTGGATCCTCTGACCATGAAGCTATAGTCTCGATGACCATGACACTAGAAACCACAATATCATCCCAAGGATTTGTTTCTATCATCCATCGAGTTCTACATCTCTGAACCACCGTGGGAACTGACGTTACCTATACCATAATATTCAGTATTATTCCAATTTATCTGGTGGCCAAGAGATTTATATGGATGGAGTAATATTTGTGTTGGTTATATTTTTTTCATCTAGATTATTTAAAAATTTCCAAAAAAACCATATTTCATAGATTTTAATTTCTCATGAAACACCTAATGACCATTATTCAATGAAGGACATCCTCATAGATCACAGTAGATTAGTAATGGAAATATTTATCATTACATTGAAGATATCGATGTGTTAGACTTGACCAAAATAAAATTATATCTAGGAATGATATTTTTCCGTCCTTAAATAAAATAACTCCATATAACAATCAAGGAATGAAATATTATCATCTAAAAAAGAAAAGATATTACATAGATGAAGTGTTAGGGTTATCATTCTAGGACTTAGTCTATATTCTGAATTCACGTAGATGTCTATTTAATGAATTGTGTCTTGGATTGATCCTTCATGTACCATGTAGTCAAATGAATCATTTCATGTATTCATCGACACTTTATTCATAAAATGAAAATCATTGTTCACTTTCATAACAATAACAAACTCTTAACTATTTACCTTATTTCCATTAGACACAACTTGAGTATACATTGAAAAAACATCTAGGCTTTTCATCTTAATATTTGCTGTGGATTTAGTATGGTGAAAATCAATTTATATTTATCTCCTAAACATATAAAGAGTATATGGAATCACCAGTATATAGGCCAAAATCCTCTCACATTTCAAAATGGGATCACCGTTTAACAAACCATACTTACCCAAGGTACTAGATATAAGGACCATCCAAGGAATTCCAATTGTACTATATTGGTATATGAGAGAATAAATATGAAGTTTCCTACATGATTAAAAAAGAAACCCAAGATTAATACCAAGAATATTGTTTCGAATGTAGATCACCCTCAACCTAAATAAAAACAACATCTAGTGGATCTATAGAGACCTCTACAATAAAAACATTACTTGGAGTTACTGGATTAAGAATTGTGTGGGTCAGATTATTAGAGCTGAGGAATAAGCCCACGATATTATTGATCAACCAAAGGATCAATGGATTCTAAAATGATTGGGGAAGACCAAGAAAAGAGATACATTTCATCAGGATGGTTGGTCTCACATCATGTGAAAATTATTCAACCACCGAATGAGGTAGAAAAAGATACATGATTTAAATCATAGGGAATTAGACCATTTAAATATTATATCATCATATTTTGGTAATTAGATGTAAAAATACCTTGATTAGAAAATACATATATCCACTCATTATAGAAACATATATGAAGTAATGAAAAGTTAATAAATGTCATCCTTGGAGGGTTATTTCTCAATGAAGTGGGAAAATTAGGATAGATCCATTTTTTAGGAGGCTCTCGTAAATTATAAATTTGATATTATAAATAAAACAACTCCATCCATGAGAAACCAAACATTAAGGAAAACATCAATAGAGGTATTGTTTGGGGAATGATAAGGATCAGTGAGAGGATAGAAAATAGAGGTCAAGGATCTAGCAAATGTTGAAGAGGACCCCTCCCCCTAAGACATGATGGGATATAGATGGGTGTAATCAATATGGATTTGACTCATAATCCATTAGCCAAGATGAGTAATTGGGTAGTGATGATCCCTTCCACTAATTTATACCCACCCATAAAATAACAAAAATCATACATATGAATCCTATAATATAATTAAACATTCATAATTGGATAAATAATGGAATAGAAATGAACTATCAAAACATTTAACCATATCCAAATTATATGACCATTAGAAATCAAATGTGTTTCCTAAAGTTCTGATTATAACTTATTTAACCAATGGAAATGAAAGAGGTTTCACAGAATCTTTTTAAATCACCATAATAAGACATCCAATGAATGAAATTGAATACAATCATTTTATAATTTCATATTTGAAACATAATAATCAACAATGGATGCTATCATAGATGAAAAATTTCATTAAAATACCAGTAGAAAATATCATAGGGGAAATAAACATTATAGTTTAAATAACTTATTAAAAGCTATAAAATATTCTAATATAATATTGAATATATTTTCATTTAAATGATCCTGGTAAAAATTTAAATGTATATTCGTATCACCGATTGGTCATGAGGTCCAAAAATTCAATTCATGTCCTGTATGATAAAACATCGATTCCTTTCAATTTTTTTAAAAAGACATAAATACTCCTTTGAAAATGGAAAAAATATAGCTTTGAATTTTTATTTGAAAAATTTAATCATGGGACTATATTAATTAAATAATTAAGACGATAATATAAAATAAATTCATGATTTGTTTTGAAACATGTATATGGATGAAAAATTATTTTTTATCAAAGTGAAAAATAATGCAGGTTTTCTTGAAACAATATTTTAATATCTTGAGTACATAATTATTGGATAATGAATAGAAAAATTTGTGTCCAAAAATAATCATAAGATTATAATTTTTTTATTCTTGATAGATATGTTATAAAATTTTATCCAAATAATCTTGATCATAAATAACACTGAAAAACAATGAGAGTGTAACATAAATCCCTTACCACCTTGGTAAAATCTGAATCAAAACCTAACGACAGAGAAAATTTTTTATCGATACATAAATAACCAAAATATTCAAGATAATAATAATAAAATGGCTTCATGGAAACTATATACCCCCTATAAAGGAAATAAGTGTTGAATGTGGCATGTGTCTCAATGAAAAAATGTTTGGAGGAAATCTCATACCTCATGTTGGTATTATGTAGAATGTAATCTAACCTATTATATAATAAATTTTAATTTATTATATTTATTTATAATAATTATATAAATACTTATAATATAATATATGACCCAATAATAACATTTCAATTCCATATTATTAATTATATTTTCATAAAAAATTGTTTTTATTTGTAAACTGATTCATTTTTTGTGGGAATTTCATTTATGTATTATGTGTACTTTTAAATTTATCATTATTAATTAATATAAATAATTTTAATAAAAATATAAAAAAATATTATATATATATATACATTTATGTTCATCCATAAAATATAGAGGTATAATAATGGATGGAACTATTCATCGATACGGTTGACCATTATTTTGTATGAACATTATTTACACTTTTATATGGATGGAATGAATGAATTTAAAAAAATAACATTTAATTATAAATATTTTTTATCATATATATAATATATATTCATTAAATATTTACTTAATACCATCAATATAATGTGGAATTAAATAAAATAAATCACATCATTTCATCCGGGGGTAGTCAACATGTATGCACATGTGATGTTATCATTTTCTAATGGATTGTAAGGTAAGAAGATGGATTTTATAATATAATAATATAATAATATAATAATAATAATTTGAAAATTATCATTTATAAATTTTAAACCATTAATAATAAACATCCATAAATGATACCGATGAAAAATTAATTGTATAACTACTTGGAGGTTGTATCCCACACTTAAGCCAAAGTGATAATTTCACATCCCATTTGTTGAAATAAAGGGTATATATTGGGGGTTACATAATAATAATAAGATTTATGAATATTTAAGACATTATATTTACTAGTTTTTTATTAATTACACATTTTAATAGGGGCATAAGAAGAAATAAATTGAAAGAGGGTTGACAAGATGATTACTTCATATTCAGTAGGCCTCCCTTTGAACATTTAATAAGGATAATGGGAAAAGAATTTTAAGAGGAACAGAACCTTGGAATCATGGATATATAACTTGATAAAATAATTATGAAGGTGTATTTTGATATATATTTCTTAATGTGGATTAACGAAGATAATGGAGGGGTGTTCTATTATACAGGGGGTGGGGGAGAGGAGACACATGTAATATCTTAAAATAATGAAATATAATAATTTCCCACTCAATCAAAATTATTCTAAATGGATAAAGGGTTTAAGGTGGTAATATAGGTGGTAAAAATATGCCTATAAAATAGAATTTAGATATGTTTAATTTGTAAAAATACAGTTATACCTCGGTTTTACACCTTTTAAATATTTTCTAACCATAATCACGGAGACAATTTTTAACTATTTTTGATATTTTTACTATTAATTATGTCCGAATATTAATTTGACATTTCTTTATGGACCTAACCTTATACATTACCTATTTTATCCTTTATGAACTCTAATAAACATTCATAAAATTTCATGGATCCTTTTGGTAAGGTGATTTAGATAATTAAGAAAAACTATTACATAGTAACCTATACATTACAGGTGGACACTTATAATATGTTTCTATTTTTAGAAAACAAAAATCTTTAAAAAACATGTCTTTTTTTCAATGTAAATCATCACAAGTTTCTTCTATACCTCATCATTTTTCATACTATTCCATTAACCGAATATTTTATTTAGAAAAATATGGGATGTGAGAAAAAATATCATCAAGGGAAATAATTGAATGAAGACTATTATTATAGGGAAAAACGTTAAAATCCATTTAAATTTTTTTATTAAGAACATATCTCATTACCTAGAATAGTTAATCATCTTTTAAAAAACTAATTTTGTACCTTAAAAAATCAACACTTTTAATGAAATCTCATTAGAACGAATATAAAAGATATGTATGTATGTTGGGAAATCATCATAATTGAACCCTTAAAAAACCATTACTAATGGAATAACTATACAGATGACTTCCATCTCTAGAGTACCTAATTAAGTGGTAGTTATAACTTAAAATAAAATCACTATTTTATCAAATAACCACCCGTTAATAGATAATAATGCGACCAATCATCCTTGCATTATTATGGAACCACCTATCATTTTATAAAATTCCCAATTACTATGTGATTTAAAATAAATAATGAAAACATGCATCATAATACATTTCTTTAGGATAATAATATTTTTCATTTTGAAATCATTTATTTTTTAGAAATAATATGTAGACACAATGGAGATATTATTATTTGAAAATAAATATGAAAATTAGTAATGGATGATTCAATTAATTAGGGTTTCATGATATAAGTAAAATCCACTCATGTAGTATTTGTTAAAAAATCATTCCTTTTCAATTTATTTAGATAGTGTTTTAGAGGAACATAAAAAGGTTGTTTTAAAATAAATCTAAATTAAAATTTAATATCATTAAATTGTGTGTTAATTAGATTAATATATTCATTATATCAACTAAAAATCCACATACAATAAGTTAAAATACAACAATATATAATAAAAGGACATTTTAGACATAATATTAGCACGAAATCACCAATGAATCATAATTTTAACATAATGAACGAAAATTGAGTTATAAAAACCCAAACCTTGTGTCGGCCTCACCACATAAATTCTTTTCTTTAGGAATAATAAACATATTTTAATTTATTTACCTCATTGAGAGCCTTTTTAATTTTATTATTACATTTATTTCACCTATTATAATGTTATAACAATTACATAATTATTTAGGTCAGTGGTGGATGGTTTGACAATATTCAGTTCATAATTCCATAAAAACATCCTATTAATTAATATAGTCAAAGATATCATTATTAAATAACTTCTAGAATAATATCAATGAAATAATTATAACTTCAATAAATTAATTATAAATTAAAATCAATCTATGTATCATGGTTATGAAAAATGAAATATTTTATAATTTTGTAGATGATATTCCATTTATACGTTTGAGTAACATTTCCATTTCTAAATGATCATTTAATAAAGAAGGTATTTATTATATTAAATATCCTGATTGATAATAATATCATATATATCGAATGGATTTGTTAAATATACTTATATATACATAATCTATATGATGTGGTCATGAAAAATGAATCACATTGCTTTGTGGGGGTGGTAGTCCACACATACACACGAATGATGTTATGATTTTTCTTTTCATATAAAAGTAAGACCATAATTAATATATAAACCTTTTAGAACAAAAAAAATTCATTAATATCATTAAAAAATAATAATTACATCATTATAATCTATTAACGAGAGATGGTGATGCACAGAAATTTATATTGTCTTGTGAGGCTATCGTCCGTTGTACACACAGAAGATGAGTTCCTTTCCCATTTAATGGAATGAATTGAGGATATGGGTAATTCCTTATACATAATTACACATCATCAGATGAAGAATACTGTGATTTTTTTTGTTACATGTTTGAATATGGTTGTAGGGGTGTGGATGAAAAAATTGAAACATGCAAATAAAAACTATATCACTTCTTTGGAAAGCCACCGTTCCTAAACACCCTAAGGCCTCTAAGATTAGAGTTATGCCTAAAAAAGGAATCTATAATATGAATAGATATTATTGGAAGATATTGTGATAGGTATTGGGAAAAATATAGTCTGGAAGTTTGATGAAATGGGAAAATATGCTTACCATTTATAATAGAGGGGCTATAAACTCCATCTATATCTCAAAATATAAAATTAATATAAAATAATATTTAATTATATTTAAAAATGTTATTTATTTATAAGATATTTTTGTTAATGGTCTAAATTATATAATCCAAAAAATATTTTATGTTTTTTCTCTATATTTATACACTTATCATTTGGTCTTAGCCCTTATTAAACCATTTTACATCTTATCGATACAAAATGACATTTTACATATTAAGTTTTAATATAGTTTCTATAAAATTAAAAGTATTCAATTAATATATCATGTATTATATTTTTATCCTTATTAATTAAAATTCAATTAATTAATGTTTTTCATTAATTTTTTCTTATTAAATAAAATACTATTTAGTATAAAATATTCTTAATGCCAATTCTAGTAATCCTTCATTTCTTTTAGTTTATTAATATTAATATAAAAATTATATTAAGAAAAAAATTATTACATCCCTAATATTTTTATGTCATCTAGAATTTTTTATCACACTAATTATCTTAATATATTGTTAGATTAATAATTTTCATATCATTTATTTGATTTTATATTAATTGAATAAATATTACATTAGTATTTTGAAATCATTTTTAAAAATTATATATTAAATAAAAATTAAAAATAAATTTCAGTGATGAATAAAAATATTTTTTACTTAAACATAATATTTAAAGATGAAAATATCCTCATGATAACACCATTTTAAAAATATAAATCTTATTTTATATAAATGTGTATTATAATTTAATTTTGTTATAATAAAATATTATAAACATTTTAACAATAATAAAATAGAATATATTGATCATACAAACAAACCATGTATTATTATGTACCATAATTACTCATATAATTATATTAATTAATGTTTTAGGTCCATTTTCATGTCCTTATCATTTTATTTGTACCATCAATTACCCATTTTACCAATTACCATGGTAATAAAAATTACAAAATTACAACACATGTTGACCAAAAAATAAAAGAGAACTATTTAATAAACATTGAAACATTGAGTGAAAATATAAAAAATTTAAATCTTTAGAAAATAAACCTTCAATAATTAAATTTTTAATTTAACTCAGAAAAACAAAATATTATTTAAAAAAAATGAATTTTAGAAATATAAAATATTTTTACACTAAATTAAAGTATTAAATAAGTTTAAAAACACTATAATTGTACAATTTAAAATTAAAATTAACTAATAAAATTTTAAAAATATTCCAAACCATAGTTTTATGATGTAAATAATTTAAAATAAAATATATTTTTAAAATAAAAATTTGTATTTTCACTATTCCATGAAAAAATAATATTTTCATAAAAATCCAAAAAATACCTAATTATTTGATTTTTAAATGATGAATTAAAAAATTAAATAATTTTTTGAAAATAAATTTCTTAAATGTATCGATAATAAATTATATTAATTACACTTAAAAATAAAATAAAATATTTTTGAAGAAAAAAAATTATTTTGAAAATAAATTGACATTACATAAAATATTGTACTTATTTAATTTATAATAAATTAGTCAGAAAATATTATATTTCATAATTATCTTCATTATATTCATTAATACCAATTTAAAATCATTACTATTATCGTCACATGAAATTAATAATACTTCGTTGTTATTTTATGCTCAATGTGGCTTATTTTTTATACTATTGAACATAGTGTTTCCTTTGGAAAATATCTTGGTGTTACAATTGTTAAATAATAATATAATAAAGATAATTAAATAATGTGATCCATTTTCTTAATTTCAATTCAAATATGTGGTATGATATAATTTAATTTTTGATATGAAAAATGTGATAAAAATGGATTTCCTTGAAAATTGTTTTCTTATGTATAAATGTTTTTATACGAAAATCTAAAATAAGATTGATTGAAATGTTTTTATTGACTTATTAATAAAATATATGTACTATTTTTAGATTAAAATAAATTGAAAATTTTATTTAATATTTTAAAATCCTTAAACAAAGAGATAGTTTAAAAAACATGATTTAACACTATTCATTTTAAAAATTACTCTTCTGAGAAAAAACTCAAAAAATCCCTCTATGATAATTTTTAAATGTTGATTTAAAAAATTACGTTAATTTAATGAAATAATGTTTTCAAAATTATCATAAATTAATTGTATTATTTTCACAAAAAGTGAAAAAAACAATTTTTGATGAAAATGTGTTTTTTAAAGTTGCCTTTCTACAACTAAAAATATAACTTCATAAAGATACCAAAAAAATATTATTCTTTTAGGGTCTTTAGTAAAATCCTCAGGTTATCATCATTTTTATTATTTCTTTTTGAATATAAAGTAATACTGTATATAAATACTATAAAAACCAATAATGTAAATATTTAAAGGCTCTATTTATAAAATCCATGAAGGTAATAGGGACATTAGTAATAAAAAATGACATAACTATATATTCATAATTATTATACCTTGTATTAAATGTTATATTTTGTAAACGCTCATTCTTTACCTCCAATTTATAACAACGATTATAATGAAAAATTATTTAGCTCTATGTAATTGATTAAACGATTTATCCAAACATGGTATAATATAATTTTTCTTGATAGTGATCTTATTTAGCTCCCTATAATAAATACAAAGACGCATTGATCCATAATTATTCTTAAAAAATCAATAGGCACACCCCAAGGTGATGAACTTGGCCAAATTAATCCTTTATCAAGATTATACTTTTGTTCCTTCTTCAATTCAATATAATCAATAAGGGATATTATATATGGATTATTGAAAATATGTTTAGAACCATGTAAAAGTTATATTGAAAACTCAACTTCACAAATATATCTAATAAAAGAACAATATTACAAAAAAATAAAAAAAATCTAGTACTATATGAATATCATAAATGTGGATTTACATGAAACAAATATGTGATAAACACCCACTTTGAATAAGAATCAAGACACGTACAGTGGATGAAATATCTATTACAAGTACATATATATCATCTTGCTAACAAAAGATCCTATATTAGATTAGAATATCAAAAATAATATCCATTATTAAAAAATTTACTTAACATTTATTTTAATAAATCTAATCGAGGGTGAAGATAGACTAAAATTAAAATATAAGTAGAATAGAATAATTTTAAAGAATAAAATCCTAAAAAGACGAATTATATACAAATCTTAAGCATTATATATGATAATCTCACAATAAAGGGATTTCACTAAGAATTCAATATATAATCATTGAGGATATGAAATATCATTTCTTTGAGACTTTTATATATTTAAATAAATTAATATAACTATTCTGAAATATGGCACTTAATTATTTTATCATACTTATTATAACCTAAATAACATCATTCTATCTTTAATCTCGTACTAAAATAATAAACCATTTAATCACAATCAATAATATATAGTCAGAGTGATTAACTATGAAAGAAATCAATAATACAATGTCTAAATTATTATATATTTTTTACAATCCTTGAAACCTTATGTTTAAACTAGATCAATCATTTTTAGCACATATTTTATTCCTTCATAATTTTTCATAATGAAAATTTTGAATTAACCCATGAAAAGTTCTCTAGTTTGTTGAAAGATTGGGGTAATAAGGCCACACTCACCATGCACTAGAATGATGGTTTTGATATACCAAACCACAATTTTTGTGGTTTCTACCCATAAATTATTATATGAATATTCCAAATCTAAGTGTATTATCCAAACAGTGTTGTTTTTCAAAGAAAAAAACTCTCATTTATTTAACATAACATGGATGTTCTTTGATTAAGAGGATTATCGAAAGGGTTCCTACTAAATCATTCCCATCCTATTTTCAAATGTAAATAATCATTACTCTAGTAAAAACTATAGTGACCTATAATTTTCATATAAATATATATTATCTTAATAGATGGATATTCATTTCATAATAAGTTGATCCATGCTAAAAAATATATTTATAGTGTCTTTAGAACAACAAATATATAGAAAACTGATTCATCTGAGATATAAATCATCTCCGACTATGTTATTCCTAACAAGCACCCTTAATAGAATACTATACATAATAAATTATTCATCACTTGGGGGAAAAGCAACATAATAAATGGCATGGTTAGGATATTAGTAAGGGTAAAAAAGGGATTTATCAGTGATAATTAAACATAACACGAGCATAACGGTCCGAGAAAAAAATTTAACATTAGAAAACAATATACCACATGTTACAGATCAAAATCACGAGTCATGGAATAATGAATGGAATTTTATAATACAAGAATAATAAAGGAATAAAGGAAAATTATTAATTAAAGTATAACATAGGCATTATAAAATAGTTAGTGGCATATAAATTATCATGTAAAATCATTTCCTTAGTTAAGGGTCGCTACCATGACTATCATAGTGGATTCATTTCAATAAAAATTTCATCAAATCCTTATTCAATGTCCAGTTCCAAGATCATCACATTGGATAATTTCCTTTAATAAGTTAGGTTCACTCCCCATTCCATTCCAAATTATTTCATTAGATATTTTTTCCAAATTTCATTTAGGGATATATAATTCAAGTATCACATATCTTATAATGAATACCTTATATATGTTTTCCAAAAGGTAATAAATAATTCATCATTTGATAACTCAGTAATGGGAAATGGGTTTATTAAACATTTCATAATATCATAATATCATAACACATAGAAAAATAAATTCGTTTAGTATTGTTTTAATCATAACATAATTAAACTATTAGAGACAATCATGTTTCATGGAATTATCCTTAAATTAATAAAATAATCCTCCTTGAAAATTAAAAATATTTTATCATTATATCATATCATAATTAATGTATAACTAACAACAAATAATGTTACCATAGATGGATATTTATTTTAAAATACCCCTAGTACATTTCATGGGTAAAATATTCTTTTAACTTATAAATATCTTATTGAAAATCATAAAACATCCCAAATATTAAAAAAATGTTCATTTGAAAATAATATTTTTATGTTGTAAAGAAAGAATCAAAACATTTAACAATATTTTCAGTGGTAAATTTCATTCCTGTTTTATATTTTTTAAATAATTATTACATTAATATTTTCATTAAAAAGATACAAGTACCCCATTAAGAAATTAAATGAAAAATATTATAATTTTTTATAAAAAAATAATTAATGGGGAAACATCCCTTAATAAAATAGTAGGATAATATTAAATTTTTTTTTGAAACTATGGATATGGAAGACAGAATATTTTTTAACAATGAGAGAAATAAAGTTAGTTTTTCATAATAAATATATTAATGTCTCTTGAGTTATTGAAGAGTTTAAAATGAAAGGTACCAATGTAATATATTGAAATAAATATATATTAATTAAATTCATCAGACTATTGAGATATATTTTATGAAACTTCATCATCAAAAACCTGATTATAAACAGTCCTAATAAACATTTAGAATGTATACTAAATCCCTAAACACCTTGGAAAATTTCCAATGAAATCCTACTAAATAATAAAATATTTGAGGGACATGTAAATAAATTTAATTTTAATTATAATAAGTATAATATTATTTTATTTTATTTATTTAAATAAATAAAAGAAACATGTTCGGAATAAGTCACGAGTCTCACAAGAATAAAATTGTGGCAAAAATCCCTTACAACATGTTTTACATAATTCAAATGTAGTCTAAAATCCATTATAATAAATTAATTTGATTATATTTATTAAAAATAATAATTTACATGGTTATAATGTCAAATTTTATCCACTAAAAAAATTCATCAACCAGTTAGAATTAAATTTTTGTTAACATCATTACATCTATGTGTTCACTATTTCTATTTTCTTGAGAATTTATTTTTTCTAATTCAAATAATAGTCATTAAATTACCATATCATCATATATATAAGTTCAATAATGATATAAAGGACTTATATATTCCTTATATATTTATATTCTTCCGTTAATGGTAGAGATAGAAAAATTAATTACACTATTCATAAAGATGTTTGGCCATAGATATGGATGAATGTTTTTCACATGTTGATGAATGGATAAAAATAATAATAAATAATAATTAAACTTTACATAGTCATTATAATATAATATACATTAATTAGGTCTATCCTAATTTCCATCCATGTCAAGAAGAATAAGAAAATGAATCACATTACTTCATAGAGGTCGTAGTATACACTTATGAATGAACAATATTATCATTTCACAAGGGATTTGAAGGTATGATCATTTTCATGATATGAAAGGTAACGAATAATATTTATGAAATAAATATCATGTATAAAAATTAATCCCATAATAATTTCCATCTATGAATTCTGGCTATGGAAGATTTACTGTATCAATATTTCAAGGTGGGAGTCAACACACACACATAAGTAATACTTAAGAATTCAATTTTCTATAATAGAGGAAATATATTGATGGATTCATAATCATAAAAAAATTTAAATATATTTAGTAAAATTTAATTATACTTTATGAATAATAAATTTCTTTTGAGGAGTCAGAATAAGAAATAAATTGAAAGAGTTAAGGTAAGATGGAAACCAATTCTTCGACAGGCCTCCTATAGATCCCTGTAAAGGGACCGTCGAAATGGTTTTTTGAGAATTTAATAAAACTAATAATTCATGGATATATATATTTTTGAATATTTTTGGTTAGATATTGTTGTAGATAAATGGATCTATGTTGTGTAAAGAAGAGAATATAGGGGTGTTATTATATATATGAGGGAGATGACACCCTTGGATTATCGTAAACATTAAATATATAATAATCTCATAATAATGAAAAATCCTTCAGAATGGATAGAGGGAGAATTTTTAGATATTATGATGTTGAAATATTACAAGATAAAAGGATTTATATTGGTTTAATTTTAAAAACAATGTTACATCTTTGTTAAATCCCCTCCGTAAACCTATTTTAAGCATAACAAATATATATATATATATATATATATATATAATTTTTGTACTATCCATTACAAAAAATAAAGTTTCCAAATAAAATAATATTATTTTTTTTAATTTAAAATTTTAATCTATTTTTATTAATTTAATAATATAAGTGTAAGAATATAATTTGAAATGAAACATGCATGATGTGATGAAAAACTGTTTTCTAGAAAAACTGTTTTCTTATGTATAGATTTTTCTATATAAAAGTCCAAAAATAAATTAATTCCATTTCAAAATATTAGATTATTAAATATATAAATTATTTATTTTTAATTTTAAATAATTTTAAAACAAAATAAATTTTCTTACATTCTTTATATAAAAAGATTGTGAAAATTAAAATCATTATTTTATCACTATTCACTAAAAAAATCAATCATTATAAATAATTATAAAAAATAACTATAATATAATAATCAATTGATGATTTCATAATTTAGTTAATTATTTAAAATAACTTTTCTAAAAGCGGTTGAAATTGATTTTTTTTATTTTCCCATAAAAAAATAAAAATAATAACTCTGTGAAAATTTATTTTTAGTAAATATAGTGAAATTAAAAAAATAGAGTGATTTTTTATCAATATATATGATTAATATAAAACCATTATAAATAATTTTAAAAATTATTTTATTCACACTCATCCATAAAATTTAACAGTTTGTTCATAATGGAATAAAATTTTATGGTTCGTTTAGTCTCAGGGTTGATTGTATCGCAAGCCCTCGAAGATATTAAATTTATTTGAAGACAATAAATTAAAGAATCAATGTGTGTTATAGTAAAAATAGTTAGTTTTTATTTTTAATAGAATGATATTTTGAACATAGAAATTCTTGAACTGAAGTGGTAGGTGTAGGGAGAGCTTATCTAGTACATTATTGTTTAGAGTATCGAGTTTCCGTAGATATTCATGCTATGAGTTATGGATTTTAAATTTTCTTCCTCACTTTTTTCAATAAAATATTTATTTATATTAATGAGGCTTTGAACCATAGTATTTTTATATATTTTTTGTAGAATATTTTTAATTTTACTGGTGAAATTGGGTGAAAAACTATTGGATATATTTTCTCTCATTTGATATGGAAAACTATGAAAATAGTGTACATATAGCTCTGAGTATATCTCAATGATAATTGAATTGTTTGTGCATGGTCCAACAAATTTTTTTCCAGACCTTGTAAATCACTAAAGCCTATTAGATTTGTTTTTTACACCCATTTTCATCCATGAATCATTTATATGTCAGTGTTTATGAATTTTTGAAAATTATGGACTATTTTTATGATGTTATGATGATATATGGAGAGATTTTACCGATACATAATACGTATTCCCAAGCTTCCTCGTGACTTTTCATGAAGGGAATTTTTGATCCCCAGAGGATAGAAACTATTGATGTGTCAGAATTATAATGTATTGTTAATTATTTTTAAATGAAAAATGGAAATAATCTACGGAATTCCACTGGGAAATATAACATGAACATTGTATACATTAGTAGGTCAAACGATATGTATAATATGTCAAAACTATAAGAATTGTTTTTTGAATATATGGTTTTCCTTATATGTTAAAACTTTTTTTCCATAAAAATATAAAGAAAATTATTGATGATGAGGTACATAGTTTCTAGTTATTTCAAAAGGTTAAACACCCCAATATGAATCCCACAAAGACAAAAACCAAACCCTTAGTTTCAACCATATTATTATCTTTAGAATCTGAAATTTTATTTGACAATATAATTACTTGTGAAATGAAATAATATATAATAAAATTATACATTAATAATTATTCTATTCTTTCCAAGAACATTCACCAAGGAACCAAGGTCCTAGCTCTGAAGAGGTCACCCAAAAAAATCATTCTCGAAAGATTCCTCCATCATTCACTACTATCAACAACGATATCCTCAATAAATATATAAATAAATTTATTTTTTAAACTCTTATTGAAAGATTATTATGAATTTTTATTATTCCTGAAACATTTTGAACATCCATGATTTCATATAAAAATAATACCTTTTTGATTTTACTAATTCTACCATGATATATTATTTTTCCACTGAATACATCATAATCCATCCGTCGTATTTTTACTATAATTTTTTTGAATTTATTTCTGATGGAAACACTTATGGTGATATATAACAATGAATAAAATCCAAAAAGATACCACATAAAGAATTGTTTAATGGAATCATAGAAATTTCTCTTTAACATTTTCATAGAAACTCACTCCTTCTCTCTACATTTTTAGTGTTTCTTCATCCTACTTTTCTTCGCCTAAGCCCTTTTGAGAAATGATTCTACCTTAAGATTTTAGGATATAAATTTTTATTGAACATATCTACCATATTTGGGTTTCCAACTATCTTCTCTAGATCTAACAATTTATCATTTATCCTGTTTCAAATAATGAGTAATCTGGGGTCTGTTTTATTTTTTCTTACATAAAATACTAGATTAAAAGACCAGATAATTTCACTTTTTCTATCATAGAATAAAATAACTCCTTCAAGAATTATTCCAATTTTTATTCTAAAATGATTCAACCACACAAACTCAATAATTACTTAATTTAATCTATATATTCTACTTCCATTTATCATAATTTAATAAAAATATTTTACAATAAATATTTATCATTATTCTTCTATAGGTAAACACCAATCCACTCATTCTATTTTAGGTGAATGTATGTCCAATTATATCTACACCCCAAAACCATTTAATTGATCTTCATCAAGGAATCAACAAACTATATCTTCCTTTACATTAAAATAAAAATATATTCACTTTATAACTTCATAGTGTTCATATGTATTGTGTGAAATAAATCGACTCAAAAACCCCACAAACAATTCTCCATCATTATTAGTAGATATTATTTTATAAACTGAAAATCAAATAACTAATGCATATAGATACTTTTATATCATCTATTATCATATTATATTGTTATTATTTATTACGTTGACAACACGAAGTGACTGGAAAAAGGTGTGAAAAAGGGTTGTATATTAATATTCATTACTATTCCTTAATCTTCTAGATATATTATATATATGATAACAATATATTTTGAAATTTATTATCCCATTAAAAATTAATCACCATGATTTCATTATATTTATTGAGAAATTACACCTTGAAATGGACATCCAATTTAATCATCAACTCCATAATCCATTAGATTGATGAAAATTCTAAAAGCATGTTATCAATATACATAAGTATTATGAAGAATGTTTCACCATCCTTTTATGTTCGATAAATAAAAATATCTGAGATACATTTTCTAAAAAAATCTTTCATCATAAATGAATCAAATATTTTATTCCTTTTCATATTTTATATTTCAACCCATATGATCTTATTTAATTTACATACTACATTTTGGTTCTAATATTCTATGACATCGACAAGTATATTTATTTAAATTTCTCAATCCATCCCTCACAAATATAAATCCATTATATATTATTTTGAAGAACATAATTTTTATTGAATCCATAATTAGCACTATTCATAAAGGTCAATGTTTATAAATCAATAAGAAAATCCTTGATAAATTAACACATTTATTCTATTGAAATACCTTTCTCATCAACCATATTTTATAGCCATTCAATATATTAATAACTACATTTTTCTGGTAAACCCACATTTATTCAACGACCATTTTATCATCCAGATAACCAATAGTATCCCACGTTCCATTAGATTTATATGAATTCATTTCTTCATCCCATTAAAAACATTAATTTTTATATGTGACTTATTGATCCACACCCCCTATAATTTAGGTTTTTTAGTATCTAATATAAGGATAAAAAATAATATAGCTCCATACCTCTAAACTAGTGTTCTATCATGGGTTTTTCTCCTTAACTAAGATATTTATTTTAATATTTTTAAGTAATATTTTCTTTCTGGTTTAAATTTTTTTAGTATTCTAACATTTAGAGTCCAAAATTTTTTACACCCAATAAAGCTTTAGTATCACAAGATGTTTATAAAAATTATTTAAATTCTATTACTTATATTCATTCGGTTCCTTCAACAAATTTATTTGAGTTCTATAAACTTAAAATCTTCTTATATTTTTAAACTGATAATAATATAATTTTATAGTACATTAATTTCCCTAAAATCCCATCACTTGTATGTTAAAATCCTCCCTTTAAACCTTCTATTTAATGAGAAAAATTCTTCTCTAGATGATCTATCCCTTATTTTTATTAATAGAGGATATCTAATATTTTATTCTGAATATTAAAAACACAGACCTTGGGTTTTAACTCAACATTTTTTGATTCCTAGGGTCAACATCTCAATATGAGAAGCTTTTTAAGACCATATGTTGGTGAATATCATTTCATTTTTTGGGCCATAAATCCTCATGATGTTTTTCCACAAAATAATAATTTGGGATTTTATTCATATGATATGATGCAATGTTAACTACACCATGGAAATCGGCTTGAAAATTGTGAAGTACAAAAACATTCGTTAATATTTCTTTTGACTATTATGTTAAATTTTTTAGCATCTCTATTATTTTATAGAGTTCCTAGTTATGAATTATCAATCTTTATTAATTTCTTCCAATACTAATTCTAGAAGTTATAATTGGTGTACTCACTTCCATTTTTTATATTTATGGACCTGAAATACCAACTACACTTCTTCAAACATGTAATTACATGAGTAATAACCTAGAATACCTCATACGTATGTTGCATAAATTAAACAATTTCTTTTTGAGTAGTTTTATTAAGAAACATTGTAATGTAAATGGATGATCATTACAGAGGAATAAGGGAAAGGTATCAAAATATACATATGAATAATTTGAAACATTAGATCTTTGAGATTACGACCATATAATTTATAAGATACTATTATATATATTTTTTACGAAACATTCAAATTTTTCAATATACATGTGATTGAGTTTATGTGTGAAATTAGTGATTAGAAAATATAAATTATTTCTACTATAATTTTTGAACCTACAGTTGCAAAATTATGGATTAGTAACATTTAAACATCACTAAACTATAATTCCATCATAACTTCTAATAATGTAAATATTTCCATATTTTTATTCATGTGAAACTAATATTGATACCTGAGTGAATTTCAACACACCATTTAAATAAGATGTACCGTACCTAGCCTCATAAAACTGAATAAATAAAATTAAATTATTCCATATTCCAATAATATTGATTAAAACAATTAATTTCATGAATACTCTTATTATAATTTCAATGTTTATATCTTCTTTCCCTATAAATTTTAGGGATTAATTATACATTTAATAAATTCTTCCAAAAATTCATTATATATAATAAACCATGAATCGTTTATCATTAATTCAAAGAAAATATTCTCTAAGTATAATGACCAATTCTTCTATTAGTGTATTAAACGTTTGAAATAAGTTTCATTGTACTTCGAGTAAACAAAAATAATTTTTTCTACTTGATGTTGATATTTTTTTATTATCCTTGAGAATCAAACATCCCTTCATAATGTTTTCCTTATTTCAATAAATCTATAATGTTGGGATAATGATAGTAAACTTGTTTTTTCCTCTCTATTGATAAATATATTTTTAAAACTTCATTATATTTATATTTTGAGGTGAACATACTCTATTATATTTATATTGAACATTAAAGGATTGTACATGAAATTTTATTTTATGTAATAATTTATTGAGGATCAAATTCGACATGTGATCAAACAGAAAATGTCTATTTCATTTGGTATTAAAAATTGTTAGTACCATAAAATATAGTGACCCAACATCCCATTCATAAATAACAAATATTCTATGAATAATACTAAATACATATCAATAGAATCTATTATTGGACCATTAATATTTTGTGCCTTTGGAAACTAGTTTAAATAAACAATTGGTATATAAAAGGATCTACGTCATATCCTACTTAATTGATCACAACTATAACACTTCCTAGACAAACCCTATATAAAACTGTTCTTAACAAATGTGAAAAAAAACATAAGAAAGGGGAGATTATATACTCATATATGGAGAACATAAGAAAAATCAATCAATGATCGTAGATGAGCATAAGAAAAGAATAAATGTATATTAACTGGATCATAATATAAAATATTCGTACTGAAACATTCATGGATCTTCAATCATGAATAATGGGATAAATATTGGTCATAAAAAAATACAAAAAGAATAAAAACGTGGAACCATTAATCATCAATTAGGTAACCTAAGAAAACAAAATAAAAATAATGAATAAACTTTGGGCATATAAATATGACGATAGAATAATATAATTATTAAAGGATAACTACTACGATTATCATAGTGGATTTGTTTTACTCCACATTTAATCATTTACATATCCAATGTTCACTCCATATAATATTTTATTGGAAAAGTTATTTTACTGGACCAGGTACAGTCCCTATTCTTTTCCTTATTATCAACTAGGATATGTGTCATTAAGAAATGAAATTAAGGGTTATATAGTTCCTATTTCACTAATTATATAATGGAAATTTAACATATTTTTGACATAATGTCATAAAAATTACATCACAAAATTATATCTTCACCTGGGTAAAGGTTATGAGTTTCATAAGAAATTCATAACCATATTCATAATCCATCAATAGATATAATTAAGATGTTAACATTGGATCATGTACAAAGTAAATCGAATGAAAAAATAATTCATTATATTATATATAAAATACCATAAAATGATTAGTAGAACATCTATTGTGGAAAATAAAAATTTCATTTTGAAATCACATATTTTTTTAATGAATGAAAATTGATTATTTATTAGGAATGAGGGTAAGGATCTATCGACAACAAGGGAGTCTTACATTGGAATGATGTGATGAAGACTAAGGGACTCCCCTTGGAAAAAAATTTACATTCAAAAGTAAGTGAGCCAACACTATTATAGTGGATAAGAGGGTCTTTCTGATTACCAACTCGTGCATGTGAATCCACTGAGAAGTTGGCATGATGCTAAATGTGCCTCACCATCTGTCCACCATTGGTATCCAAGGAGCAACTTCTTGTGATGTAATCCAAATACCATGGAGTGATAAATTTCCCATGCCGGATTCTATCCAGATCCTCCAAGTCGGACTCAACCTCCATTCCCTGAATATGCAACCTTTTACAAATCTTATGACTCATATAGAGGGCCTTAGCTTCCGCACCCAACAAGCTACCAAGGACATATAATGCACTAAAACCGAACCAGATAGAGCCCTTGAATCCCGGAGAAGCCCCCACCTCTCATCTTCCCTTTCATAAAGAATCTATCCATGTTAAGTATTAGGCTATTCGAAGGAGGTGACCACCCAATCGACCATCCACTAGTCCGTTCGACCATAGGGGTTGTACTCATCACAATGGAAGGAGAAAACGGGTTATATTCACCCTTAATAAGGGCTCCCCATCATAGCCAGCAAAGATCTCACATTCGAAATGATGTAGCTTCTAATTCATACAAGGCCCATTCAAACCTGATTACGTGAATTCCAAAGTGTCCAACATATGGTGGTCAAGATGACCATCCACACCTTGGACTCCCTACCATTCTCTGTGCCATAGAACCGAGCCACAATGAAGTCCTGCATGGATAACTGACCCTCAGAAATAATAAGACACTTTCTAAAAGAAGACCAGTTGAAGAGATCCCACTCACTGTAGAAGAAAATCATGGTTTTAGACTCGGCCATAGGGGTATTACAGTAGCAGTAGCACGAGGCCAATGTAATCCCCCATCTCTGGATATTCTCATCTGTTGGGAGACCCTAATTTCTGATACTCCAAAGAAGAAAGTTCATTTTCATGGGAAGTTCCTTGCGCCAGAGCCGGTTTCCCTGTTGGTCGATATCCACCGCTTCATAAATAAATAGTGTATTCATGATTTTATGGAAATTTGTTTATGCAATTTTAAATAAACAAAAATATACACATCATTTTTATTTAAAATTAAGAAGTACCTCCATCGTAATAAAAGAAGATTACATTAAAATAGTATTATATTAATTAAAAAATGGGTTAATAATAATTTAATTAATACTTGAATAATATCATAAAAATTATTGATATATTTTTAAATATAAAATGGAGATGTAAGATTAGTTCTATGATAAAAGATGGAAATAAATACAGTTTTACCTAAAAATAGTTTTAGTTTCTTGAGTAAAAATAGAGAATAAAATGAATGTGCAACATGTAATCACAATAAATATCTATATAGTAAAAAATTACACACTGTTGTGGAGAGTTAGATCATATAATTTCATCATTATAAATATAATCATAAAGAATCCCGAATGAAAATTATACTATAACAGAAAACCCTTATCGCTTTCGAAAATATTGAATCATGGACCTAATGGAAAAAAATAAAGTGAAATAATAAATAAAATGAAAATAAATTGATTTAGGATATAAAATATAAAATTAGAATTACATTGACCACATGAAATAAAATAGCGGGGAATAAGGTAAATGTCTCTTGAAATTAAAATTGAGAAGAGAAACCCTCACCTCAACCCGATCTTACATCATAAGGTTCCTAGCCACTTTTATTACAAGTTGAAATTTAATATAATTTTAAATCAATAAATTATTTATTCCTATAATATGTTATGTGGTATTTTTAGAACATATTATCACACCTACATTATTTATTCTCTATTACCATTGTCATTTCTAGTGTTAAATCCTATATTTCTTATGTACGTTGTGGTTTGATAGTAAATATCCTTGAACATTGATAATGGTTAATTAAAATAAGTAATTTTTATCATTATATATATAATCTTATTAATAATAATTATATTTCAAATAATTCATATAATGTACTAATGAAAGATGAATTACATCACTATGTGGTGAGGGTAGTAAGTACATTCACATAAGCGATGCTTCAATTCCTCGATGGATGGATGGAGTAAAATGTATATAATAATTTACCATTTAAAAACTATTATTATATAATTAATATAATATATATAAAGTAAATATA
The DNA here is from genome assembly GCA_963277665.1 of Viscum album. Lineage (NCBI taxonomy): Eukaryota > Viridiplantae > Streptophyta > Magnoliopsida > Santalales > Viscaceae > Viscum > Viscum album. The sequence goes on along the minus strand of OY728141.1, from coordinate 1,024,933,268 downwards.
AAATAATAACTTATAATGAAAATTGGGGATGGGAAATGAATCATATTGCTATATAGATGTGGTTGTCTACATGTACGAACAAACAATACTTTACACTTCCATTTTATAGAGAATTTTTTAAAAATGGTTGTGAAAAAATAATAATAAATTCTTATTATACTGATTATTTCTGATTTATAATTTATGATATATAAAACATCGTTATATGGAGTTCATAGGGAAATAAATATCCAATAGGATATGTTAATATTTATACTACTTCATTGAGATACCTCCTTCCACAATCACAATATGCATTTATAGTTAAATCATAGGAGAAGAGAATAAGATATGGTTTTATGGTAAAAAATATATATGCTAGTTTTTAGGTATTTTCTGATATATATGTATGAAATTTTGTGAAAAGGGTAGTAGAATAGGGTCCCTTTTATAAGTGAGGGGAGGGTGATATGGTGAATTTCTTAATAGTTTTAAATGACATAAAGTCACTTTCATTGTAATGTCACCAGGAAGGGAAAATTACTCTATATAATTATTATATGAGGATGAAATATCTTCAATATATATGAATTATTCAAGTGTTGGTTGAAATCCAACCCTTATCCCTTTTTTAAACCCTCGATAAACATCTTTTAATATGAAACATGACCATAATATTTTAATGTTTTTACTATAATTTTATCCAAAAATTAACAGGGGAATAAAAAATTATGTTAAATATATTTATACCAAATATTTTTTCCATTTTACAAGAATAAATATCTATACAAGGAAAATTGATTTTTTAATTAGAGTGAAAATATCAATGAAAACTGATTTTAGGAAATATATTTGTGTGAATAAACTTGAATCTAAAATCATTACATATCATTTAAAATCCACAAAATAATTACTGAAATATATTATTAAATATAAAATTTAGAAATATAATTATGAAAATTAAATAATAGAGAATAATTTAAATTTTTAACATGAAAATACACCTCACACATTAAAATAGTTATTTTGAGAAATTGTTTTTTGAAAAAAAAATGATATTTGACCAAAAAAAGTAAATGATTATTATTATATAAAAAATATTATAATTTATAATTAATTAAAAAATATTTTAATTTAAAATTAAATTAAATTCAAAATATGAAATTTACATGAAAAAACGGTACATTTTACAGAAGTCAATATTTTCTACTAATCTCTATAAAATGAATAGATTTTAGGAAATTCAAAAAGTAAACAGTAAAATAATATTTATTCAATTATTGAAAAAATTATATTAATTTTCAATTTTTTTTTGTCTATTTCTATAAATTATTCATAATAATTATGAAGAAATTCACTAAAAACAACATTTGAAGGAATAATTCTTTTGAAGCAAAAAATGACTTCACTAGAAATTGGGAAATTATTTATTATGATTTAATCAATAAATTTTAGTATTTCTAAAAATTATACATATTTTTGATAATTTGGTTTCTACTATTAATAATTTACTTTATAATTTATATGTTACAAATGATTTCATTAATAAAATTTATTTAGACACAAGGTTGTGTGTATGAGAATCTACTGAAAATAACCAGATTATATTAATGGAAATATATGTAAAATGATGTATTGTTAAGTTATTCCACCTTAAAATGAATTTTACCCTCAAAATTCCATTATATTATACCTTAAAATTGTGATATATCTCACTAATTACATCCTTGATTCTATTTTTAGCTTCCATAATTGTTTTATTCATCCTTATAATAGTATCTAGGGGAGAAATATTTCTTTGGAGAAACATGTCATCAAAATCTAAAAATTATATCATTTTTCATCAGAGGATATATAATTATTTATTTTGATATCCTATTTTCTTACTAAACTTGAAGTATTATGTATATACATCCTCATGATAGATACATGGAAAACATCATGAACTTGAGAGAGGTTCAGGTCGAGTTCCAAGTGATAAGAAACCACCCCAATTTGATAAAGAATCTCGGGAGGTCTAATATACCCAGGGCATATCCATACCTTAACTAAAAATATCATAACAACTTTTGATATATATATTGATTGGAATAATTTCTCTCCAATAAAATATAATAGATTTTACTGACGATTGTTAGAATTATTATTCTATCCACTCAAAGCTACCATGATGTTCTAATAAAAAAAATTTACTTTCACTGAAATTTCCTGATTTATATTAGGTATAAATAGATTTATTTATACAAATTCACTGTAAATATAATATATCTACTCATTTTTTCAAATAAGGATTCATAAAAATCCATCTTGACAGTCGAGTGAAAGCTATTGTTCTAATAGAATTTGATTAGAGTAAGCTATTGATATAAAAAAACTTTAAAATCCAGTGTATAGGATATCAATATATCCACAAAGGTTTTAATGGTCATTTCAAAAAAGATATATGGTTTTTATAAGAAGTACTAAAATTGAACTCTATATCCAATGAATGCTGGAGACTTCTCTATAACATCAATATAAATTGTATATCTCGATCAAATACAATAGATTATGGTACCCTATGAAGACTTTCCAATTTCATAATGTATAAAATAAAAAGATGGTCAAGTGTGAAAAAATTTGGAAATAAATAAAGTGTGTTAACTTTTTAAGGTGATCAAATAAAACATAATTAAAAATATTTTCTTTAGAATGTTTTGGGAAACCGATGTTAAAATCAATGATGATATTTTACAATTTATAATCTTGTATATTTAATGGTTGTATAATTCCATTATTCTTCAGTCCCTTATCCTTAATATTATTACATACCAATTATTGAGAAATATACCATGAAATATATCTCAATAAGTTATCCCAATATAAATACTAATTTACACACTTATATATATATACATAGAATACTAACAGGATGAATAATGAATGGTGAGAAATGGGATTCTTATGATATCTATTTTTTAAGACTAGTTTTTTGGATATAAAAATTATTCTCGAACTAAATCATTCCATAAAAATTAACATTATACCTATGATCATTTACCACCTTCATTTATATATCCACATTTCTATTTTTCACCTATTTAATTTTAACATGGATAAATGTATGAATACCCAATTGAGAAAGATAAAATTTCTCCACTTCCTTCCCGATTTCAAGGTCAATCAATTAAAAATCCAAAAATATTGGTCCATCTGTGATCCTTGTTAGAAATAAGATAACATGTTCTTTTTGACTCAATGAATATTCCACCTAGTTCACATTTCTATTATGGTAATGTATTCATTATTCATAATCATTATGAAACTCCAACCATATTCTTTTTAATATGTTCGACACTTTATTAGTTAAAATATAATTTATATTTTTACATTTATTATATAATTCATACATTTGTCCATAAATATTATTCCTATATATATTTATGGAGAAATCACTACTATGTAAAAATCATGAGTCAGGTAATGTTTATCTAGAACATTAAATTATCAAGAGGCAAAAGCCATTAGGATATTATGGATTATAAGAACACATCCTATTCCATTTTTGATACATCACTATAAATCAACATCACTTATCTACTATTGGGTTTTATTAGTACATGTTCACCGACCTATTATCTCTTATTTCTTTTGGATTATCCTATCACTCATTAGTTAAATAGTAATTTACTCCATACCCAGTCAACATTGTGAGTGGATTATATATCCATAACATATCTATAAAAAGAACTAATAATATCTCTAAAATGAAAGTAAAAAATGGATCTTAATCAGTATGACTTTTTATGGAAAATATTCAATAACAACATTATTTGATGGATCTACTGATTACATGATCATAATACTAAAAAATAATACCCTTACATTCAAGTAAAATTATTAAAGAATCATAGAAAAGGCATTTTCATAATGAAAATCATAAGACATATGAATTGAGGAATCAAGAATAATAAATCATAGATTATGAGAAAATAACATAAAAATAATACATGATCTTTTTTTATATGAATACAACTTAAAATTCTATTCCATTGTCAAGGGTCACTAATTACACTATCATAGTGGATTGGTTTCACTCCATATTGCATTGTTTCCACAGTCATAGTTCAATCCCATAACTTTTTTATTGGATAATTTCTTTAACTAAATTGGCTTATTTCTTTTTATATTCCCAATTATGAAATGATTTATCCATATTCATCAAATTAATTGGGGGATAAGTAGTTCTGGTTCTACTCATCACATAATCAAAACCATACATAGGCAACCCCCAAGTTCATGAAACATTCATCATGTCATTATACTATAACATATAGAAATTAAGGGAGTTTTAAATAAATTTCATCATAATATTAATGAACAATCTATATAAAGAATAAAGATATTTAAAGTGGATAATAATCCCATTAAATCATAAGAAACAATAAAGTATTTTTTTATTTATAAAAATACCTTTATATGCTCACTAGAATATCTCAAGATGAAATTAACCTTCTCATTTTTATTTCAAATATATAAAATTTATAATTTCTAAAATTTCAGTTTAAAAAATTCTTAGAAAAAATAGAATCTACTATAGTAACATTAAAAAAATATTAATCAACTTGGTGAGGGAATTTTTTTTTGAAGAATGTAATAAAATAAGAATTACATTCACATCTTTGGTAAAAAGTCAAAAGTACCATGTTCAGATAAATAAAAAATATTCAATAAACTAATATTGTAGAAGGTAAATCATGGAAAAAATTAATTTAACTAATATATTATTAATATTAAAATATTCTATTAAAAAGTTAACATAAAATATGAACATGGAAGAAATGATACCAAACTAAAGAGTGACGTAAATTCAGTTTTCCATTATTTGTTTTGGTATGTTAATTTAAAAAAAAAATAGAATGAAAGGATGACATTTACTATATAAAAATAAACAAAAAATAAAAAAATATATAAATATTTAGAGTGATAGATCATATAATTTCATAATATTAAATTTAATCATATACAATCCGACTAAAAAATGAGATTTAAAAATAAATCCATTATTGCATTGGTTATATTTTAATGATTACCCCAATGAAATAAATTAAAAAATTAAAAATTAAAATACTGTGAATATAATGAGAATAATTATATTACATAATAATGACGTAGTATATACACTACATGAATGAGACATGTTTTTAATAAGGTAAACATTTCATAGAAAGAAAGGTGAGAAGAGAAACCATTACTTCCAGATCATCATGAATCTTATGTGTTCTTACCTCATGTATAGTAAATATAAATTTATTATAAATTTATAGATATAAAAATAAAACCAATAATCCCCTAATTGGTTTACTTATAACATATTATCACCATATCAATAATATTAATTCATTAATATCATAAATGTATGTGTTAAATTCATTGTCTTTCATATATGTTTTGGTTAAGTAGTTATGGTCCATTCACATTGATAGTTGATCCTTAAAATATATATTTTAAGAATTATATAAATACAATAAATATAAAATTTAAAAAATTTATAATAAATATATTTAATTAGTGATGAAAAATTAATTACATCACTATGTGGATACGAGAGTCCATACATTGGTGCGAGTGATATTAAAATTTTTTGATGGCCAGAATGAAAGAAAAGAAAAATATTAATTAAAATTTATAGCACAATTATTATGTAATAAACAACATATATATATATATATATTAAATCTAACATAATAACCATCCATGATATATAGGTATGGAAAATGAATTAAATTTTAATGCGAGTTGGTTGACCACATGAATTTTAAATTGATACGATCATCAACCATTTGACAAAGAAGTGGAAGTAAATGGTTTTTACATTATAATAATAAATTATAATTTTGTTTATTATATTTTTTTCATTATTATTTTATGGATAAAAAAGGTTTTTGGAAATATAATTAGAAATAAAATTAAAATATCCTTGCTAATAATTACACCACTTTTTTGAGAGACCTCATTTGGCATACACCCTGACCCATGAAAAATTGGTATTAATGGAATAATATAATATATTGGATTACGGGAATGAAAAAAATTTAGAATGGATTGGATGAGATAGAAATTTAAAATGGTGTGAATAATGGTTGATAATACATGCCCTTCTATAAGTGAGTGGAGAGACACACATGCTATTTCTTAGAAGATTTCATTGATATGAGGCCACATTCATGAAAAATTGGATCCAAATTTCCAAGAATTAAATTTTATAAAAATTTAAGGATTAAATATAAATGAACAATAATACTTAGGAATGTGTGGGTGGGAATACCAGTATTACCTCTTGGTAAAACCACTGGTAAACCCATTTCAATCATCCGTGTGGTTATAAGATTTACCGTTTTACTTTTTATTATGATAAAAATTATGTTTAAATATTTATATTATATTAATTATGATGATTTAAAAAATGGACTCTAAAAAAACATATTTATTTTGTATAAATATTATATTTTCATTTTAAATAATTGTACAAGAAAAAATGGAAACCTGTATCAGAAAAATTATTTTTGAAGCATAAAACTGAATTTACAACCAATCATTAGTTTTTAAAAAACATCAATTGAATGTTAAAATATATGATTTTTTATATAAACTATAAATATAATTAAAATAATTAAAAAATTAAAAAATTATTTTGTAACAAAAAATAATAATTCACAATTAAAGTCATTTTAAAAAATTTATTTTATACCGATAAATGAACAAAGAAAAAAATAATGTGTAATTATGATTAATAATATAATCAATTATATTATATGTAATTAAAGTATTATTTGGTTAATTCTTGTTCAAATTCAAAAAATAATGGTATTTTTAGATTAGTTTAAATGAATTTTATAATATAAATCATCATATTTTCCTATTTACTAAAAAATAAATAATTTTAGAAAAAAAACAAACAATTCAATATAAGTTAATATTTAAATGTTGATTCAAAAAATTATATTAATTAACAAAACTAAAATTTATAAAAAATTAAAAAAATTAAATTTATTTTTCACGCACAAAATATAATAAAATTAAGTTTTGATGAAAACATATTTTTAAAGAATAAATTAAATTTACATCAGAATGGGTACTTATATATAATTATTTAATAAATAAATTTGAATTATTTAAAAAGTGTATAAATATTATAAACATTATGTTTATTTCTATTCAAACTAACCATTTTAATTTCTTGGATATAGAGTACTACACTATTAAGATTCATTGAGACTCAGGGTTGTGTGTATAAAAATCTATCAAATACATTATGTTTATTCCAAAGGAAATACTTGTAATATCATGGGGTGTTACCATGAATAATAGTTTTATTGAAGTGAATATAATAGAATGAATTCATACATATCATCCATGAATATCAAAATCACATATTCAAGCCACTTATTAGTTATATTGACATAATTCAAAAAGTTAACAGTTAGTATTCCTTCAAATGACCATAAAATGAAAAATAATCACATCATAAAAAATTTCATTTTTGGATTTCATTTTATACATTTCTCCATGAATAGTTATATATTTTTTATAGTTTTAATTACCCAATTGATGAATATATAATTCCATGACAAATATATCATCACCAATTCATGTTATTTAATATGAAAATGATATCATTATGAATTTACCATTTTTTCAGAAAATTAAATGGGTAAAGGTATATAAAATTCATTTATAAAAAGATAGAATTATAACAACATTCCCCATTATTCTAATTTCCATTCTATAACATACAAAAATAAAAATTTTCCATTCACTGGATTCTATATATTTTTTTCAATGTAAAACCCCTTGAAAGGGAAATCATGTCTTTGATAGAGTGGGAAAATATGGGTTACGTATACTGTGTTGAGTGTGTAAAACCCAATAAAAATTATTCAACTTTTTGTTGTTGGTGGATACTATGAATCCATCATATTTTAAAAATTATTTTATATAGATCCTCAAATGCCAAAATTTATTTATATATGTTCACTATAGAGATTATTCCCATAGAAGTGCTTCCCTTAACTTGGTTTATTATAATTACGATGGAAAGCCATGCTAACCACTGAAAAATGTCAACTTCACAGCCTCTCTATAAATATTCACATACAGTGAATGTAATGAAAATTCAAATAGTGGACGTACATATATATTTAATGACACAAGTGATTAATTATATTTAATCTAGTTATCCTACTGTCATGGGAGAATGAGTATGAATTAATTTATATTCACCAAAACATGATTTTATTATAATAAAAAAATTGTTAGTATGATTTAATTAAAAAATATTAAATCAATATAATTAAATTTTGAACTATAAACTTCCTTAGTTAACTATACACAATTAACATATACTATTTGTCTAACTAATATATTATTTGTGAATATTTCACTATTTGGGTCACTAATGCAATACTTAACATTTTCAAAATTTCCCTTTATTGGGATATTTATTTGGTTGTCTATGGAACCCCGACTTTTTTACATTCATAGTAATGACTGCAAATAGTTTTTGGCTAGTAATCTCTAGTAACAATGTTGATATAAACTAAATTATTTAGTAAAATATTATAGAAACTATATTTTAGTGTATTTATATTCACCAAATAGTAGGGACCTCTAGGATTTGATAAAAATATCAAGCATCTAATTATCCTACTATCACATAGTGATTGTCCACTTTCACAGACTGCACATATAGCCAACCATTATCTATTACTTCGAATTATAATAAATGTAATTCCAATGGGTGAAGTAATATTTATTTTAAATAGTTTAGCATATCAAAATAAATATGTAAATTGATCTCCCCCATAACTATTAGTGATAAGTAGTAGAAAAAATATGGTCATCCAATAATTAAATAGATATTTTGATGGATTCAATGAATCCATTGACACTTTGAATGAAAATATTATTAAATACAAAAAATTAAAAGAATAAAATATAAAATTCAACTTGATAGTTTTAATAGATTTTACAATTTCGATCATTCAAGAAACATTCAATCTCCACGTAGTTTTATTGTTCATATTTATAATTTTAGAAGAATTTATAAGAAAATATTAATTCAAATTTCCATTAATGAAACAAAAATTATTATTAGAAATAATTATTTTAACGATATCTCTATGAATAATATTTAGAAATTTGATGATAAATTTATATAAAGGGTTTTCTCTAGAAATTATCATAATGTTTTAATAAAAACATAATTATTTTCATTTTGAATGGGAACTTGAAACTAATAGTACATAATAGCGTGTGATTTACTACCAGTAAAAAAATATCGTCACCATCATTGTAATATATATCTGAAGAATTTCTGAAAATTATTAAAATAACCTATTCAAAAAAAGAATTTGGTTTATGGGTAATATCAGGATTTAGGGTAAACACAACAGCCCTATTTTCTATAATATTAAATATGTTATTATCTTGAAGTTCAATTTATCAAGGGATGAAATCCACCTCTTTACTTTGAAGTTTGGGAGAACATTCAATGAAGTGGTCTTTACAGTTATCAAAAACAAAGGAATCAGTCTCATCACTTTCATATGAATAATCTTTCATCGGATGTTTTAATATACTATTCACATTTATAAATTTTCAACCCATATAAAAATATAGGATTTATATCCCACTCTTTTAATAGCTTGATTCTATATATTTCTTTCATGATATCCCCCTTGGATCCCACATGATTTTTTATCATATAAGTTAAAAATGTTTCTCGAACACAATTAGTTTCATTAAAATTTGTATGGGTGTTTGAGATCAGAAGGAACTCTATATCAATTATAGTTTCTAAATTCTCTAAATCTAATCAAGAAAAGTTACTATTCTTTAATATTTAATCATTAATTTTAGAATATACTACTTAGTTTAGTAGGAAAATATTTCATTATTATAGTTAATAAAATCCCATGTTTCCTAAATTAACTTTCAAACTACAAATTACTTTTACAGAATTTTTAAAATGAAAAGGTTTTATGATTTTGTTAGACTTCATGTAGAAACAAGTGAGGATACTATTGTAGTGATAATTCACTTAGAAACATTCAAATAAGGGATGTGATACTAGAAATCATAATCTGTATAATTAATAAATGTTTAATTAATCAAAATAGTAGTTAAAATACTATGAATTTTTCTATAATAAGCATATTTATCTGCAATTAAGTAAATAACAACAAAATTATTTCTATAAATAAATAATTTCAACTCTATATAATTAATAGATAATAAATTCCTACCATTATTTTTAGGAAAATATTTATTGTCATTAAATTCTTTATTTTTTAATATGGATCAATAATTAGTTTTTAAAAAATATCAACATCATACAACAAATAATTTATGTACAGATGAATATTAAACTCATAAAAAATGGTTGAATGTTTTAATTGTTCATTAAAGTAAGATTTTGATGTTACCATTTGTTAGATGGTTCTATACAATATGATATAATAGATCTTATTCGATATAGTAACCATGATAGTTTCTATATTTTGGATATTGGATCATTCTAAAATAATCCTATATTTTTTGGAAATATTATTTCAAAAAAGGAGTTGAAACATGTAATAGGTTATTAAATTTTAATAATATATGGAATATGATTCTTAATAAAATAATAATGGAACTATTAGTGATGTTGTTTTATAAACCCGAATATTTCCAATAGTTAACATGAATTTTTTTTCATTATCTATTTCTACAACTAGAGTTTATATTTTTCTTTTATTTGGATCCAATTATATTTCCATACTTTTAATTTGAAATCTCATTTTTAGTGTTTGTAACTACAATTTTTTTTATGATGTAATTTGGATGGTTTCAGTCAACCTCCTCATTTTATTTAAACCATATTACATTTCAATATCGGAAAACAATGAATAATTGGGACGATAAATATTAACAGTCCCCTCCAATAGAGTTTTTATCTCTCCTTCCACAATATCAAATATATTCTTAATACTATCTAATTCTTTATCATCATTCAATATTAATATATTATCCCTTATTTGGTTATTTCATAATTAATATTTGTGTCCATATTCAGACACATAATATCCTACTACCTATTAAAAAATATAATCTTCTTCCACCATGTCAATCAATAATATAATTATACAATTAACAAATTCTTAAATTGAGGTCATCAAAACATGTGATTCCTCATAATTGATTTCATCATTTTCGACCAATATCATTAAATCTTCTTCTTTCCTCACCTGTATATAATATGAATTATTTTAAAGAATATTTACTACATTAATTTTATAGATGGTGTTTCCGATAAAAATATAATAATTATAGAACAGATTCCTAAGCTCATTTTTTATTTTTACAATAATTAATTCTCCTTCAACTACAAGGGTAAACTCATTTAGTAGAGATTCATCTATATTAAAATTAATATTAATTCAAGTATATTTCAAAAAATATTAATTCTATGGTGTTTTGTTCTGTATTGAAACAATTATTAACGTTGATTTCATGATCATTTATAAATTTAGGGATCCAAAATAACCATATAAATCTATAAATAAGGATCCAAATTATCATATTCAGGTAAAATTTCAAAAAAAATATGTAAATGAATATCCAATAGCATGAACTTAAAAAATCTCTACATGAGGACTATATTTAAAATTCCCTGAACTCCAAAATTTTATTTTGATGACTTGGATAGGATATGATAATATATAATTTAATTTCAATGAGATTCCAAATACAAGATATTACAGACTGACACTAACATATTTTTTAGTTCCACCATATACCAAGGCTTATCACCCATGGAATGAATAACATACCAAATAAATAAAATAATGTTGGTGTGTATCCTTTTATTAATCACCACCTTATTATCTTCAACTAAAATACTACCATATTTATTTCTTTATGTTTCTAGCACCTCAATCAATACCTCTTTGATAGATTGTTTTCACATTTCTTCTACTACAATAGTTCATTACAAGAAAACATTCAATATGGGTTACTCAATATTCTCTCTGTGTAGATGTTTAACAACCTCTATGATCCAATGTCAATAAAACAAGTCTTAGAGACCCTATTTTATTGAAAATTACAATCAATTTTCTCTCATAATAATCGTTATCCTATATACTCATCAATATTTAAATATAATATGAATATGAAATATAAAAACATCATAAAATGGTATAACATACCATAGGGATGTTAAAAAATTACACATATCTTTGAGGTTGATTAGATGAGTACATGAAAAAATAAATAGAATACTTAAAATATATCTTGAAACTATGATAATTAATCTAGATTTAAAAGTGAAATTACATCACTTATCACTACCATAAAACACAATACAAAATATAATGATAATCCACCCATCTATGTGGTAGTAGGACCAAACCAAAAATGTAATATGTGAGAGGAAATATTCTTAGTATCCACCCCCAAAATGATTCATAACAATTAAAAATAATCCAATTTACTGCTTTATTTAAATACAATCCAATAACATGTTTCAAATTTTCATTTTAAAAAACAAACATGCTTCCTAATATTGAAAAAACCATTATATGTAAAACATTTAACTTTTCCAAAAAAATAAATATCAATTAATTTTTTTAAATATTCCTTTTTAAAATAAATGGAAACTTTTTAAAAAAAATTAGATGAATTGTTATATAATATTATGAAACAATAATAAACATACATCCCAATTTTAAGAATTTATATCATGGAACCCAATGAGGCCTCAAGAAAATGAACGGCCAAACAAACCTACAACTAATATATATCATTGTTGGATATCATACAACCTACCTTATCCCTGGACATTCCCCTACATATATTTAATAAGTGGAAATTTATCCCAAGTAGATTAATATCAAACTCTAGGACACTAGCTAATGTATAATACTAAAAAAGTGTACAATATATATGTAACGCCTGACCCCAGTTACCCAGAGTCGGAGAATTATTTCATAACATTGGCATGATACAGGGAATCATATCCCAAAAGACCGACCAGTTTAGTTGCATTGGAAGTTCTAGATACACTCATATGTTTTACATTACATCATGAAATAAAAACATCAACAACATTTTTTCCCATTTTTAAACACACTTTTATCCATAGCCTATCCCTGCAGGTCAACCATAAAATAATTCTTCACATTCTATGAAAAATAAAACTTTGAAAGGGGTGATCTTAGTTGCTCAGTTAGGATAACAATATAGCGGACACATTCATAAATAAACATAAACATTTTAAGAAAATGTATATGAAAAAAATAAAAGTCTGTTACACATAAACACCAACATAATATACAAATATAAATTCAAATAATTCCATTTACTTATTCACATGTATATTCTACAAGTCGAATAATCACAAGCAATATCAATAGCTACTTTCATAATGATGGAATGCATAATGCTGTACTTCGTAACCCCATAATCAAGGCCTTATGCCAAGACTACAAATAAAACATTTTCAAGGCCTTGTGCCAAGAAACTAGTTTTTCTCATGATATTTATTGATGCATTTAGGAGCTATAGCAGGCTCCACCAAACACTTACTATGTTCTATGCATTCCTCATATGAAAAGTTTGAAACATAACCTAAAAATTCTTATTAAAACAACCATATGAGATGTCAATATTTTACCCACAAACCGTAAATGGTATAAAAATCGCACATAAAAAGTAAATAATAACTCATTCAATACAATATGGAATATTTTATTATAATAGATCAACCTCAATTGAGAATAATGAAGGATATTTACATAGATAAAAATCATCATCAGAACAATTTGAGAGAAATATCCCCCTTTTTCTTGAAAACATCTAAAAGGCACACTATTTATCCAGAAACCCTTTAAAATAGATTTTTTAATCAAAGTGTTCCATACATAATTGAAACATTTAAACGGAATTTTAATTTTAAAACATTAATTCTTATATAAATAAACCCTTAAACCGATTTTTAAAATATGTACATTAATGATAATGATTTAGAAGAATAAATCTTTAAAACATTTAAAATGATATTTTAGTTTAAGATCCTAACCAAAAGAGAGAAACATGAATAAAAATAATTTTTGTAATCAATACATTATAATATATTCAGAATAAAGGGATTCAATATATACTATGTCAAATTACATTATATACACCATATTAATGTGAATTGGCATATACCAACATTGAAGTCTTAATGGAATATAAATTGAGATTAAATCCCTTATAAAGACTATAACCTTAGGTTAAAGAGGAATCAATGACATAATTTTGTGTGAGAAATATATATACACTCAGTATGATTGTCTATTCAGTGTTAATCAATTAGATTACATTCACACATATTTTATTTTAAAAAAATACCAATGACTTGGATGTTTAAATCAATGAATGGAAATTGTGTTAAGATGACTCTTATCAAGTTAATATCAATGAAATGAGAAATTATCAATGGAATTATTATGTGTATCAAATTTATATCCACACAAATGGGAGTGGAAATTAATAAAGAAATAATCAATATTGATTCCGCACATAATGTTGGAGTAAAATAATCAATGAAATATGCGTAAAGCCTAATGAGTGCAAATTAAAATTTGAAATTACATTACCGATTTGGTAACCCTTGAAATATACACCCCATGAAATAAGGATCATACAATGAATATTTAAATACCCATAAATTAAAGTATATTACACCAAGAATACAATCATGGGATGAACATGCACTACACAAAAAGGAAATAGTGACTAATATAGCTTGAATCTCACGAGAATACAAGGTGAGACGAAAACCCCTGACCACGTTGTAATCAATAAATTAATTTTGAAACAAGTTAATAACCACCAAATGAATCGAATAACTCTTTGAATATAAAGAGAATAATTATAATATATATCAAGTGGCAGTACACAATACACCACATGTAATAAATAAGTGGTGAACAATGGAAATATTATGAAATTAAGAGTGAGATATAAAACCCCTTACCTTGTACTTTTCCTTGGTCGAGGGTACATTAAACTCCTGTATAATAGTTAAATCATTGTTATTAAATTATACAAGAACTATATACAGAAATATGATATCATATATGATCCTATATCATTTATTTGTTAATAATATTTTAGTAGTATCATCGTTTCAGGTGTTAACTGATCCATTTTTCTTTATATGCTCTGTTATGTAAGAAATGTTTTTTTAGGTATATGATGTATTTTATTCATATCGAAAATTATATTAATTTCATAAGAAATAAATTTAATCATAAAAAGAAAATTATTTTTGAATGATTATGATGGGGAATGAAACTCATCGCGTTCATGGAGACGGTAATCCGTACGTTCGCACGAGCGAAAATATAATTATATTGATGGTGAAATCATATGTAATTGGATGGTATGTCATATATAAAGAATAATTAACAAGTTATTATTATTATTTACATCAGTTATACTCATTATTATACCCATACTAATAATGATGTGTTTGAATAACAATCTACACCACGACGTGAAGAGGGTAAGTCGTACGTATGCACGTATGGTTACCTTTTCATTCATAAGATGGATATAATAATGAATATGGTTGTACAATTTTTATAATAACATTAAATTATGTAGAATATACTAGAGTTATTATTTTATAATAGAAACAATGAAGAATGAGGAAGTGGAAGGAAAAAACAACATGAAAGAGGTGATGAAATATTTACCCCTACTCTAGGTTATTCCTTTTGATTTGATCAAAAGGGATCCTTAGGTTGTCTTTAAGACAATAAAAAGGACTCTAAGATGATTTAATGAATGTTGGGAGGATATTTGGGTAGGGGTTGGCTGGGAAAAAAGGTTTTAGAGGTGTGAAATTAAGATTAGGGGAAGTACCATTTTATAAGAGAGGTGATGGTCATTTTAGGAAAAGTTTGAATTATTATTTTATAATAAAATTATTTTCGGTTTCTAATGGACCCAAAATAATTTATTTCGAGGAAAATGTGGGGATGGGTAAAAAAAATTCATCTAATAGGTTATAGACCGGTTTAGGTCATCATATTAACCTTATCTTTTAGATTTAACTCTTAGTTAAATAGTTTTTCATTTACTATGTCTCTTTGTATGTTTATATTATATGGTTAATAAACTTACTATAACAATCCAAGAGAACCCAAAGCGGTTCCTTATTAATATTTGTAACCATATATAAGTCCTTTGCACAAAATTTAGATTTATAAGCATATTATATCAATTAATAATATAGTATTTGTTTTAAAAACTCAATTATCTCATTTTTGACACTATTTAGTATTTGATTTTTTTGAAAGCCAAAAAAAATGTCACTTAGAATAAAATTTATTCAACCAACCCTAACATGTGATATAAATCTATAAATTTATCAATTAGAATAATTTTTTTTTATCCAACCCTAACATGTCCTATAAATATATAAATTTAGTGTGATTCATCATAAGTCTCAATTTACATTTATTTGGATATTTATAATATCAATTATTAATATTTCATTAATAATGTAATTACTGCATAATCATTATGCCATAAATATATTAAATTATTTAATGTTTAAAAATTATAAATAAAATACAGTTATGTATGAAATCATTTTATCTTTCTAATGAATATTTATAGTCAAAATTATATTGTGTGTAACCTTATATTAAAAATTGTCTAGTTACTAAACATTGAATTGAACTCTTTTAACTCTTCTTTAAATAAAATAATAATAATTATCCTAATCTAATTCAAGTGGACCAAAGAGGATCATATTTTATTATTAAGGTTGTTTTTTGTCGAATAATATTAATCCAATAGTATTAGGACATGAGTTGGGGTAATTATGATATCATTTTTACCCATAATTGCTTTATTTACATTTAACTATGATAATAAAAGTCCAAAGTTAATATTCACCAAAATTAATTTCATCTTATTGGACCACATTTTACATACTGATATTAACCGTGTCTCTCGTATTTTTGAAATTTAACTCAAAGAAGTCGTTTAATTATTTTTTATGCAAATTTACAAATGCTCTTCGATGGTGGGTAAAAGACGGTAAAAAGTTCAATAAAATTTTATAGATATAATTTTATTATAAAATGAATCCAATGAATTAAATTGAACTTATATTGGTATTATATATCTATTTTTACATAATATTAATTTAAATAAAATAAATAATTATTTAAATAAAATGTCGATTTTAAACTATAATGCAGTCTTTTCACTATTCATGAAAAATTGAATGTTTTCAGAAAAGTACCTAAAATTTACCCTAAGATAATTTTGATATTCTGAATTAGAAAATGAATTATATTTTAAAAAATTAAAAACATTTATCTTTCATTAATTAATTTAAAACTATAAATTATTTTGATTAAAAAAGATGTTTTCAATTAAAATTTGGGATTTTTCAGTATTCCTCAAAATATGAAAGTTATGCAAAATAAATTTTTAAGTTTCCATTCTAAATAAGAATTCAATTTCATTAAATTGAATATATAAAAGTGCCAAATATTTATTTTAAAAAGGGATTTCCATTAAAAGGTTCTAAAATTGAATTATTTAAAAAATACTTCTTTTATCAGAAAAAATGAATTTGTTTTTATATTATGTCTATGAAACACATTATATGGATTAAAAAATTATATGGAGTGTATAAAATTCAAATTTTCGTTAATACAACCCATAACAACTTTTAAACGACTAGTTTGGTAAGTCGTGGTGCGCTTGAACTCTGTGTTGCATGTAGCGCAAGCTATTGAATTACATTAAATAAAATAACATACCACGAAATATTGGGGAGTTACAATATAACGATAAATCCCACCTACATACCCAATGTCACATATATGATTTTATTTTGAATTAAACCTCTATTTATTATTTTTTTATTATTTATCCCTTGTGTTACTTATGAGTTTTTGATGAAAAATTGTTATTTTGTTCTTGTAAGTAATTGGAACATGGTTGGTTTATAGTTAGGGGAAACCATGCAACATCACTCAAGAAACCGTAAAGAAAATGTTCATTTTGGATAGTGGTGAATTCACAGTTGGTGATCGATTTGGAAAAATGTTCCAAAAAATTGTGCAACATGTACCACTTGGATAGTAAGGGACGTATGGTTACCGCACAGTTAGGAAGATCATTCAAGGTAATCATGGAACTTTTTGTGTTTTTTAAAATTTGGGAAAATACATTTATTCCTCATCTTTTTTAACAATAATTTATTCCACTTCTCCTCCCACTCAGTATTTCTAACCTAAGAACCTCCTCCCTCCACTCTGTTGTCTATTGGACCTCTAATTTCAGGGTATTTGTGGTGGGGATTCATCAAAATATAAACATGTATGTTTCTTTACGTTTTATTTATCTTTCTTTATAAGGTTCCTCTTCCCTCCTTCTTGGGTTTTTTTTTCAGGTGGTGGTTTTACCTAAATAGGGTTTGATTATTTGTTTTTGGGTGAAATCATAATTTTTTATTTGATCATTCCTTGATAGGGTATTATGGTGGTGTGGTTGTGCTTTTCCACTTGTTTAGGTATGTTTCCAATTGCTAGGTAGGTGGTTCCATGATATTTCATTATTATATGAGTTTTTATCTCTTTTTTCATTGTTGAAATGTGTACTATGGATTAAATTTACGGTTAAAAATATTTGTTGGAAAGGTTTTGAGTTGAAAATGTGATGCAAATTGTTTTTCAAATTAAAATTTCTTATTTTTAATGAGCTCATTGTTGTGGTGTTTCTTGAATATGTATTATTCCGTGTGTTAATGTTGTGATATTCTTTTTCAATGATATTTAAATGTGAAAATTTATTGAATGTGTATTTCAATGAGAAATGGGGTTTTAAGGCACGATGTATTCTTTTTTGCATACATTAAATATGTATTGGAATTGTGAATGTGACGTAAATCTTTTTACCAAATGGTTTTGATGTGAGGATGAATTTGAATGTGGCCTTTCACATGAAAAATGGTCAGATCCCATATTTGTTTTGAATATTTCATTTCCAAATGGGTTTCATATATTTTAGAAGTGGGGTAAAATTTATTTCCAAATGGTTTTGGTGTTCATGTGAAATGGATAGTGTTTTTGTATATGGAATATGGTGTTATCCGTGTTGGTTTTGATCATTGGGTGAATGTGAAAATGTTAAATTGGTGATTTTGTTATGTTCTTATGGTGCATGGAATTTGTATGTGAATGTGATGATTTAAGTGATATGTAAAATGAAATCCAAATACAATGGGAATTCTTGGTGTTAAGGTTGGGGAATTAGAAATAGTATTCTAGTTGATTCAGAAGTAGATGAGTCTGAAATTCATCTAGAATGATTGATAGTAAAACTCTATGTAAACAAGAAAAAGTATTGGAGACCACTAGAAATTTTGGGCGTGAT
Source organism: Viscum album (assembly GCA_963277665.1). NCBI lineage: Eukaryota > Viridiplantae > Streptophyta > Magnoliopsida > Santalales > Viscaceae > Viscum > Viscum album. Next base: position 1,024,913,816 of record OY728141.1, on the reverse strand, counting down.
CCTCTCTAGTGGATAATGTATGGTAATTTGGTTGGTATTTGCTTATGATTTGGAGACCACTATAATTTTGGGAGATGTTTCCCTCTAGTGGCTCATGAATGGGAACTATATTATTAGTTGAGTTGGAGGAATTTTATCCCAGGGGTACATAGTTCATACGTCCCTAAATGTGCTAGAAACCTATATCAATTTTTCCCATTGTTCTCAAAATTGAGATGAATATTAAGTGATGTGGTGTAAACCATCAGTAAATGGAAGACCTTATATATATTTTTATTTCTTGGTAGCATTATAATGAGAAATGTTTTCATTAATTTTTTTAATGAATTTTTTTTCATAAAATAATATTTCAATTTTTTTGAGGAAATTTTCATGTTGATTTGTTTTATAATGTTATTTCATGGAATACATTATTTTTGGATACATCTTATTGGGGTCTAGAACACAAACTTAATAAAAATATGGGTGTATGTATACATTGTTTTGTATGTCCAAGGTAAAGGAAATATGTATCATGTTGATCATGGTGGATCGGGTTTCTAGTGTTCCACTTCTTGTAGGTGTTGATGGTAGTGGATTAATGGTTATTATTCTCTGTTTACGTAGTGGTATTTTGGGTTAGTTTTTTTGGTTCCCATTCATTTTTAGTACTTTTGGTTTTGGATATATTTTTATACATTTAATATAAAAATTGTACCTCATTTGGTTTTGGTTATCAGTTATTGTGATGTTTATTCTATTTGGCAGATTATAGTTATATAAATTTTTGAAATACTTCACAATGTGTATTTTTGATACCCAAAAACTAGTTTCTATCTTGTTGGGATTTTGAATTCCCTTTGGGTCATTCCATGAATCAGTTTGGTGTCAGGTTGGATGGAACCCCAACATGGTTCTTGACAAAATGGTATCTAATCATATCACACTCTTTTGGGGAAAATATATTGGGGATGATTCTAGATAGAAGTGTTCTAGGGTTTTTTAGACTTGATATTCTAGTTTCTAGTGGGTTTTTGGAAATGGAACCTTTTGACAGGAGTTGAGGCTCTATGGGATGTCGGGATTTGGACTTACATCCCCTCCAGGGTAGAAATACATGAAATGAACTGTATATGGACACCTTGTGGGGGTGGAATAGTTTTTTGGGCTTTTATTGTGATGAATTTGGTTATGTTATGATTTATGTAAGTGGTTGAGATTTGTTGTTGTTGCTGATTTTTTTTTGAATGTGTGTTGATGGTAATATCTTTATTTGTTGCTTGATGTAGAAAAATGACTCATTTGATAATTCTTATGAAAAAGTGGGAAGAGGTTGGAGAGTGTTCTCCCTCACCAATTGATCAAATGTTAGTGGAAGATACAATTTCGGTTGCACATGCATTGGGAAAAGGAGCGGGCTCTGGTCCTAATCTGGTTAGAGAAGACAAACTAGGTCCTAGAAAAGAAGTTCAGGATTTCCTCATGAATAAGAACTATTCTTTCTGGTGTAGAATAAGACCTCAGGAATCCGAGGAGTGTGTTGGCCAGATAGAGAGTATGTTTTAATTTCTTTATAATCCTGACACAGTTTGGGTGAAATGTTCTTCGTTTTAGTTGGATGTTCCCAATCGGATGTGGTTCAAATCTGTGGTGAAATATGAGATTCATGATAATACTGTATAGAATTATTTTTAAGTAATATTAAATCCTTATTATTTTCCAATTAAAAATTTTTCTTCTCATGATCTAAAAAGTATTTTGAGCTTAGTTAGGGATACTAGACCATTATGGTGTATGCTAAACACAATGACGATTTAGTTCGGTACACACCTGAGATCTTTTTCAATGAGTACTTGATGGATCAGAAGTTCAAGAAAGGGTTTCTTCTATAGATATTATCTCAAGTATTCTTTTCCACTCTAAAAAATATATTGATGTGGTTGATCATGATTTTTTCATCAAAATTCATCAATGAGTAATGTATGGTTTTACAGAAGCAGTGTCAGTAGTGGGTGTTGGTAGTTTATCTAAGAATAAGAGTAATCATGATGATTAGAGGAAGAAGGGAGTTTGTACTACATTCAATCCTTCAAGTCTACCTTTGTCTGTGTATCCCAATTTATTAGACAATTGTGTGCCATTACAGTTGGAAGGTAGTGACCATGTGATATATTTTCTCCTCTCCACCTATACCTTGTCAATGGTGTAGAGATGTGGGGAAAATTAAAGGATTTTTTAGATTAGCATGCACATATTAGAGTTCTGCATGATTTGTAGCTTTTAAAGGGATTTATTCTTGGTCAAAAAAGTAAAGAACATCTGGTTATTCTTTTGAGGTCATTATTGCAGGGCTAGATCATTTCCATGGTAGAGTAAATTCATGTTAGAACCATAAGTTAGTTGTTACTCTCTAGATCCAGATGAGATGACCAAAAATTATGTTGTGGATTGACCAACAATGGAATCTGATATAGGGCATGTGACAGTTCAATATAATGTTTTTATTGTATCATCTTGTGGTGTTGTTATATTTGATACTTGTGCTATAGTTTATTATATTTCATTCCTACTTTTGGAAGTGTTAATGTTTCCAATCGAGCTTATGTAGTATTAAATGAAGTTGGTAACACTGCTTGGTAAGAAGCGAAAGGTGGGTTTTAGGTGTTTTATTTTCACCCTCATCATGTTAGGGGTCTAGATGGAATGGGATTATTTGGTTTTGAATATAGAAAATTTTTATGTGAAAATTTTTATGGAATGTATGATTTATTTTTAGGTGCAAATTGATTGATATATGAGGTGACTGAGTTTTGTGGTACTTGATTGAAGTACCCATGTTTTTCAAGGTGATTGGGATGATATTTTTGGATATGATAGACCTCCCAATACATAATTGGGTATCCTTGTTTATCATATATCAACGCTCATCTTGGAGGAAGATGATGGTAATCTTGAGTTTCTATTACTTCCAATGGTGGATGAGTTCTTGAATGTTTTTCCAGTGGATTTCCTATGTTTTTATCCAGGGCATGATGTGGAGTTCTCCAATGATTTGGATCTAGGAACATAGATGATATATCATTATATGTAATATATTCCCCACACTAAATTGAGTGAACGAATGCTACAATTGGATGATTTAGAATCGAATAGATTCATTATCCCTAGCATCCCACCTTTTCCGGATCTAGTTCTATTTATTAAAAAGGCCAAGGGACAACTCTCTTCGTGCATCAATTACCAAAAGTTGAAAAAACTATAAATTAATAATAAGTATCATTTTCCCTAAATTGTTTTAATTTTTGATAAATATATGAGGTAAAGGATGTTTTCCATGAAGGATTTGTGTGCTTAGTATTATCAAGTCCAAGATTGAGAGTAGGATATTCCAAAAATTGCCTTTCGAAGCTTGTAAGACCACTTTGAGTATTTGGTCAATCTATTTGGGTGAAAAAATGATCCAATAGTCTTTATTTACATTATTAATATGTTGACCCACCAATATCTCGATCTATTTTTTGTGGTATTTTTGGATGGCATCCTAGTCCATTCCAGGCCCAAGGAAGAGTATGAGCGACATTTGACAATTTTTATAGAAACCCTTCAGGATCATTGTTTCTTTGTGGAACATTATAACCGATCCTTCATGATCAATAGGTGATGTTCAAATGTCATGTTATCTTGTAATGAGGGGTTTCAGTGGGCCCTAATAATATTAGCATAGTTATCTAATTTGAATAACTGAAAAATTATTTTGATATCAGGTGATTTTTGGGCCAAGTAGGGTATTACATGCGATTCATTCTAAATTTATCTTTTTATTTTTATATTTCAATTATAGTAATTACCATGAAAGGGGTAAATTTATTATAGATTCTATAGTTTCAGGAATCCTTTGAGGGGTTAATTTTCTAGTTGACCACAACCCATTTGTTTATCTAACTTGAATATAGAATAGATATGTGTCTATTGTGATGAATTTGGTATTGGTATTAGGTGTGTGCTGATGCAGGATGACTATGTGGTGGTTTATAGTTATCTCCAAATTATCCAAGATTAATATAATTACCAAACCCATAACATTGAGTAAGCTATTGGGATGCATACCTTGATATTGTTCAAATACTATGTTTTTTGTGAGAATTTTTTTGTTTATTTAGATCTTATGATCTTAGAATAAAATTTTTCCCATAAGGATCTGAATTTGAGGAAACATCATTGGGTTGGGTACCTTTATGGGTTCTAATTTTATAGTCTATACCCCAGTTAAGGGTAATGTTGTAGATGATTCTTTTAGAAATAAATTTCTACTTTAGGTGTTGAAATATTATAGTAATGAGTAGTTGTTAAGGGTTCTTTTCAATCAGATTCATCTAGAGACCAATGAATACAGTGTTGGTGTGTCAATTGATAGCACGCAGTTGACAACTTTAATTCTGGAGTTGATTCGTAATGTGTAGTGAAGTGATTAAATGTTTCAACATTCTTTGTAGTTCACAAATAGTGGGATAGATCTTTGTGTTTGTTCGTTGTCTCCTGATAGGGATGTGTGCTTCAAGGGTCACTTCATTCATCCATTATTGATAAAATAGTTAGTGATGTAGGATAACCACATGTCTTAGTGGGAACATTATCTTGGAAATATCATGATGTACTATGACATGAGGTAGCAGTTCCCAGGGTCATATATAAGGCAATATGTTTCTAAATTTGTATTGTGATGTTAAACATGCCAACAATTAAATGTAGAGCACCCCATGACTTCCAATTTTCTTCAGATTTTACCTATTCCAACCTAAGAGTGTTGTCAGATTGCCGAGGATTTTATTGTTGGATTACCTCATACAACCTAGGTGAGGAATCAAATTTGGGTAATGATTCACCATTTTTAAAAATCATCCCATTTCATTCTAATTTGGGATTCAAACAAAGTAGATGAGTTAGTTCGGTTACATATTCAAGAGGTTATAAGAAATAATGGTTTTCATTAGATAATTTTTTCTAATAGGGACACCCATTTTACCTCAAAATTTTTGGAAGACCTTCAGAAGAAAATGGGGTCTTAGGTCATGTTGAGAATGACATACCACCCTTAAACAGATGGTCAGAAAAAGTGGGAAGATTAGATTTTGGAATACACGATCATGACATGTGTGTTGTATTTTGGAGGCAATTAGTTTAGAAATATTAGAATGGTTGTGTTTTTATAGTATAGTAATTAACAATCCTTGATCCTAATAGATTTTTTAAGGCTCTTTATGGTCAGATGTGTCAATTTCCCTTGTGTTGGGATGAGGTGGTTGAGGCATTACTATTGGGACTGAGCCATGGGATTAAAATATCTGATAAAGTAAAGGTCATTAGGATGTGGATGTTAATGGAACATAGTTGTCACAAGTCTTATGGAAATAAATGGTACCAAAATTAGTCTTTTCTATAGGTGACTCGATGTTCATGATAGTTTCACCTCACATGGGTTACTATTGTTTGGGTAAGAAAGGGATGATAATACAATGGTATGTTAGAGAATTGGATATTATTAAGAGGGTTGGTATGGTGGAATACAAGGTAGATTTTCCAACATAGTTAGTTTAATTTAATTACAAGTTCCATGCCTCCCAATTGAAATGTTATAACTGATATTCATCTCATGTGTTGAATTGGGATGATTTTGAATTAGAGCCTAATCTGAATGTGTCTAGACGATCAATATGGATTTTTGATTCCTAGGAGAAATTTATTCATGGAAATTTTATTCTGTTAATCAAATTTATTTGAAATTATGGTAACAATGTGCATGATACATCGAAGTGTATGAATTGGGTTGTAGAGGAGTATCAATTTTATTTTCTGATCAAGCATTAGAGTGACTTTCCAGGGAAAAATAGTTATCTTGTTGGTGAAAATTTTCAAAAACATGATTTTATTGTGAGGTATTCTTTGATTATTTTCAGGTTAGTTTTTATCCATTGGGTAACCCATTAGATTTTGGTGAAAAATTTAGATTTTGGTCTTTATAGGAGGTGGATCATGGTTAAGGGTAATCATGTTACCTCACCCAATAAACCATGCAAGAAATGTTCATTTTTTGATAGTGGTTTTCCATGGATGGAAATCAGTTTGGAAAATCATGTTAGATAACCATGCATTATGTTACTCTTAAAAAGTGAGGAACAAAAGGTTTTTGAATTTTTCGGATAAAAATGAGGATTAACCCTGTGACCAGTCTAGGTCATTAAAAAGTGGGAATTTACTCTATGAACTCATCGATTTTAACTCTAATTTCTCATATTTTTCCTCCTACTCGGGATATCCAATCTTGGTGGCACTCCATCTTTATCCCCCAAAACACTAGCTTTGGGGTTTTTTTGTTGATTATTCAATACATTAATAAGTAAGACATTTTTCCTTTTATTTCTCCATCTTTCTGGGTTTCTTCTTCCCTATTTACTAAGGTTTTATTTTCCAATGGATTGTTGAACCAAATGTGTAATGGCCCAAAATTTTATTAATTTAATTTTACTCTTATTATAATTAATTCATATAATATAATCATATAAAATCACATTAATAACCCTATAAAAACTTTATAAATGATGAATTGAATAAAATAAAAAATATTTCTAGCACTTAAAGATCTTATTACAATGAAATTTTAACATGACCTTTGTATGTGTAATGTTACCCTTGTTAATAGTAAACATGACAGTTGAATAGTAACCACACCAATGAAATTATAAATAAAATTTATCCTTTTTATATGTTACAATATGATATAATTATAAAATAGTATATGTAAATAGATATATTAAATATTATTAATTAAGTGTATATATTTTGTTTGTTGAAAATAATTAATTAAAATTTTATAATAAATTTAATAATATATAAGAAAATTTATTTTCGTAAAATGTACCCAAAAAATAATACTGTTATGTAATATGATTTTATGGTAACTTTATGAGATGTAAATTGATTTTTCAATGTTATAGAATCAGTTATATTTTAAAATCATTATTTTTCTAAGTAAAATTGGTTTTAATTAAATATTATATAACTCATATTTATAAATTTATTTCCCTAAAATGAAGATCTTTTTTAAATTCTACATGTTTTGAAATGGTTATAGTGATTTTTTGGGATATAGCTGAAATATATGAAATTTTGGTGAATAGTAAAACATCATAATTTACGGTATACATACATTAGAAGTAAAATATAATTTTAATTAATCTGTTGCTGATGTAACCAAAATTGGTTGGAATTCACATGAACCAATTAGTTTACATAGTGTCCATAAAAAACATTATTTATTATATTGAGAAAAATAATAAACTACTAAATTAAATAACTAGAAAACACCAATATCCTCCACTATAAATCCCACCCTCACACCCACTTATATTCAAACCTATAATGCTTTTATGCTTGCCCCAATTAATCTAAAACCCATCCCATTGACCCTCTACAATGTACAACAGCTCTTTATATTATGAAAAATCCAAAACCATTACCCAAAAGATGTTATCAATGAGGATATATTTAAGAGGTAAAAATACTCTTCCTTTTTCTTTTAATTTCTCTTCAATTTCATTTATTTTGTCCTATTCTGCGCGCCTTATATCATGCAAAAAAATGATAACTCCATTATGTTCGATATAATTTAATTACAACATATTAATTGAATTTCCCAAAAAAACGATTTCTCCCTCTCTTTTGTTCAAACAAATGAAATCATTACTCGTGACATGTCAATTTAGCGACATCATGGGAGATGCAATTTCCTTATAATTTATCACCATAAAGGATGTTAATAAAACCATTATATTTGTCGGAACATATTTTATGCTGTATTTTACAACCCTTTTTATATTCTATAACTAATATTTATTCATAATACTAAATGATAAAATAAAACGAGTTCGTTGTGACAAAAAATAGCCAAAATTATCCTATAATGATTATTATTAACATGTATGTAATGAATCATCCTCATGACATATAAAAAATTTCAATATAATATAATTTAGATTTTTAGAATATTATTAAGAAAGTATAATAACAATTCTGGTAAATTGTCCATATTTTAAATGATCGTCCATTCATGTATAGGAGTGAATCGACCATGAAACCAAAGAAAAAAACACTTTTGAATAACTAAAATGAACAACTTAAATCATCAAAAATACCATTAAAGAACTCAGTAAAACCATAATGAATAAAACTCGTTTATTCAAGGTTATTTTCTTTAAATTAATGAATCTAATTTTTTATTGTTGAAATTAATGTTAAGAAAGCATTCAGAAATAAGGTAAGTGGAAATATTGATCCCAACTCTCTTTTTTTGTGTTTTCCCTCTTTCACCCCACTTTTAGTATGAATATTCATTTTATATAATTTCTTTATCAATGTATTAATTTTTTTTGGGTTATTCATTTTTTCTACATATGTTTATGAAAAACAATATTATTTCCAAAAGATCTCTTCTTTAAAAGAACAAACCTTTTATTTCTTGAGATTATTTCTTCTTCACTCAAAGATGATGATTATTATATCATGTATGTTATTCCAACATTAATTTGAGATACCAATTTTTATTAATTTATTACTTATGAAATGAAACCCACTCCTTTATATGGGTTATTTAATGTCAAAAATTTATATATATTTTATGTGGCACGCATGGAAATGTATATGTTATGATGTGAAAGGTTCACTCAGAATTATATAGCGCAATGAAAATTTTATGATGTGATGGGTGCACCTGGAATTATATATCAATCCAATGAATTGGCAAATGTGCATAATGTCATTACTAAAAGTGAAATATGCATGAAAAGTATTCTATCGTTGTTTATAACTAGGGTTCATGGGGGACCACAAAGTCATGATGTTTGATTCTTATGGATTTCCACATTCATGCATTTATGTAATGCTTCCTCTCATGAATATGATCCTATTCCTATGATCTGATGATAATGATTATTCTCACCCTTGTTATATTGTATCATGATCTTATCTATCATCTTACAAGGATTTTATCTCCCCTGTTTGTTATATATATCCTCAGGCGACTCCATGTACTAAGGGGAATTCATTGGCCAATATAAAGCTAAAGAAGAAATATTTAAATAAATGTTTATGTTTTATTTTTTAAATTTTATCTATTATCCTAGTTTTCTAATGACACAAATAATTTTTATCCTTTTCATGTAATGATTTTATGTTGTTTTCATTAACATGATTTAATAGTAATGTAAGAAATTGTAGAGTCGTTATAATTGGTGTTAGAGAATGGTTTTGTTAATTTGGGAATTAGGATTAGAGAACCATAGTGAAAACCCTTTGTTTTAGACTTATTATATGTAATTAAAAAATAATCCTCTTTTATCAACAAAATCCCACAATATATTAATTTATAGTTAATTTGAAAAATTGAAAAATTATTGATTACTTTGGGACATATGTTTTTTCCAACATTTTCTATTTTAGAAAATGGTGGGAAATAGTAGAAACTAGGAAAACAACCCATGTGAGGGACAATGCAGTGATTGTCGGAATTAAATACCCAATGCATTGCGAGGTGGAGGTAAAAATTTAATGGAAATACCTACATAAATTTCTCTGGTTAAGAATAATAAACTGAATAATGTGGAATTCACATGTAAAACTAAGTGATGGAAACTGGCTATCAAGTGTTTTATGGGGAAACCACAACCAATGATTAGTGAGTCTTCTAATTCATTAGTTATTGAACAATGGGTCAACTCAATGAAGATGATATGTTCTATGATTCTCTATTCAGAGATGGAGAAGGATAATCTCGCTATTTATTGTCTAGATGGAGAGGCCAATCATTTGTGGGAATTGATTAATATCACTAAGCAAAAGGACTAAATTGTAGAGTTGGAGTAAGAAGACTTTATGTTATTATTTCTTAACAACTATATCTCTAAAACTGTTTCATACAATTATGGATAGAAAATTAATACATCTAAAGAAAATTAAAGGAGAACATTTCATGGACCAGGAAGAAAATTTCCTAAGGATAGCAAGCTGAGCTTCTGGTTTTTTATCAACAATGATGGAAAAATTGATAGATTCTGTAGTTGTTTAAAACTTCTCCATCGAAAGGCTCTGGTAATTAAAGACGTTTAGAGTTATGAAGAAGTTTTTCAATATTCTCTCAATGTGGGGATGGAGTTTTTAGAATGTTACCATGGTTATGGTGATAATAAATGAAAGATGGAGTTTCATGGAAGTGGATCTCATGAGAAAGGTGTTAAGAAAACCTAACCTCATATATGTCAAAAATTTGCGAAGAAGAATCATAGGAGCTTCCGGAATGGTGTGGGTATATTTTTCATGTATGTGAGAGACAAACACCATGCTCATGAATGTCAAAAATACTTGAGGAAACTAGAAAAGTCTGTGGAGTAAAAGAGAGAACCAACCATGGTCCAATGCTATAACTGTAGGGAGAAAGGTCAATATGATTGTTTGTGCACTAAACCTTGATTCAACTCAGGTAATTAGTTTTATAATAAAAAATATATAAAGGATCATGGAATGGATTTTTCCATCAATACTTATGGCATGGATCCAGAAAATGAATTCATACATTGTACACTCCCTATTCAATCAAGAACAGAAATATTATTTTTTGATTCTAGTTCTATGAATTCAATTTATATCAGGCATGTTTTCCAGAATTAATGAATCAAGGACCTAAAAACATGAAGTGGTAATATCTAAAAAACACCTATTGGAGAAATCATTTTAACCTAGGTGTTTGAATCATTTCCTATTAGAGTTTTTGGAAGATTCTTCTAGTTAATCTTATAATATTTCCTTTGGCTAAATTAGATACTATTCTGAGGATGGATTACCTATCGTTATAAGGTGCACAAATCAAATATTAGGAAAATGAAATACCTTTTCATATTATAAACCATCCCATTATCCCTTGTAAATGCAAGGAGGGTCAGGAATATAATTTTTTAAATCATTCAATAATTTGGGTGTTGATTTCTTATGATGAAAAATAACTCACTCAAATGGATGAGTTAATGGAATATATCAACCTTGAAGAAATTCCCATTGTGAGGGAATATAGTGATTTATTTCCTAAAGTGTTATCGAGACTTCCCCAAGATTCTGATGTATAGTTCTCAATAGAACTCTTACTCGGAGAAACTCCTATCTCATTGAGTCATAGTAGTATAGCCTTTATTAAATAGAAAAAGTTAAATAATCAACTGCAAGATAATTTTTACAAAGGGTTCATATGCATGATTGAATCACCATAGGCTGTGTCAATTCTCTTTTTTAAAAAGAAGGATGAATCAATGTGGACGTGTATCAATTATCATTAGTTCAACAAGATTATTATAAATAAAAAGTGTCATCTTCCAATGATTGATGAATTGTTAGTTTAGTTATGAAAAGATTGGTACTTCTCAAAGGTGGATCTTCGTTATGGAATCATCTGGTAAAGAAGATGTATAAAGATATTCAGAAGATAGCCATCTTTAAATGATATGGTAACTATGAGTTTTGGGGGATTCCCATCACACTTACGGATGCCCCTATAATCTTAATGGATTTGATGAATATATTCTTTAGACATTACCTAAAATATATGGTGTCAGTGTTTATTGATTATATACTATTATACTCTAGGAAAAAGGAGGAACATGAAGAACATCTAAAGTTTGTTTTGGCGATATTAAGGAAGGAGAAATTGTATGCCATGTTTAGAAAGTGTGACTTTTGGATGAAGAAAGTCATATTATCGAGGAATGTGACCACAAGTGAGGGAATTTCTATGGACCCTTTGAAATTAATGGAAATTGAGTAATGTCCCATACCATATAGTGTCACTTAAATCCTTAATATTCAAAGATTACATGGGTACAACAAATGTTTTATGAGAAATTTTAGATGATTTTCATCCCCACTAACTAAGTTAACAAGGAAAGAAGTAATGTTAATTTGGATGGATGAATGTGAGGAATTCTTCATGGAGCTAAATAGAAGGATGATCATTATATATATACTCAATTTACCAAAATATGGAGAATGTTTTGTGATATACAGATATTCCTCAATGAAATTATTGGGTTTTTTTCTCATGAAAAATGATAATGTAATAGCCCATTCCTCACCAAAGATGATGATCGATGAGTAAACCGACCAAAAACATGATCTTGAGATAGAAGCTATGATTTTTTCCTTGAAAATTATAATGAACAATCGCTAAGTTGAGATGTGTGACATATATATTGGTAACAAGACTTTAATGTATATACTCTCACAAAACGATCTCAACATTAATCAAAGGATATTGTTAGTGATTATAATATACCACAATTTCTATATTCACTATCGTCCTGGCAAGGAGAACAAGCGAGATGATGCTCTTAGTAGAAAGGAACATGAAAATATATCCATGTTGTGGATTGAGAAAGAACCAATCTTTATGGATATTCAAAGGAGGGATGTGAAAATCACGACAGTGGGGAATTATTCCTAACTTTCCCAAAGGGTTTTCCATTCATCAATCCATGAGAATATTAGGGAGGCACAAAGGGATGATTAAAAGTAACAAAAAAAAGATGAATGATAAAAAGGAAGAGAAGCTATAAGAGATCTATAATGATAATGATGGTGTGTTTTAGTTTGGAATGAGGCTCTATGTGACTTCATCCCCTGGGATAAAGAAGGATATAATGAACAATACAAATAGCTCAACAATCTGTATTCATCTCAGGAGTACCATTATGTTCCATGATCTCTATGAACAGTTCTCATGCGACAACATGGAAAATCATATTTCTGAGTATGTACCAAGGTTCATAATATGTTAAAAATTTATAGAAGGGAAATAAAAGTCTTATGGAATGTTGAAACTATTTCCTATACCCATGTTTAAATAGGAGAATTTCACTGTGGACATTTTCTATAGTGTCTCAATGACATCTAATGGAAACAATGCAACATGGGTTGTGGCGGACTGACTCACCAAGACTTCAAACATTATCACTGTTTGGGAAGATTTATTGCTTGAATAAAAATCTATGATATATGTGAAGAATGTACTTATACTTCCTAGATTTCCACTCTCAATTTCCTTTAATCATGATCCCATGTTCACATATAAATTCTAAAGGTTTCGTCAACATGATTTGAGTACTATATTAAATTTCAGCACAACCTATCATGCCCAAACTAATGTTGAATATCAAAGGACTATTATGATTCCCTAGGATATTCTAAAATCTTATTCATTAGAATTCAAACTTGGATGGGATCATCATCTCCCATTGGTTGAGTTCTTATAAGATAACAATATACAATTGAGTATTCACATGGCACTGTAAGAAGATATGTATGAAAAAAGTTTTATAAATCCCTCATATTGGGATGAAGTTGGTGAATTAAAACTAGTTGGATCAAATCTTGTGAATGAGATGATAGATAATGTTTAATTTATCCATCAACATATCAATGATTCTTTGAATTAGAAAAAGAGATATTCTTGAAAGTAATGAAGGGAATCTAAGTTCTAAGTTGATAATATGGTCATCATTCAAATAACACCATGGAAGATATTTATGTGGTTTATAAAGAAAGGGAAAACAATCCCAAGGTACATTGCCCCATTTTAGATCTTTGATTGTATTAGAGATATGAAATATCAAATTTCACTTCCACCGAATATAGATTAATTTCATGATGATTTCCATGTATCACATATGTGTAAGTACATACCAAATCCCTCAGATTTACTATATTAAGAGGTGGTATAGTTGGAAGATGTTCTCTCTTATGAGGAGAATCCAATAATGATTCTAGACCAGAGATATATGGTTATACACAATAAGAAAACCAACATTTTCAGGGTGTTGTGGATAAATAATTGGTATGACGAAAAGTATTGGGGACTAAAGGAGTTGATGAAGGAGAAGTAAATTCACTTATTTTTGTAAAAATTATATTTTGAGTGTGAAATTTCAAAAGGGGGAAGAATGTATTTACTTAAAATTTTTTCAATGTAATTTCATCATTCATTAATCATATAAAATAACATTAAAAACATAATACAACCATTATAAATCAAGAATAAATGAAATAAATGGTATTTGTAGAAGTTAAGGAACCTATACTAATTAAATAGTAACATGACATTTGGAATAGTAATATGACCCTTATGAAAAGTAAAATGGACCATTGAATTGCGTCTTCACCAATGAATGAATAAATAAAATTTATCCATATTATATGTAACAATATTATATTATTCAATTATAGTAAAAGTAAAATGATATTTTAAAAATTATTAATTAAGTGTTGGTATTTGTGTATGTTACAAACACTTAATTACAATTTTATTACTAATAAATTAAATTAAAAGAAAATTTATTTTCATAAAATAAATCCAAAAAATAATATTTGTATGTCTTATTATTTTATGATAATTTTATGAGACCTTATGTAAAATTTTAATGTGTTATAACATCATTTATAATTCTAGAAGATGTATTTTTTGAGTAAATAGTGATTTTAATTATAAAATTAATTAATCATATTTATAAAATTATTTTCATAAAATATATTTCATTTTGTAATTATACAAATATAGAAATGGTAGGGGTGAAGTTTTTGGATTTTTCTAAAATACATGAATTTTTGGAGAATATTAAAATACAATAATTTACGTTTAAATACAATATATATTAAATACACTATTCATTGAGTCATTTTTGATGTATGCACTGTTGGTTTAAACTCAAATGATCAAAAAACTATATTTTGTATCAATAATGAACACATACTCTTGTCTTGAGAAAAATAAGAATCTAATGAATTAAATAATGAGAAAACACCAATATCCTCCACTATAAATTTCACCCCCACACCCTCTTCTCTTCACACATCACAATCATTTAGATTTGTCCAATATTTTCCAAAAAATATCCCCGATAAAATATCTTTGATACTGGATCTCTTTTTATCATCAAATGACAAAATCATTTTCCCTAAGAGGTTCTGCAGGATGAGATATTTAATAGCTAAAAATCATCTCCACTTTTTCTTTTAATTTCACTTCAATTTCATTTATTTTCATCCATTATACTTAAATTATCATATAAAAAAGGAATGATTACACTATTATGATTTAGATAATTAAATAAAATAATGTTAATGGAATATCTATAAAAAAATCATTTCCCTCTCCCCTTTTTTCAGGAAAATGAAATCGTCACCCATGATGTGTCAATTTTGAAACATCTTGGGCAATGAAATTTCATTTTCCATTAATTCCATCAAGGATGATAATGAAAACATTATAATAACTGAAAAATATTTTAATTTTTATTTTAAAATCATCCTTATGTTCTAAAACTAGAATTTATACATAATAAGAAATGATAAAATAAAACGAGTTTGTTCGGATCGAAAACTGCCAAAACTAACCTAAAATGATCATCATTGGCTTGTATCTAATGATTCGTCCTCATAAAATATAATAAATTTTATTTTATGATATTTTAGAATAATTGGTGATCATTAAGAACATTTAATAACAATTATGTATATTTATCCTCCCTATAGATGAACATCAATTCATATATATGATTGAACAGATCATGAAAACTAAGAAAGTGGAGACTCATGAATGTTAAAATTAATCAGTTTAACTCATACAAAAGCCCATAAATGAACACAATAAAAAAATAAGGAATCATATTAATATATAAAAGTGTATTCATTTTTAAATTAATGAATCTAATGTGATTATATATTATATTAAGGATAATAAATTAATAAATGATTGGTGAGGGGAATTCTCAAACCCAACTCTCTTTCTTTTGGTTTCCCCTCTTTCCACCCATTTTATGTTCGGATATTCCATAAATATAATTTCATCATAATTATCTTTGATTTTATTTGATATTAATGTTTTATAATTGAGTTTATGAAAAACATAATGTTTTTCAAAATAAATCTTCTCTAAAAAAACACACCTTTTACTTCTCAATATTGTGTCCTATTGACTAAAGGTTGATGATTATTATATCAAGAATGTTATTAATAATTTAAATTGTGAAAGGAATGGTTGTGAATTTATTATTTATGAAATGAAACCCATTCATTTCCATTTGTTATTTTATTTCAATGATGGATATACATTCTATTTGGCATGTGTGATGATGTTAATTTTATGATATGACAGGTGCTCCTAGAATAATATAGAGTAATGAAAATGTTATGATGTGATGGGTTTGATCGAAACTATATAACACTATATTGAAATGGGTAATTTGATGAATCTCATTATTTAAATTGAATTCAGTGCGGAAATTATGCTATATGTTTTCGAAATAATGTGTGGTGGGTGACCACTAAGACGCGATGTTTCATTTTTTATGCATTACCACATTACATGAATTTATAAAATGGTTCCTCTCGCAATTATGATCATATGTCTATGTTATGATGATAATGATTATGCTCACACCTATTATATTTTCTTATCTTCTTATCTATCATCTTACTGGACTTTTAACTCACCCCTTTTTGATGTATATCCTCAGGTGACTTCATGTACTGAGGGGAATTCAAGGGCCAATAAGAATATAAATAATTATGAATTAAATAAATGTTTTTGTTTTATTTTATAAATGTGATATATGGTCATAGTTTTATAATGAAACTATTCCTTTGGATGCTGATCATGTAACTATTAAATATAAATTATTGTTAAAATGATGTAATATTAATGTATGAAAAAGAAGGGTCACTATATATAGAGGGTTTGATCTGTGGGTTTTTGGGGAAATATTGATGGCTGTTGTTTGATATTTCATTGATAGGTTCTTGTGGTGCTGTTGTTTTTATTTTTCCACCATTTTCAAGAAATTTTTAAGTGTTAGGTTTGTGGTTCCATGATTTTACCTTATTATATGAGTTTTTATTTATTTCTAGATTGTTGAAATGTGACCTTTGGATTATTTGTGTGGTGAAAAATACGTTATTGAATGTTTTATAGTTGAACATGTGATGAAAATGGGTTTTCTAAAGTAAATCTATTATGTTTTAGGTGTTATTTATCGTGGTGTTTCTTGAATATGTTTTATACCATGTCTGAAGGGTTTGAAATGTGTTTTAAAATATATCTAAAGGTGAAAACGTGTTGAAAGTGGATTTTCCAAGAGAAATGGGGTTTTATTGGATGTTGGCTCCTTTGTTGTGGACCATAAATTTGACTTCGTATTGTGAATATGATGTGAAGCTTGTTATAAAATGTTTTTGATGTGAGGATGATTTTGAACGTGGCCTTTCCCATGAGAATAGTTAAATCCTAAATTTGTTCTTATTTATAAATTTCAAAATTGGCTTAATTTTTTTTTAAATTTGGTTGAAATGTATTTCCAAATGGGTTTTCTATGCGTGTGAAATGGAAAATTATTTTGTTTATGGGAAATTGTGGTTTCCATGGGGGTTTTGATTATTTAATATATGTGAAAAATCTTAAAGTGGTGATTTCCATGGTTTGATTAAGAATATTGTAATGTATATGTGAATGTGATTTTTTTTATATGATATATGAAATGGAATTTGAGCACAAAGGGAATTCTAGGATTCTACTTTGGAGAACTAGAACTAGTTTCTAGTTGATTCAGAAGTGGCCAAGGTCCAGATTCATCTAGCTAGATTAACTCTATAATACCAACTAAACTTATTACATGATTTAAGAGAACTATATTTTTGTAATGGGATCCCTTATAGTGGATAATTCATGGGAACACTATTGATATTTTCATATTATTTGGAGAGCACATTAATGTTAGGGGTCATTCCCCTCATGTGGCATAGGCATGAGAATGTTGTTGGTAGTTTAGTTGGATGACTTTGATCACTAATGTATGAGGTTTATAGGGCCCCAAATATTCTAGTTACATACATGTATTTTACCCATGGTTCCCTTTTTTACATGATATTTATGTGATGTGGCGATATCCATCAGTATACAGTGTCCCTAGTGTATGTTTTTTATATCAAGAATTATTTCTTGTGAAAATGTTTTTCCATAAAAGTGTTTTCTTAATAAAATTATTCTATTGTTTATTTTGGAAGTGTGCATATTGATTCTTATTATAATGATATAAAATTTATTCATTTTATTGGGTGTAATCATATTGTGATTATTATAATATCATACATACAAATTTGGGTTTATTTGGACTAGGTTTTTTATAATCCAGGTAAATGCAAGAGAGATCATCACCGTGATAATGGATCTGATTATTGGAGTAAAATTATAGTAGTTTTTTATGGTGATGGCTTGAGGTTGATTCTCCTATTGTTATGTGGAGGTTTTTGGGATAGTTTTTTTGTTCACATTTTGTTACAGTACTTTTGGTAAAAGTTAATGTTGTATACATGGAATATAAAAATGGGTTTACCTCATTTGGTTTTGGTTATTTGTTATTATGATGTTAATATTAGGGGTCTATTGTAGATATATAAATTGTTTAAATCATTCCCAAAGTGTATTTTAGATACCCATGCACTTGTTTCCATTATTTGGGGATCAAGAATCCCCATCAATACATGCTATGAATGAGGACATGTGTCTAATTGGAAGGCACCCTGACTTTGATTGTGACACCCAATGATTCTCATGATCTAAAAATTGAGTTGAACTAATTAAATTATAAAATATATATAATTATATCAATATTTAAAAATTATCACCCAATCCTTAAAAAAATTCTTAAAAATATCCTGTATTCGTGAATGAGAAGTATATAATAAACACTTCATTCTATATGGGAATATATATTATAACATTTTAGATTCTATAAATTTGACAATATATAATGGGTCCGTCTTTATGGGCCAAACTAATTTGAAAACCATTTTAAAAGGATCTAATTGGGGATTGTAAATATAATTTTGAAAATAGGATATACTAATTATATTTGAAAAGAAAATCATGTAAAAATATTAAATAACTCACATAACACATGATTGGGTAAAAACATTAAATTATACTAAGAACACTATTTGTTTTAGGAACATCCCATACCATAGTTAGAATTATAATTATTTCATTATTTTATGTCGTCAAATTGAATATCTATTAATGAATTTGATAAAAAAAATGATGTACCTAGAATTCTAAAATTGGGTTTATACTGTAAAAATAATGAAATATCATTTAGGTCAAATGAAATTCAATGAGAACTACATTTTTGAGATTTTTTATGAAATATTCATGTATCCCTCTGAGTGGGAGTGGTGAATCAGTGATATATTTTTCATTTATGTTTCATTTCATTTTAAACAACTGTATACTATTGTTAAATATTTATCACCTTTCAAAATACAAAACAATCAAACAACCACAAGAACACAAAAAATTACCTGGTTCACTACTAAACTGGAGTCTCTAAATCCTTGTTTTGGTATAGAAATATTTTTATTCCACCAAATTTACTAGAAAACAATTATTTTTTGTGGATACAGTGACTAGGTAATTCCTTTACATAGTTGTAGCTCTATAATCAATCCAACAATGCAAGTTCTTCAAGTAGAACAAATATTTTAATATAATTTTTTTAACAAGTTATAAAACAAAATTCTATGCTACATTGTCAACATTCACAAATATTATCAGTAAAAAAATTCTCATCTTTAATACCTACCAGTAAGATGGAACTTTTTCATGAATTTTTAATTATACTTAGTGTAATCACTAGTCTAAATCTCTAGTACAATTTCTCTTTCTAAAGAAATAACTTTTTCAGAATACCAGTGAACCTAGTCTAAAAAACATCTATTAGATTTTGGAAGTACCAATCTTACTTCATAGTCCAATCTAAAAACTATGATTATGATATTCTTTCTTCTCATTTTCTTATTCCATATGGTAAACATCCTCATGTAAGAATAACCCGTAAACTTATTCACTCTACTAAATTTCAGTGATCCACCTTGTCTCTTTAAGGTCATATTAGTGACAGAATATACAATGTAATCTATCCATTTATAGGAAACTTGAAAATGGTTTCTATGGGATACATTTAAAAAATTCCTTCTCAAAAATATTTCGTGAAACATAAATTATATATTAATCTTGGAAAAATCATTGTATTTTTTGACTCTTATCATATCTTCTTGAACCTTCTTAAATCTTCTCACAACTTTAGATCAGTTCTAACCTTCAACAAAAACATTAGTCTGATTCCAATTTCATTTCGGATTATGTTATTACGATGAAGACGTCATATTGTTAATAATAGTTACCCACACCTACTGAATGGTATAATAATAGAAATTACCTCTTATTATGATAATTGATATCAACGAACATAAAAAAGGCTTTATATAATGATATCTTTCCCAACTCTTCAAATGTAAATCTTCCCTATAAAAAAAATTAAATGCATTAAGAAATTATTCCTTTCATATTTTTCAATAAGGATAATCCTTCATCCAATGATATAATTGGATTCAATATGCATATGATAAAATTATATTTGATTCACTCTAATATTCATTTCCAGTTCGATTTAGTCAATATTGACCCAATTTAAAAACAAATATCCAATATCTTCTTTTATTCTTAACCCACATGAAAAAAACCAATAATTAACCGTGATGATAATGGTTGACTACATTATTGATTAGTCCCCGAATGAATTCCACCTACATTTTTCCTTTTCAATGATCCAAATAACTTTCCAATGAAATTTTTTTCTTTAATGATCTGTGGAACACCCCATCTGATGGACCGATATTAACAGCTTCAAATTTATAGAATTATTCAATTTTTTTTAGGATTCACACAAAATTTCTTTATTGAGCATTTAAATATATCTGATTATAGGTATTATAGAAAACTATAATCTTAATATTTTCACATTTCCACCATACCATTAAATCTTTCAAATTATTTTCAATTTGGTGTTCTCACACCACTAAACTAAGACCATGAAACATCGACTTCAATAAATTATTTCATTGTATATATTTTTGTATCATAAATTCCTTATAAATTTTAATATATAGAATATTGAAATATAATCATTTTACACATAATGGAAATTTTTGTAACTTCCCATACTTTTATAATTTTATTTTATTCCTTTCGTAAATTTTATTAGAAACATTATGTCCCTCTTTCTATCATAAAACATTCAACAGAAGTTTTTAGACAACATGTGAATTTTTTGGAATTAAAAATTGAAATGAATCATCATATTTACTTTGGAAAAATTTATACTTTGTTTGTTTTCTCATTATGATAAAAATTTATTTCTATAGGCAAGGCAAGATTGATGAACCTTTTATTCCGAGAAACATTTTATTAACAAAAAGGAATTTGATAAGAAAATTGAGTCTTATTTCAGCAACAAAACTATTAACCATATTGATTCATTTTAAAAAGGTAATTTATTTATTTTCTCTGAGAAAAAAACCAACAATCATCATAACAAAAATCATTCACCTTTCAAACACATCTTCATGCCAAAATAGTCTAACCAATCTCCACCATTGGATTTTATTGTCAAGCATGATTCATAAATCACTAATTTTTTTTCCTTTATCTATGGATTACTTCACAACAATTCAAATCCTATGTGATGTCTCTCGTTATAGAAAACAACAAATAATAAAAAACCATACATTCCAAAATTAGAGATAATGAAAATTACTCCCAATTTAATCACATAATTTTTTACCTTTTAAACATTATTTTTAAATAACGGTTGATAAAAAAAACTCCAAAAATTAGTTATAATAGATTACACACTTATATTCTAGATTCAAATCAAACCCACAAGTCCCCTTATTTACATGATTCATTAAAAGGTTCAATATATAATAATAGATATATTTATGAAACAATACACCCCATGACAAAAATATATAATGAAAAAATGAGAGGGGTTAAAACAAATACCTCAACCTTAAAGTTAAATAGGTTTGACTCCCATGTTCATCTTTAGATTCTTAAAATGTTCCTTTTGAAATGTATTTGTAAAAATGTAAGCTGTTATATTTGTTGAAGTAATAGAATCCTAGTTGAATTCATTCTTATCCACATACCCATTGATGAAATGAAATTTTATATTAATATGTTTTTAATGATATTGTTGTACTATATTCCTATTAAGGTTCATTTCACATTTTTTTATCAGAACTCAAGAGAATGGGTATCTTCACTTAAACAAGTAAATTTTCCTACTAATTTTTCATCCACATTATTTGGTAACTGTTTGATTGGAATAAATACCCTCAGATTTAGCTATAATGAGAATTATTTAATTCTATTTTATTTTATTCCAAATAAAAAAGAATTTATAAGAATGAAAACTCCACTAGATGTGGATCTTCTATCATCAACATTTCCTTCTTTGTTAGTATATTAATATCCAAATAAGTCAATACATTATAAGATATCATACAAGAATATGAATTTTGTTGTGCCTTATATACATATGATAATTCTTTTTACAGTAAGTAGATGTGATTTTTTTGGATCACTCTAAATATTTCACGTATAATAACATAAAAAAATGTCAGGTATTGAGGAAGTAAATTTCAAAAAACTTCATATCAAATTATGAAACTCTTCATGATCAACATCCATTCCCATATTATCATTATAAAACATGGTTCCACTAAAACCAGTGTGGATAATGGTTTATAATTTTTTTTCATGTACATTATTAGATGTTCCTTACCATAATTTTCTAAGGAAATAAAATCTCATTCTTCATTTTAAAGATTTTATCCCAATAATGTATTTCATTTCTCAAAGCATGAAAATTTTAAACAACTTTTCATCTCATAAAAAAATATTTCATAGGTTATTACATCATTTCTAGTATAGATAATTCATCATCATAAATAATTATGATGTGGAAAAAACCCTAAAATTCATTGAAATATATATAAATGTCAGATATTCCATTATTAATACTAAATTCCAACATGAATGTATCCAATTTGGAATCACATTTTCAATACGATTTCATTATTCCATAATAAAATCAATGAAAATTTTACACAAAACGTTCATATTTACCAAAAAAAATACATATGGATTTTCAATATAATACTATACAACATGATTAAAAATTAAAAATGCTTATTTGAAATCCATCTGAAAAAATTAACAACATTTTGTTATTGGTATTAATAATGATTCAAGATATTTTTAATATTTCCACCTGTGAAAAATATTCATAAAAGTCAATAAATTACATTTGGGAGTATCCTTTTCTTTCTAATTAGGATTTGTTTCTTATCAGTTCACTATCTTCATTCAGCTTGGTCTGAAAACCCTAATTTGTACGAATAACATTTATCTGCTGGTTTAGTTATTAGTTTACATGTGTCCTTATTTTATATCCGATCCAGTTCTTCATTCATATCATGGTCCGAGTATGGATGCTAAAACTTTTCATTCACATCATTCGACTAAAATTTAGAAAGCAAAGAACTATGTGTAATAATATTTTGTATTCTTTTTCATTGAACCATTTTGATGTTGATCACTCATAATGTTCTTAGATTCAACTATATTTCTCATCCTGGGATATGATTTTCGAGATTCACCCTCATCACTAAAAATGGTCATGTCTAATGCTTCTTATTGAGCAGGATTACAAATATTAATATTTGTAATAGATCATTTAGAAATTAATTCATTCTATTCATCTTCTTTATCTGCATGAGTCTGTTAATATTACTCATTTTTTCAATAACATGAATATTAATTGATTCAATAAATCTTATTGAATATTTTTTTGAATCATTTGTAACTTCTTATTTCTAGATAATTAGAATGTAAAATTCCATCTTCACCACTCTGCTCAATTTTTCCAACTATTCCACTTTTTTTTAAGATTCATGGACTGAAAAAAACTCTTAAGTGTTTTAAACAAGGTGATTTTTCATACATCATTTCGTATGGGGTTATATCTGACCATGTTCTTTTAAAAACATTTTTTCTTCAATATAAATAGACATTCAGATGGATTTCCTTCAAAATTAATGATAGTTCCTATTTTTGACATTGTTCTCCCCATCTCAACCAATCCTCAATTTTTTCTTTGAAACACATCATTTGGTTGGAGAGTTTTTGGTTTAGTAAAATTATACAGAATTCCATGATTATCAAGACAATATTTGGATTCTTCATTATTGTATTGACCACCATATTAATTTTTTAACTTCCTCACTGAATACTCACATTCCATATAAGATATCCTCATGAAACATATAATATTTTTAGGAGAATATTACTAATGTTTAACAAATATAAGATAATTCATGCGAGTAAATTATTTAATTAATGTAAGAAAGGACTTATCCTTGTTATGTTATTAGTTTCTCATTGAAAAATAGATATCATATGTAATAGGTTTTAGGGTTAACATTGGTTAAATTTTATCATTCTTATGCAGAAAATTTTTAATATTTCATTTCTAAAAAATTGTGCAACACCAATTTAATTTTCAGGAAATATCCATAAATCCATAAAAACTATTTTTCTTTTTTAACTTTCTCTTTTTTTCTCTGACCCATGTGATCAAACCATTTATTCCACAACATATTTTCCTTTTTCCATTAACAAGTAACAAGACTTTTTTATTTAACTAACATAGAATAAGATTTATTTTGTGTGTTTGTTTATTATTATTATATTTCATTCTTCCTCTATTATCACAAAAAAACATATTTCATGAAGGAGCCTTATTTTTGTCATCACAATGTTATTAATAACTTATCATGTTGTGATTCATCCCATCACCGAACAATGATGATTCATAGTTCAATCTTTATACACCAATGATATTTGAAATAACATCATTAATTTTGAGATATTCATCATTTCCAAATTATGTTTTCACTTATTTAAAGTCACCCACAATCATAAATAATTTTATTTTTAGTATCATATGACAATGAAACTAAATATCCATGATCCATGTTGTTCTCCTTTTCATGATTGATGTTCAGTTTCAAGAATATTATATTTTCATTCCCATAATATTTGGTCACAATAATCTTTTATGAATTGTTAGGACTATTTTATTTTTCTAATAACACTAAAATACATCATTTTTTAGGTTTACATGTTTTTCACATATTTCAAAAATACTTTCAATGGGTGGAAACCTATTTTAAAATTTTACACAAACCATCATATATTTCTTAAAAACATCCTTCTTAAACATATTCCTTTGAGAGAGTTCACTCCAGCTCAAGATTTTCCTTTAATATTTTTAGAATAGGTTCATTTTTGTTGATTAAAAAACAAAGAATTCCATATGTATAAATCCACCATAGTATAAATTGTATCCATTGAAAAAATATTTTCTCTTGAAACATCCAAACTACTAGGAGTCGTGAGATTATTTTCTAAGTAATTTTATTATCAGAATGTTGTCGAAAAACAAAATTTCCCTTCACTAAAAAAATATTTTTTTCATATTTGTTTTATTTCCATCATTATGAGAAGTAGAAGAAATAGATATTTGTAAAAATAAAAATATTTAGAAACTTCTTAATTCTCTACTTTTCTGGTCTTTTACACAT
This sequence comes from Viscum album, assembly GCA_963277665.1. NCBI lineage: Eukaryota > Viridiplantae > Streptophyta > Magnoliopsida > Santalales > Viscaceae > Viscum > Viscum album. The sequence goes on along the minus strand of OY728141.1, from coordinate 1,024,888,211 downwards.
GCATAACATTCCCATGATTCATTTTCTCATAAAAATTTCTAGCTTTAATCATTTTAGAAACAATTAATATTTATTCTCAATCCTTCATAGTAATTTTTTTATTCTTCATTGGTCCATCCTTTAGAGATCATTCACCACCTTTAGATAGCTATTTATTAAACTTGTTACACTCTATTCATATTTATAATGTTTTTATTAAACTAGTTCAAATTTTTCTTCATTTACCATCAAATTACCTTATAAATGTTCATTAAGAATATTTTCATTCTCAAGAGATTTCTTCAGATCACCATTCTCTTCCAGAAACATAAAATTATTATTAGGAAAAAATTATTTATTATTTTTTGAATAATTTTCATTTTATTCTTCCTGAAATACTTTTCATGCCTTCTAATCTTCGATATATATTATTTTAATTCTTTATTTCAGATGAAATACTAATTGAGTTTCTCTTTCTTCAAAACAAATTCGTTGAAACTATTTTTTATTAACATTCCAAATAAATGAATTTTATCCATCCTTGTAAATATACTATTAAAATTCTAATTCACTATATTGGTTTTCTTCATCATAATAGTAAAACATATTATTTTTTAAAGGAATTTATTACCTTTCCCTATAGAAAACGATTTAGCGGTATCTCTCGATTTCTTCCAGGATCTTTTTTGCATTCATTCATCTTTATCATTAACCACTTGTTTATTTCATTGGGGTTAATTACCAAAAATGATCCCAATATATCCAAATTCAAATCATAGTATGGTAATTTTCCTCTTATACTTTAATGAACATATGTTATCATTTCTAGAAAATAAGGATAAAAATTCATAAATATTTATACATACCTCAATTTTGGAATAAGAGTTCACAACATCATATTACTCAAGAAAATTCTTCGAAATTCCTTTCTTGTAATCCTTAAAGATAATTTTGGATCAATTTTTTATTAATATATATATTCCTTCTTATTTCATAAGTAATGAGAGTACTATGAAAATAATATTTTGATAATTTTTCATGATATCTATACTCCAATGAGGAAATGTTTTCATCAAGCATGTCAGAATGAATTTTCAATATCATTTAAACATCAATATATTCTTCCATATTTTCCCCAAGAAATCAAATAGTGCTGATAATGTCACTGAACTTAGAAAAGAAGTCGTACAAATTTCTTATTCACCCATCTTGATATATTCATACTTAAAACTCCATATTTGTAACTTTTCTTTCTTAACTATTATATTTCGTAAATAACTTTTCTTTAGCGTATCCCAGATAACTTTTTAAATTGTCACACCAATCACTCTTAAAGAATCACATTAAAAAATTGATGAGAGTAATGAATTCATGTATCTTCCATCATTCACAAGATTATTCTTGTAAATATATGTAAGAGATCCATTATCATCAATAGGATATAATTCATCTGTTGCAGATTCAATAACATCATACCCTAGAGACATAAGGTAAGGAAACATTTTACCATTATAGAGATAAAAATTCTTACAATTGAATTGAAAAATATAATTATTGTTTACAGAATTCAGATTCTCTATTTCAACATTTTTTTATTTTATAGCAATGTTTAATCAAAGAATACCTTTGATTCTGATACTCATTGAGATTTCCAAGCATGATTAAAGTATCACTGAGTGGGTGAGGGGTAAATTATTGATGTCCAGTCTATTTAATATTAAATTCTTATAAAAATATATTTTCATCCTATTAGATAATTCTAACCATTTTAAATGAAAAAAATCACATATCTATAAGAATGCAATAATTTACATGGTTTACTACTCATCAAGTGTAGCTATGTCCTTAGTATGGTATCGAAACAATATAATACCACATATCAACTAGAAAACTATCCTCTTATATAGATATATAGAGTATAATATTATTCTATACACATGTATCATTATGTTTGATATAAACATTCATCTTCCTAAATTAAAATGAAATTATATAATACAATTTTGTTTATTAAGTTAAAAAAATGTTACATTGCCACCATGTAATCGTTCAGAAATATGATCTGAAAGAAAGCATCAGTTTCATATCATGTATATAAAAAGAACTTATTATGGACATTGTAGTGATACATAATTTGATCGCTAGCATGATTCCCTGGTTTTGTTGCTCAGTATGATAATGTATCATTTTTCTGAATACAACTGAAACAAATCTAAACAACATCTATCTAAGGTTGGAAATCCTAGTCTGATTTCCCAATACCATATAGAAACTATGATTATGATCACTTTTCATCTACACTACTTCTACAATAATGAAAATATCCTTTTGTAAGAACAGTCTATAAAATTCCACTCTCTAAAAAAATTCACCGCTCTACCTTTTCTCATCAATAATACATCAACGTCAGAATGAAAAATTTACCTTCTCATTTTATAGGTGACCCAAAATTGGTTTGGTTATGATTCTAAATAATGTCCACTACACCCAATTTTCTATTTTTTTTAAAATACTAAGAACGTGTTTTACTTCATCTAGTATTATCTTCTCTTCTCAAACCATCTCAAATATATTAAAAACATTTGGTTTTTTCAAACTATATTAAAAAAAGCATTCTAATTTTTATTTCCATTATAATTTTTTATTATGATCATGATAGTATAATCTTATGAACATATCTATACACCAATTGAAAATGATTATGATAAAGTAAATAAATTCTCATTAAGATGACCTATATCAACTGAATAAAATAAAATCACTTTATAAAAAAAATCTTCTTAGATATTTAAAAATCAATCTATCCATGATAACACGTTTTAAAATTATCTATTAAAATTTAAATTTTTTTGTAAGATCAATAATCCAACATCTAATGAATTTATCAGTGTCAGTAAATGTATTATAAATTTGTATCTTATTCAATTTAATAATTTTTATCTCATTCTGTTGGATAGTCTTGAGCTAATTGAAAAACCAAAATTAGATATCTTTTTTCATTCTAGACTGACATGAATATAACCAAAATGTAATCTTGGTGAAATAAATTGACTACATTATTGATCGGTATCCAACTAAGATTTACTCTATTTTTTCAATTCATTATTCTCAAAACTCCCCAATGAAAATAATTCAACCTCTAATGATTGGTGGAATTAAATTTATAATGGACTGACATCAATATCTTTTTCATCAAATACATTCTCTCTTTCCTTATTTTAATTGAAAAAAAATTATTCTTTGACGAATTATATATTTTTTCCTCTTGGTCTGACTAACAACATGAATATTTATATTTTCTATCATTGAAAAAAACATTATAGCTTCAAAAAATTGTTTGTCTAGTTTTGTTAACCTAATGAACTGAGACCATAAATATTTATGTTCAGAAACATATTTCATCCACCTTCTCCTTATATCATGAGATCCTCATGACTTTTATTACATTGAATATTGGAATAATATCAACTGAATTATAATTTATTGTATTTTAACATCCCACAATACCACCATTTTTATTCATCTTAATCCTTAATATGATTTCCGACATTAAATCTCCATTTCCTTCATAAATGTTCCATCAAAAGATCTTAGGAAACCTATTATTTTTCTGAATTACAAAATATAAAATAATAATAACATTTAATTTAGAGCCATCTAGACTTCAATACATTTCTCATTACAAAAAACCTAAAATTTTGAACTCGAGGTGAATCAGATGAACTTTTTAGTTTAGATAAAATGACATCAATATGATGGAATTTGTAAAGTATTTTGAGCCTTATTTTTGGAATATAATGGGGTTTCCTATTGTCACCTTTTAAAAATCTAATTGATAATTTCCTTTGATAACAAAATATAAAATAATTCATTACAAAATACTTTCATCTTCCAAAAGATTCTCCCAAAAAACATGGTCTTAGAAATTCCTTTATCAAAATATATTTTGAATATAAGATATCATTCATAAAATAATAAATCTTTTTATGAAAAATAAAAAATATATGACTCTTTTAATTTTAAATAATGAATATTGGATAAATATATCTAAATCATACATTTTATTTCCATTTTTATTAATCCAATAGGTATAAAGGTACATTAATGGAGGAAAACTACTAAATAAAAAATCCAAAAAATTCCATGTCGGTAAAAAACATAGGTGTCCAAGTAATCATTAGTGCTTGAAGAAAAATGGAATGTTTAAAAATAAAGATAAGATATTGTCTAAGGGGTTTACCTTGTTGAATCTCCATTAAAATCTAATGAAATCTCATAAAATAAAAAAAAATGGGAAGAGAGTTTCAACTTATGACATCTCTTGAGGGTACAATAATTCATAGATTAGTGTCCTTTTTATTTTAGAATCTTGTATAGGGAAAGAGGGATTATGGCATTTTAAAATGAACGAGGAAGAGAAAATATGAGGTTCAATCTTCTCATGAAAACATAATTCATGAGGGTAAATGACACAAATACAAACATAGATCACCGTTAACAGGGAATAATATTCATTAATCATATGATGTTTTAACTATATTAGGTTCACCCCACAATATTCATAATTCTTCTAGAGCATCATTTTACTAAAAATGATAAATTATAGGTGGGAATATGAAAAAGAACTATGGATTCAATAAGTAAAAGAATTAAATTCAATATATGAGTATCCAATAAAATAGGATATTTATAAATTAATATATTTGTGATTTAAAGTCCATAAAAAACAATATTAGTGAATTTAATAAATTTAACATCATTTTACATGAATGGGTAATTCATGTTTAATATCTGTCTGTTTGGGCCTAATTAATCATCAAAATATGGAAATATTTATTTTCATTATTGAAATTTTATATTTTGGGATATTATTTATCAACATATTTTGTTTATTTTTTCTTTTTGGATAAAAGGATCAATAATAAGTTAATATATACATATTTTTCCAGGAATGTAGAAATCTCTAAACAAAAAAATGGGCATTTGGCCAATCATGTAAATGTGGATCCAACAAATCAAGCCTAATGATGATATAATGTTAACAATAGATAGAAATGTTTTTGGGATTATTCTATTAAACTATATTTATAGCTAATTTTGAAGTACTCATTTGGATCAAGGCTGTGAAAAATGAACAATAAAATATGGGACAGATCTCAAGGCCAATAATGTAAGACCACCAATTTAACAATAACATCTTAATGGATGATTCAATTGGGATGAAACATATATATTAATTATATGAAATTTGAAATAAAATATTTATCTTCTATAGAACCATAAAATTATTCTATATTTAGATTAATAAATGCATGATAATAAGGAGAATGAATCATGATCTGATTTTCTTGTCAACTATGGAAAAATAATATTTTTTTTATTTTTCAAACACAATTTACTACACTAATTAATGGGGAAGTTGTTGAAAAATGGGGTATAGAACATATGAGCCCTATATTTCTATTTAAATTATGGGTTGTGTTTTAATTGTGGGTTTCAAATGGATTTCTTTTAATTTTAACGTTACTCTATCAAATTTTAATTGTATGTTCAATTTATCTTATCTGAGTTCTTCAAATAAAATTAAATTATGAATAAAATTTCTTATACATGATTTATATTATTCTTCATATCACATTTATACTGTTTATTTTGGGAGTTATTATATTCTCATTATATATTTTTTTTTTGAAATTCATCACACAACACTATAATGATTGTTATTTCAATGTTTTTCATGTTCAATTCCACCCTGAGGAGTATACTTCTTGCTTTTGTTGATAGAATATAATCAATGGTCTGATAATCCTTTTATGGGTGGATCCAAGTTAGTAAAAAGGGTCTATATTGGATTTTATTATTTGATATTAAATTCTATAAATAGTTTATTATTTTACTAGTTTTATTCACCGAGTTACTCTAATCATTATCTTCATCAACATTAATGATGACACATTTTGAGTGTTAGTATGATCCAATTAATTTTACTGATCATTATTTGGATAATATAATATAGTTTTTTATTATTCATGGAATTTTATAAGAATTAAATTTGTTAATGATGTTTTGGAATTATCTTATTGTTTAGATATATCAGGAATTCGTGGTCTGATATTATCTAAGATAAAAATACAGCAATTTAAGCCATAGAGTCATCATATGATCGACCAATGTCCTTTGATTTTTTTTCATTCAAATAATTATATATTTAATTCATAAATTCAATCCATTCACATAGGTTCATTAATATTATTGTATCCCAATTCCCATTAACCCTACAGATAAGTACTTCATATCCAAATCCACCAAAAAATTTATGTGTATATATGTTTTCTTCATAGGTCCCTGTCGATACCTACATATAATGATCAACCACTTCTACCTGTTAAGTAAATTTGTTCATCACCAAATTTTCTCACAATTTTTGGGGACTTAAGTAAGTTATCTTTGACACTATCATCCTTTCTCACCCGAAATTACTTATTATCCCCATTGTGATATCCAATAACTTAGATGATGACTATTTAAATGATATATTTTCAACCCTCTCAAGGTTGATTAATGATATCAATCTTTTGGAATTATATTATTTCTGAACTCATTTCTAGAATAAACAAAAAAAATATTTATAGAACAAATGTGTGAACATATGATGAAAATGAATTTATAATTATTATCATTGATATAGAAACTAAAATTAATTGAAATGATTATGGACCCCATTCCCCTCAGACTATCCCTTCATCAATAATGATAGAATAATATTGTTACCGAAAATCCGTTGATTCATTTACTAAATAGATGAACATTGGATTTGGGATAACTTAACTGGATCAATGAATTGATGATGGATCTTTAAATTAGGAGGAAATTGATTTTATAGATTCGTAAGAGTAAAATTTTTCTTCATGGATTGAATATTCTGAATAAAGCCCATTGTTTGATTTTTCAAAACCAATGATCACTTAAAAATTTTGAGAGATCATAAAAATTGTGTCCATAACCATTCATGAAATTCAACTAGAAAATTTTATTGATGAATCATATTTTCAAAAGAAAGAAATTCTTTATATTTTTTAGAGAATGAAATGTTTTTGATTCAAATTTAAAATATGGTTTCACAACATTCAATACACATATGCTAAAAATTATTTTCCTTCCTCCCTTAGTCGAGTATCCCTTCTAAGTTGATAACTAATATATTTCGATTTTAATTCATTAATCTCAGGAAACAAATTATAAATGAATGGTCTTGTATCTCTTATGTAAGACTTCAAAAGAAGGTGGATCAACAATTTTTCACATTCCATGGACTTTAATTCATTAATCTCATGGTACAATGTGATGCATAAAAACTGAATATAAAATGATTTTTCATTCCTTAATTATGTTTTTCATGCATGTTTAAGTTCACGAGCATAGTATTTTGGAATGTGTGATTGTCCTACATCATTTAAAAGCTTGTATATTTTCATCCTCATAATAAAAATTGCATAATGAATGTCTATTGGATTTTTTTTCATAATTTAGTTATTGGTCCCATTTCATTATATCATAGAGATTGGTTCCACATTCATTTTAATTTCAGTATCCCCAAAAAATGAAAAAAGGAAAAAACAGTTATTTTTTTGAACAAATTTGTGGCATTTTACACATGGGGATCATGAATCTATAGTTTTCTTTATTAGTGTTAGGCTATAAATATCTATAAATGATAATTTAATTGAAATAATTGTATCATCCGCACTTTGGAATCATGAATTCATAGATGTATTTACCCGAGTTAGTATTTTCATATCTATTGTCGTTAAAAACCAATGAAAAAAGTTGAAAAAATATATACACATATTAATTTATAATTTTATTCCCTCCTATATCATATATTCTCTTCTGGAACTAGAAAATGGGCCCTATGAATTCATTGATAAAGAAGGAATCACGAAGCTTAATAAATTTTTTATAAAATTTAGTGATGAATTTAACAATAAAATGGGATTGAAATTAGGATATTCATGTTAAACTATCTTGTGATAAATGAATTTTTAAAGGGTTAATGATTTTTTTTCATGATGTCTTTCGGTGTGTATAGTATGTTTAAATATTTTTGAAAAAGGGTTATCGAATTCATATTTTTGAGTTACTTTTGTCTTTTGGATAACAAAACTTTATTTGGGGGAGTGTTATTATCCAAAGAAAGAGGTGAACATCCAATTATTATATCATGAAATTAATGTGTTCTAATTCCCACAAAAAATTATTTTAGTAAATTTTATAAATTGAAATTCATTTCACATGATTATGAAATTCAGGATTAAATGGGGTTAATTTGGGTCCAATTAATCATAATCTTGTGTAATTTATTATTTTCATTATTTTAATTTCATAATTTGAACTATTATTTTTTAATTTTATTTGAATATTTTTTATTTTATGTTCAATAGATAAATCATAAGAGAATGTAGAAATTATTTTCCATGAATGCAGTAATTTTGGGAGAAAATAGATTATGCCTTAGGAATATCATGTAAAAGTGGAGCACAAAAAATACATCCCAATGTATTTAAAATTTTAACTATAGATAGATAAAATTATGGGTATCATTTCATTAAACAACGACTAAAGATAATTTTTAAGTTTTCATTGTGATATCGGCTGTCAAATATAATGATTAAAATATGGGCCTGATCTCAAGGCCCATAAATTCAAATGAACACTTTAGTAATAACATCTGATTGGATAATCTAATTGGGATTAAAATTAAAAATAAATTATAATATATATGTAAAAATATTTTCCTCTTTTATGACCCCAAAAAATTGTTATATATTCAAATACATATATTCACTTCAGCAATGATAAATAATCATTATCTAATTTTCTTGTCAACATTGAAAAAGTCCGAATTCATTTTATTTAACACCAATGTTTTACTCTTTTATTAGTGGGGAATTAATTTATTGATGGGGGATACACCATAATTCCTAATATTGTTATTTCTGGTTAGGTGGTGAAGTAATTGGTGGATTAGTATGTTTTCTTTCAATTTTAATGTTACATTATCAATTTTTAATCACATGTACAATTTATGTCATTTATTTTTTAGAATCAAATTAATATCTTAAAAATAGTTCTTATTCTTCGTGGTTTATATTATTCATCATGTTATGTTGATACCATTTCCAATGTTATTTAACTAATTCACATAATCTATTGTGGAATTCTATACACAATGGTGGATTTTTCATTATTTCAATTCTTTTTTTTTCTTCTATTCTAGTCCATAAGTCTAAATCCCACTTCCATTTATAGATTAACATAAATGGAGGGATAAAACTCTTATGGGACTATACATGGAAGTATCATGTGTCACTATTTGATTTTATTTTATGATCTTAAATTCTTAATTTTTTTTATAATTTTAATAGTTATATTTGACATGTTATACTCTTCTACATCTTCATAAACATTAAAGGTGATACATTTTGAGTTCCTATAAGATCCAATTCCTATTATTTTTAATTAACTTGATACTCTATGTGAATTAGTGATTATAATTGATTTTTTTTTATTAAATTGGTGAATGTTGTTGTTGAATTATCCTACTATTTAGATACATCTCGAATTACTTATATGATATTATCTATGAAAAAAATACATCCATTCAAGACCTATAAAAAACATAAGATCATCGCATTTACATTGATTTTTTACATTCCAATAAATTAATGTCTAATTTATAAATTCAATACAATAATTTAGGTACGATAGAATTGTTTTATCCAAATTGAAATCTTCACCAATTTTGGCCATATCATAGCCCAGCCAACCAATGATAGTGAGTGTCTTTAGGTTAATTCTTAGGTCCCTTTGGATTCTATCACTTCTAGTACTACAAAAATATCTTATACCAATAGGGCAATTTCTTATACCATAAAGATCTATTTATGTTATTTTCATATCTCCATGTTATGAAATCATTAATGATAATGATAATCTATTGAAATAACCAGAGACAATTTAAAATCATCATAACATAATAGATACTACAAAAAATTTAAACATCTCCCCAAATATAATAAATTACTTAAAACCAGATATGGAGAGAAAAATATGATGAGGTGCTAAAAAATAAATTGAAACATCATCATAATGATCCAATGATCGATCCAAAATATATTTTGAAGGGGTAGATAAACATATACATCACTTATTGGTTGCTATGTTATGAAACTATATGGGTGGACAAGATAATAAAAATTATTAAATCATATAGAAATATTCAAAAAACGATTACCCTACAACCTTTATTCTATCATTTTCGACAACCCATGGGATTAATTCCATATTAATTTAATGATTAGAAGCATGGTGACCTTCAATAAATAAAATGTATCTGATCAGAATTAGTTTACTTCCCTCTTAATTTATTTGTGCTTCCTTCACCATCTCTCATACTAAGGGAAGTATCAATCATCTCTTGAATTTAAAAAATTATATTATAAATACTAAAATCTTACTTCAACACTAAATCATAGGTGTTATGTTTGAGTAAGGTTATTCCAAATAAAATATTGGATTAGAGAGCTCAACCAAAATATTATTATTTCAGGAAATCATCAAAATTCTAATAGGGGTTACATGGAGCTGATTATATGCAATTTGCGGAATATTTCAATATCATTTTCCTATCATAATAGAGTAAATAAATTCTCATTTTAATTATATCATAATATCATTATGGATGTATTAATAAATAAATAATTCACTGGATCCCAATCATGAATAATCCTACAATGGATTAGTCTGAAAAAAATAATTCAAAGCCATTAAACATAGACCTTTATATATAATGACACTAAATATATGTTCAAGAGACATAAAAATATCATGTTGGATAGTGATATTATCAGCATCCCCAAACAATAAATCTACAAACCTAGAATCATTTTTCCTATAGAAAATAGAAGGGTTGAAAATCTATAACATTGGAATAAAATCCCTATGTTTATCTAAGATAGGAATGATACTATGATTTGTGTATAGAAATTAGGAGTGAAAAAATCAGAATAGTCATGATCAATTAGACAACACATTAGTTGAGAACAACCTGTAGATATCTGGTAATAATCCAGAACAGTTGATAGGGGAATACATTAAAATAAAGAATCATAATAATTAATCAAAACATGTTTTAAAAACTAAACCAAATAATATTAGTAAAAATTAAAAAATCGGTCACAAATCACTGAAATAGAATCACATATAAACCAAATGTTTCCCTAAAACACAATTTTGAAATATTCACATCATCTTAAAAATCCCTTTGACACTCAATATATCTTTTGTGGGGAAACTGAAATAAAAATACAACCATATTAGTAATCACTTTTGAAACATTTATTTTGAAACACATAAAGAAATTTTTTAGAAAAATCTATTTGATTGATCCCATTAAAAAATTATAAAACTTTTAATATAATTTCCCGTTTCATTATGAAAATATTTTTCCCAAAATTAATGTTCATTAAAAACACAATACAATTTGTAAATAAATTATTTTCCAATAATATTTATCATATTTTAAATACAATTATAAATAATTAATTTCAAATAAAAAATTAATTTTATCACAAAATAAATGAATAAGAAACACCTTAAAATCATAAAATAACATCAAAATATTAAAAATATAAAGTGAAATTCCAAGGTGAAAAAAATTCTGAAATATAAATAAAATGTTCCACAATTTATTAGCATAATCTTGAAAACCACATGATGAAAATTAAAATTCCATTAAATCCAACCTAAACTGGTCTACACGGACAGTGCACAGGTTTCAAAGCTATACATAGTAATCATGAACTGATAATGGTTATCTAAAATATAAATTTTAGACAAATAATGTATCAAATAACACATAATACATCAATAAATATAGGATAATTTTCATTAATCCTATAAATATCTAATTTAATCAAGAACCAAGAACTATTTTTAAGATAAACACATCCCAAACAATCTTATAAACTAATTATTTATTAGGAAAGGTGGTGATTATGATTCTATTCTTGAAAAACATCTTGAATCATAAAAGTCAAATATTATTTCTACTATCACACTAAAAATATAATTTCGTGACTATGATAACATTTTTTCGTGAACCAATCTGGTCTACCCCTGATCCGAGTGCATATGAAGGCTCTTGACATAGCTTAAATGGTCTTCCTGATCCCAATGTGGTGAAAACTAGTGTCATTCATACTTTAAATTGATTGTGAATGTCCTTTCATGGGAATAAATTCAATAAAAAATAGGGTTATTCCACATTGGATTTATATCTGGAACATTACATACATTGGGTGGAAACAATATATAAATAACCTTCCAATAATATAAGACAACTATAACATATAATAATATTGTAAATTTTTATACAAAACTATGGGGACTTAAAAAAACAAAGACACAATAGAATTGGGAATCCGAATTGGTTTAATACAATGTAAGTTATAAAAAAATTTCAAAATAAAATAATTTCCACTACCTGTACGCAATTCCAAGTGAATATTCTTTACTAACTTCCCTCATCAAACAATAAATAATGTCCAATGATTATATAATATATCATAGTGGTATTGTAAATAAAACAAAAATATAATATGTTTGAAGAAATATTCCAATATGTTTCCTCCCAACAAGAGATAAAACACTTTTTAAATAAATCTCTCTCACTATTGTTCGAAACAAACTTATAATATATATTTTTAATTTAATTTAAAACATTAATAAATTTTCATTTATTTAAAAAAAACATTATATGTAAATTTTTAATCATTTTATAAGGTATCCATTATTTTTAGGAGAATAATTATAAGAAGAAAGGAAAATGTATTTTAAACTAATTATAGAAAATTAATGATAAAATATCATGTAAAAATAAGTAATATACAATAAAATCATGATCAACATCATCATGGGAACCTAGGAGCCCTAGGTAATGTTTAGGAAAATGATAATATATAAAAAATATATACTATATATTTATATTATAAAAACTATCATAACACACTATTTTAACCTACCTATCCTGACCAGGGATTGAATTCACCATGGTGGAGGAAATTCATACTTGCTACCACTGGAGAGAGAATAATACAAAATTAATGTAGTATATGTACATTTCCTTCCCACCAAACTACCTGAGGCTTCCCATGAAATATAAACAGAGGTGATACAAAACCATTATCATACATACAAAATCATTTCAATAACAATTAGTTCTCCCCTAAACCATAGAAAACCCTTTACAAAAAGATTAATATTTCATAAAGGATAAGTAAAAATACACTATTCCTATTTAACGGAAATAATGTTATAACATTCATGACTCAATAAATATGAAAATATATATAGTGGAATAGCTCAGTGGTAAAACACATTAGAAATCCATTTTAAATGGTTCCAACTAGTCCTTGTACAATTCTTTGAGAAACAAGGTTACACATAACACCTTTTAATATAAAATCATGTTACTATAATTATATAATATATTTAAATAATTATTATGTATATAATTCTGAATAGTCTATCCTAAACCTTATTTTCAATGAAATCCCAATAACTCAATTAATAAAACTATAATATTTCTTCAGTTTGTAATATTTATTTATAAGATCCATTTAGGAATTTAGTCAGACACTTTTTCTGCATTACATTATAATATTGGGTTTTTTCCTATGTGAAAAAATAACCTTTTCATCAAATGAAAATATACTCCCACTCTATTACCTTATAAACATCTAATAATTATACTAGATATTGTTTATTAAAACATAATGTATTCATTACAATTCGATATTTAAAATGGTTTATAATTTTAAAGGTCTAGTGATGCTCAAACTAACTTAATCATGTTGCATCCATAATTCCTAATGTCTAAACATCACCATAGTGTGAGAATGTACATTAATGAATACACAAGAACCCTAAATATAGAAAATCCAAATTATAATCGATTTTTCATGAAATCTAGTTCTCCAAGACCCTATTTTGTAAATAAAATAATTGATTTTTGAGAAAGTAAGGAGAAGGATTTATTATGAGATTACCTCCAATAATAAGTATCAAAATATGAATAAATACCATGAAAGAGACACTATTGGTGGGGGCGGTGGGGGTGGGTACATGCAAGAGACCAAGATGGTCAAAAAACGAGGAGACAAGTAGGATAAGGGGGTTTAAAATACTAATGGAAAATTATGTTTATAATTAGTAAAAAATGCATTTGGATGAGACACGCCATGACTTGGTCACAACCACAATGATGTGGATCACCTACATTAGGAAAGCTCATAGGTAAGATGTAATTATATTCCATGGTGTGGTCCATTCATCAAATTTGTTTAAATAGGGATCCAACCTCGCACCATTCGATGGTCTATAGCATGATTTTCCCCAATCCATAAATTGAGAAAAGCACCAAACATAACATATACCTAGGAACAATGCCCACCGCCATGAGTGTGGAGCCTCACCCAAGGATAAACCACCATGACCAACTCAATGATGATGATGAATCACCCTCACTATTTTCCATTACAACATTGAATCTTAAATGTGCATGGTCAATATATCAAATTTCCATTGAAAAATTCCTCTATGTGAAATTCCTCTAAAACAAATTGAACATAAAAGAATGAGCATTCTGACTACAAGCCCAATAAGGCCTGATTCATCCATGAAAATGACATAAAATCTAGAAAACAATGAAACTCATATATAAATAATCTAATAATAAAAGCGATAAAAAATAATAATTAAATATGGTAAAAATATAATTTTATGTATGGGTGTTTCATATTATTAAATTTATTGAAATTTATTTTATCCTTTGGGAATTTTAAAATTCTTTAATAGTAAAATTGAGGATTTACAAACCTATTTTTAAGGGATAATGTATGATTATGGAATCAATTTAGGTGATTTTAATTTCATTATAAATGTTTTTAAAATTATTTTTTCAATTATATTTGGTGTTATGATTTTATGTTGCGTGTTTATGATTTACTATTATGGGTATTTAATTTTTAACATAGTTTCACATTGTTAGGGTAAGTTAGATGTCAAGTGTTTCTACAATGATCATATGTTTTATTGAGTGTGCATAAACGAAAAGCCCTGATGGATCTCAAAAATTCATTATCATGGTATTTCCTAAAGAATAATGTCTATTAAGGATTAAATAGAGTGCTTCCTATTACTAACTTTACCCAGAAATCAGGTAGAATGAAATATGAAAAAACATATCTGCAAATTCATGCATTTTTTGAGATAACCAGGGAACTATAGAGTCTATAATGTGTAAATGAGAAATTATGGTAACATAAAATTCAGTAGGAAATATTGCATTATTAGAGAGTTAAAGCATACATAGACTTGTATACACACAAATATTTAATTGTGAGATTCCATAATTCTACCAATTTTTCAGAGTATCATGACTTGAAAATTGTTTATGATTATGTCAATTTATTTATTTTACCCCTATACAGAAAATTTGTGTAAAATATATAGAGTTCCTAAATTTCTTGAATAATGATAATATGTTAGAAAAATACATTTTGATAGTTTCATTCTCACATGATCTTGTGTTTTATGACTTATTAAATATTTTTTATTCAAAACTGCTTTCCATATAGACTTATAATCTATAGTGTATTCATATAAAAAGGATTATTTTGGGTATGTGGCCAATAATTCTATGATGTTGGAGTGAAATTTTAAAGGAAACCCTAGATGGGTGGGGAACTCGTATCATTTATTAATGAAAGGGTTTCATATTTTGTGAGATATAGAAGAAGGATGAACCTATTTAGAGGAATAAATATAATTTTGATGACATATTTGCATTATTTATCAATCCCCTAGAGAATTAGTGAAACCTATTGTGGTTTTAGTGCCAGATTTTTTAGAAGTTTTAATCCCTCTTTCCGATAATTCCGATGACCTATTATCATTTTGGTCTGCTGGGATACCATAAAAAATATTATAATTTTTTTATAGATAATGGGATAGTCAATAATTTATCTTGAATCTAGATAGTAGATAGATAGATCATTCATCCAATTCCTTGTTTTTCCTCTTTTGGATTTTATTATACTAGCCTTTTGATTGATGTGATATATTTTGGAAATCTCTATATGTTTTATTCATTTATATAAATTATTATTTGTTTCAGTGTGCTTAAAGATATCATTGTTTTGTTAATAAATTTATATCATTTTAACTTTTATTTTTTCCTTAGATTCCACCATATTTTTACAAATAGTATAAGGTGGGAAAAACCATCTTAGTTTTTATATTTTTAATACATTCTCTAGAATTTTGGTTATTGATAATAGATTTAGGGGATTGTTTGGATCATCTATTTTCCCAGTTTCATGTGGTTTGAGAATCATTCCTTATACATCTAATTATATTTGATATTAAATATCTTTTTCATTCTATTTTATTATGTTAATATAATTTATTTAATGTTGAGTTACTGTATAGGGGATAATAGTGTTATGGTAGGGGAAATTATCACACCATGATGTCACTTTTGTGTGTTATGTTATATAATTATATTTTTTTGGATTTATAAAGGTATAAGACTAAATTTTAAAAATATTAATGGTGTTTTCAAAGATATATTTTTACTACACAAGTAGTTGAATTCATGAAGTGTGTGTAGGAAAAATAATGTAGAGTGCCATTACATGTGAGTCTTTGCAAATTTTTTGGGACAATGTTTGGTAAACTGTGAAAAAACCTCTATTGGTACCTTTATATACTATCATGATGCAGATTACGGGTTGGTGAATGATTTTATAAGATAGGTATAAAAAATTTTCATTTTGAACATATCATCTATTGTATCTCACATAGTTATCAAGTGGTTTTGAAAACCACATATTTAATCAATGATTATTTCTTAGAGACTTTAAATTTTAAAAACCCATGTTTGAACACATAAAATAAATTTCCTCTTACGCCATTTTACTCTTATTCATTCTTTTTAGCTATAATATAATTCCTAGGTGATTTATCCTTCCCTCTTACTAATTTTTAGTTTACACTTTTCGATTTCAATAGAGTTATTCAAGATTAGTTATCAATTTTTCATCTTCTATTCCCATATCAATGTCTTTATCTTCATATCACTATAGGTATTGGTGGATAATCCATAGATTTATGGTTTTTCAAAAACCTAATTTATCATGTCCTATTAAAAAAACATATAATTTTAATATATATTTTTTCTTGAATAATTTTGTTCTATATTATATAGTTTTATACACATATGACACATAGGGAAACTAAAAACACTTTATATATTTAATGGTCATCATTAAGTTACTATGAAAATAAAAACATGAAAAATAAAAATATTAGAATGTGTGAAATTAAAAAAATGCAAATTTTAATCATAAAACATATATAATGATAGTATCCCAAGGTTATATCTCCCATAAAAAGAATTATAAAAAGAAACTAAATACTAATAAACCAATAAATATTTTAGGAATATGAAATATAGAACCCTGGAATGGATTACGTTTAATATTGAATGACTTAATGATGTGGTATTTATAGGAGGTAATATAACTATGGTAATATTAATATGACCATTAAAATTGAATTATGACTGTTAAAATAGGTACCTAACCATTATGAAAAATAAATATATCGAATAAATTATAATTTATCTTCAAAGAAATAAACTAAAATATAAATACTATCATTCATGAGAAATTTAATGAAATATAAATATTATAATAAAAAATATTAAATTTCATGATTAAAAACTGAAATGAATTATAATCAAATTTTTAATAAACTATATTTTAATATATTTCTCAAAAAAAATAATTTCCCAATTATAAATTAGAGTCATAAATTATATAAATTTAAATTGATAAAATGATATTAATTTTTAGAATAATCATTTATTTATTTACTAAGGGTAAATTTTTTATAATTTTCTATGAACCTTCTATTTTTACATGAATTTTAAAAATATGATTTTTCAATTTTCACTTTTTATGACATAATAATGGCTCAATAAATTACCAATTGGTTATTTCAGCCCAAAATAAATTTTATAACATAAATTGGCAGTTTATTAATAATTTACCTTATTTTTAATGTTAATAAATATTTTCTAATGTCAAAATTACAAAGTATTCTTTTAAAACAATAATTTTTAATTTTTTCAACATGCAATTTTTTATGAAATATTGAATTAGGTATATAATGGGGCTTAAAGTCAATAATATATATTCAATTATGGATATATGATTAAAAATTTAATCTAAATAACTATCTCATATTTTTTTACTTATATATATATAAATATTCAATATTTTATCCTATTAATACACACATATCAAGTATAAATACCCACTCATCCTCCCTTTGAAAACCCCTTACATTACACATACCAAATCAAGCTATCTACCAAAAACAATTACCCTTAATATCATTATAATCCATAGATATATTTTGGTGTCTTTCTAATCCATGTATTCATGGATTTTATTGTCATTGAGAAGAAGAAACACTGATAAGAAAGTATGTTTTAGTCAATTATTCTTCACAAATTTCTCTTATCATTCTCTATTTCTAAATTAATTCGAAGAAAAATCTTTTTAATGTTGTTGATTTGTATATATAAATTTTATTAAAAAAATTAGAAATATTAATGTATGTATTTTTGAAATATTAATATTTAAATATTCTAATTTTTTTAACAATGTCCCATCAACAGTTGGTTAACCACCTATGATGACATAGCCAACTCTCTAACGACCACCAACATCATGGATTTTTATTATGAAATATATATAATATATAAATATATAATTACAATATTCTAAAATTATATAATTAATTATACTTATTTATCAATGTAATTTAACAAAATAGAAAAATGTAACTAGAAATGAAAATTAAATAAAAATACGATATCAAAAATATTTATTTTTAATAAATATATATATATAATATATAAAAATAATTATAATGGAAAAATACTTTCATGATTTTATATAATATAGTTTTAGTAAAACTTTTTGATAGAACTATTACTATTTTACCTGTGGTAGAAAATTGGTCAAATAAATTTGGATTTAATATATTTGGATTCTCAGACCAAATATCATCATTTTGGGTTATCTTCAAATTCCCATTATTCTCAGTATGTATGATCATTCATTTTCATTAAAGTTTCATTTCAAAATTATTTCCCTTTTATTTTTGGGTATATAAATGTTTTTACCTTAATGAATGGACATCTAAGTTGGATAAAATGTTTTTTATAAAAAGGACATTATTTTTGGAAACATCTCATTGATACAAGTTGAGTAGTTTTTTATTAAAAGGAAAATTATCTTTTTACCAACTTATAATCTCCCTAATTTTTTTGGGTATGTCAACTTTTATTCCTGAAATAATGATTCATCAACCCATAATAAAACACATTCCATCCCAATTTTTTTTTATCATTGATACAATTGTTATATTTTTTTCCATAGAGAGTGTAAGATTATGTTCATTGATGGGTGGCCAAAAATTATATATCCTTCAAACTCATCTGGTGACGTAATATATTATATGAAATTATGGGTATTATTCATGAACATGATTATATTTTTTTCACAATTATTATATTAATATTTATTCACATATGTTATTCATGAATATGATTTTAGATTTTTTTATAACTATATCTTATATTTGACCTTTATTTTATGATGATTCATTTTTATCAATATTCCTCATTCCATAAATTTATAAAATGTTTCCCTCATAATTTTTATGATGATCACATTATAATAAATATATTATTATGATTATGATGAATCATATACTATTTTTTTATAGATCTTATTCATGTTTTGTTAACCCTCCATTTTCTAGACTATAACTCATCACTTTCATTAATATATATCCTTAGGTAAATACATGTTCTAAGGATAGTGGGAGTTAATTTAAGAGAAAAAAATATTTATTTTAGTAATTTTTAAGATCTATTATGTATAAGTTATGATTGAGACTAATTTTCTCATGATATTTATCCTTTGGATACAAGATTGTATAAATATTATTTATTTTTTCTTATAAATCATTTAATAGTGAAATAACAAAAATGGCATGTCAAAAAATTTGGTATAAGAGTATTCATTAATATATTTTGAAATTATGATTATAAAATGTTATCAAAAATTATAAAGATAAGTCTATTTATAGGTAAATAATTTATTTTTTATGAAGTTAATGAGCACATATTTGGTGAGAAACAAAATCTTTCTCTAAATATTATATTACACGAGGATCTAGTATAGTTGTAATTTTTAGTAATAAACCCTAAAAGTGAGGATTGTGTATTATAACCATCATCACCTAGTTTATGACAACGATTCTATACTACACACCTGATTTGAAACTCAATAGTGATATTATTTTAAAAAAAGCAACATACAAACAATTATAATGTATATATAGCAAATGTAGTGATTTACTTTAGATATAATATACTATTAAATCTCATGATAGAAGAATCAAATTTTATGAAATGGAAAAACATATAAATATCATGAGATTAAAAATTAGATATAATTTTTTCCTTATAATATATTCTTTTTTTCATTATTTGTTTAATTACATATTTTTCAATCCTTTTTAATTTTTAAAAATACTGAGAACCAAGAGTTACTAGGCTAACCATAAATTTGAGGTAAAATAATGTAATTTTCTGATTTACATACCCTATCCCATGGGAGGTGGAATTTGAAACATCAGAGATATTCTTACATAGATTTATTAGTCTTCGAACAATAACATGAATCATGTCGACCATCCACCTTCACCCATGAAGGTGTAACTTTCAATAAATGAACTTATTTGGAAGTGAATACTATTTTTTAGTAGATCATATGATCCAATTATCATGGAATAGTGGGTTAACTCAATGAATATGATATATTTTATAATGTAAAATATTTATATGGATAATGTCACCATTATTTTATATCATTTAGATAGAGATATTGATCAATTCCAGAAATTAATAAGGAATATTAAGATGAAGTATGCATTGGATGAAATTTAGTAGAAATACTTTAGGGAGTTATTTATTATAATGTATTTCCATTGAACTATTCTAACTGTTATGGAGAGATAATTCCTATAGAATAAGGAATTTAAAAGTGGATCTATCATTGATTATAAAGAAACATTAAAACATCATGAATGATATACATTGCGTGTTTCTATCAGTAATGATGAAAATATTAAAATATTATTTTTTGGTTATAAACAAAACTTGTTTAATGATACTTCTATATGATAAATTAAGAGGTATGAAGAAACTGATTTATGTTCTATAAATGTAGAGATAATGTTCATAGAATATTATAATGGTAGTGGAGATAATATAAGAAAGATGGTGTGTCATGTTAGAGGATCGAATTAAAAAAGAGGAATGAAGATACACCTACCTTCATTAAAGGTGCGTGATTAATGATCATGGAAATTTAATTAAAGGGATAATGAAATAAACCAAATATATTATAGAAAGATTATAAGATCCTTGATGTCAAGGATACTTTAAGAAACAAACAAATATTATAAAGGGAGGAAACACACGTCCCAAATACTATCCATGGTTAAATGATTTAACTATAAAATGAAATGGCACTATGAAATCTATTTCACTAAAAAATTGGGAATTTGATGGTAAACATTATCATTATCCACCAAATACAATGGAGGAAATAACTTCTTATACAATCACTACTGTTGAGGTGGAATATGAAAATAAAGTTATACATGGTACACATGATATCTAATAAAGAATGTA
Source organism: Viscum album (assembly GCA_963277665.1). Lineage (NCBI taxonomy): Eukaryota > Viridiplantae > Streptophyta > Magnoliopsida > Santalales > Viscaceae > Viscum > Viscum album. Next base: position 1,024,866,331 of record OY728141.1, on the reverse strand, counting down.
AAATTATAAATTTAATTATGGTTCTATGAGTTATAATATATATTGTGATATTTCCTAAATTAATGTATCAAATCTATGATACCTTATTGTGGATATATCTATAAAAACATCAAATAGTGGTAAAATTGCAACCCTAATGTCAATGAATCATGTATTAGCATATGTGGTGGGATTATTACAAAGAATATCCTAATCATTTCCATGAAATAATTTAACACTATAGTGGGAATGGAATTGATGTCATTATAAAAAGATCACAATAGCTATCAGGGAATTAAAATATATTAATACATTCTGATTTATCCTGACCTCCTATTAAAATGAAGGGATAATTATAAATACACATTGGAAAAATTTTCAATGTAGTGGGAGTTAATACCTAATAAAGAAGAATAACTATCCTATAAGGTGGGGTATCAGGATAATAAAAAAAGGGGAAATACTGATTATTATTGTATTCAATGATTAATTTCTTAAAGAGCTTTCTAGACTTCACATTAACTGTGTGTTAGAGATCTCAATAGAAGTCATACATATTATCGCACATATGTCTAAATTCACTTATTGGATGGACCTAATAAAACATTAGGATTTAAATATTTATCTATAATTGAATATGAAAAAATGCATAAATACCATAGTGCGTCTCCCTAGGGTGAAAAAGTTCAATTTGTCAAGAAAAAAGTATGGATCAATGTGGTTGTGTATTTATGATCGTGAGATCATTGGATCATAATTATGAATAAGTATCCCCTCCAATGATTAGTATCTTTATTTATCAACTATGGTGATATTAGTATATATAAAAGTTGGATATTCATTTTATATAACATCAACAGAATGTATGGAAGGAATACATTTATAAGAAATATTTTTATAAATGTTATGACCACTACGAATTCAGACGGATGCCATTTTGACTTATTAATTACCGTAAAATATTCTCAGTTCTGATAGATAGAGGTTTTATAAACTACCTCAATAATTTTTTTCGAATTTATAATTGATGATTCTATCATTTAATCCAAGAGCATAAAGGAACATTATATTCATATATAGATTCTTTTAGTAGCATTAAAAATGGAAAAAATATATGCTATTTTGGGAAAGTGTGACATATAGATGCATAAAGTCACATTCTAATGTGATCAAATTTTTGAGAGTTTATGTGGATCATTAAAAGACCATGATAGGTAAGGAATTGACCAGACCCTTTACTGTCAAGTTAATCCATATATTTTATGGCTTGGCGAGATACATGGGTTGTTTTAAGAAACATTTATCATGATTTTCCATCCTAAAAACTAATTTAATATAGAATTTGGTAAAGTATTTTTAGATAATAAAGGCGATGAAATCGTTAATTATCTCAAGAAGAGGATAATAACTATGTTTGTAGTCACACTACCATCATAATATAATTGTTTTTAGATATTTAGTGATTCATCAAATAAATACATTGTTTTTTATACACATAATGATAATGTAACATCCCATGAATCACAATAGTTCAAGATCAATGGGAAGAAATACTCAATGCATGATCATGAGTTATCATTTATAAATTTCACTTTGAAGATTAAGCTAAAAAACACTATGGTGAGAATTGTTCCATATACACACATACATATATATATATATATATCAAAAGTGTCTAAATTATATATTCACATAGAAAGTGTTTAGCATAAACCACTGATGGTGGTTAGAGATGATGAAAGAATATGATTGATCAATTCATTACCATCCTAGAAAAATGAAAAAGGTAACTACTACTATTTTAAGAAAATTTACTACTACTATATACCTGATATTGATTGAAAAAGAACCTATATTCATGGATATTAAATGATTGGAGTTAGAAATTATAATGCTAGGGTATACATCATGCCTTTCCCAAATTAATTCCCAACCATCTATCTAATAGAATATTAAAGAGGCATAATGGGATAGTCTTGAGCATATAAAGGATGAAGAAATAAAAGAGGGGATTATTTATGAAATACTAATTAATGGATATTGTATTATTAAATTTGGAACTATAATATATTTACCTTCATCACCATGGATAAAAAAATTTAATTTGATTTTTCTTAAAGATTTTCATTACCCTTCCATCCTGGAAGTACGAAGATGTTATGTGATCTTCAAGTGTATATATAATGGGAAAACATAAATAAATATATTGCTAATTAAACCTATAATTTATTGGTATAACCACAAGATAATGTATATTGAAATTAGAATAATAGTACTATTTGACCATTTCCCATGACAACATGGTAATGGGAGGACATCACTATAGACTTTATCACCAGTCTCTCAGGGGAACCTAATGGAAGAAATGTGATATGTGTTATAGTGGATTGACTCACCAAAACATCCATATTTATCTATAATCAGGAATATTTTTCACATAATCGACATTATATGATATATATATTGGAATGGTCGAGGCTCTATGTGGAAATAATTTCATTAATCTTTGATTATGATCAACAGTTCAATTTTAAATTTTGTATAAGTATTAAACATGATCTTACTACTTAATATAATTTCAGTATGAATTATCACCCTCAATATAATGTCCATAATAGAAGGAGCATTCAAACAATCACAAAAAATTTTAGATATGAATAAATTTAATTTAATGATTTATAGGATAATCATTTCGATTTTTTTTATATTTCATTCAACAATATCTTCCACTTGATTATTCAAATGTCTTAATATAAACCTCTATATGGTATGTTTTATAAAACATTTAATTGTGTGGATGAAGTTTTCAAGTGAGGGATTCTTGGAACTGATTTTATGAAAATGATAAAAAATAGGATAAATATATCTAACAAAAAAACTATTATTAGAGTCAACATAAGTGCTATATTGAAAACCTTTTAAGGGACAAGGAGTATAATATTGGAAGAAATGTTTCCTTCAAATATCACCATGAAATATATTCATGTAGTTTGGAAATAATAAAAATACATTCCATAGGTTTATTACTCATTGTGAAATCCTTGATCACAAAGGAGTATTAGTAGATCAGCTAGCAGTTATACCTATCATGAATCAAGGTCATGATGTGTTCCATATATCTCTCCTAAAAAGTATGTAATTTTTTTTATCATTTTCCCACATTGATTTTTTATAAAATATTAAATTATTTTTATAATGGGACTAAAATTATTAAATATATTTTTTTATATTATATGATTAAGAGTGATAAATATATTACTATTTTAAGGTTTCCATAATATATAATTTTTTCTAAATATTTTATCCTTAAAACACACCTCTTCCCAAGTATCAATGACATCTCACACCTCCCATGAAAAACCTATTCCTTTACACTTTTAAAATCAAAATATCTTCCCAAATTTCCTTATATTTAAAACATTATAATCCTAGGGGATGTTCTATAATAATTGAACACCTTTTTTTCATGGACTATTGTGTCATAGATAAGAAGTGACAATGAGAAAGGTGTAATTTTTCTTAAACTCTTCTTCATATTTTTGTATTCAATTTCTCTTTTTCTATATTACATTAAAGCCCAAATATTGTGAAATTAAATAATTATTTTTTTTAAATTATATGGAATATGTTACAATACATCAGTATATATATTCATAACCTAATTATTTTTAAATATTTTATTTTCTCTACTTTTGACAAAGTCTCTCAAATGGTATGTTAACTGCCTAAGAAGAAATTACCAAATCTTGGATCAATAACACATTCATGTAAGGGAAGTAGGAAGTGTTTATAATAATATAAAAATTCAATTACATGTAATATATGATTATGTAATTAACATTATTTATGTGTAAATGAGCTAAAAAATAGAAAAATCGAAACAAGGGGGAATAATATAATGTGAAAATTATATAAAAACAACGTATATTAAACCAAGAATATTATAAAATAGAATCCATCAATTACAATAGATCCTCACATAAATAAATGAAAAAATTATATTTATATTACATGTTTTATAAAAAATATTATTATTATACTAGGGGATTAATATTGATGAAGTAATGATAAATTTAGGGTAAGGTGATTTCGAAACCCAATTCCTTTATTTAGGGTTATCACTGCATTCACATAATTTTTAGTAAGGATGTTCCACCATTATAAATAACGATTCTTTCCAGAATTAATTCCCTTTTAGTTCTATGGTTATGTAGATGTGTTTACCATTTCATATGGAATTTTTAGAAAATTATATATTTTTTTTAAAAAAAATATTTATTTAAAACGTCTCGTTGGACCATTTTAAATATTTTTTCATCTTAAAATTAAAATTATATTTTATTCCAAAATATTTCCAACCTTATTATTTTGTGATCCAAAAATTTTATTATATAATGTAGGATTTATGACACCCTTATAAAACCCATTCTATCCTCGGGGATTATTTCATGAAAATGATTGGTATAGTTCTCTTTAAACATTGAAGGGATGATTATGTGAATTTCAGGAGTGACAAGTGAGCAATAAAATAAATATCCTACCGTGGAATTTTGTTCTTTGATATAAATATTTAGATTATGTTTATTATTTAAGAACATGATGCTATATTTTTTCCCAATTAGGATATTATGATTGGTTCACATATGTTATGTGTGAACATGTTGTTTTAATTTTTCAAAACTATTTGTGGTATTTGATGATTATATAATGATGATCCATAATTATAAATTTACCACATTCCTTTCCATTCTCAATTGTTTCCCTCATTCTTATGATGATGATCCCATAAAAAGAAAATAATAATGATGAGATTTCTATCCAATAATCTATTGATTCATGTATCTAATTCCATTTAATTATTCCTCATAATTATAATTTTTCTCACCAAATTTAATTATTTATATCCATAGGTGAATACATGTGCTACTTAGGATATGGGATATTTCAAGAGAAAAAATAATAAGGTTTTAAATACTTTTTATGATTTGTTATTTATAAGTGATGTATGACCCTAATTTTTCAATGATTCTAAACCATTGGATCTTGGAATGATTCTCTATTATATTTTATATCTTAAAAATGTTTTAATATTAATGCATTAAAATTTTAGATCATTATATATTTACTATGTGTAATTTTTTTATTTGGTCCCCTTCTCACATTATCTATGGGTTTCATGCTAATCGTGTAAGACCAAGTCTGGTGTTTCCATGAAATTTCCATTGCCTAATTAAATTTTTTTTATGATTTCTAGATTAATTTTCCAGGAGAAATTATAATTGTTCTACAATTCTTGAAATTTATATAAAATAAAGGTTTTCATGAATTATTATTTTAAATTTTATAAAACTAAAATCTATATACACTTTATGTTTACTAAATATAATATGAGGCTTCTTCAAAAAAATTTATAACCAGAAAGATGTTTTAAAATATTATCATTATTTTATATGGGATGTTTTATGGGTCCAATGTATTTCATGTTTATATTTGTATTCATATTAAATTTTGATTACTTTCCTTGGAAATTTTTATTATACATATTATTGACAAACATTTATGTTATTTTATACATTTTTTAATTTTTTTGGGATGATATATTTATTATATCATGGATCCTTTGGATTATAGTGAATGAATAATTTAATTAATTTTTTTCCACATTGTAATTATTTTTATATTTTTTTTAAAACTATAATTTAAAAGTGTTTTATTATTTGTTTAAAAATAGAGGCCCATTATCCACTTTGTGGAAAGTTTTTTTCAGATGATGAGTTAAAAATATGATTTGGTGCCTATGAAGTCGTTTTTTTCTTGAGATTCTAGATATAATTTAAATAATGTGACTACCATTTAATGAATATCAAAATTAACAAGGTTATATTCATAAAAATCCTGTATGCAAGTGGGATGAGTTAACAATATTGAAGAGGCTGTTCCCTGGTATCTTTTATTAATATGACATTAATTTGTTATAAAATGCATCCTCTACTTAAGTACCCGACATAAAGGGTTCTATAATTATCCATGGATAAAATTAAGGGAAGGTTTATATAATAGTAAATAACATTTACTAACTAGTATATGATAGGTAGGATTTTCTCTCCCTATAGGGAGTTCCACTCAATGATTCTATGAAGAGTAATATATAGATGATATTTGTTAAATACATGTCAATAAGTCATAATGTTATATTTTATCATTTAGTATATCTAGTATCATATCAGGATGACCTACTAAATTTCCCATGATTATGAATACTTTATATAGGAATACATTATATTATACTATGTTTGTTAAACAACTTCACATACATTCACTAAATTTCATTATTTGCTTATAATTCATTATATTTATTCTTATGATTTATTTTATAGGTATCCAATTTTTAGTGTAAATTTTTTTTGTCTACCATTTTTGTTATTTTTTCATTTTTATTATTTATTTACATTCCCATTCATTTTAGTTGCATGATTTGCATACATTAACATATATATTTGATTCCTTATTTGGTTATTTTTCTTTTTATTTTACAAAAATTACTTATTATATATTAATGAGGTATTGTTAAAAATTATTTTTAAAATTTTGTTTCTAAATATTGGAGTTGGGTTCATTTTAGTGACATATTTGTGCTTTATAACGTTTTTTCATGATAATGAGTTATTTTCCCCAAACAACAATGATTTAATTTCATTAATTATTTTTCAAACTTACGTATATGTATTATCTATAAAAATAAAATTCATGTAAAATTTATTGAAATTAAAATGGATAAAATTTCTCAAGAATTATTTATACTAGTAACTATTGCTAAAAATTATGGCTTTTATAAATTTAATTTAGCGAGGTGAACCAAACCTGCACTTCTAGATCTGATGAAAAAACATTTTTATTAAACAATGATATTTATATAAAGTGATATATCTAAAACTATATATATTTCAATAATATAATAATTAAATCTCATAATAATAAAAAAATCCTGATATTGGATATTTAGTGTCATTAGGGATCAGGTCTAAAAAAACTTATTTTAGGATACTTGTGAACATTTCCAAAAAATCTAACCACACTGGAACCTTTTTTTACTGTTATGATAAGGCATACTCATCTTCATAACATGGGGAATGAAATCATAAAAAAGGGTATTATCAAAACCTCATAATGGAATAAATTAGTAAAATTTCATCTTGTTTTAGATCATAAGAATATGATAAATCAAGAGAATGATAGAAATAACATATTAAATGTAACATGGGATATAAGTGTTTTATTCAAGAAATAATATAAATACTTTTTGTAGTAAATAATTTAACAAATATCATGTCATCGTAGTGATGAAATAAGTGACAATAAACAAGATCCATAGTAGCATTACATAATTATATTACAATTTCATGTTGAATATACACAATCAAAGAAAATAATTACATAGTATATCATGAATAACTTTATTGATTCCCACAACATAACAAAAAATTATTCACTTCCTAATTACTAAAACATAATGTAAAATTCAAAAATTCCTAATCCCCATAGTTTAGTAAGAATTAATAATAAATTTCCATCATTATCTAATTATATATAAAACATTAGCTAATGTTATAGTTAGAGATATATGACTCTACCCAATAATCATCCATACATATGTGTTCAAATAGAAATAAATAACTAATAACATCATAATTATCCAATGGAATGAAAATGGGATTCATAATATTTATATTAGTTGTCACATAAGTGACATGGAAAATGTTTGTGTTTGATATCAAAATCAGAGTCAGTCAAAAGTGCATTTCATTGGAACATTTATGAGGTGATTAAATAAAAATAATTTTAAGAAATAATTCTTTTAGAGATTATTTTTAAAAATTATTTGAAAATTAAAAATATTATTTTAAAAAATTTATAATACTTTTGTAAAGTAATAAGATATGAGTCACTTATAAAATTGAATTTGAATATGATAAGTGAATTTTATATAAAATGATCACTTTTAAAATGAATCATTAATACTGGAGTCTTTAAAAGTCAATATTTTTCCCTAAATCAAATGGGGAATGAATGATAATACATTTTATTATGAAATGGTGTATATAATTCTAAATAAGTTGAAATACCATTGAATAAAATAAATCCTAAAAAGGGATAACAAAAATTCAATTTCCACTACATGATATGTGTAGGATTATTTCTGATTAAAAGTCATTATATTATAATACACATATCATCTTCACGAAGGTGAAGTAAAATAATGTATGAAAATAAAAACCTAATTAATAATATATTGAGGATAATTTTTAATTAATATTATATTATATAATATTCAATTATAATAATTTATTATACATTTATAAGTTAGTTATAGTATATTCACATCATCATCTGATTGTGATTTTCATTATCTCATGCTCACTCAACAAGGTCAATGTTGATTCTTGTTCATTGATAAAAATTTAATATTTTTGATATTACTTATAAAACTATAATATATTATTTAATTTTTTTAAAAATATTAAATTTCATTTCATTAGATTTTTTATTGTTCATAGAGATGATAACAGTGACATGCGTGTTTTAGATGTTTTTTATAAACAAGGAGTGATAAATTAATAATATGAAAAATATTTAAATAACCATTTCAGAACAATAAAATGAATAGTAATTTGACATGAATTTAAAATAATTTCTATAGGTATGTTTCCGTAGACTTTTGTGATAAAAATTTAAATCCATGTTCACGTAGGTGGTTCAAATGACCCAACAAAGAATATGGTATATTTCTTTACTGATTATTGTTTAAAATGTGATTATATGGGAATAACATCAGTACTATATAATAATAATGTCACTATTTATATTTTATATGTTATATAATTTGTTATAATGATAGATTAAAAAAATAAAAACAATATATATTGAAAATAAAATACATCACATTTTGGAGGTGGTAGAATGCACATAACCATAAATAATGTTTTTATTTTATGTAGAATTTTAAAAGGGTACAAAATGGTTTATAATTATATAATAATAATAATATTAATATAATATTTACATATTAACTAAAATTTTATAAAAATACAAATAATTATATTATAAAAACTGTATCCCATCACTAATTGAGGTAGTAGTCTATACGTAACACACGTGACATTTAAATATTTTCAATGGTTGTGAGGGGAGTATAAAATGAATATCCTATAAAAGTAAAATCATTTTAGTATAATTAGGATACTTATGTAATTATTAATACCTTTTAATATTATATTTATTATAGGTATTATATTATGGAAATGAAAAGATGTGAAGAATTAATTAAGTATTTTATCTTACTCATTATAATTATTCCTTTATAAATTTGAATAATATTTTAAAATATAATGATTTAAAAATACTGTAAAATATAAGATATGTTAAGGAATTTTTGGAATTTATTTGGATTGATTATGGTTGAAGCTACGTGGAACGCATTGTGAGGATAAGTTGGTTGGTGATGGATTCTTTTAAAAGGGATACAAGTTTAATTGTTTTGTAATAATTTAATATGTAAAGTAACTATTTACAGAAACTATATCCAAGGGTGTAAAATAATATAATAGATTATGGTTTAAATTTTTTAAATACTCGTAAATATATTTTGACACATTTTTATAATCATTTTAAGTATTTTTTCACTTACATTTTATTCTTTAACCAATTATTGTTTTTTATCGCGATAAGACATTATTACAAAAGTAATTTACTCTAAGTGAATAAAAATAAATATAATAATATTAGAAAATTTATACCAAATTATTGGATATATAAAATAAATTTTTTAAACAAACCACAAAGGATGATCAATATTTGTATTTATATTTTTATAGGTAAAGAGTAAAACCATTTTTATTAAAAGTGTGTTTTTGAGAAAATAATTGTTTTTATAAAAGTATAAAATTAGTAATTTATATGTAATTATTTTACTTATTTCTTAAAAAATATGAATGTTTTATTTATAATAAATATTACTTAATTTCATTTTGTGGATAGTTTTTTAAAAGAAACAAACCAAAATTGAATTTATTTTTGTAAAGTATTTGTTATGTTTCTATAATGATAAACATGGGATTTATATATTTCAAATAAAATTTAAATTTTTTTAATTTAATTTATAAAAATATATTTTTTATATCTACAGGGTTTAAAAAAATTATATATTTATTATTTTTTTATAATGTTTAATATTTGATTCTATATGTGAAATTGTTATTTCCTCTATTCACTCATTCATGCTTTTTTGAAAAAAATTTAAAACTATATTACATGAAAAATTTACATTATTAATTTAAAAATTAATTCAATTTTGATATGTTCAAATCCAAAAAATGATAAATAATTTTTTTAATTTAAAATTAAGAATATAAATAGAAAATTTTATTATTTTTTAAATGAAATTATGAAACATTATCAATATTTTTTCATTTTAATTTGAAATTTAAATAATATGTATGAATTAGCTGATTTATAATAGTATTTTAAAATTTTAAAAGATATATTATTATTATAAAATATTCTACACTTAATATAAATAGTTATTTGTTGAAGAATAATTGTTTTTAGTATTAAATAATATTAATTATTTTTTTCTACAGGTTCAAAATTTTTGCCAAGGAATTTTAATGAATTTACTTGATGTAAAATAATTCTGATAATTTTCATGGTATAATTATTATAATATATAAAAAATCATTTTAGTTCATTGTTTCATGTAGAGTTGGATATCCAGAAAATTAGACACATTTAATGGAAAGATATAGTGAAACATCATAGGGGTTTTCATTCTCCCCATTAAAAAAATTTGAATCCTCATAATTTTGATTACTACATAATATCATAAATAGATAAGGATATTTAAAGGATAAATAGTACTCAATATATAATTTTTATAGAAATTTATACCTTACAATGTTAGAGGAAAAAATATATTTCCCTTAAAGTTGGTCAAACGTAATATTTAGTTTTTCTCTACTCATTTATGCTTAAAATTCCTCTTGACGAGGAACTATAACTCCTATTATAGAATTTAGTTTCCCGGATAAATCATAATCTTTCCTATAGTGATAAATTATTATAAATTCCTTTGGAATAAAAAATTTGAAATCCCAATTTTGGAACATAATATGAATTCTTGGATGATATAATAATCCATTTAAAATATGAAATAAATTTCACCCATAGGAATGATAAAATGGATTTGCTAAATAATATTCCATAAACTAAAACATAAGATACGATGATAATTTATTTTTTATTGATTATATTATATCAAAGGGTGGGTGAATTGATTCTCTTAGAAAACATAAAAGTCATACTCTAATGGCTAGACTAGAATTCAATACGATATTATGAATCATGTGGTGGGGGATAAGTAGATATTACACCACTTAAATAGCAATATCAATATCAATAGATGTATTTTCTTGGTATTTACTATGTTATATTGTATTAAGTAGTTTATATGGTTTATAATACTTTACAAACCGTTGATTAGAGAATCTAATTATGTATTTCCAAAACTACGTAAATTTTAGTTATTGGAAATTCTTCTATTTCATCCTATTAATTATTTTATTCACCCAATTCTTATATTCATGGGATGGATGTCCAATCCTCCCACATTGGAATCAAATTTTCCCAATGAGAAAATATCTTAGCTACCACTTCATACATTTTTAATTTGTAATAAGTTGAATGTTATATTCTTTATCATTTTATTCACATGATGATCAATAATCACAGAGAAATATATAATTTGGTGTGTTTAGATTTTCAAAAAGAGTCATGTTTTCAATCAAAAGTCGAGATGGTTAGGTGATATTAACCACAATATTTTTCACCAAAACATTTATCCCATTTGGGTTCTAATTTCTATAGTCATATTATTTATAATTGCAACAATTTTTATTTTAATTTCTTTTTTCTCCAACCATTAAAAGAAAAAATAAATTCTAAAGATAAAAATACATAATATCATTACCTTAAAAGAAGGAAATATGTAAATGAAATAGTAAATCATAAATGATATATGTACCACAACCAATAAATTTCATAGTTAAATATATGTTATTCACTATCTATCTCTTATTAGGTTCAATAAACGTACCATAAAGATGCATTAAAATACTTGGAAGTGCTTCTTACAAACTGGTTTTATCACCAAATCATATCCCCTCATGTTTTGAAACTATGTATATAGTTAGTCTACATTGTCAAGTAATTAATAAAGATTGATTTAATACCCAACAAGCCATTATAGGGTTATTACACATAGGTACATGATTTCCAGATCTAACACCACATTGATGTATCTAAAAATTTCACCGATTTCTATAAAAATAAAACAATATATAATTTACAAAATTTTGGATGTTATACTAAATTAATATTAATTTTAAGGGCTTTCAGTATTTTTTTCTCATCATAGTCAAAAAAAATATATCTAAACTAATAACCATAGATAAAAAAATTATCCTTAAATTTAACTAAATATTGATCTAATATCGAATGAGGTATATTAGACCAACACTAATGTATCCAATGAAAAAACATATAAAAAGTGTGATTTAACAATGAAAAAACATTTATATTTCAATAATTTAAATATTTCATATCTCCATAACAAAAAAAATAATATCAATGATGGGTTTAGTGTTTTTGAGTATCAATATTATAATATACTTATTTTATAACACTTTTCAACATTTCCCTATAATAAAACCATAGAAGAACCTATTTTAGAAATAACATATGTCATACTCATCATCACAATCTGATGAAAGTAAATATCAAAATGGGGTGAGATAAATCTCTCAGTTTAGAAAAAACTCAAAAAAAATTATCAAGGGATAGATCATAATGATATGATAAATTTTGATCATATTAGAAATACATTATTAAAAATAGCATGGGACCTTAAGTGTTTCCATCAAGGATTAATAGAATAGACTATAATATCAACTGATTAAATATATATTATTTTAAATGATTCCATAAACCTATGATAAAAAACCTTATCCATGGTATTATAACATATTCATATAATAAATTAATCTGGAATATGTGAATGTATGTTTAATCATAACTAGGAGGAGTGAGAATCACTTCATAATTCTATTAACATAGGGAACTTGAATAACCTTTGATAACCTTAAATGATGTGGAGAAATAATCACTCCCCAAACCATATAATATTGCGGAGAAAACATCACACAGTTGAGTAGGAACCACTTATTAATTACCTTACCTGGTGGATTATACTTCACTTCTTGATTCCAATTGTTAAACGATCATCAATACATGATTTCCATAATTATATAATGATATATAAGAAATTAATGTATTCTTATTTAGGGAAATATTAGACCCCAAACATAAATCATACTTACATATGTGTTCCAGTAGAAAGAAATCATCCAATACATAAAAAAGAATAGCTATAGTGAAATATAGGTTTTGTAACATATCTAGGTTATATTAGAAAATTTTAACTCAAGAATTTAAACGGTCAACACACATAACATAATCACCCAAAAGAATATGTCACTAGAAACTGATTAAGGTGATTCAAGAAAATTAATTTACAAATTCAAAAATCCTTTTGTGATAAATATTAAAATGAAGTATAATCATAAAAAAAGTATATAAATAGTGTTTAAAATTTTCATAATTTATGATGGTAAAGATACATTGAAATGTAATGTTGAAAATTTGAGGTTTTTTTAAATAAATTACTTGTAATAGTAATCCCTAATAATTATACATTAAAAACTTAATTGTCTTCTAAAGGGATTGTGTAGGGGAAGATAAAACATTTTATTATAATAGGATGGAAATTATATGAAATATTTTTAATTTAATTTGATTAAACCCACATTATAGTAAGGCCTAATAAAAAATCGTTTTGAAATGGAATAAAGTGTATTATAATTGTCAAATGAAATAATACAGGATTTTAATTAAAATTATTATGGAGAAAATTTGTGGTATAATAATGGTTAACATTTTAGAGAAAATGAATTTGTGAGTTTATGAGAATTATATTTAATATCCTAGAATTTTAATGAGAACAAATTATTTATGGTAATACCATAGAAATTAAATGTCATTTTCCTATATAATAATATAATTATACATATAATAAAATCTTGGGGCGGATAATTTTTTTTCTAAATTAGAGGAGTTTAAGATGAGACATTATCACTCAAATAAAGGTCTTTGTGTTAACAGAATACCATATAACTACATTATGTTTTGAAGGAAGTCACCATGAATTATAGAAAATGTGATGAATTTGAAAATTCATTTAATTTCATGAATAAAATGATTATAATATATCCATGGGTAGTGTATAATCCACTCAAAATAAAACAATTATTTAATACTTTAATGTCTAAAAGAATAAAAATTAAATCGAGAATCCCTTAAATTTATTCTTAAAACCCATGAAGTTAAATTATATTTTTTTTATAATTAAAATTACCTAAAGAAAAATATATTTTAATATTATATTCACATATATTAACATCTATAGTATTAAATTAAATATATTTTTTGTTTTATTATTTGTTACATATAATTTATTTTCTTTATTAGATATTAGTTAATAAGATAATTTCTCACATGAAAATGACTATATCAATCCCTATTCCTTGATAATAGTGTCACAATTCATATAAGATTTAATTTACTATCATAGATATTTTATAGTTATTATTATGTTTCTATTTTCATTCATCATGTTTTTTAGTTAATATTTTTTTGATAAAATCATTTGTGGGATTGTTTTATTAAATATTAATAAATATATAGGTGTATGTTAATAAATAGTTAAATATTAATATCACCATTATCAAAACACAATAAAACAATTATTTTCCCATTAATCTCTAATAACAATTATAGATAAGAATCCAGTGTCATATTTTAATGAAATACATATAATTTTTCATATAGGTTGTCAAAGAGACCCAAAAATAACATTTTTTAATTTCTGGGATGGCACTATTTAGAATGTGATTATTTTAGAATAATATCTTTATTATATATGATTAATTATATTATATTATTTTTTTAGAAAAAGTAATCATATTTTTTATAGTTATAAAAAATTAAATAATATATAGATTTAAAATAAAATACTTCATGTCATGGTGGCGATATTCGGTACATATTTACAGATGATGTTTTCATTTTTATGGAGAATTTGAGATGTGTAAGTGTCATGTCCCAAAATATTTTTCAGGTATATATATATATCATATCTTTATAATCCATTGATTCAAAATTTTCCAAAGTTTGTTTTTGGTGAAATTTATTAAATTTTATAGATGTTTGGCCATATAAATAGATAGGAACATGCTTATGGAAAAATATTAAGGATATCCAAAAAAATTGGGCAACTAGTTTTTGAGTGCCATATGGAGGTGAATTTTTAGGAACATAGTTACACTATAATGCATGTACTTTTCCTGAAAATGTGTTATATGGGTTAATTTAATTAAATATAGTTAGTTCATGGTTTTTTAAATTGTGTTTCCATACCATGTGACTTCTCTAGTAGCCCACAAAATGATGTATGTTTGATGAATAGTTTTCACAACTATGTGGAAAAAGATTAAATATGAATTAATTAATCGTTCTTTATTTCAATACATGATATACTTAAGATATTTATAATTATAATTTTATTATATTAGGCTCATAACATATGAGACACTTCATGGAAAATTTTATAGATTTCATTCCTCTTGATTATTGATTTTGACATATCTATAGGTGTTAGTTACAGTTTCTCAAAGGCATGGGTCCATTATATTTTATCAATTTTTATTCTGTATTGAATCCTTTTTGTTTGAACTAAACCTTGGATTAGGCTTTTTAGGGATGTATCTAAAGTTTCTGAAATGATAGAATTGGATTTCTAAAATATTTAGCATTATATTTTGTATCTTCATTATTCATTTTGTGTTATTTATGAATTATTGTGGGATATCATTTTCCTCAATTCCCTTTTTTTATAAATTTCTTAATTGTACATTTGAAATTGGGAATTTTTTTAGTATTTTGTCTTCATTTATATATATATATTATTCCTCTTTTCTTTGGATCCCAAGGTTATTTTTGAATTCCACATATTAAGACTTGTGGATTTATTTAATGTTACTATTTTATGAACTAAACATGATGATTCAATTCATAACAATATTTATAAAATATTGAATATATTATATATAATTAAATAAAAAATTTATAATGTGGTTTTTCATTAAAATTTATTTCACCCATTTCATTGGTAAGGAATTTTTTTCAAAATCACAGGGTTTTTTGGAAAAAATGGGTTTTAAATATCCATTTTGGTAGGAAAAGGTGTGTTGGTTGTATTTTGGATGTATGAAAAGCCATTTGTAAATGATTTCAAATGTTCCACACATGGGATCCTGAGATCAATAGGTGAGGGGTCATTCTAGGATTTATTTCAATGATTTGTATAGGGAATAATTCATATGTTTATTTCTCAACTCCATTAGTTTTCCTTTTGGGGACTGTTTTACAAAACACCATTTTGGGGAATTGTGCATCGAATTATATTAAAATATTTTGTTCATTATGAATGGAAAATTATTAGTGTTCACTCATCATAATTTATCGTTATATAAAAATACAAGGTATCCCAGACCTATTTTATATTATGTGTACATTATATTGTAGTTTTATTTGAATTATATGGTGATTTATGTATTGAAAATGATTATTTGTTAAAATTAAATAAGTTTGAAACAATTTTTATAGGTTGTTTTTTATGAACTATTAAAATGGAGAAAATTATATATTCTTGGTAGAATTTTGAAAATTGTATATTAGGATATTTTTTCTTCTGAAATGTGAATATCAATATTTTGTAACAAATAATACTTATAGAACACTTTTTTGTATCCCATTATTAATGTTGTTCTCACACAATGTCCCTACCCTATCATTTGTTTAGTCCTTTTTCTATCTGATGTAGGAAAGGGAGGGTTCCCAAATGAGTCAAAGGTTTTAATGGCTATTATAGTTTGGGTTTATCATGGTGTTTTTGTATGATATTTCCCTCTAGAAATATTAAGATAGAATGTTTTTATTTATACATTGGATTTTGTTCCTAGGTCGTTTACTAGTATATTTCATTTTTTTATGTATTACTACTACTATATTTCTTTTTATAAAATATTATATTATTATTTATTTTTATTTGCATGAGATTATTCTTTTTATATCCTGATTGATGGAATAATTCCAATGTTTTTTTGATAATTGGATGCTTGTTTCTATCGTAGAAGTGATATGGAATTCCCTTTGGATCATGTTGTGAATCTGCTTAAAAATGATATTGATGGATTATCTGGTTTGGTTCATGATTTAGTGGAATTAGAGGAGTTCCTTTCAAATGTATCTTTAAATTAATAGTTTTTTAGATATGAGATTGTATTTTATGAATATAATCGGTATGTCACGAGTTATTTTATGGATATATTTCATTATAAATATTTTTTTAAAGACATCTTATTGTTCAAAAATTATACTTTTTCTATTTTTATAGTATTTCAAAAAAATTATTTTGTTTTCCTGAATCAATTTCACAAACTAACATGGATAACTCACCAATCTATGTTAAAAATATTTCACAACACAACCGTAATGGATTTCATGATATAAGAAACCAACCATAAAATTTCCTAATATTTAGTTGAAAGTAAATAATTCATTCTATTAAATTTTATAATCATTATAGATTATTGTTTTAGAGTATTATTCCATCACCCATAAATAAATAAATATTACATTAAAATGTCTAAACATCCACTAAAAGTCCATTTTCCATGGAAAACTAAACATTAAAGAAATAATTAATTTCCTTTTCATGATGAATATTCAAATATTTCATCCTAATATCATCCTTCTCCATAATCATCCATAAAACCGAAATATTTTTTAAACCATGGATAGGGAAATAAAATTAATTGTATGGGATATAAAAATAATGAATAAAACTAATTATTCTATGAAAACATATATGACTATTACATTTTTTAAAATAGACATTTAGCTCAATATGATCATATTATTATCCATGAAATCAACTCTTCTACCCAAAACATTTCATAAGGATAAATTAATTTATATTATAGAAAAAAATATATTTCTTCTCTGAAATAATAAATACACATGTATGTTTTTTCACAAACTGACACATTTCACCATTATGTAATAGGAATCACTTTTATTTAAATGGAATCAAGTTATATTAACTTATAAATTCATAATATTTCCATAAACATCATTTAAATGATAAATAAATATGTTGGTAATGTGATAATTCATTTTTAATCATTGTTAAAAATTGATTATCCTTTACGGTTAAATATGGAATTATATTCATATTTACAATTGGAATAGCCTTAATGGTTATAAGTGGATAATCATCACGGTTAAAAATGGAATGACCTCTATAACCAACATCCAAAGTAAATCATACGTAATAAATTAGATGTATATCATGGACACAAATTTCCCTGGATTATAAAATAAATACTCATCGTTAAAAAAATTCCCAAGAACCATAAAATAATCAAAAAAGGTGAATTGTTGTGTCATAAAAAGTTAATTTTCACTAATTAAAATAATTTTTTAATATTGATATATTCCTTTCATTTTAAACCAAATTTACTAAAATAAAATCCCCAAAATAAAGGGAAGGATCATTTTTGTTTAAATAAAATATGGTATCTTGGAATCTAAACCAAAATCAAAATAATGCTTGGGGTGGAGGGAAATGTTTTTGTAGTCGTATATATTAAGACATAATATTTATTTTTTTCATTTATAGAGAATGTAAAATATTTCCACAAAATGATTCTTATTGAAAACATTTGTTATAATGAGAAATTAAATTTACCTTATAATATATTTGTTTGCTTATATAAACATAATAAATTTAATTTTGTGAATATTAACATCGAATAAAAATATTTTTAAAGAATAAATCTTTAAAATAATTGAAATGAGGTTTTTAAAATAATGTGTCTATAACATTGATTATTACTAATCTTGTACATTACATATTACATAATTAATAAACATATTTAAATCATTTACTTTATTAAGATACCTTTTATGTTTAATTATTAATTTTAAAATTTGATAATAAATTACCAAAATAAATATGTTCATGTCTGGTGTTTTGTTGATATTTTGTTTATATGTACAAAATTACATCAGAAGGATTAATATGGACAAATAGTTAATTATTTAACCTTATCCTAAAAGATAAAAATTTAAGAATTATAATTTATTTATATATTTATTATAATTTTAATACAAATATTGATATATGGTTATGAAAAATTAAATATGTTACAATCAAAGAGATGGTAAGCCATACATATAAATGAGGCACACATCCAATTTCAAAAGATCATTATGGGAATAAGGTGAGTGTTTTATTATATTTTAAAAGATATAATTATATCATGAATATAATGAAGTATCTTTAAATAAACCTATATATATCATCTAGATGATTTTGTGACGAAATGTGAATCCCAACACTTCATCGAGGTGATAGTCCACATATATAAATGAACACCGTTATCATATTTCAATGAATAAAAATGTATGAAATTAGAGGATATATTATCTTTAAATTATGATAAATATTTCAATAATATCATATATATAAATTAAATCCATAATTATGTTAATTTCTGAGATATAGTGACACAAAATGAATTACATTGGTTCACAAGGTGGTAGTCCACAGTGCACAAAAATTAAGGTTTTGTTTTCTATTTTATTGAATAAAGAGATGGATATAGATTTTGAAATTGAAATAATAATATATCAGTATATGGTTGATAATAATTATATTTTTTCATCATGTATGAAGATTATTTCTATCGGTTGGGATAATAAAAAAACTAAACCATTCAGTTAAAAGCTACACCTATTCTCCGGAAAATCTCATTCTCTTAAGTCTTTAACTCATACAATGTTTGAATTCTACCTAAAATTATACCTCTAGAATGATATTTGGTAATCTTGGGATAGTTGTTAATTGTTATTTATTTATCCAATTTTCATTCAATGTGTGTTGATATGAGGAGAGAATATTCACATTTATAAGAGAGGGGTGGGTCACTCATGGAATTAAATATAATTTTAAATTAATATAAATTAATTTCCATTAAAAATGGATCTGATATTATAGTTTATAACATATTATGATTTTGGAATTAAATCATCTTATCAAATAATAATTTTAATTTTTTATACTATTTTTTTCACTAATATATTTGTTTTAAGCCCCAATTTACCCTTTTGACACTTATTGTGATATCAATTGATTTTACAAAAATGATTTGTAGAAAGATACAATAAAAAGAAAAAATGAGAATAAATATATAATGGATGACATTAAAAACTAGATAATATTAATTTTGATAAAATAATTTGTATAGAAATTTCAAATCTTTTAATAAATTTCTGTTTATTATATATTATTTGTTTCCATCACATTCAATTTTGGAACTATTCATTTAAATTGATATTAAAAATATTACAATAGAAAATTAAAGAGAATATAATAAATTAACAAAACAATAAGGTGATATATTTTCCAACAAAATTCATAGAAAAAAAACTCAATCAAATTATATTAATATTAATATTTTATAAATTATGTGTTTAATTTTCTCTATTAATTGAATAAATATTGTGGTGGTTTTGGTTATGAATTAAATTTAATTATTTGAAAACAAAAAATTATAAAAATATCACCATGATAAAAATAAAAAATTATCTGTAAAATTAATTTTTATAACAAAAAATATGTTTTTTTAATCTCGGTCACAAAATATTACATATATTAAAAGAAAGAAAGAGATATTTTATATTTTATTTTATATGAATATTATGACGGTAAAATTACATGAAATATAGTAAAGGAATCCATAATTATAAAATTTTTATGTATATGATTGAAATATACAAATACAATAGGACACAACCATCTTTTATTATTAATTTATAGAAATTATAATTCTATTATTAATCATAATTACCTAATTAACCCTTATCATGGAAATAATTATTTACTATATTTAGTATTCATAAATACTAAAAAATAAATGAAATATTTAATAAAATTTGTATTCTTAATGGTAAATATTGATTCAAATTTTTTATATTTGATTCACTTAAGTGTTAGAATTTAATTTAAAATCTAACATGCAAAACAAAATAAAAGAGAGATTTTTAGAAAAATGTTTTCTAATCCCAAATATGAAATTATTAAAATATATGAAATAAATACAATTCACATATAATTAAATATATTATATCTTAGTAATTAAAATTTATGTTACTATGAGATCAAGTTAAAATTATGAGGGTATTTTTCAATTAATATATTTAAAAAATGAACTGTATGTCTTATAAAAATCGATAATTTTCAAAATTGACTAAAAAATAAATCATTTTAGAAAATATTCATCATAATATAATTTTGATATGGTGATTTTAGAAAAGAAATTATTATTATTTAATTTATTCTATAAATTGAATGTAATTTTTTATATGAAACCATGTAATTCATCAAAACCCCAATTTTTTTGAAATAATCAATTTTACATTAGAATCAAAAGATACCTAATTTTTTTATAATGAATATAAATATATAAAATATATTTAATAAATATTAAAAAGATATAATAATTATTTATTAATACTTTTTTATTCTATTAAATAATTTACCCATTTGGATGTTTTTCCTACAATTATAATCATCCCATAAACATGTGTGGATATCTAACCCTCATAGAATTTTCAAATTCCCATGATGATTCCTCAGAAATATGGGGACTCCACAAAATATTAACATAATAAATTTACTTATTCTATAACACATGATATCTGTAATCAAGAATTTTATGAGTCTATTCTGCATATGAAAAGTTATATTCCAGTTGAACCACCATAGGGTTCAAAAAATGAGACAGATCTAGTAGATATATCCTTAACATTGAAACATAAAATCCATTATTTACCTTGGATACACATAAATACAAGTCTACTCGACAGTGAAATGATCTAATAATATCTATGATTTCATATAGTCCAATGAACTATATACTTAACATCCCCTTTTTATAAGAACACCTAACACTTCTCCATTTAAATACTTTATGGAAGAAAAAACTACCTACCTCAAAAGAAAAGTTTTTCCTCTGGAAATACACATAACATTATTCCTTGTCTAAGAAATCTAAATATGATACTAAATAAACATACATTCTTAAACATTTAACCTACTAATTATCTTCAAAAAAACACTCTTTCACCAATTGAATCCCAAAATCAAGGACTCAAACACCAAATTCCATACAATGCATCAAATGGTACCATCTATATACTTTAATGAAAAATGCTATTATAAGAAAACTGAACTATTGAATGATTTTGATTTCAAAATCTAGGGTAATCCATTTTACAAGAAGGGATCATGTCTTCCATGGTCAAAATCATTCACTAAAACACTCCAACATATTGGGAATGAAATGATGTATTGAAATTTAATATTGAACCCATTGTAATTTAAATTCCTTTAAAAAAATTAAGATTGAACCTATGATCATGGTTAGAATCAATGGAGAGAGGAAATCCATGTAACATGACTATATAATTAAGATATATTTGAAAATATGATCTATAAACATAGTATCACAAATGTGAATAAACTGTGAAGATTTTGTTAACCGATAAACTATTACAATTATCAAATTATTAACAACAGTTATCTAATATAGTCCAAAAATGACATACATGGATATATTCTCCTATTTCAATTTGTGATCTATTAATGGAAATTGAATTCAATTTAGTAATTTTCATTCTATTTTAACCTACTATCTAGTCAAACATTTCATGGTTAACTCATTATTATATCTATTAATTATATCTCACTAGTAATACTCATGAAGGTATATGTACATCATAGTGATTCCGGAATAAACATAAAACCTAAAACTATGATATTCATTGAAAAATTCAGTATTTATATGGGAATCACATGGCACACAAAATCATTTGACTAATATAACAAACCTACCTTCACAAATATAACACTATATTGAAAACCCATTTTTAATAGATTTGTCATTCTACTGAAATACATGATCATCATTATAACCATTATTAACTATTTCTATCAATGATGATTGTACTAGAACCTAAAATAAAATAGAGGAAGTTATAGATATCAAAATTAACGATTAAAAATCCATAAACTAATTAATCAATGTTTTATGTTCCCAAAGTAACATGGTTAATGTTGGATTAATTCTTTCACTATAAGATTCAACTAGTTTTTCTTATTTAACTAGATGATAATTAATTTTGTAGTTATAATCCTTTATAAATTCTACCAATCTCCTCAATATCATGCCAAAATAATTCTGAGTGAATATTTACTTAAACATTTTACGATTGATATATACAAAAAATATATCCCCATTTATATTTTGTCCAAAAAACATTTGGGTGAGCACTATATAATCTAATTCCTATTCATGTGCAGGATAATTTTCCTCATATATTTTTAATTGGTTTCAATCATAATAAATTATATTATTATTCTACAATAAATCACAATATATACCACCTAATGATGAATAAATCTAACTAAAAAATCACCATTTATGGATAACATGGAGAAAAATTGTGATTTCGCAAATATTATTTTCAATTTATATAATTACCGTTCAGATTCTTTTATCCAGATGAACCTTATTACATTTCTTATTAATATAATTAATGGTCTAGATAACCATGCAATGTATTCAATGAACTAAATTGTATAACCCTTTAATCGCAGATCACTATGAATCACTATGACATTTGTAGGTATCCTCCATTCATAAAAGTAAATAGTATTTATTGGATCACCTGTAATTCCATATTAATTTGTGATGTGTAAATGGAATGAAATATTTTGAAATAAAAATCACAGATTCCCAATTTTCTATATAAATTTTTTCATTCCAAGAATGTATAAAAAATCATAGATATGTTAAATGATATTTATAATTTCATGAATATATATAGATATCTTATATAAGAATAACCACAAATATATTAAAATATTCATGGAAAATATAGTCATAAGATCCACTAATACTGATGAAGAACTAATTAAACCTAATTTAATAACTATAAACTCAAAATTTCCATAAATAGATTGAAGAAATTATTTCAGAATGTCATCTGCATTAACCTTCAACAAAAAGTGACCATACCTAAGATCAAATATTTTATGATAGTGTTCTCCAAGGAGCTATTACCAAATTATTTCACGGCCCATCATAATCATAAGTAGTTACAATGTAATTTTACAAAAAAATTCATTTAGTATTTTTTGTTTTTGATCAATAATGTACTTCTTAGAACACTCATACACATACTGACCCATATCAATACATTTAACACATGTTAATGAATATTTATTTAAATTTTCTTAAACAATACCATGATCTTTTTAATTTTAGTCAAAATCCAGATTCATTCATGTAAAATACTTGATGAACTTACCAGATTTTATAAGTTATTCATTAGGGTGATTATTACCAAATGTGTCACAATTTTAATTTTGAAATTCATACATAATGATGGAATATTCCTATTTTAATACCATATATATCTCTTTTTATGTTTTTTTGTAGAACACCTAATCTTTAGAAAAAATAAGTTCAACAATCTGGGCATATCCATGAAATTTAACATAAATTTTAATTTCATAGGAATCTACTCCCTATGATATTTATTCAAAAATCCTAAGACTATTTTTTGTAATATAAATATTCCTGATAAATCTGATTCCTACCTAGCTAATCAAGTAATTTTTTCTTTTAATTTGGAAAATATAAATTTCTATTTTTCTCCCAATTCAAAGAATTTATTTTCCATCCTCATTCTAACAAACATAGGAATATAATTCAAAAATAAAATATTTTTAAATCCATCTCAGTCTAAGGAATAAATATCACCACTTTCTATAATATTTTAATCAATTTTTTTATCATTGATTAGTTTCACCTTAAAAATGATAAATTTCAATATTGAGTTTTTAATTTGAGGAATAATGGATGACATCAAATATATTTTCTCGAGAGTTTCACCATCCCTTAGAATTAATTGGGTATGAATATACATTTATTTTTATAGGGTGTTTTTTCATGAAATTATTGACTATTGATATGTTCTATTATGGTAGATGATTTTTTCTCTTGCATGATTACCAAAACCATTTATATCTAATGTCAACTAATCCATCACTTGAATAAAATTCTCAATTCCAATTCCAACCATTTTGGGTTGCTGATTTAGGAGTATATTGTATTCTTGTTTCCCTTCAGCATTTTTTTACCTATTTCTCTATGAAAAAAATTCTAAAAAGACATAGTTTAGATGAAGCAAAAATTTATTACTAAAATTCTATAACATGATAACCATATTGTAAAATTTTTCTTATGCGTATGAAGTTTCATTATCAAAACCCCTAATATTATCTCACAGTTTCCTGAAATACTAAATATAATGACATTTCCTTATGAATTTCATAATATTGAGTTTTAAAATATGAATTAGATATTTTATATATAAGGATATATATGGTTTATAGTTTAAGAGTATTAGGATAACAACCTTACATTAAGAAATACTACCTAAAAATGGTAAAACTTTAACGTAGATTAAATGTTTCCATCATGACAATTTTGTTAATATATGATAAATTTTTATTCATGAAACATCATGACATTTTTTATTTTGACCTCATCATTATAACTAATATAATTTCAAACCTAGTAAAATAATATTAAAACAATTTATGATTACAAAAAATATCTATATGTGACATAAAATGATGTAAATAAATGAATTATTAAATGATTACATCTAAAATGTTTCCTTTTCAAAAATAAAATTTGAGCATAAAATGAAAATTATCATTCCTATAAAATCATCTTCTTGTCAAAAATATTTTCATAAATAACTAATTATGAAATAATAAAGAAAAAAATAAAACTCAAACAGTTTTCATTTAAATTATGAAAAACTATATAACTCTATTTGATATAATAATACTTTTCCCCATAGAAAAGTCTAAAATACAATTATTAAAGCATAATCTCATTTTATTACAATGAAAGTAATAATATTTTTATAAAACCCATAGAAATAATAAATAAATCATATAAGTAAACTCAAACATAAATTTAATATCTCCCTTAATAATGGATTGACCTTTATATTTACATATGGAATATCATTCATGGTTAAATATGGAATAACCAACCTGGTTAAAATGGAATAATCATTACAGATACAAATGGAATAGCCTTCATTTCCAACATTAATAATAAATATTTCCCTATTCTTTAGAGGGATATCATGGACCTACACATAAGGGGATAATAAAAACAACTATTAATAATAAAAAATCCCTTTTTCCAAATAATAATCATAAATACATAAATATTTTATAAAAAACTTATTCATTTCACCGCTGTGAATGAATTTTCATATGCTGATTTATTTACTTCCATTAAAACTATATTTTCTGTAATAAATTTTCAAAAATAATGGAAATGATTTTTTTCTTATAAATAAAACATGGATTATTATAATGGAATCCAAATATAAATTAATGTTTGTGGTTGTAGAAATAGCTATTGATTCTATTCACATTTAAAACCTACATTTTTTTCTCTTATGATGAATCTAGAAAAAATTTATAAATCAATTCATTTTGAAAATTTTTTAAGAATGAGACATACACTTTACATCTTAATTCATTTATTTAAATATAAATATTGTTTAAAAATAGGGACATGTAGATATATATATGTAAAATTAAAATTGAAAGATTTAAAAAATTTATTTTTAAAATAATATGTCTTTTACCATGAGTCTGACCCATCACATTCATTATTTATTATCCCAACTTATAAAACATTGTAGATTATTTACATTCTTATTAATATTTTTTATGTTTATGAAACCTTCTATAATTATATAATAAATTACATTATCAATTATGTTCATTGGAGTTGTTTTGATGATATTCAGTTCATATATCCGAAATGACATTGTTAGGTTTTCTATGGTCAAATAGGTAATTATTTCATCATCTAATGATAAATAATCATGAAATAATTTTTATTTTTCTATATAAATTATAATTTTAAAACAATATATGAAGTATTTACATGAAAAATTAACTATGTTACAATATTAGAGACCATTGGTCATATATACGACTGTGTAACATTTCGATTTTTCAAATATCATAATGTAAATAAGGTAATTGTTATTTATTCTTCATAGAATTATCAATTTTTCATTAAAAATTATAATACATTTAGATGAAATTATATTTATATATAGATTACTCAAATTATTTGTTGCTAAAAAATTAATCTCCTCATTTAGTGGAGGTAGTAGTCCACATGTACGCACAAAAAATGCAACCATTTTCCAATGAATGGAATAAAAATAAATTAAATGACATTTTATATTTTTACGATGATAAATATTTCATGAATATCATATTTTTACAATTAATCCATCTTTATATCAATATATTAGAGGCAGTGATGGAAAAATAATTATATTTTTGAACAAGGGGTAGTTTTTTGTGAAAGATCCCTACTCTTGGTGTTGAGAAACGATTTAGTAATCAAATTTGAAAATATAATCCACCACTACATGTTTCCACAGTTTCCAAAACCGACATGTTGTATTAAAGGGTCTTGTTTAAATTTGTAATTATTTATTTTATTATTAACCATTGAACAATTATGTATATATTTTATATCATGATATTCATTCAATAACCCAATTAGAATTAATATCTTACTTAAATAAGAGTCATGTTTTTTATGTTTTTCATTTTCATAAAGGTTTTAGAAAATGAATATCTATAGGATATTTCATTGGGAAGTTCAAAAGAACTGGCCGGTAAAACTGGGTTACATCACATGTAGCCAGATCACACGTTGAATAACCATGCACAATTTAACTAAATGCACAGAGTAATTAATCACACAAGTTGCTTTCATTGCACACCACATGACGACTGGGAAAACCAGGCATGCAAAAAAGAGATACATGGTGTATAATTAGAATGTACACACCATGCAGTTTTTCAGAGTCCACAATCTAAAACCCAAAGCATGTGACAAGGATATATGACAACTAATATACAATGCATGTAGCTACATGTACACACCATGTAGTCTCCCATTAATCGACAAAACTAAAAATACATTAATTGTTAAATTAGATAATTAAGACATTATTTTATTTATTATCACACAGTTATGTGATTGACAATTTAATAATGGTTTTAATTAATTTTAAAATGCTCAATAAATTTATTGTAATTAATATGTCATTATTGTTTTTCCCCGTCAGTTTCCATGAATTCGATTAATGATGACTGTATGAAAATAAGATCATATTACCATGAAAAAGAAGTAAAATTAATTATATAATTTATTATCTAATTATTTAATAAACAGTTATATTAAACCATAAAATAATGAATAAATGAATGCTAGCCATTAACTAATACATATTAATTTCAAGTGTTACCATTCATGAGCCCAACCTAGATCTATGTATGGGTTTTCATTTTTTTAATTAAATTTATTCCATTATTCTCTAATTATTAAATATTAAATTAAAATATGGTCTCTAAGTCATCCCTCCTTCAATTATTATATAGGACTTGAATGTCTAACGACATTTACGTAATTCCCTCTAACTAATACTTTGGTTCCCATCACCCGTGTGCGAGTAATAAATATTTGTAACTAATGGGTCATCCAAAGGTGCATGTGGATAGTTCAAGATAAAACCGTAATGACACCATGTTTTTGATACATTGGTAGAAAAGTTAAATGTTTTAGCTTATTCCATGTCTAAAATAAGGAATTATTTTACCTAGTTTGTAGGTTTACTTAATGTATATCTATAAATTAACCATTAGATAATCTCATGGTCAGGTCATTTAATTAATTTTTTATATTTTATTCTAGTGTAATAATATTATATTTAATGATTCAAGATCGGGATCACACAAACTAAAGAATTACTATTCAAAGACAAAATTTAAATAAAATTGAGTATGCCTAAATTTTTTATCCAAAAATGGTTAATTAATTATATAAAAATACACATAAATATTATAAATACATTTAAAACAACAAAGATCAAAAAATATGAATAATGAAATAAAAATTCCTCATTCTGATATAATGTCAGACTAAGCCTTCGCTTACATTATTAGGAAAAAAACTCAACAGAACTATGAGTTTTACAATCCCTTTTTGGGAAACATAATTTTATAAATAGAGTTATTATGAATGTTTTGGGTTGAATTAAACATTTTACATCATTCAAAGTACCCTTTCTAGATTTGGTTTAATTTGGAGGTAAATTTTTAGAAAATCCAAGTCAGGAATTATGGATTGGGGAGTCCACTCAACGAATCAAGGAGTTGCAAGCCTATAGTTGGAAAAGGATTTCCTACGTAAATACCTTAATATTTCATCACCAATCCTTGTTGGGGTTATGAGAAGGGGGATATGAACCCATTCCACTAGAATGTCAACAAGACATTCAATGTTCAATAGTGAGGGCTATTGGGACTAGATAAAATAGTGGGAGGTTTAATAATAAAAATTTATTATTTCTCACAAATTTTGTAATCAAGAAATGTAATAATAATCAATTGTTTTATTTATATAATAAAATGACATTCTCACTATACATGTGATCAATATTTGATGAATATAATATCCTCATTGGAAGTAAGTTTAATGAGTGGTTTATGCAACGTTGATATGTTCTACGCCATTCCCAGAAATCTTACAAGCCAGAATCCACAATTCTTGATCCACGTACATTATAGGAGAGTAATTAAAATTTAATGGTCTATGAAAAACATATGAACAATGTGGTTGATGTTCAATGTTTGATGATTTAATCAATTTCTAGTGAACACATGAAGTCTCATGAAAACATGGATGTGTATAGAATTATTGAGAACCACTATGGTATTTACTAGGAGAGATCTATATAAGAACAATTTCATATTTCCAAGGCACTCTTTCAGAGTATGCTTGGAGAGTGCTCCCACATGGAACTCATGTTTTCAAGATCATTGGCTACATTGAACGCCGAATGGTTTTAGAGTTTAAACTCCCTAAATTACTAGAAACTGATCTCATTATAGCATCTCACCCATATAGATTATCCAGTTTTGTTTTGAATTATAATATGAACAATGTAGATAAGTCTCTACCAGATCATCTTATCCTCCTTCTCCAAGTAGATAAATTTATGAAACGTGAGAAGCCTTCTTCCCATATGGTGATAAAATGAAATGTAATTTTTTTTTAAGTCTAAAGATTCTTCATGTCCTTCCATGAAGAATTTGATCAAATGGTAAGAAAGTGAATAAGATGTTGTCTATTACACACGTAGAAAGAAAGGCCACTGAAATAAAAACTACACCCACATAAAGAAGAAAGGGGAAGCTTTGGGTGCATTTTCTATCGACTGCAATTTACCTATTTCTGCAAATTCGGTATTATATATAGAATGGGTTTCTCAAATATATATTCAAATATAGGAACCATGTAGATAAATGAAAATTGATCTGGGGAAAGAATATCTATGAGTAGCTAAAAGATCTAAACTTGTTTTTGTATCTTTTAGGGACTACCATATCACATTGATAACCAAATTGATATTGGTTTTAATAAGTTTTTATTTGTTTTGTTTAGTTACCAAAAACATTATATTTGTACCTAGATGAGATACATATGGATTCATCTTCAAATCTATAAATAAATGATGTTTTTACAAATATATCATTTTTATGGTAAGAAAAATATACATAATGGTCTTTATGTGTTGGATTACATGGACCATGTAGTGAACATCGATAATGATGTTAATCCATATGAATCATACAACAAAAAAAAATTATTAATCAGATTGGTCATGTAAATGAAAAAATATTGATAAAATTACATGAAGATGTATAATTAGATTCATTGTGACTAAAACCAATTAGTGTATATAAAAAATGTTTTTAAGGAAAAATTACCAAAGCACCATTTAGTCTGAAAGGTGAAAGGGATAAAAATATTCTTGATTAATTTCATACCAATGTTTGTGGAGCAGTTACTATTGAAGAAGGGGGTGTGAAATCATGATTCATATATTTTACTAATGATTTTAGTCAATATGGATATATTTATATAATGATGTATTGGTCAGATTCTACTGATAAATTCATCGAATAAAGAAATGATATTGAGAACTAACTAGGAAGGTTGCTTAACAAATTTTCACATATAATGTTATAGAATATATTAATCAAGGAATCATTGATTACTTATAGGAGTTTGGGATACTATCTCGACTCACTCCTCATTGCATGCCTCAATGGAAGGGGGTACGAAAAAAGTGTAACCACACATTGTTTGATATGGTTAGTTCATGAAAGAGTCATGAAAGTATTCCATTATCCTTTAAGGGGTATGTGTCACAAATATAGACACACATAATAAAAAATATAAAAACTAAATCGATAAACGATATTCTATAAAAATATCAGTGTGGAAGAAACACCATGTCATTGAATTTACATGTGTGGGGAGGAAATTTTTTTTAAGTAGACTTCATGTAACAAACATACTCCCCAAGGAACAAAGTGTACCTATATTGGATACCCCAAGGGATCAAGAGGATATTACCTATATGACCCAATGTAAAAAAAGGTTATAGTGGAATTAAATTCCATATTCTTCGAGAGGGAAACATCCCCCAAAGAGATATTGGGAGAGGTATAAACATTGATGAAGCCGAGGCTTAAGGGGCACAAGATTTGGTACATGATAAGATACCATAAGGACCCATGGAGGATGAAACAGTTCTAGAGACACAATAACTTTGTAAAAGTAACATAGAGGATAGTGAAATAAAACAATATGATTTTATAGTTACCCTGGATGGTGACTCATTTTTAGTTGATAAAAATTATCTTATAACCTATAAGGAAAAAAGATTATTTTATAGAAGTTTCCAAGTGGTAAGAAGCCATAAATTTTGAAATGGATTCCATGTACAAAAACCATGTCTGGATTCTGGTTGATCCTCTAGTGGATGTATAGACTGTTGGTTGAAAATGGGTATTTAAGAAAAACATGGACATGGAAGGACCTGTTAGTACCTGTAATGTATGACTGGTTGAAAAAGGGTTTAACCAATTTCAATGTATGGACTACGAGGAAACCATTTCATGAGTTGCAATGTCAAAATCCATCCAAATTCTACTTGTAAATATAACATACCATGATGATGAGATTTGTAAAATGGGTTTCAAAACAACCTTCCTTAATGGGAACATTCATGATGATATCTACATGACAAAACCACATGGTTTTGTGAATCCAGTGGATGCCAAAAAGATATTCAATTTGCCAAAATTCATTTATGGATTAAAGAAAGCATCCAACTCATGGGACATTTGTTTTGATGAGTCCATAATGAAATTTGGTTTTATAAATAATGAGTTTGATACTTGTGTATACAAATAGTTTTGTGGGTGTGTAGTCAATTTTTAAATAGTAGATGTTGATGACATATTACTTATTGGAAATTATGTACCAATGTTACAGTCTGTTGAGGAATGGTTTATGAAACCCTTTTCCATGAATGAAATGGGTGAGGAAACATATATTATTGGGTCATGATCCATCATTATAGATCCATGATGTTTATCATCTTGTGTTAAAGTGCATACATCGATAAGATAATGAATAGATTCAGTATGGAAAAATCCAATATTGAATAGTATCCAACATCACATAGAATTCATTATTTGAAGAAAACGTGTCATCAAACCCTTGAAGAATGAAATATAATTACAAGGATTCCATATGCCTTAGTGATTCATTCAGTCATGTATGTTATGTTATTTACTAGGCTAGATGTCATGTACGCATTATGTGTGGTAGGCAGATATCAAGCAAATCTAGGTTATCACCATTGGATGGTAGTTAGGACTATCCTTATGTAATTTCTGTGTACCAAGTACATGTTTCTTATTTATGGAGGATATGGGGAACTATTAATCAAAAGATATAAAACATAATCACTCCAGACTAATCAAGATGACAAGATGTCACAAATTGGATGCATATTCTATTTTAATGAAGTTGTTGTGATAAAAAATAGCTCAAAGTAGGTTGTGGTCACAAATTCTACAAAAGTGTATGAGTATATTACAGCTTTTGAGGAATCTAATGAATAAGTATGGATCTTCAATTTCATCCAAGATATTAATGTATTTTTTATAAGTAATAATCCCATCACACTCAATTGTGATAATAATAAAGTTGTGAATCACATAAAAAAGATAGGGTCACAAAAGGGGATAAAGCACACACTTTGGAATTATCATCTCTTGAGGTATTTTTCCCGACGAGGTGATGTTTTAGCGAGTAGTACTTTGATGGATGAAAATATGGAGGACCCCCTGAATAATGCCTTGACTTAGTAGAAACATGATTATCATGTGAGTTCTAGCAGACTGAAAGTTGTTGGTAGTAGGATCTAGTCCATGTGGGAGCTTGTCAGAGTTGGTTTCTTAGATCGAACTATGTGTACTTTGATTACCTGAATAGTTTATGTATTAAATATTATATTAAACAAATTATTACATATTTTTCATTCTTATTCATGACCATAATCTAATAATGTCCTAGAGTATTTTTTTGTATTTATATTGTTATAGTAGTTCCCCATTATGATGAAGACCATGATGAGTTATGAAAACATTCTTAATACAATTGTTTGGTTGGATATCATATATTGATGAGACATAAAGTATATAGACTGTCAGGTATGAGAACTCTTATTAATATGGGTCTTATTCTCATGAAGTTATCACTTGGTAACCTCAAATATGGTAGATTATGAGAACATACCCATCATAAGGAATTCCCCATGTTTTTGTGTCATCATATATTCCTATCTACAAGAATGTTTAATTGTACTTATACTATAGCATTATCATTAATGAATGTCACGACTTGTGCACTTAGATTTACTAATGAAAACAATCATGCCATATTTTTGTGTGAAGTATGGTACGTTGGGTTTATCACAAATGTCATGTTATTAATGGGTATGTCATGAAAGGATTTTCTTATCTATAATTATGGATTTTAATATCTCATCCCTTTTATCGAAATAGAAACATAACCAAAAATCATTTTCCATGTTGTAATGATGAGTTTATTTTAGTTAATCAAACATTGATGTATCAAGCATATTGGTTGATGAAACCACATGAAACCTACTTGATGATATTATTTGATAAATGGAATATATTACAATGTGATAATTCATATGTAGTTCTCTTTATTGTGACTTTATATTCATTATCATGGGTTATATGAATCGTTTCTAGATAGTAATCATTTACTTTAAGAAAACCTACCTATTGCTAATGAGAAAAAATATTTGAGGTTCACATGCTATGTGTTTTTGGTGGTCTCGATTAAATTATATTTGAATATAATTAATTTAATAAATATTATTCTCAATACTAGGGAATAATTTTATTTATGATTGCAAAAATTAAATAAATATTTATTCACTGAATTGGGAGTAAAATATATTTACTTATTTTGTAGAATATATAATAAATATGTATTATTAATTTTTGAAGAAAATGTTTAATTAAGTGAATAAAATAATTATTTTGGTGTTCAAAAAATACAAGATGAGTTCGAATGGACTGAGATCGTGTTTCGTGATAAAATAATTATTTATGAGTCGGTAAATATTACTTTTCCAGTTTACACAACTTGGAACAACATAAAATAATAATACTTCTATTATTATTATTATAATTATGTGTTGTGGGATTTCATTAATGGTTACTTTTTAATTTAATGTATGTTATGAAATTGAATTTTGTAACAGAAATCTCAACTCTATAAATATAGGGCTACATATATTGTGTAATTCATTGAAAACCAATTCAAGGTTTATGAATTGATAATTGTAGAACACAATGAATTTTCTCTCGACATATATTCTTGTCTCCCTCTCGATAATGAGAAACCCAATAGATAATTTCTTTAAAACCTAAGAATGGGTGGTGAAGAATGAATAACACAAGACATTCAATTTTCAATGATATCACCTGGAGAATGAGTGGCGTTGTTTAGAGACCATTAAAGCATGTGAGTATCACCATTAAAGGGATTCTACCCTTGGATCCTCACTAGCACAATGAAGGAAATCCAAAAGAGACATTTTGGGATGATCAATAATACTAAAAGAATGCATTTCATAATCTCAGGTATTTATTTCTTCAGATGTAATATAAATTAATTATTAATTTTATTTGTAAGATCCTCACACTATGTTTTGGTAAACTATTATTAAAAGAAATGTTAATTTATCACTCACCACTAGAAGTTTATACTGATCCCAAATCCAATATATTGTACTAAATAATGATAATTTAGTGTCTAATTGTTTTTGAAAAAAATAGATGTATATAGGTAATTAAATTAAATTAACATAATATCAATATTTTATATATATTGAATTAATTATATCATCATGGTTGAATAATATTTTAAGGGGGTCAAATGATAAATAAAAAAACATTTGGTTAAATCGTTTACCTCTTTCTCAAACATTCTCCATCGCGTCACCCCTTAGTCACTCTTATGGTGGTATTGTACAATAAATTATACACCTATAATGAATGGATAGAATCTATTAGTACATTTGGGATCATATTTTTTGCACAAAAATTCGTTTTATTGGTGAATAAAATAGGATAGGAGGTTCCCCTTTACAATAGAGGGGATGTGCACTCTTATAATTGCTTACTTTGTTAAATTAATATAAATTCATTTTCATGAAAAAATAGATCCAATGATATATTTTCTCAAGGCATTAGGAGGATGAGTAGATATTATATCATTAAAATGAATTTTTAGAAGTTGAGATTTTGTTCTTACCCTTACCTATTGATTTTAACCCCCACAGCCATTAATCCTTATGATACTTAATGTGGTATCAATTTTTTTACCCTAATAGAGCCAATATTGTTATTGTAAAAGGACAAAAATCCAATAAATCATGTTTTAATGATATTATAAACACTCTCCCACTAAAATGTATAATGATAATATTTACATGAATTATAAATCATATAATAAAAAATATTTATTATTTAATGTCGTTAATGTCAATTTAAGAACTTTTATTTTTAATATGACATAGAGAAAAAACAAACAAAATAAATTAAAATATAATCCATTAACAAATTTATAACATGTTATATTTATCAAAATAATTTAAGGAAGAGAATAATTGTTTAGTATAAATTATGTTTGAAAAATCATAAATCAATTATTTTATTTTACCATTTGTTGAATAAATTCTATTTTTATCTTTCATAAAAATTTAAGTTAATTATATGAATAATATAAATTATAAATAAAATAAAATGATAAAAATTTACTTAATATAAATATTTATAACATCAATGTGGTTTTTCTTATCCCTGTCAAAAAGTATTATAGATATTAAATGTAAGAAGGTGATATTTTCACATTATCTTTCACATAAATTTTATATAGGTAAAATCAATGAAATATGGATCCATGATTCCATATATTTGAAAATATGTGGTCCATTAATGAAATATATAGATATAATTGGATAAAAGTATGTTTTAGATTCAAATTTCAGTATTTATCATATTAATTTTAATGCTAAATACCAAATTTACCCTTAACATGTGAATATTTTTTTTTTACTAAAGTTACTTTTCATAATTTATAAAAATAAAAGAGACTTATTTATGAAATTTATACCACCTTGTTATAAATATGGAATAAAATTTTTTGGTGAATAAATTATTATAATTCGAATAATTTAATTATAAATTAAAATTAAAAAAATAATGAACAATATTTTTTTAAAATGTGTTTGAATCCAAAAATTGAACTTACTAAAATATATGTTTTAAATATGATTGAAAAGAAAATAATTAGATTATACAAAACTAAATAATAATTATATATCTTTAAGACCAATTTCAATAAAAATTTAAATATTAAATTACATTATTTAATGAATTAAATATTTGTTTTGTAAAAAATAAAAATTTCCTTTATTCACTTAAAATTAATGATTTCAAAAAAATTAAAAATTTCATCACAAGAAAATTTTTAAATGATAATGTAAATAATTTAGTTTATTTTCAAAAGTTGATACTTTAAATTATTTTATATTTTAATTTTATATAAATCCATATAATGTATGAAAACCCCATATTTTTTAAATATGCTTTTTTATTTTTATTTAGAAAATAGGAAAATATTATTATAATGATTAATAGTAAATAAAATGTAATTAATATGTATTTATAAGATATGAAAATAATTTATTCTAAAACTACCAGGGTCATTATACCTAATCCTGATGGGCCGACGATATATACCCAAACATTAAAACATAATTCGACCAAATTCATCATAAAATATGGAATTTGTAATGAAATATATTAAAATATAATATTACTAAATAGAGTAAAAAAATGGTTGTGATTCATAAAAAAATCCAATAAGACATGTAAATAATCAAGGATCAAACCCCAAAGTAAAAATTTTATTAACCATTCTCTCCATTTTTACGATCCCAACCATTTATGGAGTAATCTCAGGCACGTGTTTTGGTGCTTTTTGATTTTATTATGTACCATTGGGTTAGGGTATGACTTGGGGTGTGTTTGGATGAGGTTTTTGTGGAACATGGGAAGATAGGGGTTGTGCACGGTTTGTGCCCGATTTGTCCAAACATTGCGTAAGCTATCCATGTGGACAGTGGAAGTCTGTGTGGTTGGAAAATAGTTTGCCTAAACGTGCACCATCGAGCTATACAGATAGTGGAAAACAGCGTAGTTGGCATAGGGATTTGCCTAACCATGCGACCTCCTAGGTGAAACCCAGCGCGTAGAGAAATTTATTCCAAAAATTAGTTTTAAAACCACCCACCCACCAAAACATATCATATTTGACTTAGGCTTGGGCCTAATGATTTTTTTGTGATCTTAGAGCCTTTGTTAGGGTTTACAATGTGATTCAAACATCGTTCGTTGAGATTGGAATCCCGTATTGAAGATCGTCACTCTTCCTAGTATGTAGATTTCATCCCGTTGCTTCTCCCCATATTTAATATTTATTTCCTTAATAATTTAATTGAAGACCTTAACCATTTACCTGGATATAAATATATGGGTTGAGATATAGATCTATATTTTTAATATTTTTATAGTTTTGATCATAATTTTTGTTTAGGGATTTAGATCCAAAATGTGATGGACCACATTGTGCTGCTCAGATTTTGGGGATTTCATTTGGGCTATCATTCATTAATAAACCAAAGTAGGTGGTCTAAATAGAACTCCCATAGTCATTATTTATGAAATGTGAATGTGATTTTATTATTTTCTTGATTACTTTGACTATTAATTTCCTAAATTGCAGAAATTTGGAATGTGGAATTGAATTGAATTTTACTTGGTGATTAATTGATAATTAGATCATGGAACAAACGAAGGGGGGGCTCCTAAATAGATATTTTGGAGATTTTTTATGAGATGATATATTTAAATTGAGATATTTAATTGATTGTGTTAATATAATTATTTGGGTGTAATTAATTATGAAATGATGGTTGGCTATGTAGGATAATTAATTGTGAGAATTAATTATGTATCATGATGTTGGAAAAAGATATTTAATTGTGATAATTAACTATGTGACATGATTTTGATAAAAGATAATTAATTGTGAGAATTAATTTTCAAATGTTGATATTTGATATTGATAATTAATTTTGGATAATTAATTATGGAATTTCAAATGTGTTGAATGATTAGTTAATTTATGAATTAATAAATAGATTACATGATTAATTAATTTTTGAGAAAACTAATGGAATTGTAAATGTTTACCTAATTATTATATTAGTAATGGAATGATATGGATAATTATTATGAATTAAGGAATGATTAAATGGATGAGTTTTTGTGGTGCTAAACATGGCATTATAGACCAATTACAAGTCAAGAAAACATCATGGTGTTCTTAGCCTATAGATATCCAAGCTTGATATTATGGAGTTATAGGAATGATAACCTACACTGAATGACAAAAGGAGTGCTATGTGTAACGCCCCGACCCCAGTAACCTAGAGTCGGTGCATTATTTTAATACATTGGCATGATTACAAGGATTCATGTGTCGAAGGAATGATCAGTTTTGCAATCTCGAAAAATAGATTACATACATGAATGATACATTATACTTTATAACATACAACACAACATAAGTAATTCTTTATGAACTCCATTATTCCTTTAGCTTAACCCTGCATATCAATCAAAATGCACTTCTTGGAATCCTGGGAAAAATAAAACATAGAAAGGGGTGAGATCAAACGCTCAGAAAGGGTAATCAATACAACGAAAAATGACATAGATATTAAGCTTGGTGAATAATTGAAACCATATTCCATTACCAATAATAATGATGAATAATTTTATCGCAAGAATATGAGGTGAGTAAATAATTCCATAATAACACACAATCATGGGTATTCTAGAAGTCGAATAACCACATGAACCATCAATATTATTTCCATAATGAGGGAATGTATAATCGAGACATTCTAAAAAAAAAATTCAACGCCTCAGCCAATACGTCTAAAAATGATTAAGGCCTCGACCAAAACCATATATCAAATTGGGAAAGGGCCTCAGCCAATTCCACGTCTAATTGTCTCATGAGACCTACCGATGCATCATGGAGCTATAGCGGGTTCCACCTATCACTTACCATGTCCAATACATTCCTCATATGAAAAAGATGAAACTTAACATAAATATTCGTATAAGAACTAGGATACAAATTGTCAATACATTAACCATAAACCAAGAATTGTATGAAAATAACACATCCACATTCAACCATATCACAAAACCTTCAATACAATATGGATATTTTGTATTATAATAAATCAACTTTTGAACATGTTTAAAATCCATTAAAAGAGTTGACATAGATGGAAATGATTTTTAAAAATCTTTGATAGAAATACCACTTTTCATGAAAAAATTTAAAAGTCACAGTCTGATGACTGGGATATTGGTTCGCGTAGTGTCCAAACTCTTTACAGATGAAGCATTGTACACTTGAAACCTTTTTCTTACCCTTGCAGTCGTGTACTTGGTGTCCTTTTTGTCCACACTTATAACATACTCCCATTACCTTCAATCATTTTCCAAGGTTATTCTTTCTCCAGTTATCACATAAGTTAAAATCCATCTTTACCTTATTCTTTTTATCTGGCCTTCTATCTACTATCCTATATTTCTCTGGCTTCCCTTTAAAGCCATAGGACTTCGAATATTCTATACTTATCATATCACCACATGATATTATTTCTACATATGATGATAATATGTGGGAGACTATTTCCCTTCTAAATTTTGGCTTAATACCATGAAAGATATTATCTTTCTTACTCTTTGGATCATGCGTATTACTGGTGTTCTCATTCCTTCTACTGGGCGCCATTTCTAAACAATGGCATACACTAGATTAGTTTATTAATAGAAATACCTAATTCCAAACTTGTAAAACACTTGACATCAATTAAACAGTTTATGGATATAATTCATAATCATAAAAATGTTTTCTTTGAGGAAGTATATACTCATAAAACCTTCATAATTGTTTATAATGAAAATTTGAATTATCATAAGCATATCCCCTGGGAGTGTCGTAACCAAGAGTGCAGTAAGGCCTATTTTCTTTCACTAGTTCTCATTCGAGTCTAGCACAAAGCGGTGTTCTTAGGATTCACGCCTAGGTACATCTGTACCAGAGCCACCTCTACCTGCTCGTATCCTGACATGGATGTATTTCTCAGAAAACTCACAAAATATATAAAATATCAAAATTCTAGGAAGTTCTTCTATACTAGTCCTCAAAGTCTATCGTTGGGCTATGGGATCTAATTAGAGTTTATCTAAATATAGCTTCCAAGGTTATTTCAAAACATCCTATGATTCAAACTGTTACAACTCAACCCCTATTACCCAGATTCGGTTCATTATTTTAATAAATTGTCATGATTACAAGGAATTATGTCTCGAAGGACCGCCGGTTTATCGGTCTTCGAAAATATATTAAATACATGAATGTTACATTATACATTATAACATACAACACAACATAAGTAATCCATTATGAAATCCATTATTCACATAGCTTAACCCTGCATATCAATCAAAATTCACTTCTCGGAATCCTGGGAAAAATAAAACATAGAAAGCGGTGAGCTCAAACGCTCAGTATGGGTAAGCAGTACAATGGAAAATGACATAAATATTAATCATGGTGAATAATTGAAACCATAACCTTTAACAATAATAAACATGAATACATTTATTGAAGGAATATGAGTTATGTAAATAATTCCACAATAAAACATAATCATGGGTATTCTACTAGTCTAATAACCACATGAACCATCAATATTATTTCTATAATGAGGGAATGTATAATGCCAAACATTCTAAAACATTTTTTCAAGGCCTCGGACAAGACATCTAAAAATGATTAATGCCTTGGCCAAAACCATATATCTAATTGGGAAAGGTCCTTGATCAATTCCATATCTTGTTGTCCCATGATACCTACCGATGCATCGAGGAGCTATAGTATGCTCCACCCATCACTTACTATGTCCAATACATTAATCATATGAAAAAGATGAAACTTAACATAATCATTCGTATAAGAACTCGGATACGAAATGTCAATACTTTAACCATAAACCATAAATGGTATAAAAATAACACATCCACAGTCAAACATATCACAAAACCTTCAATACAATATGGAAGTTTTGTATCATAATAAATCAACTTCAAAACAAGTTTAAAATCCATTAAAGGATTTGACGTAGATAGAAATGATTTGTAAAACTCTTCGATATAAATACCCGTTTTCATGAAAACATTTAAAAGTCACACATTTTTGAAAAGAAGTCATTTAAATACATTTTTGAATCAAAGTGTCACAGAAAAATTTAAAACTTTTGAAAGTAATTAACATTTTAAAAACATTCATTTCCATTTAAATAAATGTTTAAATACAGTTTTAAAGGCATGAAAATTAATGAGAAAGATTTAGAAGAATAAATATTTAAAACTATTGAAATGTTGTTTTAGTAAAATGTCCCTTAAAATAATCCCTTTGAATAATCTTTCATAAAACATGGACATGGATAACAAATATGTCCCAGTAGATACTTACGTAAAAACAACCTCTGATAATAAAGTGATTGTATAATTAACCCTTAACAATTTGTTAACTTACGAAACATACACCCCATGAAAGAGGTATCATACAATCAATATGTAAATACACATAAATTAATTTTTATTACACAAAGAATACAATTATGGTCAGTACATACACAACACAAAAGGTAATAGTGGCAATATGGCATGAATCTCACAGGAATAAGGAGTGAGATGAAAACCCCATTTCCTTGTACTTTTCTTTGTAGAGGGTAGGGTAATATATTTTATAATGTTTAAATTATTGTTATTAAATTATACATTAATAATATACATTAATATGATATCATATATGATTTTTTAACATTTCTTTGTTAATAATATCTTAGTATTATCGTCGTTTCGGGTGTTAACATACTCGTTTGTTTTTATATGTTTTTTTACATAAGTAGTGTTTTTTATGGATAGGTTGTATATTATACATATACAGAATGGTATCAAGTCCTTAAACATTATTTTTAATCATAAAATGAGAATTATACTTGAATGGATACAATGGGTGATGAATCTCATCGCGTTCGTGGAGTCGGTAGTCCGTACATACAGACAAACGCTACTTCCATTTCATTTTTCATTATAAATGGAATCAAAAACAAATAATACATAGATATATTATTAATAAATTATAATATAATATCATATATGTATTACTTATGTTAATTAATACAATCCTTTATATGTTCCATGTATGGTATAAACGAGTTATATCACTTTGAGGGGGCGGTGGTACGCACTTCCTCAAATGAAATTATCGTATATATATACAACATGAAACGAATAATGGTATGCGAAAAAATGGAATTACAGAAGCTTATATATAAAATAAATATAATTAATATCATATTTAATTATATTTCCATCATAATGTCCACCATGAGAGGATGTAGGAGATAATTGAACAATCATCGTTTCGTGAGGCGTTTGGTTGCTATCCACAGAAACATTAGGTTCTTCACCATTAGATGGAGGTGTCTGTAAGTTTAGTTCCAATAATTCAAATAACAATATCATATTATATTTAGGATACTATTTTTTTTACAAAATAAATGAATAAGAAGAGTTTAGGGGTAGGAGATGTAAAATAAATGGAATGAAGCTAAGAGAAATTGTTACCTTTAATTTGGGTAACTCCCTTCGGTTTGAAACAAAAAGGACTCTTGAAGTGACTTATGCCTAAA
This sequence comes from Viscum album, assembly GCA_963277665.1. Classification (NCBI taxonomy): domain Eukaryota; kingdom Viridiplantae; phylum Streptophyta; class Magnoliopsida; order Santalales; family Viscaceae; genus Viscum; species Viscum album. The sequence continues at coordinate 1,024,822,552 of OY728141.1, read as the reverse complement.
GTGAGGCTTATAGTAGGAGTAGAAGGATGTAGGGAGTTTAATTGGGTAGATTTTGGACGATCCAAAAGGCTTGACATGTGTGATGAATTGGTTAGAAGTGGTGTCCTTTTATAATGGGGAGGAGGGGCTATTTTGGAAAAACATAAAGTATTAATTTATAATAAATTCGTATTCGGTTTCTAATGGCTCAAAAGTGTATTATTCACAGTATAGGGTGGGATGGGTCGAAATACACTTAAATAATAGGTTTTGAGATAGGTGTGTGTAACTTTATTAACCTTATATTTTATCTTTAACCATTAGTTACTTAGTTTGACATTTACCATGTCTCGTTGTATTTATATATTATATGGTTAATAAACATTCAATAAACTTCCATGCGACCCCAAAGTGGTCCATTAATGATACAACTATCATTATATAAGTTTTTTTGTCCGATCCTTATATCTTTAGAAATATAATACCTATTAATCATATAATATTTGTTTTAAATAATAATTTATGTCAATTTTGACTGTATTTTGTATTTTGTTTTTTTGAAAGTCATAACAACTTGATTAAATAAAAAAAATACATTGCATCATCCATAACCTGTCATAGTCACCTATAAAATTCGTGTATGTCATAAAAACTTTGAAATTGTATTTATTTTAATATTTATCTTACCATTTATTAGATTCTTTCATTAAATAGGTAATTATTGCATTATCATTGTGTCATAAATAAATTTAAATATTTAATGTCTAAAAATTATAATTAAAATACCATTATTTAGGAAATCTTTTTATATTTGTAATGAATATTTATAATTTAATTTATCTTATGAATAACCCTATATTAAAAATGTTTTAATTATTAAACTTTGATTTTAACTCTTTTAACTCTTCTTTGAATTAAATAATAATAAATGTCCTAATCTAATCCAAGTGGACCTAAAGGGTCATATTTTATTCCTATGGTTGTGTTTGGTCGAATTAAACTTAACCAACAGAATTAGGACATGGGTTAGGGTAATAATAATATCATTTTACCCTTAATTACCCTATTTACTTTTTAACGTGATAAATAAAAGATAAAAATTACTATTCACCAAAAATTATTTTTAACTTATTGAACCACATTTTACTCCTTGATATTAACTTTGTCTCTCGGATTTTCAAAATTTCACTCACAGAAGTAGTAAAATTATGTTTTATGTGAATTTACAAATTCTCCTAGGAGGTGGGTAAAAGACGATGAAAAAGTTCAATAAACATTTTCTATATCTAAAATTATTATAAACTGACTCCAATGAATTACATTGAATTTATATAAGAATTATGTATCTATTTTGACATAAAATAAATTTAAATAATATAAATAATTATTTAAATAAAAAGATGGTTTTAGACAGCAACTGAGTGCTTTCACTATTCAGAAAAAATTGAACGTTTTTAGAAAAATACCAAAAATTTACCGTAAGATAATTTTGATAATCCAAATTCATTAATGAAGTCTATTTAACCAAATTCAAAACATAGAAGTTTCATTAATTAATTTAAAATTAATTCTTGCTATTAAAACAAAAAAAGTGTTTTAATGAAACAATAACTATCAAAAGATTGACACTTGTTTATGTCCGGTTTAAATGTGAAATTATGTCCAATGACCAAAATTTGATGAAATGGTAAAACTATATTCTTAATATAATTTAAATTTACTAAAATTCGTAATTTATCACTATTAATTATTTTGATTAAATAAGTTGTTTTTTTTACAATTTAGTAATTTTCACTGTTAATCAAAATATAAAAGTAATCTGAAAAGTACCAAAATTTTACCGTAGGCTAATTTCGATATTCGTAATCGAAAAATGAAGTCCCTTTTGAGAGATAAGATTTATAAAATTTCAAAAATTGGTTATTACTATTCATAATGGATACTTCCATTGGTCATGGTATGTGTTAGAACTCAAAGTTGCATACAACACACGCTACTATATTATTCAAAGAGAAGAGTACCGTAGAAGCATGGGGTGTTACACTATGCATGATGAACTTCATCAAATGAGATTGTGGTTCATTTCATGATGAAATATAAAAAATGATTGATAATAACGAATGATGATTCATTAGAGATTTTGGGTGCTAGGCATGATTACATACACCAAATGATTAATGATATTGAATGATGATTCAAGTCGGATATATTAATTGAAACATGGACTAATGCGTTGATAAAATATTAAGTGAAAATGTGATAACTATATAAATTATGAATTGAATTTATTTCTTCATAAAACTTCATGAACTATCTTTGGACTAGACCCATTTTAGACACTATTGGTGGTGGGCAACCGAGTTGTACTCACACCGTATTTTGGCCACCTGATCGGCATCCAAGTAGAAATTTTTTATTACATTATAGGATAAGTGAAATTCCATAGGATTGGTTGAATTTTGAGATTAGAGACTACGAGAGGGAGTCAGATGAGGTTTAGGACCTTTTTTGGAGTCGTTGCACCTTTACATTTAGTTTCATTATAGACACTTGAAACTGGCATTGTCATTGCATGATTTAACTTTCAGCTGAGTATGTTATTATATGGTTTTTAAAATCATATGTTGTAACTTCCCATGTAAATAAAGAATATGATATTTTAATATTTATTAATACTTTTGAATTAAATATTAATTTTAAATTAAATGGGATGCTATTTTCTATGGAATACCAGACACAAAACAATGGGTTTCTTTGAAATCTCATGTTTCACACAATGCTGAGTCATCCTGAAAAAAAAATAATTTTATAATATTATTTTAAATGGTAGTTGACTCGTAGTCTTTTTATTACCAAGAATGAAAATAATAAACAACAATATGATCACTCATGTTTTTTAATTTTTTTTTAAATTTTTCCAATAAAATTTAGAGGCTTATAATGTTAATTAATCTAATTTTAAGCATAAATACTCTAATATTTTTTAAAAGGTCGATTTACCACCTTTTGATTGTGAACCCATTTTAAATCTATCTTTGGTCACTTTTATATGTTTTATTTGAAAACATAATATTATTCTTTATAATTGTGACATCAAAATACACTTTGGATGAAATTTCGGTATTTTTATGATAATGTATATTTTTTAAAGAATAAGAAAAAATTATTCATTTAAATTCAAAACATCCTTTTTATATAATTTATTTTTATATTTAGATTGTTATTATAATTGTTTTTAAAGTATAATTAGATTAAATTTTCACCATGTAATCCAATGTTGTCCATTGGAAGTAATTTAACATTGAAATTTTCATAAAAAATTTCAATCTTTTGATAGTTATTATTTCTTAAAAACACGCTTTTTGTTTTGACAATTGGAATTAATTTTAAATTAATTTGTGCCACTTCTATGTTTTGAATTTTAAAAAATGGGTTCCATATTTAGAATTTGGATGTTCAAATTGTGTAATTAGGTAAATGTTTTTAGACATTATGAATTTTTACCTCAGTAAATAATTTATTTATAATGGTTAAAGGCTAAATCTGGTAAATAAGGGTAAAAAATAATATTATAATAATCATAAATCACCCTATCTTGTGTCATAATCCTATTGGTTAATACATTTCCGAACATTGGAATCCTTTTTTCTATTTTTAGACCCCACAGAGCCACTTTTAGGTGAAAATGAGACTTTATAATAATTAATTTAATATAAGGACCAACATAACATAAACATATATCTATTAGTAAAACAATTGTACATGGGGTTATATAAATGATCACTTCAACTATAAATATTAATTTAAAATATAAAAATATATTATATATCATGGTATATTATTTATAATTTTTATACATTAAAAAATTAAATTTAATTATGACACAATGGTGACGCAATAATTTATTTATTAATAAAGGATACAAATAACTTATATTATAAATATTAGAATAATTTTTTTGAAAATTATTATAACCTCCATGAAATTTTGAGATTTGGATGAATTTTTATCTTTGAATTAATGAAGGGTTTTTGAAATAATAAAGCTGTTTTTGATTTTTTTAAAAGTCATGATATGAATAGTATTGAAATTTACATAAAATATTTTTAAATCATTCAATATTTTATTAAGTGATAAAATAATCCTAAAGATATATAATTTAGCCAAATGACATATATTATGAAAAAAATGTCAATAATTAAATATTTTGGGTCGCTTTGAATTTTTTTGTAAATATATTAACCATATATTATGAATATATAAGAGGACATGGTAAAAGTCCAAAAAGTTAATGAAGGGTTAACTAAAAAAAGATAAAGATAAAAATACATCCAAACCTTTCCAATTCATATTGGGTGATTTTATTTCGACTTATATGCACCTTATAATATAATTAAATATGTTTTGTACTTTTTTAATAATAAAATAATTTTATAACAAAATAATACATTCAAACTTTCATGAAGAGTCCATACTCCCTCTTATAAAAATCCACCACCTCTGAAGTGCACTGTGTTGCATTTGTTGTCAATGAGACATGTTGTTGTCTTAGAATGAATGGATGTCAAGAATTGTCAAGATGTGAATGCCAAAGGTTGTGTTGGTGTTGGTGATGAAGAGAGAATGACCATAGTACTAAGATGCATGTCACTTAGGAGAATAACTAAGTGACATAGGAGATGTGGTTGAAACATTCTCTATAACATCTGACGATTGCCGAGCTGCTCTTTAAGTTCAAAGAACTTGTATCCTGATGATACAATGTCACAACATTGTTTGAAGACCATGAATTGTAGTGACAATGCATGAGGAGTTGAAGAAGATCCATCCACAAGTACTAAGTGGATGAAGTGAGCTGAAGAAGTCCATGCACTAACACTTAGTGCATGTGAATGTGAAGAAGATCCAATTGATCTCTAATTGGATCATTGATGAACATTGAAGATTATGTGATTCAACAGCTCAGTTGATGAAGAACCTTCGAGAATTCACTCCTATGTGAAGATTATTTGTTTAAGAAAAATGGAGGAATTCTAATGAAGAAGTAGAATAGAGAAGGGAAGAAATGAAGAAGAAGAGAAAGGGCATTTGGCATTTTACACTTAAGTACTTTGTATACTTAGTGTATATTCAAGCAAAAAAATATGCCAACCTTAAGGGCCAGCCTTAAGGGTTCAACCCAAGGCACATGTGGGAACCAGGTCACCACGCCCAAGGGGATCCCATGGGGCCATCCCAAGAGAGGTCGGGGCCGTGTATAAGCCCCGAGGGCACGCGGTGGTGAAACCCGCGCACCCGGAGAGCATAGTGGGCGCTAGGAGCGCGCCCGCAGGAGCAGAGTGGGCGCAGAGCGCGCCCGCAGGAAGAACCCGGTGCAGGGCGGCACCGGGAGGGGAGAAGTTCAATTGAGCATATGGCCGCAGCGCCAGGGTAATAAGCCGCGGATAAACCGGGCTTCGTTTCGATGTGGGACGCGGGATTTTCCTGTGAAAGAGATCCTGGCCGCTCATCCAATCGCGCGGCTGATCACAGCCGCTCATCGCATCCTGCGCGAGATCTCCAGATCGCGGCCGTCCAATGTATTTCAAACGCCCGATCCAACGGCCGGCGAGTCGTCCTCTTCCCCGAGCTCGGCTGAGGCCTCTCCGCGCATTCCCACAGCCACCAACGAACCAGGAGCAACCCGAGCATGGTTTTTGAGATTCCGGCCATCTCTCTCGAAGCCGAAGACACCCTCGTGCTCGTCTGGCTGTAACGAACAGTACCATGCACAAAAAGAGTCGTGCATGCATTCAATGGGAAATTTCGGTCGAGGCCGAGGCAAGAAAAGTTGCCGAAGGCCGTGGGGTGTTTATGCGTGCATGTTTTGGATCAGAAGAAGGCCGTGCATGCGTTCTAAGTCGCATGCACGTAGAGGAAATTAAAAATGAGAACCCGTGTAAAACAGAGGATAAAAGTAAAGATTTTTAAGATTTTAAAATATCCGAAATCTTCGGGAGATTAAATGTATCTCTACGCGGATGAACCGCCTCTGCTTCGCCTATAAAAGAAGAGCCCAAGGCTCCAAAGGCTTTTGCTAAAACTATGTTGAAAATCCGAGTCCCGTGAGCTCTCTGCCTCACGAAGAAAGAAGCCCCGCGCAAATTACTTGCGCGGCTGAAGATCCCGGTGCCACCCGAGGCCCGAAGGTCCCCTGCGCGCCTCCTTTACGCGACAGGAAGAACCCCAGCCGCATCTCCTTGCGCGCTTGAGGTTGGCACCCTCACTGCCCGCGTACTTGCGCTGCAGGAGCAAGTGCACGCGGGTGTTGTACTTGCGCACCCCGTGACAGTGGCACCTGCGCGGCACTCGCGAACCCTTGCGCCTTGTGACCTTGCGCGGCAGTGGAGAAGAGGTTGGCCGCACCCCATGCACGCCTTCATTTGGCAGGGAGTTTGAGTGAGGCAATTTACCACACCTTTGTGTGTCTGCTACAGTGTTCGGGATGTGTGTGCATTTGAAGAGGAAGGCCGAGGCCTTTGTGCCTTGTGTGCTAGGTGAACAACAGAAGGCCGTAGCCTTTGGGTGTATGTGCAAACAAGAAACAAAGAAGGGGTCGTGGCAGTGTGTGTGTGCAAAGGAAGTGAAAGGCCGTAGCCTTGGTTGGGTGAAGTGAAGACCACACCTTAGTGTGTGTGTGCAAAATTGAAGAACCACCTATGGGTTAAGTGTGTGCAACAACAATAAGAACATGCCAAGTATAAGTGTGTGCAAAAAGTGGAACAAATTGTGTGTGCAAAACAAGCGAAGACCGAACCTTAGTGTGTGCTAAGTGGTGTGTACACACTAAGAAGGAGAAGAAGGAGAATACTCACACTAAAGTAGAACTCACATTTATGTGTGTAAGAAAATTGAATTAATTGTGTGAAGTTCAAAGAAGTTGGTGTGTGCTTAAAGTGTTACACCCTTTGAGGGTTATCTGCACCAAGAGGAAGAACAGGAATGTGTATGCTTGGATGCATGCACATGCACACGTGAAAAAGTTCATATCAGCTTGTGTGCATCTGAGTTGTCCAAGACCAGTGGTTCTTGAAGAATTGAGAAGGCCATGCAGTCAGTGCATGAGGAAGCAGAGTTGCCATGCACTCAGTGCATGAAGTTGAATTGATGTGAGACTGAGCCAGACTAAAGTGAAATATATTGTTTGTCTGAGTTTGCAGTATTCGAGAAGCCCTGATCAACCACAAGTGATCAGAAGAGAAGATCAAGGCCAGCAGCCTTTATCCCAGGCTGCTGAGGATTCTTGAAGAACTTAAAGTGAAGAAGAGCTACTCGTGCGACTCGAGGAGCCAAGAGAAGACCCTGTGGGACTCAGGGAGAAGAAGTCTTCAGTGGGATTCTGGAGCAGGCCAGTGGGACTCTGGTAACACTGTGGGACGCAGTATAAAGACCCTCCTGTGGGACTCAGGAGAGATACAGTGGGACTCTGTATCGACCATTGTAATTCTAACAAGTTATAATGGGAGAATCCATGCTGGGAGAGCATGGCAAGGATGTAGGCCTTTGGTGCCGAACCTTGTAAATCCTTGTGTCCTGTGCCTTTTCATTACTGCATCATTCTGGAAAGGTTGAGAGATACAAGAAGAGTGGATCGAGGCTTTAACCAGCCATGGAGGTTTAATTGATAAAGAATCAATTAGTAAAAAGTTTTAAGGGATCACTGATTCACCCCCTCCCCCTCTCAGTGATTCACACTGATCTGGGCACTTCAATTGGTATCAGAGGAGGTTACCTCTAAAAGATCCAAGGGAGTCTTTATGAAGTGCAGATTTGAGGAAATGAGTGACCAGCCTCAAATGGAGATATCTGCCAAGACTCAGAAAAATAGAAAGAAGAAACAGGCCAAGAAGATGAAGAAAGCCTGTCCTAGCTGTGATGAAGTTGGAACAATGAAAGATCTTCAAAGTGCAATCGAATATCTTCAGAAGAGAGTCCCCAAGGAAGTGGCAATGTGTATAGCTACAGGCATCCTTGATCTTCAAGAAGAAAAATCACAGTTAGGAGAAGAATCCAATGCAATGGAAGATCAATTGGCAAAAAGGGTTGGCATATCCAACACTCTCAGAAAGCTGGTAAATGCCAAAGATGAAACAGTTTCTCTTTGCAATGAAAGATATGAAGACACTGCTGAAGAATTGCAAAGAATCCTTTCTGAGAAAGAATTCTTTAAGACTGTGGTCAAAGAAGTTTTCCATGCACTGGAAAAATTGCACAAAGTGTCAATGGTTGTCAGAGATGCTCAACTAGAGGACAAAGTCAAAAGGGTGAAGGAGCTTGACAACTCATTGCTTGAAATGAAGCGGGTGCATGAAGACCAGATAAAACAGCTGGAAGAGAAATGGGAAGGTAGGCTAAGATTCGTTGAGGATGAGAAGAACTCCCTTAACATGAAGTGCTTAGAACTAGAGGTGATATTGACAAATCTGCAATCACCCAAAGCTGAAACCTCCCAGTCAGCTGGTAGAAGAAATGTTGCCACTCAAGTGAGCATTGAGAAGGATTATTCTAAAAGAAGGACATCCTCGAGTGAAAGTGCAACATCTTCTAAGAAGAAGGTTCCATCCATCTGGATGAGGAAGGTGAAGAAGCAAAGCTCTCCTGAAGCAACACAACAATTCAAGACAAGTACCCTACAATCAGAAGGAATCAAAAAGTCAAGATTCGTGGGTCAATGTTGGTGTTGTAATAAGTATGGGCACTGTGCAAAGGATTGTTGGTACAATCCACTGAATGTCAAAGCACAAAGGAAGCCCATGCCAAGGGGGAGCAAGCCAGAAGAAAAGAAGCAGCATCCACAGGTCCAGAGACATCTGTTTACTGCAAATAGATTTGTATTACTTGACAACATCTGGGATGATTGCAAAAGTGGTCAAAAAGATACATGTCAATCTCCAACTGTATCCAGAGCTCAAAAAAAGAAAAGATCACAGAACCTGGCTAAGAGAGATTCCTTGGGAAACAAGAAGAATGTAGAAAATGCTCCCATGAAGTGTTTGAGAAATGAAGAGAAGTCCTTGGAGTCTGAGTCCAAGAAGGGTGATGCATCCAGAAGGACCACCAAGAAGTGCTTCTACTGTGGAAAGAAAGGTCATACCATGGATCTTTGTAAAGAAGCCATGAAATGCAATAGAAGCCAACTGGACTCAAACAGACAATCAATCCAGAAGAAGAAGAAGGGATTGATTGAAAATAAGTTGCCTAAGAAAGGTAGCTTAACAGCATCAAAAGAACCATGTGGAATTTCCAAAACTGAGGCCACTCTTCCAAATGATTTACTAGTCATATGGCCAAATCAGTTTCAACTTGCCAAAGAACTACAAAGAGCTGAAGATGAAGCACTGGAAATTGCTAAGCCAAAAGGGAAACAAAAGATTTCACATGAATATGTTTTGATAACCACACTAGCACTATCATCAATGAAGATCAAATGTGCAAGTGTGAAGACTGGTGAAAATGGGACATCTCGGTTGAGAGAATATTCTCAACCTTGTTGTTCACATTGATGAACCAAGGAGGTTCCATCTTATTCCCTTATACTCTTGGTATATACATGTGCTAACATTGCAGGGAATTGAAGATGATGATCATTCTCAACTGGAGGATGGTTTGGAAAGAATTTAGTGCACCTCTTGAGGGGGAGCCAATCTGGAGAAGATGATATTTTGGGATTTAATATCATCTTGAGAAAAGTGAAGGTATTCCAATCATACTTTCATCCCTTGTTTCTTAATTGTATTCATCATGACAATTAAGGGGGAGTATTGATTGAAGACAAATGGTTGAAAGGGGGAGCTTTATCTTTGCACCTGAACATTCTAATGTGTTTTGTGAAGTATGTGCAGGATTCAGCAATTCATTGGATATCTGAAAAAAAAATTCAACCCCTTATCATGATCTCACATGTTTACAGTGAATGTGGACAACATTGAGTTCCTTGGTTACATCACTCTTGTTTTCTACACCGGGTTAGCCCAAGTAGACTTAGAGCTGATTTACTAAAGGTTCTTTGCTAAAAAGAACATGGGACATCATCCCTCTCTCAGTGTTTTTCAAGAGAATACTATTCAAAGGGAGGAAGATATTTGTGAAAGTGAACCACACCACACCTTTGCATTTGATTTCCAATAAGGGGGAGAAAATATTGGCACACATATTGACCCATTCATATGTGCTGAAGGAGTGTATTGACAACAAATACAAAGGGGGAGATTGAAGTGCACTGTGTTGAATTTGTTGTCAATGAGACATGTTGTTGTCTTAGAATGAATGGATGTCAAGAATTGTCAAGATGTGAATGCCAAAGGTTGTGTTGGTGTTGGTGATGAAGAGAGAATGACCATAGTACTAAGATGCATGTCACTTAGGAGATTCACTAAGTGACATAGGAGATGTGGTTGAAACATTCTCTATAACATCTGACGATTGCCGAGCTGCTCTTTAAGTTCAAAGAACTTGTATCCTGATGATACAATGTCACAACATTGTTTGAAGACCATGCATTGTAGTGACAATGCATGAGGAGTTGAAGAAGATCCATCCACAAGTACTAAGTGGATGAAGTGAGCTGAAGAAGTCCATGCACTAACACTTAGTGCATGTGAATGTGAAGAAGATCCAATTGATCTCTAATTGGATCATTGAAGAACATTGAAGATTATGTGATTCAACAGCTCGGTTGATGAAGAACCTTCGGGAATTCCCTCCTAAGTGAAGATTATTTGTTTAAGAAAAACGGAGGAATTCTAATGAAGAAGTAGAATAGAGAAGGGAAGAAATGAAGAAGAAGAGAAAGGGAATTTGGCATTTTACACTTAAGTACTTTGTATACTTAGTGTATATTCAAGCAAAAAAATATGCCAACCTCAAGGGCCAGCCTTAAGGGTTCAACCCAAGGCACATGTGGGAACCAGGTCACCACGCCCAAGGGGATCCCATGGGGCCAGCCCAAGAGAGCCCGGGGCCGTGTATAAGCCCCGAGGGCACGCGGTGGTGAAACCCGCGCACCCGGAGAGCATAGTGGGCGCTAGGAGCGCGCCCGCAGGAGCAGAGTGGGCGCAGAGCGCGCCTGCAGGAAGAACCCGGTGCGGGGCGGCACCGGGAGGGGAGAAGTTCAATTGAGCATATGGCCGCAGCGCCAGGGTAATAAGCCGCGGATAAACCGGTCTTCGTTTCGATGTGGGACGCGGGATTTTCCCGCGGAAGAGATCCTGGCCACTCATCCAATCGCGCGGCTGATCACAGCCGCTCATCGCATCCTGCGCGAGATCTCCAGATCGCGGCCGTCCGATGTATTTCAAACGCCCGATCCAACGGCCGGCGAGTCGTCCTCTTCCCCGAGCTCGGCTGAGGCCTCTCCACGCATTCCCGCAGCCACCAATGAACCAGGAGCAACCCGACCATGGTTTTTGAGATTCTGGCCATCTCTCTCGAAGCCGAAGACACCCTCGTGCTCGTCTGGCTATAACGAACAGTACCATGCACAAAAAGAGTCGTGCATGCATTCAATGGGAAATTTCGGTCGAGGCCGAGGCAAGCAAAGCTGCCGAAGGCCATGGGGTGTTTATGCGTGCATGTTTTGGATCAGAAGAAGGTCGTGCATGCGTTCTAAGTCGCATGCACGTAGAGGAAATTAAAAATGAGAACCCGCGTAAAACAGAGGATAAAAGTAAAGATTTTGAAGATTTTAAAAGATCCGAAATCTTCGGGAGATTAAATGTATCTCTACGCGGAGGAACCGCCTCTGCTTCGCCTATAAAAGAAGCGACCAAGGCTCCAAAGGCTTTTGCTGAAACTCTGTTGAAAATCCGAGTCCCGTGAGCTCTCTGCCTCACGAAGAAAGAAGCCCCGCGCAAATTACTTGCGCGGCTGAAGATCCCGGTGCCACCCGAGGCCCGAAGGTCCCCTGCGCGCCTCCTTTGCGCGACAGGAAGAACCCCAGCCGCATCTCCTTGCGCGCTTGAGGTTGGCACCCTCACTGACCGCGTACTTGCGCGGCAGGAGAAAGTGCACGCGGGTGTTGTACTTGTGCACCCCGCGGCAGTGGCACCTGCGCGGCACTCGCGCACCCTTGCGCCTTGTGACCTTGCGCGGCAGTGGAGAAGAGGTTGGCCGCACCCCATGCACGCCTTCATTTGGCAGGGAGTTTGAGTGAGGCAATTTACCACACCTTTCTGTGTGTGCTACAGTGTTCGGGTTGTGTGTGCATTTGAAGAGGAAGGCCGAGGCCTTTGTTCCTTGTGTCCTAGGTGAACAACAGAAGGCCGTAGCCTTTGGGTGTATGTGCAGACAAGAAACAAAGAAGGGGCCGTGGCAGTGTGTGTGTGAAAAGGAAGTGAAAGGTCGTAGCCTTGGTTGGGTGAAGTGAAGACCACACCTTAGTGTGTGTGTGCAAAATTGAAGAACCACCTATGGGTTAAGTGTGTGCAACAACAATAAGAACATGCCAAGTATAGGTGTGTGCAAAACGTGGAAAACATTGTGTGTGCAAAACAAGCGAAGGCCGAACCTTAGTGTGTGCTAAGTGGTGTGTACACACTAAGAAGGAGAAGAAGGAGAATACTCACACTAAAGTAGAACACACATTTATGTGTGTAAGAAAATTGAATTAATTGTGTGAAGTTCAAAGAAGTTGGTGTGTGCTTAAAGTGTTACACCCTTTGAGGGTTATCTGCACCAAGAGGAAGAACAGGAAAGTTTATGCTTGGATGCATGCACATGCACACGTGAAAAAGTTCATATCAGCTTGTGTGCATCTGAGTTGTCCAAGACCTGTGGTTCTTGAAGAATTGAGAAGGCCATGCAGTCAGTGCATGAGGAAGCAGAGTTGCCATGCACTCAGTGCATGAAGTTGAATTGATGTGAGACTGAGCCAGACTAAAGTGAAAGATATTGTTTGTCTGAGTTTGCAGTATTCGAGAAGCCCTGATCAACCACAAGTGATCAGAAGAGAAGAGAAAGGCCAGCAGCCTTTATCCCAGGCTGCTGAGGAAACTTGAAGAACTTAAAGTGAAGAAGAGCTACTCGTGCGACTCGAGGAGCCAAGAGAAGACCCTGTGGGACTCAGGGAGAAGAAGTCTTCAGTGGGATTCTGGAGCAGGCCAGTGGGACTCTGGTAACCCTGTGGGACGCAGTATAAAGACCCTCCTGTGGGACTCAGGAGAGATACAGTGGGACTCTGTATCGACCATTGTAATTCTAACAAGTTATAATGGGAGAATCCATGCTGGGAGAGCATGGCAAGGATGTAGGCCTTTGGTGCCGAACCTTGTAAATCCTTGTGTCCTGTGCCTTTTCATTACAGCATCATTCGGGAAAGGTTGAGAGATACAAGAAGAGTGGATCGAGGCTTTAACCAGCCATAGAGGTTTAATTGATAAATAATCAATTAGTAAAAAGTTTTAAGGGATCACTGATTCACCCCCTCCCCCTCTCAGTGATTCACACTGATTTGGGCACTTCAACCTCCAACCCATTACTCACACCTATCAAGCCCCTTGTATCATCCAAAAAATTCTCCAAGAAGCTCCTAACATCCATATCTTCCTCCTAACAGCCTTCCTTTTGGAAGAAGGAAATTTAAGAAATCATTTTCGTTCAAACCAAAGGGATTTACCCGATTTAAAGGTATCGTATTCTCTCAAGTTCTGTTCATTTATTTTCTTTCTCCATCCCCCTAAACTCTCTTTATTCAATTATTTTATAAAAAATATAATATCATGTATATAGTATTTTGTTTTTAGTAGGAGTATTTGAACTAAAAATCTTCACACCTCAATCAAATGCATACGAACATACTATTTTTGTGGATGGCGAACTACTGCCTTACAAAATGATGATTGTTCAATTATCTCCTACTGCCTTTTATAGCGGCCATTAAGATGAAATTATATTTATATGTGATATCTATTATATTAATACTTTCTCTATAATTATTTATTTTTATATTATATCATACCTTTATGGTTTCATAATGGGTAAACATGATAATTTGATTTTCATAAGTGCGGACTACCGTCCCCTCAAAGTGATATGACTAATTCATTCCATAAGTGGAATGTATAAAGGATGGAGTTAATGAAATTATATATTATATTATAATTTAATTATAATATAAATATGTAAAATTAAGTTTTAAATTCATTAAATATTAAATATAAATGAATGTAGCGTCCATTCGTACGTACGAATTATCGTCTCCATGAACAATGCATTTCATTTCTTGTCTCAAAATGATATTTATTATTATAAAAACATATATATATATATATATATATATAATGGATATGTTTTATATATTTTATAGCAAAATCATGAATATAATTCTCGATATAATGGAATTTTGATCACAAGGATGACTTATAATTATAAAAAGTTCATTTTTGACTCAAGTACCAAATATAGACAAAATGGAGGTCATTAACTCAAATTATTATTTAATGCTTATAAGGTGTTAATAAGTGATATAAGAAGAATAATAAAGTCGATAAACTATCTAAATCAATTATAAAATAAATTTAGTTTATTACTCAGGCTATTAATGAATAAATGAGTCATGCCCGACATGAGGTAAGGGAACTTCTAAACCCAATTTCCATTTCATTGGGTTGATCTTCTCTTTATTGTTTATGTTATTATTTGATTATGTGAGAAATGAATTTTTATATCATATCATGTATTTATAAATTATTTAAGTGTTATTATAATGAATACACATAATCGATCTATTTTATTTACAAAATGATCTTTTTAAGGGACTTCATATCAATATCATTTAATTGAGGCATACTTTGATTTATACACTAATTTCTTTTATACAGTGTATAAACCCCTATGATGTTTAAAATTCATTCAAAGGGAATCCATTTCTATGAAGTGTTTTACTAAATGAAAAAAAGGAATGTTTCTTTTTAACGTTCATGATGACAATGACCTTTCTGCTGCCACGAGTATTATTTAATCATTGGAATTCTTAACAAGCCTTGGAGTATTTAAAAGGAAAATAAATACCATATACCCTTTTTATGTATTTTGGTATTGAAAACGGTTTTGATAAATCATGGATTATTTCAATATCTTTAAATGATATATTGTGGCTGCAATGTGTAAATGCTTCATTCCTTTATGCTTGTTTTATGTGACACGGTTCTTGGGAATTGTTTACATATACAGGTGGTTTCTTGATAAACATAGGGAAGGTGAGCCTAAGATAGCTCTCCAATGTATCTGGTAACATGGTAGAGGTAAACATTAATGTTTCATCTTAGATATTTAGGGAATGTTATTTGATGGGTAAACCAAATGCAACTCCCTACTTAGCTGTGGAAGATAAAATGTCAGTATTATATATATGTCACTATTTACCTTAATGATTTATGATTTCCATGTGTTTTTCATAAAACCTATGATTTTGTTTGGTATATTAAAGATTGAAAAGTATGATTTCATTGATTTTTATCTATTGAAATACAAATGTTTTATTTGTTTGTTTTATAACCCTTACTGATATTTTTATGCTTATCCCATGTTTTTGAAATGTATTTCACAAGATATAATGCATGGAAAAGAGAATGGAATAATTCAAGAAGATTTATATACAAAAACATATTTTTTTGGTAAGAGTATTTATTTTATGAAAAAAATTGATATTGAGTAGATATTTTTACTTTGTAATATTTGAGATTTAATGTAATAGTTATGGACTAATTATCCAAAACTCAAAAACTAAAATAGATCCTCAATGTGAATTATTAAAAACTCCAGATTATGTAATGTTTACGGCTGAGGCCTTATAGATGGCATCAGAGGTCGGTATTGACAACTTTAGGAGTTTGGATATAGTTAAATTTATATCCAAAAAATAATTTATTGTACGATTGAAATGATATAGCATTTACAGATTACCATGTTTCTTGAAAAAAGATATTTCTATGTTCAGAATATATTTTTTAGGATATAAGGCATCTATTATGGGGATGAATACAGAGGGAAATGAACTTCCAAATCCGCATCCTAAGTTGGATGGAATCAGAACTGAATAATTTATTTTAGTGATGGAATAGTTATCTCAGGTGATAAATGGTGGTTATGTTTATTTAAGATATTATGGTATATTCTAAAAGTAATGAGGAGAATGAATGTAATTTAATGGTTCTTATGCCAACCATAAAAGAAAAAAACTGTATTGGAAATTCAACAAGAGTGAGTTTTGGCGACAACTAATTTCATTCCTTGGTCACATTGTTTAAAAAAATGTAATAACTATTGATCCTGCTAAAACAAAATTTGATGAAGAATGGCCAAGACCCACAAATATACACGAGATCCATTGTTTTCTTTGTTTGGAAGGTTATTAGAAGAGGTTTGTTTAAAGTTATTTACAGTTATCTAGTCTAATTGTTAAGTTTTCTCAAAAATGGGTTAAGTTCATTTGTAAAAATGAATGGGATGAATGTTTTTAGGAATTGAAAAGAATATTGGTGATTGCTCCAGTTTTGGTACTACCTTTTAGAAATGGTGAGTTTGTTATCTACTAGGTTTCTTTTATGAAAGTATGTGGTTGTTTCCAAATACAGAATGATTAGTTAAGAGTTTCTTCTTTACGTCAGTTGAAACCTTCTAAGATAAATTACCCTACACATGATTTTGAATTATCTTCTGTTGTTTTTTCTTTAAATATTTGGTGGCATCATTTGTATGTAGTTCAATGTGAAATATATAATAACCAAAAAGTTATCAGTATATATTTTCTTATAAATAATTGAAAATGTGATAGACGTGATAACTGGAATTAATAAAGGATTATGATTGCATGCTTCATTACCATGAAAGAAAATAAAATAAGGTAACTGATTCTTTGAATCCTAAAAAAAATTCTACATTAACCATGTTAAGTTTGGAACAAGATTCATTAATTAAAGATTTGTTGTTCTTTTTCATAAAAGCTGTTGATGTAGTAAATTCCACTGTTTTGTTTCAGGTATCCATGAATTCATCCCTAGGAGACAGAATTATGAAATCATAGAAGGATGATACTCAGCTATAGAAAAAGTTTGAGATGGTTCAGAAGGGTAATATTCCTGATATTAAAATTGATTATGATTTTTTTTTGAGGTTTGGGAAGAGAATATGTGGGACTTGTTATTTACAGTTGAAGAAATTGTTATAATGTAAATCTCATAGTTCTCTATTTTCAATTTATCCTGGAAGTACAAATATGTATAGAGATATTTAGAAGTTTTACTTGTGAGAGGGAATGAAAAGAGATATTACTGACTTTACTGTGAATTGTTTGACTTGTCAATAGGTTTATGTAGAGTGGTAGTTACCAAAAGGGATGCTTCATCCATTACCGATGTTAGAGTGGAAATTGGAAAATGTCTCCATGGATTTCATTGTGGGTTTACCAAATACATCACAAGGTAATAATAAAATTTAGGTTAATTGTTGATTGATTGGAAAAATCAATACATTTCCATTAAAATTGAGAAACTTTGTCTCTAGATCAACTTTTTCAGTTGTATGTTAAAGGTATAGTTAGGTTTCATGGAGTACCCATGTCTACTGTATTTGATTGTGATCCCATGTTTACTTATAACTTTTGGAAGGGCCCTCAAAAGTCTTTGGGTAATGAATTAAAATTTTTCACATCTTTTAATCCTAAATTATATGGGCATTCACAGTGAAAAATTAAAAATTTTGAAGATATACTACTTGTATTCTCAATGGATTACTAGGGAAGTTGGGACCAACATCTTTATTTTGTTGAATTTTCTTATAATAAAAATTTTCATTCCAGAATAAAAAAGGCTCCATTTGTGGAATTATACGGAAAGCGTTGTTGACCACCAGTAATTTGGGATTAAGTAGGTGAATGAAAACTGATGGGACCAGAATTGGTATAGGAGATGGTATAAAAAGTTCAATTGATTTAAAAGAACATGAGAACTAATCAGAGAAGGAATAAAAGTTATGAGGGTATCCAAAGGAAGTATATTTCTTTTGAGGTAGGTGATCATGTCTTTATAAATGTTTCTCTATGGAAAAGTGTGATGTGTTTTGGCATGAATGGAATGATAAGTCCAAGGTTAATTGGACCTTATGAATTCATTTATAATGTTGGAATTGGTGACTATTGAGCTGCTTTACCTCTATGATTATATTAGGCATATATTGTTTATTTTTCAATTTTGAGAAAATATATGCCTGATCCTTCTCAGGTTTTGAGCCCAACAGATTTTCAGTTGGAAGACAATATTTCTTATGAGGAACAATGAGTCCAGATTTTTTACCGCAAAGAGAAAGTGTTGCAGAATATGGTAATTTCTCCTGAAAAGGTTTAGTGGAAAAAACATATGGATAAATAGTTAACATGGTAATCTTAAAATTCAATGAGGGATAAATAACCCCATTTATTTGATATGTGAATAAAATTACGAGGACTTAATTTTCAAAAGGGGGAAGGATGTAACATCCCATGTAATTAAAGAATCCGATATTTTAATATTTATTAATATTTGTGAATTAAATATTATTCTTACATTAAAGGGGAATCTATTTTCAATATCATACCTGACACACAACAACGGGTTTCTCCAAAATATCATTTTTCACACATTGTTGAGTCGTACTAAAAAATATATATAATAATATAATATTATTATAAATGGTAGTTAACACATAGTCATTGTATTTTAAGGAATGAAAAAAACTAACCACAATGTAATTACACATGTTTTTTAAATGTTTAAACATTTATCCAATAAAATTTAGAGGCTTAAAATAAGAATGGATCCAATTTTAAGAAAAAATTCTATAATATTTATTAAAAGGTCGACTTATTGCCTTTTGATGGTGATCATTTTTTAAATATTGTGTTTGTCACATGAATATGTTCTATTTGACAAAATAACATTCTTCTTTAGATTTGGGACATAAAAATTTTCTTTGAATAGAATTTTGGTATTATTCTGATAATGTTCATTTTTAATGAATAGTAAAAAATACTACATTTTATTTCAAAACTGCCTTTTAATCTAATTTAATAATATAGTTAGATTATTCATTTAATTTGTTTTAAATTGTAATTTGATTATATTTTTTACGATTTAATCCAACTGTGTTCATTATATTTAATTTCACATTGAAATTGGACATAAACATGTGTCAATCTTTTGATTTTTATTATCTCATAAAAACACGCTTTTTTGTTCTGACAACCGAAATTAATTTTAAATTAATTTATACCACTTATATGTTTTTAATTTTTAAAAACAGATTCCATATTTGGATTTAAGAGGTCCAAATTGTGTAAATAGGAATCCATTATTTTTATAAATTCTGAATATTTATTTCTGAAAATATTTTATTTACCATGGTTAAAAGGTAAATCTAGTAAATAATGGTAAATTATAATATTATAATAATATTAAGTTAACATAACATGTCTCCTAATACTAATTTATGAAATATTTCTGACCATGGGCATCATTATGTTGATTTTGTGACATCAAGAAGCCACTTTTATGTCAAAATTACACTTTATATTTATTAATTTAATGTAACTACCAAAATAACATGAACATATATATTTTAGTAAAACAATTTTATATGAGGTTATATAAATGACCTCTTAGACTATAAATATTAATTTGAAAGATATCCAACTTTTTACATCGTGATATTTTATTTATAAATTTTCAACATTAAATAACAATTTTTAATTATGACCTAATGGTGATATATTAATTGCTTCATTAATAAAGGATTCAAATAAATGAGATTTTTAATTTTAAAATAAATTTATTTTGAACCTCATTTTGCCCCCCGAGAATTTCATAGAATAGGATAAATTTTTATATTCTAATTAATGAAGGTTTTTTGAAATAATCGAGTTGGTTTGTAAATTTTTAAAAAGTCATGATATGAATAGTATTAAAATTGACATAAAAGTGTTTTTTAAGTCAATCGATATTTTATTAAATGATAAAATAATCCAAAAAATCAATGATTCGGCCAAATGACATATATGGTATTAAAAATGTCATTAAGGATCCATTTTAGGTCATTTGGAATTTTATAATAAATATATTAACATTATAGTATGAATATATAAGAGGACATGTTTAAAGTTAAATAAGTTAAAAAGGGTTAAATAAAAGAAGATAAGGATTAAAAAATATCCACAACATGTCCAATTCTTATTTGATGATTTTATTTCAAATTATATTCATGTTATCTTAGAATCAATATAATCACATTATTATATAATTAAATAAGTTTTGGACCTTTTGAAACAGATTATCATTTAATAATAAAATAATACTTTCAAACATTCTTAATGAGCCCATCCTCCCTCTTATAAAAATACACCACCTCTAACCCATTATTTACACCTCAGAAGCCTATTTGGTCATCCAAAATATGCTCCAAGAATATCCCAACATCACTCTAGTCTTTCTAGAAGTGTCTCCCAGGAAGAAAGAAAATCAAGAAACCCTTTTGGGTCAAACCAAAGGGAGTTACCCGATTTCAAGGTAACATATTCTTTCATGTTCTTTTCTTTTATTTTCTTTTTCAAACCCCCATAAACTCTATTTATTCCATTATTTTATAATATCAATAGTATCTTCAATATACATGTTTTTTTATTATTAGGATTCAAACAACAAAGCCACACAGCTCTATCTAATGGATACGACCATTCTGTTTCTGTGGATGGCAAACTACAGCCTCACAAAACGATGATTGTTCAATTATCACCTACCTCCCCCTCAAAGTGATATGACTCATTCATGCCATACATGGAATGTATAATGGGTGGATTTAATGAAATTATATATGATATTATACTGGAATTATAATATAAATATGTATCATTATGTTTTCATTCCATTAAATATGGAATATTAATGAAAGTAGTGTTCATTTGTACGTACAGATTACCTTTTTCATGAACAGTGCATTTCATTTCTTATCTACAAATGTTATGTACTATAATAGAAACATATATATACTAGATATATAAGATATATATGATATCTTAATCATTAATATCATTCTTTAGATAATGGAATTCCAACCACAAGGATAACTTGTAATTATGACAAGTTTATTTTTGACTCAATTACCAAATATCGAAAAAACAACTATTATTAAATCAACTGATTATGTAATGTTTATAAGGTGGTAATAAGTGAAATAAAATGAATAATTAAAATGATAATGTTTATTAAGAATGTATAAATTAACTTTATTTTATTACTCAGGATGTTAATGAACAAACGAGTAAAGTTGGACATATGGTAAGGGAACTTCTTAACCCAATTTCCATTTAATTGGGTTGTTATTCTATTTCTTGTTTATATCATTATTTGATTATGTGAGAAATGAATTTTTATATCTTATCAAGTATTTATAAATTCTTTATATATACTTATTTTGAATACATATAATCGCTCTATTTTTTACCAAATGATCTTTGTCACGACCCGTCCTCGGGGCCCGTGCCGTGACTACCCCAAGACCGCCTTCCATAGGCCAGGGGCTGGCGACTAGCACCAAGGAGTAAATCCCAGCAAAAAGGGAAGGCATTGCCTTTGAAAATTAAAAAAGCACCACAGAGTAAGCAAGCGGAAAAGTAAACACTATGTAAAAACAGTACAAGCTGTGCTGAAAGTAAAAGGGGCCGGAAATACAAGCCCAACTGTAAAGTACAAATGAAAGGAAAACCAGCAACTGAAAGGAAAAACTGCAGCGTCGAGCCGTCCTCTGGAAGTCCCACCTGAAGGGTGGGTAAAGATAACTCCAATGCTCCTCGGGTCCCGCCGTCCGCTCCGAGCACGTCTCGCCCAGTGGTCCACCTCCAGATACTGACTCGTCGTGTAGTCCACCTCTGGGTACCGTCCAGTCCTCGAACACTCGGCCTCCATCAACACTGCCTGTTGTCTGCAACCAACACAACGAGGTGCGGGCATAGCCCGTGCAGGGGTGAGTATAACGATACTCAGTAGGGACCCCGAGACCCTCAAGGTCTCTCTAAAACCAACAATAATAACCACAAAGAAGATCTCAACAGATAACCTCTACTTAGATATATGCCCATACATATACCTTAGTTATCAAGTAACCCATCTCAATCATGAGGCAAACACAAGGTCAAAAGTCTCAGCTCAAACCAGTATTTTCATCATCGAAACCATAACTGCTGAAGAGATCCGTTTCTGGAGTGTACAGTGGTCCTGTTACAACTCCGAGGTACTGCCCACTAACTTAAGACTGCTGTAGTACTCCACCTATCGAGTAATGCGTGCCAGCTGCTACAACCAAGCGCTCCCATGTGCTGCTACAACCAAGCGCACCTCTGTCGTGGGTCTGCCGCTACAACCAAGCGCTCCCATGTGCCGCTACAACCAAGCGCACCTCTGTCGTGGGTTTGCCGCTACAACCAAGCGCTCCCATCTGCCGCTACAACCAAGCGCACCTTTGTCGTGGGTCTGCCGCTACAACCAAGCACTCCCATGTGCCGCTACAACCAAGCGCACCTCTGTCGTGGGTATGCCGCTACAACCAAGCGCTCCCATGTGCCGCTACAACCAAGCGCACCTCTGTCGTGGGTCTGCCGCTACAACCAAGCGCTCCCATGTGCCGCTACAACCAAGCGCACCTCTGTCGTGGGTCTGCCGCTACAACCAAGTGCTCCCATGTGCCGCTACAACCAAGCGCACCTCTGTCGCACACCGAGTCGTTCGATCAGCAGTCGTCGGGTCTTAGTCAGCTACACGGTCTCCGTGCTCCGCTCGCTCGTCTCCGGGAGGGTCCGCTCCATGAGCTACTGGTCGATACTCCAAGTATCACAAGGTCCCGCAAGGAAGTATCTCGAAGGACCACCTCGTTATAGGGGTCTCAACGCAACAGACGTCGCGTCAATCGGACGCCCGGTCTGTGAGTTATTAGCCTTTTCGTCCCAGGGGCCCGGTTGGTTTCGTGAGCGAACCAATCCGGCCGTAACTCAACTATACCCCGAACACTCACAGGGTATACTCATAGGGACCGTTTTTCAACGTGATCACCAATGCCGCTGACGGTTCGTCAAACGGACGTCTGGTCTGAAAGATATCAGCTTTTCCGTTCCAGGGGCCCGGTTGGATTTCAGTGCGATCCAACCCGGCCACTATCCATCTGCATCCAAAACTCGGGCGGAGGATGCCAAAAGTTCCGTCTCATCAAGAGGAACTCAACGCAACAGACGGCGGGTCAATCAGATGCCCGGTCTGAGAGTTATTGGCATTTTCGTCCCAGGGGCCCGGTTGGTTTTTATTGCAAAACCAACCCGACCGCACTCCACATGCGTCCAAACCTCGGGCGGAGTATGCCAAATGATCCGTCTCACTTAGAGGATTTCAACAAAGCTGACAGCACGTCAATCGGACGTTCGTAGCTCAAGATATGAGTGTTTCCGCTCCGAGGGCCCGGTTGGTCTCGTGTACGAACCAACCCGGCCGAACTCAAAGTATTCTGAAACCTTGAGTGCGATATACCGAAACGACCGTCTCGATCCAAGGATCGCGTTGCCGCTGACGGCGAGTCATTTGGAAGCGCGTAACTCAATATACGACCATTTGAACGATGACGTCCGAAGAAGGGGGGTACGGGCCCGGGCCGACCCCCCTGGGTCGGCCGAAACGGGTCGGCCCGAACCGGGTCGACCCGACCCGGGTCCGACCCGGTTGACCCAGCCCGGCCCGGCCAGCCCGGCTCGGCTCGACCGGCTCGGCTCGGCCGAGGGGCGGGGGTGGAAGCCGCGGGCGTGGCCTGCGGTCGAGGGAGCCGCGGCCCGCGTGCGGGCCGCGCGGGTCGTCAGCGGACGCGGCACATTGCCGCGTCCCGACCGGAAGAACCGGACCCGCGGACCGCGGGTCCGCTGGCCGCCACCGCGCCGGCGTCCCGCGCCACCGCCGGCTTCCGCGGGCCGCCGGAGTCGCTCCGGTGGCCCGTTTTCCTTCCTGTCTGCGCCGATGTTCCTCCCGGGTTCCGTTCTTCACTGCGGGATCACCCAACATCCGTTGCGGCATGTTCCGTCGTTGCCCGTCAATTCCGCACAAAAAGAAGAACGACGGAGGGTCGTCGGGCCATGTTCGTTGGCCCACACCCTCCGCGTTAGAGATAAACAATTGGAGAAATTTATTCCACACAGGAAACAACAATTTTCAATAAGATTAAAAATTGTTCACAAAAACGGTTCTTAAATTTTTAAAGAACGTTCACGGGAATATAATGTGGGGTATTCCAAAATTATAAAATCCCTACCTCGTTGATCATCGCGCGTGGGCGTTCTTCGTGGAAAAGTTCATCGCGGAAGAGAGGGATCGTCGCGTCGTCGCGGGGAGGCGTCGCGTCGTCGCGGAATCCGGTGTTGAGTCGGCGAACTCAACGCACCATGAAACATCAGATTTAATTTAATTAATTAAATCCGTGTTTTTGGTTAAGAACCACGAAGGAGATAAAAAGGAAAGTCCGAGATTCTTACCTCAAGAAGCCGATCGAAGATCCGTCGCGGAGGAAGAGACGTCGCAGAAGAACGTTGTCGGCGATGCGGATCAAGGCGTCGCGTCGTCGATTTTCGGGTTCGGCGTTCTTCGCGTTCTTCGTGTTCTTCGCATTCTTCGCGAGGGAGAAGAAGAAACAAGGATCCTCTCAAATCTTCTCAAAAGATTTTGGGTTGGTCTTATTTTATTAATATGACAACACACGAAAACAGGTTAAGAAACGATTGAATTAATTCGTTGAATTAATTCAACGAAAGAAACAGGCCATTTAATTGGTCTGTTAAGAATTTAGAAAACGCGTCTGTTGACTTTCATTAAATCGGGTTTTCACGGGTGCGTTTCTTAGCGGAAAGAAACGTCGGGGCTCGTGCGGGCCCAGCCTCACAAATATCCTACCAAGGGGGTAGGATATTTCTGGATAGCATCCTATCTAGTTCAACTCAGTTCAAGCCGCCTTTATGTGGCTTCAAGTGGCTTCCAAACGGCTTAAGTGAAATAAAATAAAGTTGTTGCAAACTTATTTTATTTCTTAACTTTAAGCCCGAAAATTAAAAACCACACCCGAGCAAACGCAACTCCGGAAGAGGCGTTTCTAAGCGAATACCGGCGTTGCGATTTCATCGGTGCCCTCAGAATTCGATTCCGGGCACCGGTTCAAAAGTTAGAAAAACCCACTCATCCGTTCACTGAACGTACCCGAGCCAAACTTCGAAAATGATTCCGGGCACACCGGGCCTCGGAATCAGGCGCCGTCAGAAACTGCGTTCTTGTAAAATTCCAAAGAAAATTAAGAAAAATATTTCCTTGAAATTTATGGGTCTTTACATTACTCCCACCACAGGGCTTTACGTCCCCGTAAAGCTTCAACACAAACTAGGGATACAAAGGCGGTACTGAGCACGCATCTGAGCCTTCCGCTCCCATGTGCTCACCTGGACCTTCTCTGTCGTGGCCCGGACCACCTCTGGTCCCACTAGAGCTGCCACGATTTCTTCCTTGCCGATAAGAGAAATCTGGTCTCATCCCCTGGATGAACCACGTTCTTCGCCTAATACGGTCAATCCCGACATGGATGATACTAATCCATACCAAGGATGACGTCGTAAGGCCTCGACGCTACTACCAAGAGATCCAACCGTTACTCTCGCCTCCAAGGGTTGAGTCACACTGTCCGCTTCAGTGTGTGATAACTGGGTCTCCTCCAGTAGATGTCTCACGGGTGAGGGTCAAGTCAACAGTCTAAACCGGAACCTCTTAGTAACAACACAAGAGAGGACAGGAAAGTAATATGCCACAAGAAAAGGTGTCTTTTATTACTGCAACTCAAGTACAAAGACACAAAACATCTTTAAACACACATCAACAAAACTAGAAGAAACGTGAACAAAAGTCTCCAGGTCTGGAGCTAGTCCCGCTCCTGTCCATCTGCTCCCAGAGCTCCATGATCGTAGGCCTCAGCTGCCTGAAGCTGAGCTCTCCCATGTCCTCCTGTCCCGTGCGGTCGGGGTGGACCGCCTGGTGGTGGTGGTGGCAACACCCCGAAGCGCCGTCCACCTCCTGCTGCACGACCAACTCCCCTGTCATGGCCGCCTGCTCCTTGCGGCCCGCCCTGGTCGAACCTCTGCCTCTGCCAGGGGGGTCATTCGTTCGTCTGCTGGTCATCCGTATGGCGGGTCGGACAGTCACGAGCCATGTGACCAACCCCGCCGCAGGAGTAACACTGCCCTCTCATGGCAAGTCGTTGCCCACCCTGAGTGCCTCGCGAAAACGATCCAGAGTCATGCTGGCGACCACCTGTAGGTCCATTCCTCTTGGACCCCTGCGTCATCCTTCTACTGACCGCTGCAGAAGACTCTGCCGCATGCTGGTAAGTGGTGGGTCTTGCTACTGGAGACTGCTCAGCAAAGAAACTCTCCACTAAGATGGCTCTCTCTAACACCCCTACCTGAGTCGGAATGTTAAGGGAGATCATCGAAGCCCTAATCTCATGCCTCAGTCCCTTCTCGAAGGTCCGGGCCCGGATGAACGGGTCTCGTACCATATATGTGGAGTAGCGCGAGAGATCAGTAAATCTCGTCGAGTACTGGGCCACTGACATGCTGCCCTGCCGCAGCTGTAGTAGCTCCTGGATGCGCACCGCTCGGAGGGTGGCTGGGACGAACTCAGAGCAGAAGATTCTCTAAAAGTCCGTCCAGAGGAGAGACGCCTCGTCGTGCACCTGGAGCATCAAGCTCCACCATCTGCCTACTGCCGCGTGCAGGAGACTCGCTGCGAGGATCACCATGAGGTCTGCTGGTGTCCTCACTAATCTGAAAACCCAAACAACTGCCTCCAGCCATTCCTCGGCAGCCTGAGGGTCCGTCTCCCCGCGGAACCTGGGCGGTCACTGGCGCTGGAACTCATGCAGTGCACTAAGGCGACGTGCATCGCCAGCAGCTGGGGCTGGTAGCATCGGTGCCTCGGCGGGTATAGGTACCGCCGGTGCCTCAGCTGCCAAAGGGCCCTGTACCGAGTCCTCGACGCTCGGTGGGCTGTCATCACGATCCACTCTCGGAATCCTAGATGGCTGTCGTCGTGGGGCCATCCTGAAAAGGGAACAAGTGCGCCACGGTCAGGACAATATACCTGGTGAGCTGACAGAAGTAATCACAAGGAAAACTTGAAACACACATGCAATCAATGTTTTCGTGCATTAAGCCGGAAATCAGAAGTCAGGGTCCTGGTGTACGGATACGTCGGCCGCCGCACCAACACTGGACTCCCTGGACTGATAACCACACCCAATACGCTAAACACTATTGCTTCACATAGAAGAAAGATCAGAGTCCCCGGTAGAACCGACCAGCTCTGATACCAATTTGTCAAGACCCGTCCTCGGGGCCCGTGTCGTGACTACCCCAAGCCCGCCTTCCATAGGACAGGGGCTGGTGACTAGCACCAAGGCGTAAATCCCAGCAAAAAGGGAAGGCATTGCCTTTGAAAAGTAAACAAGCACCACAGAGTAAGCAAGCGGAAAAGTAAACACTAAGTAAAAATTGTACAAGCTGTGCTGAAAGTAAAAGGGGCCGGAAATACAAGCCCAACTGTAAAGTACAACTGAAAAGAAAAACAGCAACTGAAAGGAAAAACTGCAGCGTCGAGCCGTCCTCTGGAAGTCCCACCTGAAGGGTGGGTACAGATAACTCCAATGCTCCTCGGGTCCCGCCGTCCTCTCCGAGCACGTCTCGCCCAGTGGTCCACCTCCAGGTACTGACTCGTCGTGTAGTCCACCTCCGGGTACCGTCCAGTCCTCGAACACTCGGCCTCCATCAGCACTGCCTGTCGTCTGCAACCAACACAACGAGGTGCAGGCATAGCCCGTGCAGGGGTGAGTATAACGATACTTAGTAGGGACCCCGAGACCCTCAAGGTCTCTCTAAAACCAACAAGGATAACCACAAAGAAGATCTCAATAGATAACCTCTACTTAGATATATGCCCATACATATACCAAAGTTATCAAGTAACCCATCTCAATCATGAGGCAAACACAAGGTCAAAAGTCTCAGCTCAAACTAGGATTTTCATCATCGAAACCAGAACTGCTGAAGAGCTCCGTCTCTGGAGTGTACAGTGGTCCTGTTACAACTCCGAGGTACTTCCCACTAACTTAAGACTGCTGTATTACTCCACCTATCGAGTAATGCGTGCCAGCCGCTACAACCAAGCGCTCCCATGTGCCGCTACAACCAAGCGCACCTCTGTCGTGGGTCTGCCGCTACATCCAAGCGCTCCCATGTGCCGCTACAACCAAGCGCAGCTCTGTCGTGGGTCTACCACTACAACCAAGCGCTCCCATGTGCCGCTACAACCAAGCGCACCTCTGTCGTGGGTCTGCCGCTACAACCAAGCGCTCCCATGTGCCGCTACAACCAAGCGCACCTCTGTCGTGGGTCTTCCGCTACAACCAAGCGCTCCCATGTGCCGCTACAACCAAGCGCACCTCTGTCGTGGGTCTGCCGCTACAACCAAGCGCTCCCATGTGCCGCTACAACCAGGCGCACCTCTGTCGTGGGTCTGCCGCTACAACCAAGCGCTCCCATGTGCCGCTACAACCAAGCGCACCTTTGTCCTGGGTCTGCCGCTACAACCAAGCGCTCCCATGTGCCGCTACAACCAAGCGCACCTCTGTCGCACACCGAGTCGTTCGATCAGCAGTCGTCGGGTCTCAGTCAGCTACACGGTCTCCGTGCTCCGCCCGCTCGCCTCCGGGAGGGTCCGCTCCATGAGCTACTGGTCGATACTCCACGTATCACAAGGTCCCGCAAGGAAGTATCTCGAAGGACCACCTTGTCATAGGGGTCTCAACGTAACAGACGACGCGTCAATCGGACGCCCGGTCTGTGAGTTATTAGCCTTTTCGTCCCAGGGGCCCGGTTGGTTTCGTGAGCGAACCAATCCGGCCGTAACTAAACTATACCCCGAACACTCACAGGGTATACTCATAGGGACCGTTTTTCAACGTGATCACTAATGCCGCTGACGGTTCGTCAAACGGACGTCTGGTCTGAAAGATATCAGCTTTTCCGTTCCAGGGGCCCGGTTGGATTTCAGTGCGATCCAACCCGGCCACTATCCATCTGCATCCAAAACTCGGGCGGAGGATGCCAAAAGTTCCGTCTCATCAAGAGGAACTCAACGCAACAGACGGCGCGTCAATCGGACGCCCGGTCTGAGAGTTATTGGCATTTTCGTCCCAGGGGCCCGGTTGGTTTTTATGGAAAAACCAACCCGACCACACTCCACCTGCGTCCAAACCTCGGTCGGATTATGCCAAAAGATCCGTATCACTTAGAAGATTTCAACAAAGCTGACGGCACGTCAATCGGACGTCCGTAGCTCACGATATGAGCGTTTCCGCTCCGAGGGCCCGGTTGGTCTCGTGTACGAACCAACCCGGCCGATCTCAAAGTATTCTAAAACCTTGAGTGCGATATACCGAAACGACCGTCTCAATCCAAGGATCGTATTGCCGCTGACGGCGAGTCGTTTGGAGGCACGTAACTCAAGATACGACCATTTGAACGATGACGTCCGAAGAAGGGGGGTACGGGCCCGGGCCGACCCGAACCGGGTCCGACCCGGTTGACCCGGCCCGGCCCGGCCAGCCCGGCTCGGCCGGCTCGGCTCGACCGGCTCGGCTCGGCCGAGGGGCGCGGGTGGAAGCCGCGGGCGTAGCCCGCGGTCGAGGGAGCCGCGGCCCGCGTGCGGGCCGCGCGGGTCGTCAGCCGACGTGGCGCATTGCCGCGTCCCGATAGGAAGTACCGGACCAGCGGACCGCGGCTCAGCCGCGGCGGCCTGTCCGGCGGCGGGCCGGGGCGCCGCCGCCGGCTTCCACGGGCCACCGGAGTCGCTCCGGTGGCCCGTTTTCCTTGTCGTCTGCGCCGATGTTCCTCTCGGGTTCCGTTCTTCACTGCGGGATCACCCAACATCCGTTGCGGCACGTTCCGTCGTCGCCCGTCAATTCCGCACAAAAAGAAGAACGGAGGAGGGTCGTCGGGCCGTGTTCGTTGGCCTGCACCCTCCGCGTTAGAGATAAACAACGTGAGAAATTTATTCCACACAGGAAACAACAATTTTCAATAAGATTAAAAATTGTTCACAAAAACGGTTCTTTAATTTGTAAAGAACGTTCACAGGAATATAAAGAGGGGTATTCCAAAATTATAAAATCCCTACCTCGTCGATCGTCGCGCGTGGGCGTTCTTCGCGGAAAAGCTCGTCGCGGAAGAGAGGGATCGTCGCGTCGTCGCGGGGAGGCGTCGCGTCGTCGCGGAATCCGGTGTTGAGTCGGCGAACTCAACGCACCATGAAACAACAGATTTAATTTAATTAATTAAATCCGTGTTTTCGGTTAAGAACCACGAAGGAGATAAAAAGGAAAGTCCGAGATTCTTACCTCAAGAAGCTGATCGAAGATCCGTCGCGGAGGAAGAGACGTCGCAGAAGAACGTTGTCGGCAATGCGGATCAAGGCGTCGCGTCGTCGATTTCTGGGTTCGGCGTTCTTCGCGTTCTTCGCGTTCTTCGCGTTCTTCGCAAGGGAGAAGAAGAAACAAGGATCCTCTCAAATCTTCTCAAAAGATTTTGGGTTGGTCTTATTTTATTAATATGACAACACACGAAAACAGGTTAAGAAACGATTGAATTAATTCATTGAATTAATTCAACGAAAGAAACAGGCCATTTAATTGGTCTGTTAAGAATTTAGAAAACGCGTCGGTTGACTTTCATTAAGACGGGGTTTCATGGGTGTGTTTCTTAGCGGAATGAAACGGCGGGGCTCGTGCGGGCCCCACCTCACAAATATCCTACCAAGGGGGTAGGATATTTCTGGATAGCATCCTATCCAGTTCAACTCCGTTCAAGCCGCCTTTATGTGGCTTCAAGTGGCTTCCAAGCGGCTTAAGTGAAATAAAATAAAGTTGTTGCAAAATTATTTTATTTCTTAACTTTAAGCCCGAAAATTAAAAACCACACCCGAGCAAACGCAACTCCGGAAGATGCGTTTCTAAGCGAATACCGGTGTTGCGATTTCATCGGTGCCCTCAGAATTCGATTCCGGGCACCGTTTCAAAAGTTAGAAAAACCCACTCATCTGTTCACTGAACGTACCCGAGCCAAACTTCGGAAAATGATTCCGGGCACACCGGGCCTCGGAATCAGGCGCTGTCAGAAACTGTGTTCTTGTAAAATTCCAATGAAAATTAATAAAAAAATTTCCTTGAAATTTACGGGTCTTTACAGTCTTTTTAAGGGACATCGTCTCAATCACCTTTCATTTAGGCATACATTGATTTATACATGAATTTCTTTCATATGGTGTATGAACACCTTCGATGTTTTAATTTTATTGAAAGAGAATCATTTTCTATGAAAAATTTTACTAAATGAAAAAAATGAATGTTTCTTTTTGATGTACGTTGTGACAATGACCATTCCACCGTCGTGAGTATTATTTGATCTTTGGATTCTATAATAATCCTTAGTGTTGTTAAATGGAAAATAAATACCATATACCATTTTTACATATGTTGGTATTGAAAATGGTTTTTAGGAAGAATTTATTATTTAAATATAATTAAATTATATATTTTGATTGCAATGTGGAAATGTTATATTCAATTTATTATTTTTTTATGTGTTATGGTTTTTGGGCCTTGATTAAGTATATGATTAGTTCCATGATAAACCTTGGGAGGGTTAGGCTGATATAGATCTCCAAAGCATTGGGAAACATGACAGAGGTAAATGAAAATGTTTCTCCTAAGATATTCAGAGAATATACTGTGATGGGTTTCCAAATGTAACTCCCTATGTAGCTATGAAAGCTACAACGTAAGTGTGTTAGGGATGCCACAAGTTATCATTATGATTTATGATTTCTTGGTATTATTCATTAAACCTATGATTTCGTGAGGTATGTTAAATATTTTAAAGAATGATTTCATTGATTTTTATGTATTGATGGACTAATGTTTTCTTTTCTTTTTCTATAACCCTTATTAAGAATTTTATGTTCATCACAAATTTTTGAAATATTTTTCACTTGATATAAGGAATTGTATGTGAAAGTAAGAATTAAAGAATATTTATATCCATAAAATAATTTTTTTTATGTTAATTGTTTTAATTTTATGAAAAAATGGACACTAACTAGTAATATATACATTTTAATATTTAACATGTATTGTAATAGTTATGTCCTAATTTTCTTAAACTATAAACCTGAAAAGTACCTAAATATGAATTCTTGACCTAAGTCACGATTAAGTAATGTTTAATCCTTTGGCCTTATATATGTCATGGTATTGTTCATGTTATTTATATGCTTCCACACTTGGTTATTGTTTTTTGTATCTGTTGTAGTCTTATTCTGATAAATTATGGTATTGTCTCAACAAGACTAACTTACCAAACCCTTGCTGCTATTCATCCACCTCTGGTATATGGGGAGGTGTGCTTGGGGGAATGTGGAATACTGCAGTGGTGTATCGTTCAATGGATCCCATGTTGGGATGTCACAATGTTGTATCATATGATTTTTCTTTTCATTCTTCTTCTTTTGTCATTCATTTTTGGGTAAATGTAGATAGGTGAATAGAAAGAGTCTAGGCTTGCTAATGAGCTCGTGTATGGGAGTTTCAAACCCATGTATGAGAGGAAATCTGAGTACCCAATGTGGGATTGTTGTGATTGATGTTCTTTCTTATAGTTGGATGTTATTTCACCTTGGGTAACACAATTGTGGTGTGATGTGATATTTGTTTTGAAAATTATTGAATTTTAATTTTTTGACTAAATATGCATGATACATGAGTCAGCATGCATCATTCATTATACTCAGGGTTTTTGTGATGTGCATCATTATAGGCAGTCACGGGGAAATGGGTTATGGGTATTTTGTGGAACTTGAACTATTTTTCCTTATAGTGAGATTGAAATAATGATGCAAAATGAGATAAATGAGTCTTTAATGAGTTCCTTGATTGATGAAATTATTATTATTAATTAATTAATTAATTAATTTGAGATAATGTGATTAATTAATGATTGAATTAATTAAGGATAATGTATGTACCCTGGTTAACCCGGACCTAGGAGTAGTATGGTTAAGGGTAGTGATGATGCCTTAGTATTGACTATGTCGTGAGAAAAAAGGGAAAGGACATGATTAAACATGTTGTGCTAGTTTCCCCTCTTACTTAAATGTTTTAATGTTAATTTATGAGACCTAAGATGTGTGTTTGGATTTATAGAGATACACCTCCACAATGCTTCTTGATTGAGAGATAGAGGGGTATGGCCCTAAATGAACCTCCAAACAGGGATATTGAGGCACCATTGGTGCAAGCTGAGTTAGATGGGGAACATTTCTAAGAGAACATTTCCTGTTTCATGAAATTCATGGAGAGAGACCTAGGTTAGGTTTAGAAAAGCATGTCTGAGTTGACAAGGGAGTTTCAACTGTAGAACCCTCTTACTGTAACTGGAGACGGTGGACCTAAGGGAGCTGAATTCTAGATTGAATCAATAGAGATGATACATGACCATTTGGATACATCGGCTGAGAGGAGGCTCAGTATTGATTCTCATATTCTATGAGGTTTGGCAATGTGTTGTAGGGGAATTTAGGTATGATTAGTACATACACATGATATATTATGGAAGAAATTTTTGGAGACGTTCTTGGAGAACTTATATTCAGAGACGCTGAGACAATAGAATGTTTCGGATTTTCTGAATATGACCCAAGTAAGCATTTCCATAATGGAATACATGGATCATTTCAAAGATTCACAATGTGTTGCTCCAGCTTTGGTGGATGATGAGGCTTCTTCATGAAAATGATTTTACGGTGGACTTAGGTGTGAAATTAAGTCTCCGTTGAATATATTTTTGATGAATAAATTCTCTGAAGTTGTTAATCAGGTTCTGATTTCAGAGGGGAACCTAAAGAGGAAACCAATACTGTATATGTACCTATCACTGGATGATCAGAGAGTGTACCTTCTAGGAGTATGTAGCACCATCACGAGATCTTTATTCAGGAAAGTGGAAAGCGTGGTGGACAGTCAGGAGGAACAGTTGCACGAGATCTTACTCATTTTCCTTTCCACCAGTGCAGTAGGAAGAGACACTATCATACACATTGTCCACTACCAAAAGTGGGTTTCTGGTTTTGTGGCATGATTGGGCACTTATATATGTTTTGTAGGAAGAAGTGACAAGCTTGTGCTGAGGGAGAATCTCCTTAGAGATAGAGTATAGTAAGGGGTCATATACACCATATAGGTCTAGAGATTGTAATTGTACTGGTAGAGGCAGTAGAGGTAGTGGACGTGGTGCTTCAGGGTATAAGATCCCATATAAAAAGATTGGTGCTACTCATGGGAGTCGGACGACACCATAGAGTAGATGGGAAGGAAAAGTACATATAGTGGAGCCTACAAAAATGGAATGTGGGGCTGGTCCATCGATAGTGAGAGGTACTATTGTTGTTGCATCAACATTAGCTACTACCTTGTTAGATAGTGGTTCCTCAAATTCCTTTATATCAGCAAATCTTGTTAATGGCTTGAGCCTGGAGGTGGTGTCTGTAAGTGGGGACATGAATATCGATACACCATTGGGAACACGGTCTAGGGAAATCTGTTTAAACAAGTGATGTTTTCTAGAAATTGGATAGTTTATTTTTCTAAATTATATCTATGTCCTCGATATAACAGGATTCGACCTGATTATTGGTATGGACCATAGAGCCTTATACCAAGCCCATATAGATTCTTACTAAAGGATATTGACCTTTGTATTTCCTGAGGGTGAATAGTATGTACTTCATGGAGAATGGGATATACATGCAAGCCGAGTTGGGCCAATTACTAAGCAACTAGAAGATCTCACAACCCCAGTTGCTTGTATTTTATTGTATTATGGGATTGGTAGGAATTTGGTCCTTCTACTAGTAGAAGAACTATTTCAAGAAGTCTTTCCAAACGTATTTTCAGGGTTCCCACCTAAGAGATATGTGGAATTCACTATTGAGATCATGCCAGGGGCTGAGCTAGTTTCTATTTTACCTTATAGAATAGTACCAACTGTGCTTCTTGAGCTCAAAAAAAATTGGAGGTGTTAGAGAATAAAAGGGTTTATCCATCAAAGATTGTATCCTTGGGAATCACATGTTTTGTTTTCATTGAAGGATGATGGGGGTTTACACTTGTGTGTCAATTTCAAGATGTTCAATAAAATGACTATGTATAACCAATATCCTCTTCTTTATATATATGATCTATTTGACTAGATGAAGGAGGTAGTCTATTCTTAAAGATCGATATGAGATCAGGGTATCATCATGTGATTGTTTGGACCTCTGATATACTAAGAACTACTTTCCGAAGCATGTATTTCCTTTATGAGTTTTTTGTAATGCTAATTGGGATGAAAAGTGATCTAGTAGTGTTTTTGGCCTTGATGAACATGGTATTTCATTCGTACCTAGATCATTTTGGCAAGGGGTTTGTGGATGAAATCATAGTGTTCTCTAAGACTCATGACCATCATGCCTATCATCTTGACATCATCCTGGGTACTTTGAGAGAGCATCAGTGATATTCTAATCTATCTAAATGTCAGTTCTGGATTGACGGGTTACAATTTTTGGGGCACATCATCTCGGAAGACGGTGTGTATGTGGACCTTGAAAATGTGAAAGTAGTTATTTCTTAAGGGCATCCCAAAAATATTTTTGATATTTGATGCTTTTTGGGATTTCTGGTTATTACAAGGGGATCATCCAAGACATTTCCAATTTGGAAGAATCTGTTATAGGTTTGAAAAATAAATGTATAATGATTGATTGGATAAGAACATGTGATAATTCATTCCTATATTTGAACAAGCACTTGAAATCAACACCAATTTTGATCTTACATGAGTCAGGTGTGCTGTACATGGTGTTTTTTGATTCTCCTGGGATCAGAAAAAGAGTTTTGTTGATACTAGGGGATTGAGTCATTTCTTACAGGTGTTGAAAGTTTCAGCCACAAGAATATATTAACCATATGCATGACCTCGATTTGTAAGTAGTAGTTTATGAACTTAAATGATGGAGACACTATCTTTTGGGAAAAAAGTTTACAGTTTTTACGAATCTCTAATGCTTGAAGTATATATTTTCACAGTACTACATGAATCTTAAATATCTAAGAAGGGTAGATTATAGTAATTCCATCGATTTAGAACATTCAAATACAATCAGAAAGGGGAATACTATGGTTGATTAATTGAGAAGGAAAACTAAGAATCAGTTCGTACATGAGTCAAGTGAAGAATTTAAGAAGATTAATTTTCTTGTGGAAATGCATGTGGTAGTTTCGGGGAGTTATAAGAGGATGACTCTGGTTTCTATAAGAGTTAATACTACACTCTTGAGACGTATTAAAGACATTCAATATTAGGATCTCGAGTGTTTAGACTTAAGGGAAATATTTCAAGGTGGGGAGACACCTTCAGAATGGATAATATATGAGGATGAGATCATGTATTCGAATAATAGGTTTTGTGTGCCTACAGGTATGTGACAGGAACTCATGGGAGAATTTAATTCATCAATGTGTGTGGAACATACTAGGGTGAAAAAAATTTATCGTGACCTGCGATGATAGTTTTTGTGGCCAGAAATGAAAAAGGAGATAGTACGGTTCGTAACAATTTGTGTCATCTATCAGTAGGTGAAGACAAAGCTTCACCAACCTGGAGGCCTACAACAGCTATTTCCCATTCTATAATGATAGTGTGGTGATGTGACAATGGATTTTTTGGTAGAAAATATAAATAACCTTAGGAAGAATGATGCTATTTGGGACGTTTTGGATAAAATAACCAAGGTAGAAAACTTGTTTCCTATTAGGTAATCCTTTATAGTAGAGGAGTTGGGAGAACTATATGTGAGAGAGATAGTTCATTTCCTTGGGGTGCCACAGACTATAGATTCGAATCAAAATTCTCACATTACCTCATGCATATTGAAGGGTTTACATAAGTATATTAGTAATCATATTCTATTAATTATGAACTTACACCATTAAATAGATGGGATTTCAGAGCACCCAGTACAAGTGTGAGAGGATTTACTATGAGCATTGGGAGCTTGAATTTGGTGGATCATGGGAGAAGCACTTGGGTTTAGTCGATATATCCCATAACAATAGTGATTATGAAACTATAAAAATTGTACCATAAGTGGAATTTTATGGTAGAACTTGTAGATGACCAATATGTTAGTTAGAGGCAGGTGAGTCATAGCTGTTGGGACTGAGTCTCATTAATGAGACATCGGAGTAGGTGCAGTTGATTTGAAAACGTATGGATATGATTTATAGTAGATAGAAGTCATATGTTAATAGAAGGAGATAACCCCTATAGTTTATAAAGGGTGATCATGAATTCCTTCATTTGTCACCTTGATTGGGTCACCACAGGATACAGAGGTAGGTCAAGTAGGCGTACATGTTCTAAGGACTGTTTAAGGTGCTAGAGAAAATCAAGCCAGTGGAATACTGATTAGCACTTCCATTGAAATATAATGATATGAATGAGGTATTCCATGTGTCACTACTATGATGGTATCACCCTGACCCTTTTCATGTGATTGATGTGGAAGATGATGTAAATGAGATAAATGCATCCTTTGAGGAATATCTGATACATCTGATGGGTCTCCGTGAGAAAGTGTTACGTGAAAATACAATGATGTTAGTTCATGTGATATGGAAACATGGAAATAGTCAAGAGGAAACATGGGAACGGGAAGCAAAAATGAGGGCTCAATGGCCATATCTTTTTCTCCCTGAATCATTGAGGAGATTGGGAGTGCAGATCAAGGGCGAGCAACTATAATGTGTGGAGATTGTAAGATCCCTATCTTTTCTAGGGAATCCTCAGGTGTGTTTTCAGGTACATTTTTTATTAAGTACCATTGCGTTGGGGTATGAACTGAGGTATATATGGGTGATGTTTTTAAATAACATGAGAAGACAGGGGGATGTGCAAGGTTTATACATATTTTAGCCAAACCATGCCCAATCATACCATGCAGATAGTGGAATTAGGAACGATTGGCGCACTG
The DNA here is from genome assembly GCA_963277665.1 of Viscum album. NCBI lineage: Eukaryota > Viridiplantae > Streptophyta > Magnoliopsida > Santalales > Viscaceae > Viscum > Viscum album. The sequence continues at coordinate 1,024,784,324 of OY728141.1, read as the reverse complement.
TTTGGATAACCGTGTGGACATTAGAAGACCGTACGATTGGTTCATGGTTTGGGCTCCTCAGTGAAACCATTCGTGCTGAGTAGTTTATTCCAATAATTTATTTGAAAACCACCCAAACCCCAAAAACCTCTCTCGTTAGACCTAACATCAGGCCTACCAATTTCTGGGTTATCTCAGAGCCTTCTAAAGGCATTCCAAGGAAATTAAAACACCGATCTTCGATATTGGAAGCCTGGATTAGAGATGCACTATGTTCCCTGTACATGAATTTCATCTCATTGCTTCTCCCATTCGTTCCTCTATCATTCAGTTATATTTTCAAGGAAGATGTCCACCATTTTTCTGTATATAAATTTATGCGTTGAGATATAGATCTAAGATTGTGGATCTAGATATTGATTTGCAAGATCTAGATACTTTTGATCATAATTTTTGCATAGAGATTTAGATAAAAAGAATGATCAAGGATGTTGTGCTACTCAGATTTTAGGTTTTTCTACTAGGCTAACATCCACTAATAAACTAAGGTAGGTGTTCTAATTTGAACTCCCATATATGGGATTTATGATATGTGAATGATATTTTTTGATTTTCTAACTTACCGTGATGATTAATTTCATAAATTGGAGTTATTAGGGATGTGGAATTGAATTGATTTTTCCTTGTTGATTACTTGATAATTGAATCACGTAAAAAACGAAAGGGGGGGGGGGTTCCTAAATAGATATTTGGGAGATTTGTGTTGTGTTGGGATATTGTTGTTGAGATATTGAATTGATTGTGTTAAGATAATTATTTTGGGGGAATTATTTATGAAATGATTGTTGACTATGTTGGATAATTAATTGTGGGAATTAAATATGTCCCATGATATTTATGAAAGATAATTAATATTGGGAATTAAATATGTAAAATGATGTTGACAAAAAATAATTAATTTTGAGAATTAATTATTACAAGTTGAGATTTGATATGGATAAATATTTGGGAAAAATTATTTATGGATGAAAATTGTGTTGATTGAATAAATAATTGAATAATTAATTAATGGATTATGTGATTAGTCAATTTTTGAGTACACTAATGTCTTTTGAAATGTTTAAGTAATCATTTGATTAGTAATGGAATGATGTGGAAAATTATTATTAATTTATGAATTTATAAATGAATGATATTTTTGTGGATATATACATGGTGTTCCAGACTAATTAGAAGTTTGGAATTGGACATGGAATTGCTCCCCAATATTTATCCAAGCTTGAGATTATTGGGTGATAGGCACGACTAACTACACCGAATTAGAAAACTATTTCTATGCATAATGACCTACACTCAACGAGATTGTGTTTCTAGGCATGAATACCTAAATAAAATGATTGATAATAATGAATGATTAATCAACTGAGATTGGTGTGCTAGGCATGATGACCTACACTAAATGATTAATGATATTGAAATGTGATTTAGGTGTGAAATATCAATTGAAACTTTGACTAATGTGATGATTAAAGATTAAATAATAATATTATATATATTTTAATTATGCAATTTATTTATTGATTCATAAAACTGCATGTACTATATTTGGACTGGACTCGTTTTGGACACTGCTGGTGGTGGCCAACTAAGTTGTATTGACATCCTATTCGGGCCTCTTGATCGGCAGTCGAGTAGAATTTTTTGTTGTAGGAAATGATAAGGGAATAGCCTTGGGATAAGTTCTACTTTGGGATTGTGGCATGGGACAGGGAACCAGATATGGCTTGAGATACCTTTTAGAGTCATTGTCTCTTTACTTCTAGTTGCTTTATAGACACATGAAACTTTCATTGACATAACATGATTTACATTTCAGCTGAGTATTGTATTTTATGGTTTCGACTATCATATGTCATGGTATTGTTCTAGTTTTTTATATTCTTCCACACATGGTTATTGTTTTTTTTCTTATATTGGTGTTTTATTCATATAAAATAATGTATAGTCTCCCCAAGACTGACTTTCCAGACCCTCACTTCTAATTAGCACCCTCTGGTGTATGGGGAGGAGTGCTTGAGGGAATGTTGTCAACCCGCTCTAGGAACCATTTAGTGGATCCTGGGTTGGGATGCCACACCATGTCAAATGTGGGAAACATCTGAGTGACCAACAATCTGGAATACAAGGCTATTTAAAAATAAATCCCAAATTTTGTTGAGATTCTATTCAATTTCCTCTATGTGATTAAATAAGTTACACACACACACTAGAGGGTATGTGATAGGCATTAGAATTAAATTCCTAGGGGGTTCCCACCTATTTTTCCAAAGACAGTAATGTATAAACAATATTAATATACTCATTTTAATACAAAAAATAGCATGATATACAATTTTAACATTCAACTGAAATCATGGGAATTTACCATTTTCAAAATTTTATAAAAATATCATATAAAATTGTTTCCCAATACCATATTAAATTCATTTATCATTTTCAGGGAATGATTCAAAATCCAAATGAAAAAAGTACTTTGAAAAGTACCCCTGAAATAACACTTTTCTGGGATAACATGGTTTCATATCCAATAATAAATCCTAAATAGTGTGAAAAAAATAAATTCCTAGCATGAGGGATGAAAGAATTTTTGAATACCCCAATGTGTTATTTCACCAATGACGTAGTTCAAACCAGTCACTATAATAGGTATTAAGAGTAGTGGAATACAACAATGTATGATTAACCGAAAAATAATAGAATCAATTTTCAACACAAACCCCAAACCATGTACCATTGGATACCATGTGTTGAACATGTAAGATATTTTCCAATGGTATTATAAAATTTGAAAAATCAAACCAAAATCATTTTTCAGGAAAAAATAAATTATTTTGAATCCACATTATCCAAAAAATCAATGTTGGATTGAAATCAAACATTCCTTATCAACTCTAACAGGGGAGTTATTATATATAAAAACCACCATATTATAATTTTGATAAATGTGAAATTATTTCATTAAAAGTTTATAAATAATTTTTAAAAATTGGTGGCCATTCCTTGTTCATAGAAAACTGGTTTTTAATTAAACAACCCACCCCAAATTTTTTTTCCATCATTCCCATGATATCTTCCCAGTAATGGATGAAAAGGGACTTGAGATCCATAAATAATACTAGACAATGTATTACTAATTATGAATTTTGAATTCATTAATTTTTAGAGATATGTAAATGAGATAAATAATATACCATAATGGTTTTCAAATAACACACAACAAATAATCATGTTCTAGAAAATAATTCCCAATTACATGATTGATCTATAAGAAACAGAAATAGTTTTTTTTCAAACCCATTAGAAACAAACTCAATGTAGAAAATATATAGTTCTGTTAAAGGTTAATTGTGCAGATATAGAAGGATAATGAAGGGAAATAGAGGAGAAAATACATAACAATGATAAAATAGATTAAGCACCCAAGGATCTATAAAAAATGATCATTGCAAGGAAACAAATATCAAAAAATATCTAAGAGGAGTATCCTAGGATGATAGTCTAATACCTTGGATGAATAATGTGAAATATCAGTGGAAAATTAGGTTATAAGAATAAAAAATTGGAATAATTAATTCCCATCCAATTGTTTGGATGCACTATTCAAGAAATCTATATGCCAACCATGTTCCCCATTTTGGGATTCTAGAGAAGATAAATTATTTGTCTTCACATCTTGTAAAAGAATGCAAAAAATGTATAAAATGAATCTATCCCGCATTGAACTGTTTTCAAAATAATTTTTATGGGATTTTATATCTATTCATCTAACTGTGTTACCTCTTTTGGAAAACCATAATAAGGTTCAATGTTTATTTTTATGTCCCACATATTTTTCACTAATTGCACATCAAACCAGGTAGGGTACAAAAATCTCTAAAAACACCAAAATTCTTTGTAAAATATCCTAAGAAAATATTGAAACAAGGATGTAAAAAATAAGAGGAAATATATAAAGAATTAAATTTTTAGATATAATGAATTTCCCTTCAATATGTCATTCTTCCCCAAAATAGTTGAGCATTTAAAGATAGATCTAAAAAGAGATGAGTCCATTTATCAATCATCAATGATTACCATTCCCATGTATCATGAGAACCTATTTAAGCCACCATAACCGAAATTTCATTAGAGACGAAATTGAATGTAGGATATTTCCATGGAATTAAATGATATAAACTTTTTCTTATACCACATATACGTCATGTTATATAGTAATTTCCTCCCAATTCAATATATGTGGGGGATCAAGATGATATTGCTTATTATTAGATATATAGAATACATATTCATTGACCATAAATTGTTATGTTATTTCGAATTGATATGACCCATCACAATCAACTCAATAATCTTTTATGGTTTATAAAATCTATATGATAATTACACATTACTTATTAGGTGATGGAGAACATTCTGTGTTCATACAACCATGAAAACCTAGACACCATTTGAGAACTCTAAAGGATGACACTGACATTCAACTTCTGAATAATGTCAACTCATAATGTCACAGACCATTAAAATAAAACCTAAATATATGATGAAGTATTGTGCAAACAATTGGCCCTAATAAGATAATACTCTCCCTATACCGAAAAACAATGATGAGATATAAAAGGATCACAATGTAGATCCATTATAGGATCCGTGCTGAAAAATGAATGGAACTATTCTTTTGTGAGAACTCAAACAATTCAAGATGAATATCACAATATATTCCAAGATCTAGAACAAAATAATTAATAATCATCATAATTAAATTAATATAACACTCTGATTGGACATCCATTTAAATATGGAAAGCCGTAATCAATCTGAATGGGGTCCTCATCACCCCCACAGAACCTTCCCGAACATGCAAGTAAACCATGGATCCCATTAGAAAAAATCATAATACACCACATATATCTTTGAAATCTTATCACGAATACAATTACAAAATACACAAAATTAATGGTGTCATGAATCATAATGAATTGAAATTATGTAGTCCAATGAACAATTAACTCCAACATTAAATTCATTCATTCAAGTGATTATTTTAATTAGATGATTAAATCCATGGACACCTCATCAAATTCCCAAACTATAATAAGATTAAGATAAGGCAGACTCTATTAATTTTGTGGATAATCCATAATCTATTTGGAGGAATTACAATTTGACACAATTTCAACATTTAGATTCATTATTCCTGGCCTCCGAAGCTGACGCTTCATATCATGATAAATTTTCATAGTGTTAATATGAAGAATCCATTAAAAAAATATGCCCATCCTATATCATGGTCTTATGAATAGATATTTAGATGATAAATTGACTCATATTTCAAAGAATCCCCTATGAAGAGAGTGACTAACCAGATATGGTATCCCCAATATATTAATAACCCCTAATTTCTGTGAATCTGAAATCATGTTGTTTCACCTGAAGAACAAACTAGATGATGGATGATATCAACAGATCAATATTTTGAATCATACTCATCTCAGGATCCCTCTCCTATATTTATATTTGAGAAATTATTCACATTAGATTACATTCCTCCATATATTCTTCGAATGTGGGAGAGATAAATTTCATGCTATGTGTATCAGCATCAAAATTCCCCTTTTTATGGTTGTGGTGATGTCAATGTCCAATGTATTGTGGTACATCAATAATCACCTCTTCTTAAAGATGAGGTATTTTTTTGATAGTATATATCACATAATATTATTATTATAATAGATAATGAACCTCTCCCCATAAGGTAGTCTCACCAATACACAAGATCATAAATAACTACGACATGTTCATTATATTGATTGTGGTAGTTCTTTTCTTATGGATGAAGATAATGTAATTTTTATTCCTCAACATGGTCTCCCTACATAATAACATAACCCAAACCATAACCCAATGTATCAAAATACATAATATATCCCAAATCATCTCTGGGTAAAATCATTATAGGATCTATGTTTATACAACATTTTAATTCAACAAATTATATGTGGTATTTTTATACCCACTATATTTTCATCCCTTTTAAATTATGAACTGTAAATAAGGATGAATTGTTTTATGATTATTTCACGAACCATTGATAATAACTAGATAATCCCAATTAGATTCATATCTTAAGGACACTTTGTGGATCCTCTAATTTAATGGAAACCTCCACTTTATTTAGATAAATAAATATTATATGTTCAGAAACAAAATATCCTCAGAACGTCACTTCCAAAATCCCAAATTCACATTTCAATCACTTCATAAAAATATGACTATTTTTAATTATTCCCAAAACCATTTCCATGTGATTCTAATAGTCATAAAATTTCTTTATAAATCATGATATAATTCACAAATACCACAAAAATTGTTTCAAGATAAAGGTGAAAAATCTAGTTCATCAAATCCATAAAAATAATTGGATAAATAAATATGAAAAATGACATCAAAAGATATTCAAATGGGACATACCAAGTCCTAAAAGTGGATTTCATAATATAAAGCTCATTAAACATGAGTTTATGATATCCATATTGGACGTTGATCATCAAAAATATATTTTCACCTTTTAACTGATTAAGCATATTATCAATACAGGGAGACGATATTTATTCATAATCATAACTAAATTAATATTTCAGTAATTGATAAAAGATAAAGATTTCCATTTCCTTATTAGAAAAAACCCCACGAGCTACCCATGGAGATACACTAGAAAAAATAAAACCCATCGCTTTTAAATCGTCTATTTGGATCATCTTCACGTCCAATTGGGTTAGTGAAATATTATTTGTATGAATAAATATATGTTGATTTACTATCACCATCTCAATAGATAAATCCATATTTCCTTCCATAGTAATTATAAAAACAATTATGGGAATAATTCCAAAAATAACATTCAACTAACTGGTTATAACAATAAGGTGATTCATACCCAAACTAAACAATAAAAGTTGTTATAAAAGTTAATAATTAAGGTTTAGGAGGTCCTTTTTAGATAGACAGATTATCCCTTTCAACCAAAAACAACCAGGAGTTCTCTTAAAGGGTAATAAATGACACCCATTTATAATTTTAATAAATGATCTTTCGATAGGAAACCAACCAATATATCCCAATAATTACATTAGGGAAATCCTAGTTGAGAATTAAAAAAACCCAAAATTTCTAAATATCTCATATCGATAAAGAATATCATGTGAATTGAAAAATGAGTTACTTTTATTCACAAGATGCATTGTTTGTTCTAAAAAGAATGACATGAGTTCTATTAGATTTTTTCTATGATCCAAAATTTTGGTTTATATAATGGAATAAGAAGATCTTGTTTAAAAAAAGTGGTTTCTATAATTGATGAAATAAATTTTATATATTCTATTTTCATTTGACAGAAGTCATATTCCACAAGAAAAGGTCTTTAGTGTGAATCTTATTAACTCTGGATAACCATGGATTAAGTCATTTAGGCTTAGAATATTCTAATAATGTTGTAGTACCATTTTCATCCGATGAAATTGTTTGATAATTAGTTGCTTGCATATTTTGAATAATCCTATGAAAATAGCCTAATTGAAAAAATGAATAGTACATTATTTAGGTTCAAAACTATAATGATTAGTGTCCCCTAAATTACTACACTAGTATTAATGTAATGGAATACTCATTGATTCTACTACTGGCATGGTAGATTAACACTACTAAGAGATACTTCCACCACCTTTATATGTGGAATCATATATACTCTTCGTTCCACGTGATATATTATAGATAACACTATACAGAGTAGGATGTCCAAAAAACATAATTTCCCAACAAAATATATTTTTACCATTATATTTATATCCAAGAAAATTGTATAGGCTGAATACCTCAACTTGAATTCTAGAGAACCAATGTATGGTCAAAATCACATATGGAATATCTAATCTTTTAAAATTCTATATATCATAACCTTTGAAGAAACAAAAACCTATTATTGAAAAACATTATCACACTCTATCACTGATTTATCAACCTGATGAATAAAAAGAAACTCCATGTACTTCACTATAGTAAGGAATTCTAGGTAAAACTACTGAAATAATATTGTGTTGATGTCATTCTACTCTAAAACCTCTTGTTTCATTTCTTGAATCACTCTGCCTTACTACCACATTCTAGGTCCCTAATGCATTGACGTAACAAAATTCACCATAACAGATTCGAGATTATACAATTTTTTAATAAACTTATCAATATTATGCATCTATTTGTATAATTTATGGTTTTTATTCATTATATGAATGGGTGGAGGTTTCTATAAGATAAATTCATAAACTTGATCATTCTCTCATGAATTTCCTAGTTGTGCTTCCCTTGAATATGGCTAAGTAGGAGGTTCATGTCTATCATCTATGATAACTACCTATTCTATATACTCAATAATTTTATGAGTAATCAAACAGTTCCCTCATGGAGTATCATCTATAGTTCCCCCTAGGGAACACAAGGACATCTTTAGGATGGAATTTGACAAATAAAAAAAATTATATGTGACCATTATAAAAGGAATAAATATCATTTTAAATTATTTTAAAAAATAAGAGAACTAATATAAATTCAACAAAATAATTCATAGGACACATTTAAAGGCATCTTGGGCTCATTATGAGTAGATCTATCCAAAAAATTCATCACAATTAACCCCTTATGTCCAAATAATCATATCTCTTATTTAAAAAACATAGTAAAATAGGGAAAGATGATTATAAACTACCATTTAATAGAACATTTTCACAAACCAAACTGGAAAACCAATTTGAATAGGGATAGAACCAATTCGAAACAATACCCAAACATAATTCCTGATCCCTCTAGGCATTCAAAAAGAACACACAAATCAAAACAACCTATGAGAATTATATCACCATACTAGATAAAACATGCATAATTGAATATGTAAATAAAAAGGTATAAGATAATGCACAATTGGTAAAGTAAAATAATGGTAGTGATACATAGAAAATCAAAAATCCAAGTACATGAATCATTAAAGAATTCCCAAAATAAAAACGAAAACTATCACGACCACTACATCCCATATAAAGAACATCCAAATTTCTCAAAACTATAATGGAAATATTAACTACCAATAAAATCAATTGAATCATTATAGATTCATGGCATTTCCTACATTAGATAACAAATACCCACACACACCTGAGGTAATGTATCGGCTGTGAGAAAAATAATCCCTGTGGGATCCCATCATGTGTTCCACATTCATTTATATTTAACTATCAAAATATACAGGTTTTAAATGAAAATAAGAATGATATTACATTTTTACTCTCCATTTTAGAAAATGGTATTTCTTTCATTGAAATAGTATAAAAACTATTTCTTATTTGATTTTTTCAATAAACATTATCCTAAATCATTTAACATTTTCAATGCTTTCATAAAAATCCACATCAATGTAAATGATATTGGAAAGAACCCCATAGTTAACATAGGTACATGCTAGCTAAGTTTACCATACCAAGATTAGTCACGACAACTGAACACTATAATTATTGAATGAATGATGACTAAAAGAGAAATGGAATACCTGATGATTGATTTTACCATTACAATGTCATGTAAACTAGTTCCCAACATGATGACCAAAGGATCATAAGAATCCCCTGATTTTTGATTTCCTTAAAAAATCATTGATACATTTACCACCATGATCCCCACCTATATACCACATGATCTAATGATTTAATGATTTAAAATCATTTTCAATTAGATTATCACATTTTAATAATCAAACCAAATAATATTTCACACCACACCCATGATTTGATATCCATTTTATCAAATAAAAACCACATATCCATGAAATCCACATTTCATTATCAAATAAAATGGTTGAAACCATTTTATATCAAAAACCACCATATTAAAATTTCAATAACTCATAGGTCATTTCATTAACTATTTATAGATCATGATTATAAATAGGGAGATAACATACTTTATAAAACAACCACTTTAAATGAAATGAACCACCTCAACAATTTTTATTCCAACCATTATATGATATTTGTACACTAAAATAATGGGTATTGGTATTAATATAAAATTAAAATCTATGATTTAAATTTTATGAATCACTAATTCAAAAATTATTATATTAAACGAAACAATATATCAATTATCACAACGATTCCAAAATAATGCACCATGAAGAATGAAGAAGGATTCAATAATCCCTAATTCTATGATTGATCTATAATGAAACCTATTTGATTATTGAAAAACAAATAAAACCAGCCTCAATATCCTTAATATAATGTTTTTTAAATGATAAATGAGTTTATCTAAAATTATAATAATGAAGAGTGAATAAGGGTCTCACTATTGAAAAGAAAGTTCCAACACCCAAGGATATGTCAATATTGATCATCGAGGAACATGTAATCTAAAACATATCAAATTGTTGTCTCCTATATTGTGATATTAATCCATCATAAGAATAATGAGGAAAATATGAGGTGTATCATGACATAAAAAAGGGAGATTTAATTAATTTGTGTCACATACTATGATCTGATAGTTGGTTAAACCATCCACTAACCAAGCACCCCTTTCTAGGACATGGGAGAATCCACACACATTGGATTCATGATTTGACAAACTGCATTGAATCCTTACAAAATGCCAACATCACTTGTTACATTGTTTTATTGATATGGTTGAAGTATTTTTTATATGTATACAACTAACTGTGCACCCTCATATGAGACTCTAAGAAATGTCTCAAAATTTCATTGGATGACCTGTATTGTTGTACATAATTTTGTTTCTAACCATAAATGAGTCCATAAAACACTAAAAATTCAAATCATTGTATCAAAATAACTCAATAGATGGTTGAAAAAAGATATATTAAAAACAAAAAGATATTCATACATGAAATTGGTGTTAGGATTTAACATTCTAACTAAAATGCATTTCATGTCTACATTTCCATTTTACTTACTTGATATAGATCTATTATTCCAATAATAAATCCTCATGTTCCCCAATGAGTAGATGAGATGAATTTCTAGGAGGGAACCCTACTATTGATTAAAAAAATATTTAGAATATAATGTGACTACTTATAGAGTGGACTAAAATATACCTGTTTTGAAAACTCAAACGTTGGAAAAGAATTTAGTAGTTAGAGGATACAATGATATAGATTCGGAATTTCTTGACAAGAATACTCCACTCATTTAGGGGATTAATAACTCCAAAAAGGATTAAAATATTTTTATAAGAAAAGTCATACATATTAAATCATGGTGACTCGATAATATTATAATGTGTTGGGTCGAACTACTATGCTTAAGGGACCTTGTAAAAAGAGGTGGTGTGATGTGGTGGTTAAATAAAAAAACATGCTAGATTTTAATGGAATGAAAATGATTCAATATTATTTTAGATTTCGCACATGGAATTTATAATTATGTAAAATTTATTTTATTTTAACTCTATGAAGATGTTTAATCTCTCAACTATATTGTATTTTAATTATTTTTAAAAATTGTTTTATTTTTCTCTCTTGAATGTGATAAACAACAGGCTGAAGGATTTGAGATTATAGGAGTGTCTATCAGTATATTTATATTATCTAAATTTAATATATAATTGGGTAACTTATGCATATTTAATGGGTAGATTTTTAGATGTATGAAATGTATATATTAGGAATGTCATTTTAGGATGGACTACCCCTACTTCTTAGTTGAATCATTATCGAATCACATGAAATTAACAGATATTGGATGAGACTTGTAGAGGTATTTATTGAAGATTTATTTATCATACAACCTTGACAACATTATCAGTAGTTAGAAGTTTTTGGTTGACCTCTTATGATCTTATAAAGATAGGTAACACAATCCCTTATCGTTCCACACCTTTTAAGGACAATAGTTCATCAGTTCTCCAAATCCATTTTCCGAATTTTTGTTACATTCTCTATCTACAACTAGTTATGGATATGGTTCATTAGCTCATAAAGAGACTATAGAGTAGTGACAAACATCTTTGCACATAGGGATCCATCCATAAACAGCTGGACTGAATCGGTTTATTACAATTGTGGATCTCTAGATATATTATTACATGGGACTAGGGGTTATGTGAGGTATGATACATGTTGCATAATATTTTTAAACCCATTTGTTTGATAAAATTGTGTCTCGTTCATTAAAATGAACCAATTTATTTGGATATTATGGAACTTCTAATAATCTTCATATTTTTTTATAGAACTAGAGATTCAAGATGGTAAAAAAAAGGGACTGGTCATTCAATATAACATGTGTTCTTTCGTGATCTGTAAAGTTGAGAAAGTTTGTTGTTTTTGGTATCTAAACATTAATCTACTTGTTATAATCAATAAGATATATTTGTTGGATTACTATTCTTCCATGGATGATTTCACTGATCAAAATGTTTACTTTACTCCCTTGATGGGAACTCCCTGACATTTCAGGGTGAATAATATTTGAGGCCCATCAAAAAAGGACTTCGGCATTTGGAATCATGGGATTTGATATTATATGTTAATATTGAGTTTGGGGAAGACTACTATTGTTGTAAATTTCTCTTAGGTGTCCAGGGATATTCTTTAATTATACCCTAATGAAATCCATAATCTTCTACAAAAAATAAAGGGGGAGTTAATTATTTTTCTAGTGCATGGAACGTAGCTGATATCTATTCCTTCATATAATATTGAACCAATTGAGTTGAATGAGTTTATGAATAAATAGTATTATATAAAAGAAAAAAGTTTTATTCATTTTACTATATCTCCAGGAGATGAAAATCTAGTTTTTTCAAGAAGTATTATGGATCCATCTATCTTACTGTGAGTCACTAGAAGCTTAATTTGGTGATGAATAAGGATATTTTTTTTTCAGACACACTGATGGTCTATTAAACATAATAAATGGTGAAATGTTGTTTTTTATTGTTGAAATATTGTTTCGTTAGATTCAAATTATATATAAGGTGTTGGATATTCTGAATTTTTTTTAGTGGTATGTTTAGTTATAGTGTATATCTCGTGATGTCATTTGTCCTAACAAATTCTATTATAGATTTTATATCTTTGGTGAACTGTATATTTCATTATATATATATATATATGGACAAATGTTTAGTGGTATCTGTGGGAGATGTCTTGGTTTATTCAAAATATAAGTTGTATCATTAAAATCACCATTAATTAGGTTTTCTAACTATTAATGTATCATGGTATTTATGAAATTTAATTGAATTGAAACTTATGGGTTTTGGAGGTATTGTTCATTAGAAATACTTTTTTAAAACATGTCATATCAGTTGATCATTAGATGGAGATGGGTATATTTTAATTGAAGGTTCCATGAAATGTTTCTAGTATATTTAAATATATAATGTAGTTATTTTTGTAAATTCAGGAAATACATATATATACATGCATCTCTATGGTTAGATCTTACTATGAATATGTTGAAAATATTTTTGGATAGAAAATAGAATACATCAATTGATTAATTAAAATGATTTCTAACATCAAAATATCAATTTATTTTAGAAGAATAATGTGAGGTATAATGGTGTATTTTAATTCTTCGGTTTTAGGTCCATTTTGTGTGTTCATGCAGTGATACATGTAGTGGCATAAAAATATCATCAGCTTTGGCCTCATGAAAATAATTATCACAGAAAAGTTGTCAAACTCATTTCAGTTGTGAATTTTCATAAATGCATGTGAAAGTATCATCTTCCGAATAGGGTCACAATAATTTCTAGTCATAAGAGTATTGGATATATCCTCACTTCAGAAAACGTGATCCATAGGTTGAGGAGATGGGTTCTGTATCTCTAGAAGATTGACATTGAAATCACCTACACATATGTTTAATGGAATGTTATTTATGATTCCCTTAGTTGTAAATCTTTATCTCAAGATATTCTTGAATAAATAGAGTAGGAAATAACATGGGAATATTTTCTAAGATGCACCTCGAGGTGATAGATAAAGAAGATGATTAGATTCTATCCAGTGTTCAGCTAACATTAACCCTCATCGAGTTAATTATTTCATAGAAGCTTCCATATTATGAGTTTAGGGAAATCAATGAATCCTTATATATTTGGGATACTATTTAAAATTGGTTTCTCTCTTCAAAGGGGATCTAATTAATTACAATAATTTACTTATCCCTATATGTATTCAGAATAATATAAAATCATTATTTTCATAGTTTGTCTATAGATGTTCACCCCAACCACATCAACAAATATTATTACATAAATCCTTATGTATACTGGAAAATAATTATGTGTGACATAGATTTCACTGTGTCCCATTATTATAATATGCAATATATTATGGATGATCACTAAAATCCTTCCAATTTCCTTTTTCCTAGTCCTAACCTAGATTATAAATTTTATGAGGTATACATGAATTATAACATTGGAATTCTAAGAACTCCCTTTGGATTGAATTATACGAAGGTGTTGATTTATCTATTGACTAAATCATAACCCTTCATTATAATTTAGAACTCCACTAAATATAATTATTTGGTAAATATGTATGTGTTGGATATTTTGTGGTTTTAAGGGGTTATATTGCCTATTTTTTTAATTAGGATCCCAGGATTAAATCTTTGTTCTAGATGGGTCTCCAGGAGGTAATGAGGAATCCGGTCAGATTTAGTGTGTCTTACCAAACACACATATATTTCATAAAAGATCTTGATATTCGCATTCTATATGATATTCATTATGCGTAGGTTTTGGATTTTGGAAACTCTTGGGAACGATATCTTATACATGTTGAGTTTTATTTCAACAATAGTTATAGTAATCTATTAGAATGGATCATTTTGAGACTTTACATGTACACCCTTATAGATAACATCTTTTTTTTCATTGTTAGTTGAAATTTAACTTTTGGGACCTTGTTTTCCATATCATTCATTAGTGAATATTAATTTTATACATTGATTGTTAGTGATGGACCATGTTTAAAATAATTAATATATAGATCATTAGCATTTTTATTTAATGATATCCATTGGAGACCAGGTTTTACTTAACATATCACCTAATTTGGGTCACCATTCACCTCAAAGTAATAATACATTGGCTATAAGATATGTTTGACCATTTTATGTCATTGAGAGGATTGATAATATGAAAAATTGGTTATAGGTATCATCACATTTGAATCTTATTCATGATATATTATACATATATAAGTAAAATAAATACCATCCAAATTCATTTCATTTTTTTAATTTGAAATAGATTTTTCTGGAAACAAATGTATCTATGGTTGAGGAATTAGTGAAGATTATTGTTTTCACGGAGAATGTACTATGTTCAATTTCTATTATATTGGATTGACTGCTGTCATGGAAGAAAATAAATTCTCATAAGATGTGGTAGGGGAATTATTATTAAAGGATTAATGGAAATTTATATTCCCTGTTCAACCTTCAATGACATGACTTTTTAGGGAAATAATTATATGGTTGTTACAATTTTAACACAGGTTATCCCTTTCAGTTATGGATTATCTATTGTTTTTACTGTATCTTTATTTAATCATTTGATGGGATGTTTTAGGTGCAATTTTTTTGATTTTAGATATTTAATGTCCAGCTAATGATTTCCTGAATTGAAAAGGAAAACAATGCATGTCATCCTGAGAAATCATGTAATGTGATTTAGTTTTACATTGGAGGGTGCATAGTTTGGTGAACTGTTAGGAAAAAGGGATTGATATTCTCTTGGAAAACATAAAATATAAAAAAATGAATTTCACAAGGATGAATTTCATTTTATTAGACAATATAGACAAACCGTGGATCTTATCTAGCATCGTAGAAAGGGGTGCATGATTGGAGCATGTGATTTTAAATCATGTGATGTGAATTAATCAATGTTAATTTTAATCTTATGTCTAAATGGACCTCCAAATGTATTTATTCATATTTCATTAGATTAAAATCTTGAATTAGGATAACAATATTAATGATTTTGGAGATTCCATGCCCATCAATGAATTTTGTGGAGGGATTTATTACTGTTAGATATTTGTTTTAAATGTATTCCACTATTATTAATTTTTCATAACTACTTATATATTCCACTAATTTATCCATTAATGGAATAATGGTTTGTGTTTTTTGAGGATAGATATAAGGGGTGTTACATGATATAATTTGGTATTTGATAAGTCCATCATCGAATTGAGAATTATTTCTTGGATAGTAATTCTTTGTTGTTCATTGTGTGTTTAACAAGTATTGTTATGATATGTAAATTCTATAATCTCAATTGTTAAAAAAATTTATTAAATTAGGATCCATAATTTTTAATTCATGGTTTTGAATTATCAAATGATATTTTGATACCACATATTTGTTTTGTGGGGATCCCATTTAATATTTGTAGATTCATGTGTTTTGTTAGGTGGTATCTTATAAAGTATTTCTTTTTGGAACTACACATTCTATATCATTTCTATAAATAATATCTAATCGTTTTATGAAATTTTCTATGACTTATTAAAAAATTTAATGTATTTTTCAATTTAAATAGTTTCCACATTTGTATTTGATATATATTTGTATATTTGAATGGTTTTTTTCTTTGGATAAAATGGATTTCTAAGAATAGTATTAAATAGGATTTAGATATTTATTGAAATGTGATAATACGTTTGTAAATGATTTGAAATGGTTTGAAAATGGGATATTGGGATACATAGGTTGGGTGTTAATTTGTGAATTATTTCCATGATTTTTAGGTGAGTCACAGATCCTAGCATTCTATATCCCAGTCGATATCTAATTTATGCAATGATTCACTTGACATAGTTAGGGTGAATAAAACATCTACCTATCCATTTTATCCTTTAGAATAAACATTATGGGTATCCTTTGGGGGTGTTAGTAATGGAATATAATTTTCCAATAATCCTAAATACCTTAGAACAATTTTGATTGAGTGAATATTTTTTTTCATTTCAGAGATGTGGTTTCCTATAAATTCACTGATAACGAATAATTGTTTATTTTAATGATCTCAAAAAAATTAATGTGAAATTATTTATAATGGGATGAAATGGGAGAATTTCTATTTTTTTCAACTAAATCATTGAAATTGTATATCATGCATTATTTTATTTTAAATAATGATACTTGGATTTCATTTAATAAAAACTACTTATGGATAAATAGTTTGGATACCACTTTCCATGTAGTGGTTACCCCTACAAATACCCCCGGGTGAGTGTATGACTTATTTTATCTGATTTGTGAAAGGGAAATGCACCATAACATGATTTTGGACTTCATGGTCATATAGGTGTGGGTTTCAAGTGGTGAACTATTTAAATTTTCCCTACATGGAACATGTAGATAGTGGTAATTGTATTTTTTACATTGGTTTTTATGGATCATATGGTTGGATTTTTGTATTGTTTTTTTGTGATTTATCACTACCACTATTTTAATAAATTTGTCACATATTCTCATATTCATTATTTAATTACATATGAAATGAATAAATTTATATCCAGTTTGGATAAGTTAATCCCAAAGGTTTTTTAATTACTGGGTGACTATCGCTAGACCATGGCGATTACGATTTCCCATTACATCTTCTAGGAAATTTGTTAGGGACAAGGATTGATGGGTCATGCAAGATGATTTTTGGTATTATATAATGGATTATCTTTTATATAAAATTAATAATCCAATAAATATCATATTAATTAATAAAATTGTCATTTAGAACATTATGTTTATTGAATCTATGTAAAAAGTATCATATCGCTTATAGATAATGGATTACTCACAAAACAAAAGAGAAAATTATATTTATTTAATGGATTAGGGTAATGAATCAAATGATTTCTCCATAATAAAATGATATTTAATTATAATTTTGATTCTAAATTAAATTTTAAAAGTTATTTATCTTCAATTTATAGAAGTTGGAGTAAGAAATAATGGAAAATAATTTAAAAAGGAGTAATTAGGATTTCAAACTTAGTCATTTGAAGTGATCCTTTGCTGATTGGATTACAAAATTTAGAGGAGTATTTTTTTGATGAAGAAAACATTTATGTAAAATATAAGAGTGTTAGGTATTTATTTGGTCTTAATTTCATCAAATCATCATGGATTGGGTTTGGAGTGTATCAACCCAAGCTTTTTGTAGACGGAAAATACATTAATTTGGTAGAATACTTATAACATTAAAAAAATATTCCCAAATAACATATTAGTTTAGTGGATTTGGAAACATAGAAGACAAAATTATGGGATAGTGAGAGATATTAAATTTTTCTTACAAATATAATATCCTTTTTTACTTCTACATAAAACCATTATTTATAACCTAGGGTAAATAAAACAAAATAAAGGGTGAGATTAGATTCCCAATAAAAGTAAACAAGGATGGGATGTACACATATACATGAGCATAAGGGGTATGAGAACATGAACATAACATTAAAAGGTCATTCCCTACATATAAAAGGTATACTTGAATCCTATGATAATCAACAAAAAAAATCTACAATATCAAAACATTGAGATGAGTTATGAAATTATGGCAAACACAACAACATGTATCTTTTTTATCATGTATAAATAGTAACAAGTTCACTTATTAAGGACATGTAGTTAGGCCCTTACATAAACATATGTATAAAGAAAACGAGGTATACCCAAAACATTATGGACATGAAAACCTGGTCCATGTATAGAATTGTGAACATGAAATATGGTTCATGAATAACTCACACACACACACGCACACATATATATCATGAGTAATAAATATTTACCCAATGCAACATAGTTATATGCAGGTCCCACCAATATCATAATCAAATCATACAAACATTTTCCAAAATATCATAAAAAATAATATGATAACCCATAAAATGAAATGGTAATCAATATCATGTAATCGTATCATAAACTGTGAAAAAAAGTTTTCAAAATAATTTCACCAAAATCATTAACCATGAAAATAATTGGATTTCATAAACATCATTTGTTCAAAACATAAAACATTCATAAAAATAATATCAATAGTATTATTTAACTATAACAATATATTTCTTCTTAGATTGGTAATGATTTTGAAATATCATTTGGGACATTAATTTTCTTTCAAAATATACATTTAAAATATATTTTTTCAAATATCCTTCCAGTAAAACCAATTTTAATCATATTATGTAATCATTAATATATCATTTAAACCATTACTTGGTGAAAATTTTCTTTCATTACTGAAACTGATTTCTTTTCTTAAAATTCAATGCAATTTTAAAAGGGAATACTTTGTCTAAAGACATCCATGAAAACATGTAAGGGATGATTGAAGGGATTAAGGCATCGTGAAAACATAAAATCTCTTTCATCTAATATAAGTTAATAAAACATTCTTATAATACATTAGCTAGAAATGTCAAAAAGTACCTCATATTGAAAACGAATAAATATTCCTTTCATACCGTTTAATAAAAATTCACCAGATGGTAAATTTGAGATTAAAATTTTTTATAATAATAGAAATAAATTTTTAACATATATTTACGAAACATGTACTTTGATGATAAATATACCAAAGAAAATTCTTATATATAAATAATATAATATAATAATTAGATAGTGAAATTATCCCTTACCTTTGGTCTGGATTCCATCATATGTATCATAAAATATTATATAATAGATTAAATAATTTTATGAACTTATTATAGAACCATAGTTAAATTTATGATATAATATATGATAATATTGACAAATGTTTAACATTATTTCATTCTTATACTTCTTTCTAGTGTTAACAACTACATGTTTTGTAGTATAAATCATAGTTATTCTTTATGGGTTTAATTTATTTCATTTAAAGAATTTGAATAATGTAATATATATCAACATTATTCATTCTATACATTTATTTAATCATTCATTAAAATTAATCATGGATAAGGAATCACATTCCATTGTAGAGATTCACTATTAAAAATAGGACCTACACCAATAGATTTGTCAAAACCATTGGTAATGGTTTCTAATTTGGAACCATACCAATGGTTTGGACAAAAAAATTGGTATAGGTCACTTATATGGAACAATTCCAATTTTTTTTGCCAAACCATTGGTATAGGTCACAAATTTGGACTTATACCAACAGTTTGGAAAAAACCTTTGGTATAGCTCAAAAAATCAAAGAATATATACGAACAGTTTTGAGAACCGTCGGTATAGGATCAAACACTCTTTTATGGAATATTTCATTAAATAAAATTATATAAATCAATATTTAAATACATATTAATATAAATATATATATTTGTAAAATTATATTCACAAAATACATGTTAGGTTATTGGTTAGGTCGTTTGATTATAAACAGGAGGTGCTGGGATCAAAACCACGCCATGTTTTTTTTTTCAAATTACCTATACTAACCAGTTTATGAAACAATTGGTAAAGGTTTTTCATAAAACCTATATCAATGGTTTTCTACGAACCATTGGTATAAGCGTATCCTCATGCCAAACTATCCTACATTGCGTCAAACTATTGGTATAAATAATTTTTCTATTAGTAATGGTATGCCTTATGTACACACAAGCATTGATATCATTCCCATAATATTGAAATTGTATAAATGAGGATGGTATGAATTTTGTTACAAAAATAATGTAATGATATAATAATCTTATATAGTTAATATTTACATAATTATAACCATCCATGTAAGGTGTTGGTAAAATAGATTACACCATGTCGTGGAGATGGTAGGTCATATGTACGCATGTGTAGTGATTTTTTTTGAATGATGGATAAAAAGTGGAAGATGGTTATTCCATACACATAATAATATCCTAGTATATAGTTTATAATAGATTATTAAATTTATAATGGAAATAAAAAATGAATATGAAGTAGAAGGTTGAATGATCTTGATAGAGTAGGTGAAGTAGAATACCTCTTCTTCAATGAGATAGCTATAGTCCACCTCTTAAGGCACTAGATTTGGTCTTTTGAGAGGACCATAACCTATAAAATCTGACAGGGGAATTTGATATGGTAAATTTTCTGGGTATTTCCATGCTTTAAGGCTCAATGTGAAGTGATTAAAGGAGAGAGTATGTTACCTTTTATTATTTAGGTGAGGGGAACCTATAGAATCTCCAAAAATGTTAATTTATTATAAAATATAATCAATGAAACAAAACATTGAAATATGTTTTTTTAAAGATGATATGAGATAATATCATAATATCATTAACAAATAAAATTTAGACAAGTTTTTTGGATAATTTAAACCCTATCCTTTTAATTAAAACATAGTTATTGTATTTAATTGTAAACTAAGGTAACAAATATTTCAATATTTAGATGATGAAATATTCAATTATTTGATTTAAATTATACCATTAATAAAAACCATAGAAAATTATACACTATATACTAATTGATATATATATATATTTTTTTTTTGAATTTTAAATAATTTAATAATACATTATTTGGACAAAATATCAATATTGTCAATTTTGAAACTATTTATTTTATGGAATTTACAAAAATATCATGATAATTTGTTAACCTCAAAAAATTTATTTTATTATATGACTATGGGTTCAATGTAATATATATAATACGTTTTATATTTGAATCATCCAAAGATATATTTATTTTAATATTTTAAATGACATTAATTTGATATTTCTATAAATAAAATAATTGCAAAATCATTTTTGTATAATTATTTATTATACATATTTTTTAGGTAAAAATTAAAAATAATATAATATAATGAATATAAATCTTGTATATATAATATGAATACTTATAGTCATATATATCTCTAGTAATATCCTACATTAAAATTTTCATATTTATTAAAATATAAATATTAAAATGTAATATCACATTAAATAAAATATTATAAGTGTAATAATGACTTCCACATGGCTCCAAATAGTAAATAACTCTTCCCATGGATGATTATGGTTGATATATACTGAACCAAAAATTTATAGTAATATTTTGTGGAGTTTTATTCATTATTATCATTTAAATAATATTTTTTTCATTATTTAAATAATTTCTCCATCGTTAATGTATAATAAATTTAAGTAATTATTAATTACCTAAAAATTATTAAAAAATTACCATAATAAAAAACATGTTAGTTTTAAAAATTGTCTTTATAATCTAATTTATCTTATTTATACCGTTTTTTAAAAAATTATAGTGTTATTAAAATTTGAGTAAGACATATTTAACTTTTCATTAAATAAAATAATTAAATGTCTTAATCTCATCCATGTGGCTTCCAAAAGATATCATTTCTAATAAATGTTGATTTTTGTTGAAACACACTCATCCAATTATATTAGGACAGGTGTGAGGATAATTTTATAATATTATTTTTACCCTTAATTTCCCAATTTACCTTTTCATTATATAATAAAAAGATACATAAGTTACTACTCATAATGCCAAAAAATAATAGAAAAGTAATTAAATAAGTTGGATCCACTGATTCCAAACCTGGAATCCATTTTTAATAATTAAATACTTGTCGTTATATTAATTAATTTATAATAAATCTTTTTATTGGAATGAAAACCGAGGTTTAAAAGTTAAAACACTGTAATAGAATGATATGTTTTTAAATCTAAATTCATGGTAAAATGAATTACGATGACCAAAATTATATTAAATGATAATAATATAGTTCATTATACTTTAAAACTATTCCTTAATATAATTAAAAAACATAAATTATTATTCTGAATAAATTTGTTCTCAAATAAATTTTTTTATATTTTTAGTTTTAATCAAAAAAAGAAACTTTTCAGAAATGTATGAAAAATTCTTACAGAAGAAATTTTTATATCTTTATTCAAAATAAGAAGTTTATTTTGATAAATAGAATATATAAATGTTTACAAAACTAGATTTAAAATGGGTGTTCTACCAAAAGGCGATAAAACAATATTTTTTTTTTAAAATACATATTTTACCCTAAAACTAGAATTGGTTCATATATCATGTTTAAATTAAAAATAATATCAATTTTAATAATTATATAAGATATATTAAATATTAATTTCATTAATAAAATCAGTCATGAGTTATTTCACTATTTCACAAACACACTTATCTTTATCCAAATAACATTTGAGGAAAACATTTCTTTTAATTTAAAAAGGATTTATTTCTCATTTAAAATTAATTTATCATCAAATAAGAATTTATATATACACGAGTGACGAATATTTTCATAATTAAATTATTCATACTCTTCATGATCATGAATAGTTTTTATGGTAACATAATAATGTTTAGTAGTCCTTTAAACATGGTTTTTCATGAAATGAACTCTATAAAAAACCTAAAATTTTTTAGAACACATGTGTTGTATAGTGTTACATTTACCATAAGATAAGCTGGTGTTGTGTGTAGCACAAGATAATCATGGTGTATCATACCAAACAAGATATGAATAAAAAATTATGAAAATATACCTCATCAAAATAATGATGTTTTACATTCCCCCCCACCGTAAAATGAATATCACCCATGAAATTCATGTATGGTATAAAAAAAATTAACACATAAGGATTCATTCATTGGAAACAACATCATAAAAATGACGTCTAGAACATCCTTTTAAAATGGAATCGTTGAAAATTTGGTACCCAAAGTAATTCAAAACCTCATTCTATGCATATGAGATTATTAGCGATGATATGGACATTGAGAAAAAGCGTAAACAATTAAATTGATTGATAAAGATGAATGATCAGAAGAATGTGGGTGATACAGAAAATCTTAAAAAAACCATAAAAAAATTTGAAATTTGAAATTTATGTAATAAAAATGACTAAAATAGGATACATTTTTCACCATGATCCATTTTTTAATGTTGAATAATTTTCATGTTAAGATATACTTACACAATTTTGGTACAGTATCACAGTTGGTCATTCCTTGAATAATTTAAACAACACATTTTATTAAATTTAAGAAAGTAGAATTTGTCATGCGATCTATAAATGTAATGAAATTTCATTACATATGTCATTATAAAAAAATGGTTAACATAAGTTATCAAAAATACATAAGTCCACCTATCGAGAGATAATACTTCATTCTGTCAAACTTCTTGAGATGTTCAACATAAATTTCCCATAAATTGATAAAATTAAAATACATATGAAATATGAAAATCTAAATCATTATAAATAGGTTTACTAACCTAGCATAACATTTATCTTATATATATTAGAAGGTTTCTCTTATTGGTAACATTCTAATCTTGTGAACACCTATATCATGTATTATATTGAGTCCTGATAATATCCTAAACTACCATATATCCTTATTGAAAACACACATGTTTCTTTATTCCAAATCATATTATATATAATCCTTAGTTCAAATAAGTAGAATACTTCATCCATGTTAGCACAACCCTCTTGACAAAAAATCCATAATTTGTTTCCAAACACTAGTATCATTAAATTTACTAATTCATATCCAACATATCTATATCCTTACCGAATTATCTTAACATAAGAGACATATTAAAGGGTAATAATTACCTTAATATTTTTTTCTTATAGATATCACATTGTCATTAAATCACTTTTCTTATCCATTATATATAATCAAAATATTCATGAAAATCGTAAGTGAAAAACATAAAAAAATACTCCCTATATAATTCACCATTAAAAATTATTAGATCAAAATCAATACATAATTTAATCCTTCCACTTTAATTATTGTCATGGAATAGGTACTTACATGGTTTATAAGTATATTGTTATGTTTAGGAATTGAGTTGGGTAATGCCTATGTTTTCCAGAAATGAGAAATTTAAATCCATAACAATTCATCACCCTATAACACTTTTTCTCACAATGATTACATCTTGACATCCATTTAAGGTTTTATTCATGGTTCTTATTCCCATATTCTTGACATAAAGGAAGACCAATCATCATTCCTCTATGATCCTTTTGAATTATATCATTTATAAATGTTCATATTCCACTTATGTGATGTGTTAGGAATATCACCAATGTTTACAGCAGTAATCATATATGGTATAGTGCATTCGACATTATAAAAATATTATTCTCTCCAATCATTGTCCACTTATGTTGCTCATAATCACAAGATTATCTTTCAAAAACAATATCAACTGAAATTCTCTCTGGTTTCCTCTAAAAACTAAAAGAAGAAATCATGGGGTGAGAAACAAATATCATGAAATAAAACAACATAATCAAGGGAACATACTTTCAATCTATATCATATGAGGTTTAATCCTAGGTCATCCATGAACATTTCCAAAAATTATAGGATTATAACTGATAATTAGACTTATCATCAGGACATCCAAAGGAATATCAATTGAAATATATCTAGGGATACCACTAAATGTTTCACATCATTGTTTTCAAATGTTATCTAAACCCACTCTATGATACCAACTCTAATGACTTGATATTGGAGTACAAAGAAATTACATTAATTTTTCAAAATTATTGTTACATTAAACAATCATATTCCCAAATATTGTTTTATTTTAGTGCCATTGGATATTTGGAATGTTAACATATTTTCTACAAAAATATCATTAATGTTTCCAACAATGATCTTCCCTATTTTTTTAATCTTACAAAAAACATTTCCTCATATCATGGGGAAAAGAAAAAATAGGAGAGGGTGAGGACAAATTCTCAGTTGGAGAATATAACAGTGATATGTAAACATAAACATGAGAATAAACTTTATTAGAACATGATAATAAATTTAAAAGATCATTCCATGTATATCAATGGTAAACATTAATCATAAGTAAATCAAAAAACACTATTTATAAGATCATAAAATTGGATTGAGGTATGAAATTGGGGAATAAACATAAACTGGAATCATTGTGAACATTTATAAATATTGATAAGTTCACTCATTAAGGATAAGAAATAATTCCCTTTTATAAACAAATAGACATGGAAAAAATATCCAATCATAAAATTTGGGCCATGAAAACCAATTCCACGTATAAAATTTTGAACGTGAAATCAAGTCCACACATAACATATAGATATCTTGAGGTATCCATCATTACCCAATGAATTATATGTGGATGTAGGCCCAACCAATATCACAATGAAATCTTACAAATATGTTTGACAATATCATAAACAAACATATCATAACACATGAAATGAAATGGTAATCATATATGTGTAATCATATCATAACCTATAGAAAAGATACCGGTTTGAAAATCATTTCATAAAAAAGCATAATAAAAGAAAAGAAGTGGGTTTCTTAAACATTATTCCTTCAATAGATATACAATTCAGAGAAATAACATAAATGGTATTCTAGAAATATAACAATGTATGTCATCTTAGATGGTGAAGGATTTAGAAATATCACTTATATCACTTGATTTACATCAAAATCACCTTTTATATCATAAAAACATTTCTCAAAACCATACCTATTTAAACCAATTTAAAAAAATATAATATAATCTTGAAAATATCATTTAAACCATTTATCATGTAAAATATCCTTTCTTTGATGAAATTGTTTTATTTTCATAATATGTCACAAAACATTTTAACAAATAATTTATTTGATGAAATCCCTGAAAATAAATAAATAACTAATCATGGAAATATGTAGTTATGAACGTGTAAATTTACATTAATGTTATATAAGTTAAAAAACATTTTTCTCATTCTTTTACTGGAAAAGGGAAAAATTACCTTGTAACAAAAATAACGAAATATTTATTTCCTAACATTAAATAATTATTTACTAATTGGTAAAATAGGCATTAAATTTTTTACAAAAATATAATGAATATTTTGGAATAGATATTTATGAATCATTGACATGGATAATAAATATACCCTAGTAAATATTTACAAATAAACCATATTGGATAATAATGAGATTGCAAAATTATCCCTTACCTTAGGTCTGGTTTACTTCATATGTATTAGAAACTCTTGTATAATGGAATACTTAATGTTATTAAATTTTTCTATAACCATATTTATATTTATGATATCATATATGATCAAATTAACACCAGTTTAATAATATTTCATTGTTACACATCTTTCAGGATTTAACTACTGTATGTTTTTTCATATAAATCGTAATTATTCTTCAGGGGATTCATTTATATACATTACATAATGATAATAATTTAAAACATATCATATTTATTCATTATATAAATTTATATAATCATTATTTAAATGATATCAGGGAGAATGAATCGGATCACATCGTGAAGATGGTAGAGCGTATGTACGAACGAGTGATTATATCATTCCCATTATTATTGAATGGTATGGATGTTATGGGTATAAAATTTGTTACATAATTAATATCATGTTATAAAAATCATATATATTTATTAATTACATCATTATACCCATACAAATAAAGTGGTGGTGAAAACATATTACACCATGGCGTGTAGACGGTAAGTCGTACGAACAAAAGTATAGTGATTTTGTTTTTCATATGATGGATAAATGATGGAAGATGGACATTCGATAAATATAACATCATATTAGTATATAGTTTATGCTTTATTTATTAATATATAATAAAACATGGAAGATGAAGTAGAAGGAAAAATGATTTGAGAGTGTCTGTAAAAATGATTACCTCTTCTTTGGAAATCCTGCTATAGATCTCATATTAAAGAAAATTTTGATGTATTTGTAAAAGAAAGAAACCTCTAAAATAAAATATAGAAGTTTATAATTGAAATTGGTTTTTTAATTCTGAGCTTCAAGGCTCAATGAGAAGTGATGAATTGAGGGAGGAGGTTCCCTTTATGAATTGAGGTGAAGGGAACCTTTAGAATCTCCAAAAATATAAATTTTTAATAAACAAAATACCCATAATGAAACACCAAAATGACTTATTTTCAAATATTATATTATATAAGGTTTCAATGTCATAAAAAATTAAATTTTTGAAATTTTGTTTTGTCAATTTAATCCTTACAAATTTAATTAACACATATTTTTTTTATTTAATATTTAAATATGGTAAAAAATATTTGAATTATAAAGGATAATATATTACATTATTGGTTTTAAATTAGACCCTAAATAAACAAATAATATCAATTTAGAACATATCCTAATTAATCAATATTTTTTAAATTCTTTATTTATTTTTCAAAAATTTAATAATACATTATCTTTACAAAAAATCCACAGTGTCAATTTTGACTCTATTCAATTCTCGGATTTTAAAAAATATTATGAAAAGTTGTTTTCCTATGAATGAATATTTTATTATATTGATAAGGGTTTATGGTCATATAGAAAATTAGTTTTATATATGTACCATAAAAAATTATTATTGATTTAATATATTTAATAACATTAATTTTTTATTTCAATTAATAAAATACTTAGTATATTTCTTTTGTGTTATTATTTAATATACATATTAATTTGTTAAATATTAAAAATAAAATACATTGAAGGAGATAAATCCCCAATATTTTATAAGAATACTTGTAGTCAAATATATATCGTAGAAAATCCTACATTAAAAATGTTATATTTATTAAAACATGAATGTGATAACTTTAACATTACATTAAATAAAATATTATAAGCTTCATAATAATTTCCATAGTGTATAAAATGAAACAAAATATATCCTTGCATGATTATGGTCAAGATATACTCAACCAATAATATCTATTCAGTTGTTTTGGTCTTTCAACGGTTATCATCATTTTTATAAAAATTATTTTATTTATTTTTCATCAATTAAATAACTTCTTCATCATCAAATAATAAGGATTTAGAGTAATTATTTATATAAGAAAACTTACAAATAAATTACCATAATAGATAATAGCTTTCAATTGAGTGTTTATAGATGAATTTAGCTCCAGTATAACCTTCTTCTGAAATTTATAGTGTTATAAAAATTTGAGGAAGACATATTTAACCTTTCATTAAATAAAATGATTTAAATGTCATAATCTCATCCATGTGGATTCAAAAGGACACCATTTAGACACAAGGGTGATTTATGTATAAAAATATAATACAATTAAAATATAATTGTTAACCTTAATGACCCAATTAACTTTTTTACTGTGAAAAATATTACTGATGTTTCGATTCATAACACCAAAAAATAAATGAAATATATTTACCTAATTTGGATGCACTTATTCAAAATAAGGAATTAAATTTTGAAAATTAAATAAATTGAATTTTTTGTAATGGATATAAAATTAACCATGTTATCAAAATGAAAATCAATTTTTAATAGTTGAAACATTGCAAAAGATTTAAATGATTTTACTTCTAAATTCATTGTAAAAATAATTCCATTTACCAAAATTATATTAACTGATAAAAATATAGTATATTAATCATTTCAATGAAATCAATAATTTAAAATTTAACACTATGAATAACTTTGATAAAAAATTTCCTTTCAATTAAAATTTAGTATATTTTTACTATTCATCAAAACATGAAATTTATTAGAAAAATATAAAAAATTAATCCAATGTAAATTGTATATCACTATTACAAATAATAACGTTATTTTGTTAAATATAATATTAAAAAGTTTAAAATAATATATTTAGATTGTGTTCACTATCAAAATGCTGTAAAACATCAATTTTTAAAAAATACTTCCTGTATCCGTAGAATTGTATTAGTTTTTTATATCAGGTCTAGAAAACAAACAATATGAATTTTAAACATTATATTAGAAATATTAAATATTTATTTCATTAATAAAACCCATCAAGAGTGAATTTATTATTTCATAAAATCACCAATTTCTATTCAAATGGTTTTTTAGAAAAACATTTAATGTTATTTAAAAAGGGTTTTATTTTAATTTATAATTAATTGGTCATCCATTAATTAATTATATATACATGTGTAAATAATATTTTCATAATTAAGTTTTTCATAATATACATTATAATGACTCAGCTATAAATTAGTTAAGTAATATTTAGTTGTTCATTTAAACTCGGTCTCATATGAAATGAAATCTATAAAAATAACTCAATTTTTTCTGTTAGTGAAGACAAAAAGTGTGTTGTGTATACCGAAAGCTAGGAAGGTGATTCATGTAAAAAAATTTATTATTAGTGTATAGTACTACACATGATATCATTGAAAAGAAAAGAAATGTATCTCATAAAAATCATGAGGTGGTACATTTTACCTCCCTTAAAATGAATTTCTCCCTTGTAATTCATCTAGGTTATAAAACTATAAATAATTGAATGTTTATTTCATAGAAACCCATTTTGTAAAAATGATGTATAAAAATGCGTTTAAAAAAGGAATATTTGTACAATAATAGTTCCCCAATGAAAATCATAATTAGGTTTCTGCATTGGATAACATAGGCGAAGATTTGGAAATTAATGAAAAGTGTAAATAATCAAATAGATTGATAAAGATCCATGATCACAAGAAATTTTGTGATCCACATAAAGTTAACAAACAAAAAATAATAAACTAAATAATTTTGTAAGAGGTCATGGATATCATCAAAAATTATAATAAGATGACACCATTTTACACCATGATCACTTTTCTAAATGTTAAAAAAACTGAGTGAGAAGATAAATACACTTGATTTAGGTATAATATCATAGTTGGTTGTGCCTTAAAAAATTCCACTTAATCTATTATTCAAGGTAACAAAGTTTAATTTTTATTATGATCAATAAATATAATGATATTTCATTCAATATGTCTTCATCACAAAGAATAGGATAGCCCAAGTTATTGAATATTCATAAGTCCACATATGGTGAGATAATACATTATTCTATCAAACATCATCCCAAATTTAACACAAATATTCAATAAAATGAAAACCATACAATCCTAATATATTATAAAAATCCAAACCATTTCAAGTAGTTGAACTAACATAGCTTAAATTTTATCCCCCATATATTAGAAAGTCATTCTTGTTGGTAAAATTCCACGAATGTGAACACCTTCATCATGTTTTCTATTGAGTCGTGGTAATAACCTAATTCACCATATATCCTTATTCAAAACATGTATGTTTCTTTATTCCAATGGTTATTGGATATACTCCTTATTTCCAAAAAAAAATTTATACAGATTCCATCATATCAAAATCCTCTTGATAAAAAATCCATAATTAGTTCCCAAGAACTATGTAAAGGACCCCAGAACACACTTAGAGAGGGGGGGGGGTGAATCATGATATCGAATTATTGTATTCTTTAATGGATATTGTTCCCATATTGTTGGGAACCCTTTTAAAACATATATGATGGATATGTGTAGTAATTAAAACATTCACATGGAGAAGGATAAAAAATAATTTTTAATTTTGTCCACCACTAAGGGCTACATCCATATAGCATATGTCGACAGACTATCTGTCATACCAAATACACTAATCATTACTGGCTGTGGATTAAATGTTTCACGCAAATTCACTCTATTCCAGGCACACTGCCTTTACAAAGGTTCAAGGATAGTTCAATTCTTCCCTCAAATAACTTTCAATGATTCACCATGGATAAAATCCTTGGGAGAGTTCTTACTTAGTTTACCAAAGTGATGGTCACATGAAAAAATTGGTATGAAAGTATTTGTCTCTATTTAGCACGAGACACTTCTTGCATCGGAGACCCAAATTAATGCTCTTTTATATTTAGTTTTATCCTATCGAGAAATTAATGAAGTCAATTAGTCATTATTTTATCATCTTTAGAATCACAATATATATATGATGTTTAAGATTCTATGAAATGTCCCTGATTTAGTAGACTGTCTCTGATCTGCGTACCACACCTAATCTGTGTACCACCGCTACTCTGCATCCCACCTCTACTCCATGACTCGCGCTGATTCTATGCACCATGCCTACTCCGTGCATCACACCTGATCCTCAGACCGCCCCTTCTCCACCAAACATGACTGCTCTTCATAACTCGCCTGCTCTACATATCATGCCTGCTTCGCACCTGCTTTGTGCCTTGCACCTATTCCGCGCATTGTGCCTGCTCCACGCAACGTGCCTTCTCCACACACCACCTCCAAGTACTACTTCTGTGTACCACCTGCACATACCACCTATACATACCAAATTCACATACCACCTCTTCGTACTACATTGGTGTACTGTTTCTTCCTTACATGGTGTTCTAATTAAAAATCTATGAATTATTTCGTCTCTTGACATCCACTTTTTCTTATGAAAAATTTCTTCTGTGAACTACTCCTTCAAATTTTGTGAATCATTTCATATTTCATGGACCACTTCATCCTACGTAGAGTTTCTCATGCGTACAACTTTGGTGCATAACCTAGTTCTTCCATAGTGATGATATTTTATTCTTTAATTCTATCTCCTTTAATGATGGGATAAAAACCCCTAATATCTGAAAATAAATCCACATATTTCTCTAATTAGTTTTACCCAAATATTCAATGTGGGAAAAAATTCTCCACTTACGGAACTTTATCTTCATATTGTATGCCTCTACCGTGTACTAAAATCCTTTGGAATGTGTAACATTATCATGTACCATTAACCTTTCGTGTATCGTATGTATATCGGTCTGCATACCGCATCTCTTCGGCCAATGACAAGCCATCCCGTGTAATGAAACTCTACTCTTAGAACCATCACTGCAAACTGTTTTTGATTCTATGAACCAATATGTGTACCATTTTCACTTCCGGTATGCAGTCGCAAACTATTCATGGAACATGGTGTCTGGTCCATGCTCCAAGGTATGTGGGTTTCTTCCTTTTCTAATTTCTTTCACTGTTCTATATCTCATTCACTCCATTTTTAGAATTCCTTCCATTTCTAAGAAAATCCCAATTTTCTGATCCAACAAGTTGGAATACACTGGGAAATTACACCACCTTCAATATCTATTTTGGAAGGAACACCAATTCCCATTCACTGTCATCTAACATCTTTAGCAATCAATTTCTTGCATAACGAACCCTATCTATCATGATATATAGTCTTTGATCGACATCCTTTTTCATCGTCAGATTTTTCCAAGGAATGTACTACAACTTCTCTGTCTTCCAATAACATCAGTCTTTCCAATCAACACTGATTATGACTGGAATTGGATTCTTAGATTTATATGATCATTCTTAAAAATTCAAATCTCTACATGATCCCTTATACAATGATTCATGTTTATTCATGTAGGATCCTATATGGTCTACTTTAACATTGATATGTTTCATGATCCCATTATAACTTGAAGCCCAAAAATACTCTCTTAGATTGTTTTATTGTTTTATACAATGTATCATCATTTATACATGTATTTTGAAAATAATAAAAATTCAACAATCGTCTGAATTTCCACTATCAATAACATTGGAGTTCTTCATCATCTATTTCTTCATTTTTATATTCATTGACAACTGTTGATAATAGATTCAACATTATACAAATATTTCTGCCATAATCTCTCCTTATGTATTTTGTTTTCAATACCGTCAATTCCTACTCATATGGATGTGTCATTCTCAAAATGAGAATCTTTTCTCTCCCCTTACTTATTTCTCTACCCCAAACATTCATTTCACTTCTCTCCCCCTTATTTACTATAAATACAATTTTCATTGGAAAATTGTATCATTCCATACTTGAGAAATGTTCCAAAAATCATTACACTTTATGTCTACATGAGAAATGCTCAATGTAGAAAACATGAGGATTTGATTTAGATAACAAAACTATCCATTATCCACTAATCATGATACCTTATGTGATAATAACTCATATACTTTGTCATTAATGGTCTTTCACATTCATTCCAAGTTAAAGAAATTAAATGTGATGGGGGAATAATCAATTTCAATCTTCTACACTCACATCAACAAATAGATAAAAAAACATTCAAGTGAAATTAGCAGGATAAGTGACACTGCGGCGCTTCTATTCTTTTTATGTCACTGATTTATTCATCTACTCCACCTTTGTAAAATGATCATCATTCTGAGTAACCAAGGATGATAGATTAGGAAATGACATACCTTTTCCAATGACATGATATTTAATTAATATTTAGAGTAATTGAAATTAATACCAACTGAAGTAGAAAATTATTGAAATAATATATCTAGAAGCTTCTTCATTTGTCTCCCTCTCAAGGTAAACACTCCTCCTCATCATCATAAAGGGTTATCCTTCATCATTTTAATACATTAATATCATTTTAATAATCTTCCAAGGATGGAAAATTATTCATATTTTCAATTGAGAATTGACATCCCTATCCACTTTTCAGGTTCTCCCCTTGAAATATTACATCACGTTTAACTCCCTTCATTATAAGTACAAATACAATTCACAAATGATTTGGGGAATAAGGTGGTTCCTCATTGATTCATCATTATGATCTCCATGGTTTAGATTCTTTTCTCAACCATGTTCCTCCAATTTCTCTAGTCTTCATTCTTGCATATCTGAACATATGTATTGATATGTGTTGATGTGGCATGTCTCTCTTCGCATTTTCTTCTGCTCTGTGTTGAGAATTCTTCTTCTTAACAAACATCATGAAAGATAAATTCATACTCGACATCAAGACTGATGATTTCTCTCATATTAAGGATAGATAAGCTCTTTCAATGTGAATATATTTCTTTCATATCTCATAGAGAACATCACAAACATGTGTTTTTATTTTTCCTTTCACTCGCTAATGCATTTTAACTTCATTATGTAAATGTTTTTCTTTTCGATTAGCACCAACCACTTCCATTTTATCTTCCAGTTTCCTCATTCTTTCCAAATAATCTTTCCAAATGACTAACATGTCATTTGGAACTGTTGCAGATGGTTTGGATATTCCTCACGAGTTTATCTAAGTGTAATCCCTCTTAGATTACCTTTTAGAAGAATTTCCATTCAAATTCATGAATATGAAATCCCAGTCCTTCTCTGCTTCCCTACATGAGATTTTCTTGGAGAAATTTTTGTTCACGATATTTTTTAGATTTCTTCCCAATGTAGCTTCTTCATACATAGCCAGCATCAGGGGTCTTATTTTATTATCAATGACGAATGAATACTGAAATGGGTGTGTACCTACATTATGAAAACTTCCATTGAATACATCCCAAATGTTAAAATGAATTCCATATCTATTTGTGGTAAATAGATTCTTCTAGTCCTATGTATGTTTCTTCTTATTCTCTGAATTTATCCACCTTGAGGTAGGCTTCCCTTGAGGGTTTACAAAATTAGTATCGTACAAATAGTGTAATGAACAGTGACCAAATATGATGCATCACCAACAATGACTAAAAAAGTTATTTCATTGTATTTTATTGTTGGGCCTTCTTGTTGACATGTTGTGCCCTTTGTGGAAATCACTTTCAGATTATTCTTCCTATTCACCCCAAATATAGTGATAAGTAACTATTCAGTTTTTCTCATCCATAATTGTTTTGAGTTTCCCTTCCAACCTTTACTACTTGTGAAACTTATTTTGAAACATGACTACAAGATGCTTTGGATGGTACCTTATTCCTATAAGTTGTTTGTGTTATTTCAACGAAAAATGTCATGATATTCTTATCACATGCTGTAGGACTTTCATTTATAGGGTCCTCCTGTGAGCATTGAGTAGCAACATACATCGTTTCTTGAGATAGATCCAGAACATAAGAAGTGGTCTTCTTTTCACATGTTGAAGGTATTTCAGCTTTAGAATCCTCCAATGGACAATGGGTACTAATAGAAATTGTTTCCTTCTTTGGTAAAGAATCAATATGTGCCTTCCCTAGATTGGTCAAATGAGATTCTAATATTTGACTTTCTATATTGGGGATGATCTTCTTATCTTTAATCATGATCACCTTCTCTTTACAAGTCTTATTCAGTCTTCAAACCTCATCTTCATGTATCTTAAATTTTTTTTCAAATAAAATACAAATTTCTTGATCTTCATGGACATATCATTCAAATAAAAAACTTTTTAATAATTCTTATTCTTCAAGTCATATTTATGTTCATGGAAACTATATTCCTGAATCCTATTGACTACTTTCTTTTTAAAGGAATCAATCTGTTTGGAGAGCTTATAACATTCTAAATTTTTTCATACTATGCTATTTTCTATATTGTCATCTTCTCTTTCTAGTCAGTTTATCTTAACCTGCTTTCATTGAAATATTCCATAAATAGAGAAAACTATTTGTTTAGGAATATCATTATGATAGGTTGTTAGTTTCCCTTGATCACTTCCAATCTTATGGGAGGATAAAATTTGATCAACGTCGCTACATGTGATGGGATCCATATGTTGGGTGGAATCCTGAGACACCATCTTTTTACATTCCGAGACTGATATTTATTCATTATTAGAATGTCATGGAGAACCATAAATATCATATTCATTCGAAATTTGGGACTTCCTCAACTGTCTCATCTCTTCCTTTTTCCTATTAGTTATAGTCTTTCTGGGTATAGAATTCTGCTCAAGAGTTACTCAATCATCATCAAAACTTCACTTCATTATTGAATCCATAAAGAAAAAACTCAAATCCTATTTTGAATATAATTTCTATAGATTATCCAAAATACATGATCCTTTTCCCTCTGATATGAATTGACGGACCCTAGACCACCCTTGGAGGGGGGGGGGGTGAATCAGGGTGTAAATTTTTTCTCTTCGTTAGTAGATATTTTTCCCATGTTTGTAGGAACAATTTTTAAAAATTGTATGATGGATATGTGTTGTAATTAAAACAGTCACATGAAAAAGTAAAACATGTCACTTTTTACTTGGTTCACCACTATTCTCTACATCCAAGGAGTATAAACCGACAGGTTATCAGTCGTACTAAATACCACTAATATTCACTGGATGTGGATTAGAAAGGTTTGAGCACAATCACAAAGTACCAAGAACAATTCCTTTACAATTGTTCATGGAATGTTCACTGATTCCCTCATACAACTTCCATTGATTTCCCTAGCTCACTGCCTTGGGAGAGGTCTTACTCAGTTTATCAACATGAAGGTCACATCAAAAGATTGGAATGAAAGTCTTTATCTTTGTTAGAAATGAGACACTACTTGTATCAAATTCTTGAATTGGTGGTATTTTATATGTAGTTAACTCTTTTTGTAAAATTATTGAATTAAATTAAACATATTTTTGTTTTCTCTGGAATCACAAAACCCCTTTATAATCATTAAACTTCTCTGAACTATCCCTAATTTTTATGGTTATCTCTAATCCGTGTACCGTTCCTGCTCTATTCACTATGCTTGCTCCACATACCATCCCTTCTCCTCCAACCATGCCTACTCTAAATACAACACCAAATCCACACACCACCCTTATTCTACAAATCGTGCATATTGTATGCACCACACCTGATCTGCACAATGCACTGGCTCCATGCACCACCTCCAAGTAACACATTTCCATACCACCTTTGCATTCCACCTTGGCATACTTCCTTTGTGTACTGCCATCACATACCTCCTTTATGTACCTCCATGGTGTATTGTTTCTTCAATCCATCGACATCAACTTCAAATTCTTAAAATTATTATCTCACTTTCATACCACTTTTTCTAATGAAAAATATATTATGTGAACTACTCCCTCTAATTTTGAAAACCATTTCGTCTTTCATGTACCACTTCATCCTACACTGAATCTCTCATATGTACTACTTATGGACACAACTGATCACTTCCATAGCTATGATATGTTCATATCGAATTCACTCTCCCTTAATTTTGGGATTATCAATCATTATATGGGAAAATAACTCCAAAACTATTCCTATTCGGTTTTACCCAAATTTTCAACGTGGGACATAATTCACCTCTTACTGAACACCATCTAAGTACTATAAGCCTCCACCCCATATTGTAGTCCTTTGAACTGAGAACCTTTATCTTATACCATTAACCTTCTACATTCCATATGTCTGTTGTTCCATGTACTGAATCAATTCCCCCAATAATTTTCT
This sequence comes from Viscum album, assembly GCA_963277665.1. Lineage (NCBI taxonomy): Eukaryota > Viridiplantae > Streptophyta > Magnoliopsida > Santalales > Viscaceae > Viscum > Viscum album. The sequence continues at coordinate 1,024,746,124 of OY728141.1, read as the reverse complement.
ATCCCACTCACTATAACTCTATTCTACAAACCATCATTAAAAACCATTTTCGGTTTTGTGCACCACTCCGCGTAGTGTTTCTATTCTGTGTATGTAGTCACAACCCATTCCCATATTAGGTTAAGTGGTCTATCCTCTAAGGTCACAGATTTCTTCCTTTTCCAATACCCTTCACCATTCTGCATCTTGTTCAATATTATTCATAAATCCTTCTACTTCCAAAAACAAAATCCTGATCTTGTGGTCTTAAAATTTGGCAAACACTATAAAATTTGACCACCTTTAATATCTTATTGAGAAAGAAAACCCATTCTCATTATCTATCATCATTCATATTCTATAATAAGAATCACTCATCATGAATCTTATCTGTCATTTTATATAATATTTGATCGATCAACATTAGAATTGCCAAATTTTTTCATGGAATGTACTGAATATTCTATATCTCCCAGCAATGTTAGTGTTTCTAATCAACACTGAATATGACTGGAATCATCTTAAAAAATTTAAATGATCATTCGTAACTATTCAATTCTCCACATGATCCCTCATTCAATGATTCATGTTTCATCAGGTAGGATCTTGGGTTGTATCTTTGAAAAGTGAGCTGTTTTATGATCACTTTATAACTTGAATCCTTTCAAAACTCTCTGAGATGGTTTCATTGTTGTATGAAATGTATCACATTTGACAAATGTATTTTGAACATAAGATGAGTTCAATTATCATTTGAATTTCCACTCACAATAAATATTTATTTCTTCATCATCTCCTTCTTCATTTTGATCTTCTTTGAAAACTATTGAGAAACAATACACACTTATACAAAAAGTTGTCCCAAAACTATTATCAAACTATTTAATAATTTATATCAAACACATATTTATCCCAACCTCATTATAAAAACATAAAGAACATATTAAGGGTCATCCTTCCCTAAATCTTTTGATTCTTATGAATATCACCTTGTCATTAATTCACGTTACTTGTTCATTATATCTATTCCACAATTTCATGAAAATAGTAAGGGAAAAATATAAAATGAATACTTCTTATATAATCCACTATTCATATTTTTTGGATCCAAATACATAAATCATTCAATAATACCACTTTAATGGTTCTAATAGAATAAGTACTACTCTAGTTTAATTGTATATTATTATGTCTGGGAATTTACTTGGGTAATGCCCATGTTTTCCACAGATGAGACATTGAAGTCCATAATATTTTTTAACTCTATAACCATTTTCCCATAGAGATAACATCTTCCCCGCCATTGGATGAATTCCTCAAGGATCTTCTTCCAGTCATCTTGAAATATAGGAAACCGAATGTTCATATCTCTGTGATCATTAGAAATTAAGCATTTATAAAAGATCATCTTCCAATAATGAGATGTGTTAGGAATGTCACCAATTCTCACATAGTTATTCATATATTAGGATAGCTAATTTGGAATAATAGAAATATATTTATCTCTAGTCGTTATGCAATTGAGTTACTCATAATCACCATATTGTCCCTAAAACCCAAAGTTATCCCAATTTTTTTTCTTTCCACTATTAAATAAAAATAGATATTTTTGGTTGAGAAACATATCTAATTGATGAAAACAACCTTATTTAGGGAATTTACATTCTATATATAAAAACGTAGGTTTAATCCATGTTTATCCATGATCATTACCAAAATTGTAGGATTTTTACCATTAATTAGATGTATATTTAGGACATTCCAAGACATATCCTTTGAGATAAATATAGGGATCTCACTAAATTCTTCGAATAATATATTTCAAGGTTAAATAAACCTTCACTTTAATACCTACTCTGACTACCCAAGAATGACATAAATGGTCATTAAATTTATTGTTTAGAATTCGAATACAATAAAAAACAGATTCCCAAAGACAATATTATTTTAGTTCTTTTGGAAACAAAGAACAGATAATTATATTATAGTGAGATATCTTCATTGTTTCCTTCATAGATATTCCTCTTTTTTTTAATCTTACATAAAAATTTTCATTAAAACCAATGGAAAAGAAAACATAAGAAAATTTGAGCTCAGATGCTCAGTAAGAGTAAACAGGTGAGATATGTAACCATAAACATAAGCATAAATTTTAAGAGATTATGATAATTACACTTGAATATCATTCCCTCCATATAAAAGGTAAACATTGATCATAAGAATATCAAATATTCTAAACCATATGATCATAAAAATGACATGAGGTATGAAATTATGGAATAAACATCTACTTGTAACTTTATTAACATGTATAAATAGTATTAGTTTCACTCATTAAGGATATGAAATTAGGCCCTTGTATAAATTTAGGGACAATAAAATTAGGTCCAATCAACAAATTAGGGACTTGAAATCTAGTTACATGCATAGAATTGTTAATAAGAACTCAGGTTCACAGATACCATTTATATATCATGTGTTACCTATTATTACCCAATTTTGAGGAGGGAGATATAGGTCTCTCACATCACATAATTTAATCATACATTCATGTTACACAAGATCAAAAATAATCATATAATTTCCCATGAAATGAAATTATAAACATAATTATGTGAACATGTCATAACCAGAGGAAAAGATACAGGATTCAAAATCAATTCATCAAAACCATAACCCATCCAAAGAAGTGGGTTTATTAAAAATCAATCCATAAAAATAGAAACCATCTTTAGAAATAAAATTAATTGTATTATTGAAGTATAACATGGTATGTCATCTTAAATGGGGAATGATTTTGAAATATTATAGAGAACATGAATTTTCTTTAAAAACATCCTCATAAAATCATTTTTCAAAACCAATTACATTGAAACCACATCAAAAACATATAAAGGTATCATGAAAGTATCTTTTAAAACATTTAATGAAGAAAATATTCTTTCTTTGATGAAATGGTTTCATATTCTTATTATACAACAAAATTTTAAAAGAAAATAACAAAATTTCAAAAGAAAATAATTTCTCTAAAGACAATCATGAAAACATATAGTGGAATCTTCAAGGAAATTAGGTGTCATGAAATAATAAAATTGCATCCATGCCATAATTGATAAAAAAACATAACATCTTCCAAAAAAAATTCAGAAGTCTAAGAACTATGCCATATCAAAAATTAAAAAATATTTCGTTAATACAATTTAATAAAAACTCACCATTGGGTAAAATTAACATTAAACAATATTATCATAATAGAAAGAATATTTTGGAAGAAATATATATGGAACATAGAAATGTATGATAAATATACCCCAATAAAAACTTATATATAATCAATTTTGGTTAATAATGAGATTGGAAAATTATCCCTTACCTTAGGTCTGGTATAAGTCCCTATCCTTAAACGTTATTTAATCTTCAGATAATTCTACAATTTGACATTAATTTACATCACGCATATTTTAATGTTTAGAGCCTTAGATAATTAGGTCATTACAAATATATAACAACTGAAATATTACAAGTATACAATTCTACTCACTATCCAATTTTTTCATAAAAAAAACTTTTTAAGAAGGGACATGGTCCATTTCCTTTTTAACAAACATAAATTTTCATTATTCCCATATATGACTCTATTATTTTTTATGTCCAATTGAAAACATTTAAAAAATGGGATGAGAATAAAAATATCAGTAATGAATATAAAATAATGAATAAAACTATTAGATTATGAGTATTTAAAAACCACTTAAATTTTTTCACAAAATCATAAATCTCACCCATAAAACATAAACTATTTAGCTTACATCATTTATTAATAAGATTCCTAAAAAACATTATAGAAATCGTAATACATAAATGTATCTTGTGTTATCCATATCCTAGTTACATAGTATCTTTCACAGCTACATAGAGAGTAACCTTCATGGTTATATTTGGAATACCCATAACATTATATCCCCTAAATCTCTTTGGAGAAATATTAATGTTTACCTATATGACGTTAACTAATGGATTGAAGAGATATCACAGGCTCACCCACCCTCAGTTTATCGTGGAACCACCTGTATGTATAAATAATTCCCAATAACTATAACATAATAATAATAAATAAAACAAGTTTTATGAAAAGAAAATAATATTTTCACATCACAATCACAATATATTGATATAATTAATTAATTTCATACATTCAAAAGGAATAGTATTGAATCAATGTGTACCATACCACAAAGAAACTCATGAAATTAATTTTCACTTTAAAAAACTCATGTACATATAAATATATCATTAAAACAATTTTTAAAACCTAGATATTAATGAATATGATTTAGAAAAATAAACCATTAAGACACATAAAATGATGTTTCTGTTAAAGATTACCATACCACATGAGAAATACTTGAGTACAAATAACTAAATAATTAAATGAAAATGAGATTTAAATCTAATGAGACTATATTTATTTATGAGATATGATTTAAAAAGGGTTTTATATAGACCTTGTAGAATAATAAAGGTGCATAACAACTAGATATGCATCAATGAAAGGAGATTGAGACAATGTCCCTTTGAAATATCATATCACTATTTGATGGATAAATAATAGACATATTTACGTGTGAAAAATATAAATACAAAAAATATAATGATACATTCAGTGTAAATAAATCATAGGTCATTCACACATATTCATGGAAATTTAAAACATTGACATAAATATTTTACTAATGGAATGGATATTGAGTTTTGATTTCCATTACCTCGAGTCCGACATGTTATGTTCATTAATTATATTCATAAATAATAAACATAGGTTAAGTTATAATTGCTTCAAAACCATTTTCATTTTTATTATTTATTTAATATTACTTATTACCATTTTATAGTAATTAGTTAATTATTCGATTTCATATTGTACATTTTGTGGAAGTTCAACACATGAGCCAAGAATAATGTTGTTATAATTACAAAAATTCCATGTGCTCAAAATTCCATTATCTCTAAAATAGTATTCACTATTTAAATATCATATTTATCTACTATATTTTTATTTAAAATAATCGATAATATTTGAGGATAAAACCTGAATTTCACTATTCATGGAGATGTTAGGTCATATGTACGAATGAACACCACTTACATTTCATTGCCATATTAAAGGAATGAAAACGAAATGATACATTGGTATATTATAATTACAGTTTGAAATTTTTTTTATATATGTTACATAAGTTCATTAATTGCATTAATTATACATTCAATGTATGTTTTTAAGGTGTCATATCACTCTTAGTGGGTGATAGACCACAATTCCTCAAATGAAATTTTTGTATTTACATGTTATGGAAATTATAAAGGAATTTTATAAATGATTATTATATAAGAATAGGAAAAATATAAATATTATATATATATAAATCTCATATATAAATAAATTTCCATCATTATGGCCATTGTGGTAGGTGGCATGATAAAATTGGACAATCGTTGTTTTGTGAGGGAGGAGTTCACCGCACACAGAAATAATATGTTATATACCAATTAGATGGAGGTGTGTGTAAGTGTAGAAAAAAAATATAATTACAAAATATTATTATATTTATGATACTATTGTTGTTATAAAATAATGTAATAAATATATTTTAGGGGTATGGAGAAAGAAAATAAGTGAAAGGTGCATAATAGAAGACGTTTCCTCTAAATTGTGTAACACTTTCTGATTTCAGCCAAAAGGCTTCTCTAAGATGAATTCTAACAAATGTAAGAATTATAATACGAATTTAGGGATTTTTTCCGATTATGGGAGTAGAGGTTGGGTGATATAAGGGTCTAGAGAGGTGTGTGTAAGTTGGTAAAGGTGGTGACCTTTTGTAACAAAGATGAGGGGCACTTTTGGAATGTTTTGAAATAAAATTGTATTATAAATTTTTTTCTAATTATAATATAACCAATGATATATATTTTTAGGATAATAAAAGGTTGGGTTGAAATCCTCTCAACCAATAGGTTTTATAAATGTTTAGGTCAAAATGTTTACTACTTATTTTACCTTTATCCCTTTGTTAAGTAAATTAACTATTACCATAAATTCTTGTATTTTTACACTATATGGATAATATAGTAACTATATAATGACAAAAGAACCACAAGTGAATATTTAATGAAAAGTTTTACGATTTATCTATTATTTAACCCAATCTTATATTTTAATGACTATTATATAATTAAATAAAATAGTATTTGTTTTAAAAACTCATTTATGTCAATTTTGACACTATCTAGTAATTGAATTATTTTGTAGTCATAAAAACAATAGTCCAACAAAAAACTACATAAAATCAATGATAACATTTCATAATCATTGATAAATTTTGTTGATGGCATCAAATGTTTCAAATTACAATTATTTTAATATTTTTAATATCAATTGATGGAAACATTCATTAAAATGTTAATTAATACATCAACATTGTGCCATAAATAACTATATTTATTTAATTTCCAAAAACAATATATAAGATACCATGATGTAGGAAATATTTTCATCATTATAATTAATATTTATAGTCAAAGTGATCAGTTATATAAAACAATATTAAAATTATTTTAATAAAAATATAAGGGTTTATTTTCTATTTCCATTTATTTTTAATTAATTATTATAACATGTCATTATCTCATCCCAGTGGCTCGATGGGTGCTAAGATCGATCCAAGGATACTAATGGTCAGCCATATCTCATCCAATAGTATTATGAAACATGTTAGGGAAGTCTTATATTATTATATTATTATTATTTTGACACTTGTTTACATGATATACCCTTTATCCATGGTAAATAAAAATAATTACTCAATTTTCTATTCATAATGTACAAAAATTAAAGGGACCATTACAAATGCTTTGAGCCTTCGGACTAAAAACATGGAATTCATTTTCAAAAATTAAAAACACAAATTTTTTAGTAAATAATTTAATATTATATTCTGTTGTCAGGATGATGGTTTTTATAAAGTAACAACCATCAGAAGATTAACGTTCATTTTTTCTAATTTCAATGGGAAAATACTTCCAATTATAGACCTTGGATTAAATAATAAAAAAATAACCCAATTAAAATCGAAAAACAATTAAAAGGAAAAACTATCAATATAAAATAATTAGATGAAAATGAAATTTTGAAATAAAATGTACTATTTTTTCACTATTCATTAAAAATGTGTTTTATCAGAAAAATACCAAAATTCAACCTAATGAAATTTTGTTTTCCTGTTTCAAAATAAGAAGATTATTTTTTCAAATAGAATATATAATAGTGATAAAAACTCGAATGAAATAGGGTTTGACATCAAATGGTTGTAAAAGTGTATTTGTTTTTCAAAAATAAATTTTTATCTAAAAAAATGAATTTTTTATATCATATCTATAAAAATATAATTTGAATTTTAAACAACTCATTTAATATATAACAAAAAAAATCAATGAATAATGATATGATTTTATAAACACAATTATTCACTTTTAAATAGGTTTTCATTAAAAAACAGCATTTATATTCAATTGGTTTTATTTCCTTTTCTAATAAATTTGGTAACTAATGACTCATTATTTAAACCAATATAAACTATATATTTTATAATTCAGTTGATACTATTCATTCCCACCCTTCCAATGTCTAGGTTATAATGGTGACATTTAAATACTAATATTTAGTTGTTCGTTTAAACACGATGCAACATATCATTTAAGATATTGAACAAAATGATTCTTTCTTAAAACTCAAGATATTACATCCTCCCCTACTAAAAAATAGAATCCTTACAATTTAGAATTTATTTTGGTAACTATGGTATGAATTTCCAAAATACCTTTATTGAAAATCCACATCAGAGAATAGGTAAATAGAACTATCACTTTAAAATTAATAAAGATAAGTAAGAAGGGAAACTAAGATAAAAAATACTAGGATTCCATGTAGGAAAAAATGGTTATGGAAGAAAAAGTAAGAATTTTGTTTTGATAGGGAGTGATAAATATCATGATTAGAAAAATGTTAACAATAAAATACCATAAGCTTTTGATGGGTCAAACGGTCTTTCATTTCCCATTCATAAAAGTAACAGAATACCATTTTTGTTTTATGGTTCTTTTCTAAATGTTGAGGAATTTATTTACAAGAGTGATTAAGAACAGATGGAATTGTACTTACTTCTCATGTAGAGTTTCATCCATTAATAAATCTATATAACAAACTCAACTTTTCTCTAAAAAATTATTATTCAAGATATCTTTGTCACACCTGAATCACTAGAACAAAATTTTAGAGATTCTTATAATCCAAAATATATTAACTATATATTCATACTATCATGAAACATCAACCAAAACTAAAATGTTCAGTTAAAGATCATATAATCCCCAAAAGAACAACAATTTTTTATAATCATATAAACTACTTTTAATATTCAAAATAAAACAGTAATATCATTGTTCTATATAGACAATTCAACAAAAAAATGTCCTTAATATTTTATAAAATAATCCACACTTATATTGAAACTCAAAATTATGAAGGATTTGATCACATAGTCTACCACGATAAATCTTATCATTTATCTCAAAATAACATCAACTATTCTTAAGGTCTTATACTTATAAGTAATTAACCTAAACATATATTATAAGTGATCGGTAAATAGTTTAAAAAATAAACCAAATAACTATATGTACACAATAAAAAATATATTCTTCCAAAATAAAATTCAATTGTTACTCCTCAAATGAAATCAAAAATTATTCTGTTTTCCTTAGGAAAATAGTGTTCCCAAAATAGTGATCAACTTCCAAAATAAAATTTATCAATTAATTACCAAATCATTTTCCAATACTAAGGAAATCCATTTGATAAAAAATAAGTTCCTAAAATAAAATTATTCCTAATTAATAATATAATTTAAAAAATAAAAATTCATACTAACTAGGGACTTCATGTAGGCCTATGGTAGGAGATGAATCTCAGTCACACTTCATTTGTCTGTTAGATTCCCGTTGATTTTTCTTTACACAACAGGTTGTCACATGGTCTGTGTGTTGTCATTTTTTAAAGAATATATAATTTATAAATTTCCAAAAAATGATATAAAATCCTAAAAAATAACCATAACATATTATAACCTCAAATATTATCTCATACCTCTTGTTTTTAATGAGAAAAACTAATAAACCATTATTTACTCAAAGGATAATGTCTTAAAAAATACCATTTTCACGTTGATATTTCCGATCAAAAAGCCACAATAGGGGGTTTCTGTGAAATTGAAATTATGACATAACTTATAATTATAAACCCATGATGATATTACAACCCATAATGAAACACCATAATCTCCAATATTTTTTAAACCATCATATGATACCAAATATATGTCCATATCTTTAAACATTACATAATATTGAGATAAGTCAAAAATTTGACTTTAATTTACATCTAGGATCTTTTCAGGTTTAGATATTTTGTGAATTTGGTCCTAAATCAAATATAACATCTTAAATATTACATATAGACACTTCCACTCACAATCAAATTTTTTCCTTAAACAAAAACATTCAAAAAAGAATCATTGTTTTCTTTATATTTAAATAGCATGAAGTGTCCTTGATCCAATCCTTGACTCTATTAATCTTTATGTTTTGTGGAGAACATTTCAAAAACATTGGATGAGAAAAAAAATCCCAGTTTGGAACATAAAATTAAGAATAAAATTGTTAGTCCATGAATATTTAAAACCCATGAAAACATTTTGAAAAAAAATACCTCTCACCCAAAAAACATAAACTATTTAGATTAAATCATGTAATCATAAAATTACTAAACAAACATCATATAAATCATAAAACAGAAAGGTAACCTATGGAATCAATATCATACTAACATTGTATCGTTCATAGCTACACAAGGAGTAACATTCAGGGAAAAATTTGGAATACCTATCACTGTTAATTCCCAAAATCTCAAATGAGAAACCTTAATGTTTACCACTATCAAATTACCCAATGAATTGTAGAGATATCACGGGATCAACCACCCTATGTTTATCACAGAACCACCCGTAAATATAAACAATCCCCAAGAACCATATCCTAATCATAACACACAAAACAATAATAATTGGAAAATAAAAATTCCACATTCCAATTGCAAGATATCATTTTAAGATATTGATATAATCAATTTATTTAAAAAATTAAAAAAGAAAAGTTTTGAATTAATGTGTCCCATACCACATTGAATATTTTGAATGTAATTTAAAATTTGAATCACTCATTTCCATATAAATAAATCCATCAAACAATTTTTAAAGTAACGAAACTAATGAAAATTATTTTGAATAATAAATATTTAAAACTTCTAAAATGATTTTTCAGTTATAGAATACCTAAACACATGAAAAAACATGAAAAAGAATCATTAAATAAAAACATTAAAACAAAATTTAAATACCATGACACTATATTAATTCATGATATTACATGTTCAAAGGGTTTCATATACACCTTATAGAGTAATAAATGGTCATCACATCAAGATACAACTCAATGAAAGGACATTGAGATGAAGTCCCTTATGAATATCATATCATTTCACTAAAGATATATCAATGACATATTTATGTGTTAAAAATATAAAATCACCAAATATATTTTGATATTAAGTGTAAAAAATTATAGTTCATTCAAACATATTCTAGGAATATAAAACCAATGACATGTTTATTTAACTAAATGAATGGAGATTTAGTTACGATTTCCCTTACCTCGACTCTGATATGTTTTGTTCATTCATTATATACATGAATAATAAAGGTAGGTTTTTTTCTAATTTCATAAAAACATTTTTAAATTTTATTAATCATTTAATATAACTCATCATCATGTTTTAGCAATTTGTTAATTATTTGAGTTCATATCAGATGTTTTGTCGATGTTTTGTACATGAGTCAAAAAGTGAACTTATAATAATTACAATCATTATATGGTGTCAAAGGTTCATTATCTCTAGAATTATATTCCTGATTTAAATATAATATTTATCTATTATATTTTTGTTTATAATAATCCCTAATATTTTGATATAATAAATGAAATGATCCATTTTTGGAGACAATAGGTCGTATGTAGGTATGAACGCTACATTCATTTCTTTATCATATTACAGAAATGAAAATAAAATGATATATAAGTATATTATTATTAAATTATAATATAATTTTTATATATGTTAAAAAATTTCATTAATTCCTACTTTTATATGTTCTATGTATGGCATGAACGTTTTAAATCACTTTGAGGGGGCGGTACTCCACATTTCCTCAAATGAAATTATCGTATTTGAACATTATGGAAAACATAATTGTATGTCTTAAATAAAAATTAAATAAGAATAGAAAAAATATTGAAATAATATATATCATATATAAATTCAGTTATATCATAATTGACATCATGAAAGGTGGTATGATAAAATTAAACAATCAACGTTTCGTGAGGCAGTAGTTCTCCATACACAGAAACAGTATGTTCTATATCCATAAGTATGTTGTGTGTGTATGTGTAGGTGGAAAAAATAATGTAAAAAAATTATAGTATATGGAGGATACTGTTTTTGAAATAATATAATGGAATAAATAGATTTTATGGGTTTGGAGAAGGAAAATAAAGAAAGGAGCTTTAGATAAGATGTTACATCAAAATAGGGAAATTATTTTTGATTTGAACCAAAAGTCTTCCATGAGATGCATTTTTCAATGTTATGGGTTATAAAATTAATAAATTGATGTTTATAGATTTTGTTAGTAGATTTTATATGAGACAAGGGGCCTGATAGGTGTCAGTAAGTGGGTAGAGGTGGTGGCCTTTTATAAAAGAGAGGAGGGTCACTTTAGGAAAGTCTTTAAATTTTATTTTATTATAATTGTTTTATTAATAATAGCACCAAATTGATATATTTATAATATAAGATAATTATGGGTCTAAATCTACTCAACCAATACGATTTGGCCAATTTTAGGTCACAAATATAACTTTATCTTTTTTTTTCTGTTAACCCTTAGTTAAATAAATTAACTCTTACCATGTCTTCTTGTATTTTCACACTATATGGTTAATATAATAACTATAAAATTCTGAGATAACCTCAACAGGATAATAAATAAAATTTTAAACATTGTCTATGTATTTTAACAAATATTTCATTTTTATTACTATGATTTCATTTAATAAAATAGTGTTTGTTTTAAAAACTCAATTATGTCAATTTCGACACTATTTAATAATTTCTGTATATTAAACTCATAAAATATTTATTCATTCGTAAAAACAACAATATCTAAAATATAAATTGTCATAATCATCAATTAAATTCGTTTGTGTCATAAAAATTTTCAAATAATATATTTTTTAATATTTTCAATATCATTTATTTGGATATTTCATTAATAAGGTAATCATTGCATCATCATTGTTCAATATATAGTTTTCTTATTTAATTTGAAAAATAATAAATGAAATAACATGATGTAAAAAATATTTTTAGATTTATATTATCTATCTATAATCATATATATCTATTATATAATCCAATATTGAAATTTTATTTGTAAAAAGTTTCATTTTTATGTTATATTTATCTTTACTTTAAATTGATTATTATAACAAGTCATTATCACACCCAACTTTCTCCTGGGGTCCAAAAGTAGAACCAAGGATACTCATGGGCATCTATATTTCATAAAATTGGATTAGGAAATATGTTAGGGTTGTTTTCATTTATTGTAATATTTTTTACCCTTATTTACATGAATTTCCTTTTAATCATGGTAAATAAAAATAATTACTAAATTTTGTATTCCTAATGCCCAAAAATAAAGTGTACCTATTTACATAATTTATACCTCAGCATTTGAAATATGGAATCCAATTTTAAAATTCAAAACACAAAATTTTTAGTAATTAATATAGAAGTAATTCTCGCTTTTAAAAAGATAAAATAGGTTTTTAAAAAGTAATGTCCATCAAAATATTAACGTGCATTTATATCAAATTTCAAGGTGAAATTACTTACAATGACCAAAATTTAGTTAAATGATAACAAAAAAATCCAATTAAACATTTAAAATAATTAAAATGATAGTCTAACTATATAATAAATTAGAGAAAATGCAGTTTTGAATTAAAATTATGTATTTTTCACTATTCACAAAAAAATGAATACTATAAAAAAAATACCAAAATTCCACAATATTAAATTATGATATCAGAATACTAAATAAGATGTTTATTTGTTTAAATATAACATAATAAATTGAAAAAAAAGTTATTTCTAATGGGGTTTCCATCAAAAGGTTGTAAAAACACTATTGTTTTGAAATATAATTCTTTTTTCTGAGAAAATTGGTTTTGTTCGTATATCATATCTAGAAAAAATATAATATGAATTTTAAGAATAAAATTTAATATATAAAATATAAAAATAAATAACAAGTCATATGATTTTATAAACACAATTATTTTATTTTTAATAGGCTTTCTTTAAAACACTTTTTTACATTCAATTGCTTTTGATTTAAAATTATAATAAATAGGGTAACTAAAGTATCATTATTAAAACATGTGTAAACCTTATTTTTTTAATTCTGTTGATAATATTCAGTCCCTCCGTTCCAATGTATAGTGTACAAGTTTAACATTTAAATAATATGATTTAGTTATTTTTTAAGATTGATGTAGTGTATCATGTATGCTATTGAACATGGGGTTTCTTTCTTAAAATTCAGGATATTACACATGGTATCCTTCATATGTATCAAAAAAATGTTTTATGTATTAAATAATTTTATTAAATTATTCCATAATCATATTTAAATTTATGATATCATATATGATCATATTAAAACCCATTTTATAAAATTTCCACATTATGCTTCTTTCAGGAGTTAACTAATAAATGATTTGTCATATAAATCCCAATAATTCTAAATGCGTTTCATTTATATAATTTTTATAAATATTCTAATGTAATATATATGATATTATTTTATACTCTAAATTTATATAATATTTCTTTAAATGAGTATATGGTGAATGAATAACATCTTGTTATGGAGAAGGCAGGTCGTACATATGCCAGAGTAACGTTATCATTCAAATAACAGTGAAATGGTATAGAAGTGGATGGTATATATTTTGTTACAAAATCAATATAATGTTATAATAAATATATATTTATTATTTCTAACATTATCTCCATCAAAGTTAGGTGGTGGTGAAAACAGATTACACCATAGCATGGAGACGGTAAGTCATACGTATTCACGTGTAGGGATTTCATTTTTCATAGGTCGGATTGAAGGTGGAAGATGGTTGGTCCATAACCATAACAAAATCACATTATATAGGTGATACTATATTTATTACTATATATTATAAACAAAAAATGAAGATAGATTACAAGATGAAATGGTCATGAGAGAGTAGGTAAAGGAGATTTTCTCTTTTTCGGCTTGCTCTCTATAGATCTCCTCTTAAGGAACTATAGTTGGTATTTTGAGAAGACTAAATCCTCTATAATGGGTCTAGGGAATTTGATATGGGAACTTTATTGGTGATTTATGATCTTTAAGGATCAATTTTATGTGAATAAATGAGGTTGGAGGTTCCCATTTATAATTCAGTTGAGGGGAACATTTAGAATCCCCAAAATATTAATTTATAATAAAATCAACACCAACCTAAAAACCTCCAAAATTTAGTTTTTTATGATTATACGGTAAACTTTTGTAATATCATCAACAATGATATTTTTGAAATGTTTTTATATCAATTTAAACATTATACTATTAATTAATACTTAATTGTTCCGTTTAATTTTTAACTAAGGTAACAAATATTTCAATATTAAAAGGGTGGAGAAGTCATTTATTTTATTTAAATTATATAATAATTAAATTATATAGAACATTTTTCACCATATAATAATTATTATGTATTGATAAAATTATTTTATGATTTCTAAATAACTTAATAATACATTACTTTTCCAAAATATTAGATGTTTCAATTTGGACACTATTGAGTTCATGGATTTTTAAAAATATCAACACAAGATTTTACCCACAATACAAAACTTTTATTATATAGTTAAGGGATAAAGATGATATATAAATTTATTTTTATCTATGAATCATCCCATATTATATTTATTTTATTAATTTTCATAACATTAATTTGATATTTCAATAAATAAAATAATAACAATAACAGTTTTGTGTAATTACTTAATATAATTATTTTTATGGGAAAATTTTAAAAATAAAAAACTAGGAAATATATAAATCCTTCATATTTTATAATAATATGTATCGATTAATACATATATATAAAAATCCCACATTTAAAATGTTATATTTGTTAAAACCTAAATTTGACAACTTTTACATTACATTAAATAATATATTAGAAGTGTCATAATATATTACATATGGATCGAAATGGACAACAACTTTACCATTGGATGATTATGGTAGAGATATACTTGATAAATAAGATCTAGTGAAGTGTTGAGAATTTTAATGGTTACTATCATTTTAATAACGATAACTTTATTGATTTTTCATCAATTAAATATTTTCTGCATCACGAATGTATAATCCTTTAAAGTAATTATTTATTTAATAAAAATTACGAATAAATTAACATAATATAAAATAGATTTCTTATGTGTATTTATAAAATAATTTAGCTTCTATATTATCTTCTTTTAAAAATGAAAGAGTTATTAAAACTTGAGTAATTAATATTAACTTTTCTTAAATTAAAATATAATAATTGTCCTAATCTCATCCATGTGATTTCCATATGATACCAGTTAGACTAAATGTTTAATAGGTCAAAAAACACATCTAATTATATTTGGAAATGTGTTAAGGAAATTTTATAGTACTATTTTTACCCATAATAGTCTAATTTACCTTTCTACAGTACTAATAAAAATTACAGAAGTTACTATTCATAAAATCATATTATTTACATTACGTGGACCCAAAAATTATAAATATGGAGTAATTTTGGAAAAATTATGAAAATAGAAGCTAAAATATGTAATTTCAAATTAACACCTTTATGAGAATGAAAAATAGTTTTAAATTTTAATGAATTGTAAAAGATTTAAATGTTTTAACATCTAAATTCATAGAAAATTTCATGAAAATGTTGAAAATTATATTAAATAATAATAATGTAGTATATTTGTTCTATTAAAGCATTAAATAAAAAATTTTGTCCATATAAATTATTCCGATGAGACACCATGTTGTCTAATAAAATTTATTATATTTTTAATATTCATCAAATGTGAACCTTATCCGAAAAATATAAAAAATTATTCCAAATTAAATTTTTATATCCCACACCCAAATAATAATTTTAATTTGTTAAATATAATATATAAAAGTGTACAATAGTATATTTGAAATGGTTTCACACTCAAAAGGTGGTAAAACATTTTTTTAAAAAAGTATTTTTTAAAAAAAATTCTGTTATAAAAAAAATGAATTTGTGCTTATATCATGTACTGAAAACATATAATTCGATTTTTAAACATTATATTGAATATTTTGAAAACATATATCAATAATTAAATCTATCAGGAGAGATTAAATTGTTTCTTAAAATCGATTATTTTTATACAATTTTTTTTCAGAAAAAAATTTCATTTTATTTAAAAAGGGGTTTATTTTTATTTATAAATATTTTCTCATAAATGAATTATTAATTTATACAAGTGTAAATTATATTTACTTAATTAATTTTTTCATACTCTCCATTATAATGACTAGTTTATAAGGTATCATAATAAAATGTAGTTATTTTTTTAAACATGATCTTGCGTGAAATGAAATCATTAAAAAGAACATGTAAATGTGTGTAACAAAAGAGAAGAGTAGTGTTACGTATATCGAAAGCTAAGTTAGAGTATCATGTAGCACCAGACAATCAAGTTTTATATTACCACAACATATAATAAAGAAATTCAAAAAAATATATCTCATAAAAATCTCGAGGTGTTAGAGGTTTCAGAGGTGGGATGGTGATGGATACTTTTAATGGGGAGAGGTGTGGAATATATGTAACAATAGATATGGAAAAGTCAATATTAATGGAATTATTCTATAAAAGCGATAAATAATTTATTGTGTGATCGGGTACATTTTAGTAAGCTTCATCAACACATTTCCTCACATTTTATTAATGTTATTTTAAATAGTTTTCCATTATATTTTTTTCATTTAAAATTTTTTGGTTATGACCATTGAAACAATTCTTTACCTATATAATTTAATTTTAATTTCAAAAAAAATTAATTTTTTTATATAATTTGGAAATAATTATTAGAAACATAAATTTTTTCTCAAAATAAAATTTCTAACGGTGGGAAAATTAAAATTTCATAATATTGTAATAATGCACAAATTATATTGTCAAAAAAGTATATTTATATTGTTAATTTTTTATCAAGAAAAATTATTAATGATTTTGATATATGTATGATATTAATTGGTTAATTATTAAGAAAATAATATTTTTTTCAAATAATAGAAAACCCAATTCCACATTATTGTTACATTGTTAAAATAAAAAAACCAAAAAAATAGTTATTACTAGAGTAAAATATTAATTTGTCAAAATTCAAATCATAGGGTTTATAAATTCGACACTGTATAATTTATATTTTGTTTTTTATTAATGAATATAAATTTTATAGAAATAATTTTTCATAAAATTTCAAATTATTTTTCTTTTATAGAAATTTAAAAAATTTTATAATATTAAAAATATATTTATTTTTCCCTATTAACCAATAATTGAACACTTCTATAAAAAATAAAAATATATATTTCTAAGAAAAGTTTGAAATTTTGATTTAAAAAATGAATTTTATTTGGAAAAATTTAAAATTTAAAAATTTAAAATTCATTTTTTAAAAAAATACTATTAAAAATAGTTTTTATTAAAAAAACGTATTCTATAGGTTCTCATAATATTACTATATATCAATATAAAATTTAAGTGAATTTAATATATTTTTATATTTTTAAATTGGAAAAATTAATTTATTATGAAAAATGATACCTTAGATAAAAAAATTATTTGAGGAAGAAATTCATCAATAATATTTAGTAATATTATATATTTATCCTCTATTTGTATGGATTTTTTATAAAATAATACATTTTTTAAAAATTAAGGTTTTATTAGAATTTATTTTTACATATTAATATTAATATAATACTTCATGTCCAATTTTAGTTACATTTTTCTATTAAACAAGATATCGAACACATTAGGTATATTAAAATGATAGATAGCATGTAAAATAATGGGGTGTTATATCCCCACCCAACTTTGATAAATAAATCCCATCAATGAAATTTTAATTACTACTCACTAATTTATATAGATAAGGTTTTCTAAATGATAGACATTAAAAAACAGATAATTTCAAGAGATATTTAAATCATAAAGTATTATGAAATATATCTTCTTCCCTTGGAAGAGTAAAATAATAATATTTATTTTTACTCAAATTCATTTAGCTATGAATACCTCCGGTTTTGGTATTCATAATTTTGAATGGTTGTTGGAATTTAAAAACATGGGGATAGGGGATTGAGTTAATGCAATTTTTTAATTATATGAGTCATCAAAAAATATATTAAATTTGGTCAATATAAAACAATATGAAACACTTTATTAAATACATAAGAATAGTTTATTTGTAAAAAATGTAAAAAATATAAAATAAATGAACATAATGAATTTTAATTTTGCTTAATATAATTGTCTTTTTACACTATTAACTCCCTTCCAAATGGATTATGAAGCCCATTATGATCCCAAACTAAATTTTAGTTCGGAGAAGTATAAAACCATAATTTTAATGCAAAATGATTCAAAACCCAATACAATTACATTTGAGTAGAAAAAATCCAAACCATACATTGTGGTATTATTAAGACCCATTTATTATCTATAAGGTGATACCATAACAAATGTTTTTTACCAATCAGATATGTGAACAAATCCAAGAAACTACCTTATTATAATGTAGCAGGATGAAATAATTTATTTTTATAGGTTTTAAAACTTTATTCTTGAAAATATTACATGATTATAACTCTACCCAACTAAAAATAATTAAATACAAAAACGAAAGATCAACTTAAGATTTTAGTGTGAATTATAGTGATCCAAATTTCCTTGTACCCCTTCAAATAGATTTGTATGATAATGTATGAGAATTTGAATACTATATAGTTCTAATATTTGTGGTGAATGAATTTGGATATTATTTACCCCTTAATGAGTGTTCTTCAAAGTGTTGAATGTTTTTAAAACATGATCAATTTCAAAATTATAAATTACACACTATCACTATAAAACCTTATAGCAACAAGCCTATTAAATTGAAATATCTCTACAAATCCACTTAGCATAGTAGGAAATTAAAATATTAAAATGATAGAATTATCTTATAGATGTCTATTATATAGACCCTCTCTTTTAATTTATTGAAATTACATTACTTTTTTTAGAAAACATAATAAAATACACAAAAAAATTCCCAATGACGGTATAAGTCTAGTTCGATTTAAAATATAGAAACATAAACACAGGTAAAAAAGTGATCATAATTATCTTTCAGTAGGTTATTATATACTATAAAACTTTTTAGATAAATCAAACATAATTCATATCATCATAACATGAGGTCAATGAATCGTAAAAAAGTGAGAGATCATATTCTCATTAAGGGTAAACAACAGGGATATATAATAATATTCGTGAATATAAAAGTACGATAACATCAGAATGAAATTAGAAGATCATACTCGGAATCTGAATTATCATAATCATCAATTATGGAATCATTTTTTTAAATTCAGATGAAATGAATCATAAGAAAATAAAAAACATAATCCGAGAAAGAAAACATATTAATAAGACCTAGAATAGTGGAATACACATAATAATTTAATTTTTTTCATAGTAGTCAAGGAATACAATCCAAGGCCCTATATTATTAGTGTGGGTACACTTCCCATACCATCTTGGTATTTATATTTGTATCCCATAACCATCATGGTATCATGGTTTACTCCCATAAATATCTTGGTATAAAAGGACATTTATGTCTATCTAATGAGATATAAATCATTATCTCATGAACAAGAGGGATATATATGTACTACCCATCACCAAATTAAATCATACATATTCATTCTATAATAATATAAATATTTAATCATATAAAACCATTGAATGAAATGTGTTTCATAAATATCATTCATTCATAATAGAAACCACAGAAATGAAATGGGTTTCATAAATATAATTACCATATAAAAATAATCCATTTTTATAAATAATAATAATTTATTTATAAATTTATATCTTCAGTAAACCATTACTAACATTAAGAAACATGTTATTTGATGGAAAATCATTTTTATAGGTTACTTGAAAACAATTCCTAAGTAATATATCATATCTTCTATAAAATTGTTTTCATTTATTAAAATTCCACACAATATTTGAAGAAATATGTTTTATAAAAAACAACAGTTATATCTTCTAAGGTAATCCTCAGGTAATTATTAATTCATGAAAGAATAAAATTCCCTTTATGTCGTATATGTTAAAAAGAAACATTCTCATCAAACATTTTCCAGAAAGCTAAAAAATTAGCTCATTAGGAAAACAACAACTTTTCTTTTAATCAATTTAATAAAAAGTAACACATGGGTAAAAATGAATTTAAAATTTTTACCAGAATAATAAAAATATTTTTATTTTTTTATGATTTATGTATATGGATGATAAATATTTTCCTACAGATACTTATATATAGACAATCATGATAATAATGAGATTGTCAAATTAACTATAAATAAATTATAATTAGTGGAATCGTATGCCCTATTAAATAAATTAAAATATATTTATATTAAAATAAACTAATATTATAGTTAATATTTATAAAATTTATTCATGGGATTTATATACACCGCAAAAAAGAAACAAGTAGTGTACATGGCATGTGTCTCACAAAAGTAAAGGTGAGATAAAAATCACTTACATTTTGTATGATTCCGTCCATACTTTTCTAAAAATTATGTATAGTGGTATAAAAAATAATATTAACATAGATAATAATAATAATAATATTTCAGATATTATATATATTTCATTTGTGACTTTATATTAGTCAGTTGTTAACAACTCCAAGTCAAAGAAATATTTCGTGTAATAACTTCTTTATTTATCATACATGTTTTGACATGTTATTCTAGGTCCAATTATATATTTAACGATTTATATAATTCTATAATGTAAAAAATTATTTATATTTAATATATATTTATTATATAAATATAAATAAAAATTGATATTATAAGTGTAATACACCGTTCATTTAGACGGTAATCCGTATGAACGCATGAATGTCGTTTCCATTTTCATATTATACTAATAAAAACTGTAAAAGACTTAGAAGTATATATATATATATAATTCAATTAGAGTTACTTTTTCACACATTTCATATTTATTTATTATATGGTTTTTGATGATCATTCTTGAAATTGGTAGCATCGAAGATGAATCTCATATCATCGGGGAAACATTAGGTCATACGTACACACGAGCGATGATATCATTCTATTAATAATAAATAATGAGGAATTAGATGGAATATTAATTATAAATAATAAATATATTGTAAAATTTATTATTTATATCCATTATACCCATACTTATACCTATAAAAAATATGTAGTGATGAAGGACATAGTACACCACGATGAAGAGACGACAAGTCATATATATTCACACTTGGTACTTTCATTGTTAGAAGGATAGGTAAAGTATGGAATGAGGTTGTTATAAAATTATTATTACATATTAGAATATAGGTGATAATATAGTTATTACATTACAATGGAATAAATACATAAATAGGAAGTAGAAGAAGAAGCAATTTTGAAAGAGTCGGTAAGAATATTACCTCTAGATCTATCGTTAGGGAAACTGGATTTGGTCTTTTGAGAAAACCAGAACCTATATAATGTTAATATGTATATTTATAAGGAAAATGGGTAGTTTTTGGTAGATATTTAAGGATCAATGTTATTTGAATAAGTGAGGGAGGAGGTTTCATTTTATAATTGAGGTGCTGGGCACTTTAGGAAACTGAAAAAATATTAAATTAATAAATTGATTTTTGATTAAAAATAGGTGAAAATTGAGATATTTTTAATATAAAATGACCATGGGTATAAATAATCTCATAAAATTATTTTTATATCTTTTTAGGTCAAAATAATAACTTTATCTTTTTTTCTTTAACAATTAGTTAAACCCCTTAACATCTACCATGAAAACCTCGATTTTTACATTTTATGGTTAATATAGTCACTATAAAATTACGAAAGGACCCCAAATAGATCATTTTTGATATTTATAGTTATAATATAGTGATATTAGAAAATTAAATATTTTTATTATTTTTATATCATTTAATAAAATATAATTTTTTAATATATCATTTATGTAAAAATTAATAGTGTTCATTTTTTTTCTTTTAAAAATCATCATTCAAACATGATAACTTCAAAAAAAACATGTAATATCTCAAGAATATATAAATATATATATATATTTTTTGGATGTCATCAATTATGTTAACCTTTATTTATCTTAACATTTTTATTATAATTTATTTGATATATTATTTAATTAAAAATAATAATTCATTATCATTTTACAACACATTAATTAAATTATTTATTCTCTAAAAATATTAAAAATTATTTACTTATTTAAATTATGATTATGACATTTTAATTTATTTTTAATAAAATATAATAAATGACATATTAATAATCATGTTGCATGAAAATGCAATACATTTATTCAACAATTTATTTTTGTCAAAATTCATTAATATATAGAAAGTGGGACAAGAATAAGCGTAATTTTATAATATTATAATATTGACTTTACATTTAATTATCCAATTTGCCTATAACTTTGGTAAAACAATTTCTTAATGTGACTATTCATAATATCCAAAATATTATGTTTATCATATTCGACTCTAGATATCACACTAATTTCAATCATGTCTATCTATTTTCAAAAATTTAAATAATAGATATGGGATAATTTTATTTAATGATATTCCCAATAATGTGGAAAGATGGAAAGTAAGGAAGAACATTAAAAAATTAAATAATATTTTATATCTAATTTTAATATAAAAATGATTCCAATTACCAACATTATTTTAATATATGTATAATTTTTAAATTGTGACTATAATAATAAATTTTTAATATATTAATTAATTAAACAAAAAGATGGGTTTTAACAAAAATTTTGTATTATTCATTATTCATAAAAAACATTCTCCAAAAAGATCAACAATTCAACCTATGCTAATTTTTACATTCTGAATTAACAAATTATGTTTATTTTATAAAACTATATTACTATATGTTTCTAGAATTACTTTTTCTATAGTTCATAGAAAAATAGAAAAACAAATTGGTGTGTGAAAATAATATTTTTAAACATATAATGTCTTTAGAAAAAAACAATCTTTTCATTTTAAATATGTCTTATTAATGTGAAAAAATTAAAACACTATTTATTACAATTTATATTACTATTTATAATGGATAGGTTACAACTACCTCTTTTAAATAATTATAATAATATAGCATTATTTTGCAGAAATTTTTTTTGCTTGTAATGAAATCCCAATCGGAGTTGTGTGTTGTATAAGCATAACATGGTGTTACATATAACGTCATCAAAACATAGTGATTATATATAACAACAAAAATCTAATTTTAGTGTTTCATGAAGTAAAAAATATTAAAAAAATTAAATTAATACAAGAAAAAAGAATTCACAAAATATCGAGGAGTTACATTCTCCCCCCATTAAAATACATTTTTCAATAAAAATTCGTCTGGATTATTGAATATTTAATACTAGAAATTTTAGGATCAAAATAATGATATAGATGCCTAATATAAAAGGGGGGGGGGGTGAATTCTGAACTTTAAAAATTTCCTTAATCAAGGAAAGATCTAATTTTAACAAAGCTAAACTAAGAAAATTCACAACACCTATAACACCAATGAAGTATTGGGACAAAGTATGAAGTTACAAACATCATTTATATGCACATTCTTAAATCTAGAAAGTGATTCCAAAAAATCGGTTTTGGAAATATGGATCTAGAAAATGAAACTTAACCAACGTTTACAAAATGAGATTCTAATTTAAAACATATATAATCTAAATTAATCAGAGTACATGTGTAAGGAAATATAAGAAGGTTATAATTTCCTTACCATACAAAATACATTGGAAAATACAAGTAGTAAAACTACAAGTAACAAGATATAAGTCTTTTAACCCAAAGAGAAGGGTATCCAACAACCATGGATAAAAGTCCCTTGATTTATACCTTCAAACAAGTATGTCTTCCCACACCAGGGTAAGCCCTCGATACGAAGATCAGAGTCTCTGTCTTGATATCCCCACAAGCCCTCAACTTCAATATAGTTGGAACCTCTGTCTTCCTCAGCAAGGAAGCCCCCGAACTTCAAGGAAGTCGGAACTTCTCTCTTCTTATCCCCGGAAGCCCTCAAATGTAATTACCAACATTTAGAGTCGCACGAAGCAATCTGAACGAGCAGTTTAGTATGCACAAGGCAAGAAAATATCCTCTCTCTAGAAATCCCCTTTAAAGCATGTGGTCTCTAGATCTATCAAATTATTGTGGAGCTCTTTCAAATGAGATCCTATTTATAGGCACTGTTGGAACGGTCGATTCCTTCCTCCAATGGCCATATTTTCCTTAAAATTCGGAAGGACCTGTAAAAGTGTCACTAAACCAAAGGTTAGTTAGAAATAGAATGCACGACATCGTTTTATAACAAAACATGTATAACCAAAATCACGACATCATTTCATAATGAAACGAGTGTAATCATAAGCAAAACTAATGTTCAGAATGTATGAAAATAAAAGTTCAGAGTCTAACCAAAATGGAATTCAAAGTCTATCATAAAACGATATTCAGAATCTGTTTTGTAGGAAATCATAACCTGTATTCTATAGAAATATTGAGTCTGAATTTTTAAGGAAATTTAGAGTCTGGTTTCATCAGAGTTCAGAATCTAAACTTACAAAGTTTGGATTCTAACTTATAGAAGTTTGGAGTCGAACTATAAAAGATCAGAGTTGAACTCATAAAAGTTCAGAGTCGAACTAGTAAAAGTTCAGAGTCAAACTCATAAAATTCCAGAGTCGATAATTCAGAGTTGAAATTTGTTAGAGTTTGTATCCATAATTCGAAATGGAACTTTATTGGAGTTTGTATCCTAAATTCGGAATGGAACTTTATTAGAGTTCATAACCAGAATTCAGAGTGGAAATTTATTAGAGTTCATATCCATAATTCGGAGCGGAATTTTATTACATTTCATATCTAAAATTCAGAGTGGAACATTATTACAGTTCATATCAAGAATTCGAATCCTAAAACAGAATGCTTCATATCATAGTATTATATGATTATGAGGTTTTGGGTATGAATCCAATTTTTATACTTAAGAAAAATATTGATATGCGTAAGGAAATATAGGTTAGGGTAAATTTCCTTAAGGAATGAAATTTTCCTTAGAGAAGTAAAATATGGATTTTCTTTTGTATAAGGTGTTTGTGATTTTCAAAACATGAAGGAATGGAAAATTTATAAGGAAAACCTTATTTACTCCACAGAAATTGTCTTTCATAGCATACCAAATTTTTAAAAATTATAATAAAAATTTATTTAAAAAAGTTATAAACATAACAGTTCACCAAATTAACTCATAATTTGGTTTCCACATAGGAGAAAATATGAGGTAAGTGAAAACATTGTCATTGAAGTGAAATATAACCATCAATTAAGAGTGGAGAAAGTAAAGAATATGGTTAGGAGAATGTTAACAATCACAAATCTAGAACACAAATTGTCTTAAAAAGCTTCATTGATATCCAAAAAAATGATGATAATGGGATAAAATTTTACATCAGAACTCATTTCATAATGATGATGACTTTTAAAAAGAATATATACTTACTTGATTTGAGAATAATATTACACATTTTTGTTCCATGATTAACTCCCACATAATTTCTTATTCTAGGTAGGTAATTTGAGATTATCATTCATGAAATATTAGTGGATCATAAATAGAACTGTAGGTCAATCCTTTTATTGTTATTACTATAAAATGTTATCAAAATTTATCAAATATGCATAAATACACCTCTGGTGAGATAATATCTTCATATCTGATAATAATCATAAGTTTAAATTAAATATTCTGCAAATGGATAATAATACAATCCTTCTGAATGATAAAAATCAAATGCATTATAAATAAGTTTACTAAATCGGCTTAATATTTATCTCCTATATAGAATAAGTATGATGTTGGTTTTCACATTCTAATCCTATGAATACCTTCATCATGGCATATCTTCACACATTTTAATAACTTGATATACCATACATACTTGATAAAAACAATCATATTTTTTTACTATAATGTTGATTTGATATATTCCCTAAGTATAAATATATGTAAAATTCATCCATGATAGAATAAAACACTTTTAAACATATCTTTATTCATTACAAAAAATATATTACCATCAAAATATCATATTTATTTCCTACATATATTTGTCAAAATATAATTATATCAATATCATGCATATCTGATGGGTTAGCCTTCTCTTACACATGTGTTTTTTCAAATATATCACCTTATTAACTCAATCACATTTCAAGGTTACCAATACTATTAAAAATATGCTCTTAAAATATTATGGAAAGCATACAATGGGCCAATACATAGATGTCAAATTATTTCATAATATCGTAAAATTAATTCTATAACATTATTCTTTAATTACTTTAAAAATACTCAAACATTCCACAACACCACTATAATACACCACATCACCGATAGTGATCACATGAGATATTCCTTTTCCTTCTCTAGTAAGAGGTTGCTAACATCTATTATAATTAATAACCTTTTATTAGTGAACTAGTTTTTATTGTGACCACTCTCCTAACAATTATAACATTAAACTGGTGAGTTGAATTTGGAGTGTCTTTCTCTCCATTCACACTCTTAGATAACATATTCCTATCACTAAAACACAAAAATGCATGATGACCATCCTTTACAAACATAAAAAAATTATTAGAAACATTAAGAAAATATCATCCATTCTTAATATAACATTTAGAGATTTGAGGAAAGATCATATTTTTCTCCGTAAGGTTTTTAGATTCCCCTTTAAACTCCATCTTCATCTTCTTGTCAAAACAATGTTATTGGTATGTTACATCAGCCTCCATTTCAACCGTGATTAAAAAATTCAAAATCTCTTCATAGATAATAAATTTTCTTACGGATGATTCCTCTATGAGACTTGACTTTAATCCACTGAAATTCCTATCAAATTTATATCAGGGTAGATGAAAATTCCATAAGAGTACATCACAGTTCATTTGAAATTAGATTCATAGGTACCAATAGATTCATTATCCATTTTATTTAACATGATAAAATCCTTCCCGATTTTATTACAGAGAATATGAGTAAAGAACTTATAAAAAATATTCTTGAACGCATAAAAATTCATGGATTCAGTTTCGTTTTTCCATCTCATATTTTTTATTAGATCCCACCACTAGTCCACAACACCTTATAACTAATAAACAGTAAGAATATATTTGTCATGTTCTGTACACTAGAGAATTATATATACTATCAGTGGAACAAATCCATTTTTCAATAATAATTGTATTATATGTCCCTATAAGAGAAGGTGGAGGTCTTGTCACAATGGAATCAATAGAATTTTATTCCCTCTATTTCTCATTGGGATATCTAATAGGATTTATAGCTTGAGAAATATTGGTGGGTATAGAATAATACTTTTCATTACATCTCTTATATCATTCGATTACTCATATGGACAATTGATGAATTTTCTATCATAATTAATATCAACAAGGATCCTTCTAGTTATATCCATCAACTTAAAACCGAAAACATACATTATAAAATAGTTTTCACACTGAGGTACCACATAATCCAATAAATTGACTTATAGGATGTATAAATTTGGTAACCTTAATTAGTAGATGAACCCTCATGATTAACCAAGTTTATTCATATTCAACATATATTTAAATACTTCATAATGGTTTGTGAGGTGTTTGTGAATTCCCAAAGCATATCCCATGGTAATTTCAAACCAGATTTATAGCAAGGACCATGGTCATTTACTAGTTTATGGTCATGTCAGGGCCAATGTACTATGTCTGAGTTTTTACCCATAGGTACATATGTTTTAGAGTCAAATACACTTGTAGTATCCTGAGGAGGATGAAATTATCATAAACCACAGACTTTAAATATTAAGATTTTTTTGTACATTATCCCATTCTGTTACTTATCCTTATACTTATCCTTAGAAAGGTTCTTAGGGTTTTAAATATTGTTTTCCCATCATTATTTATAAAATATAAATAATATTTTTCTCTGATAGCAACTATAGTTACCCTCTCTTTTCATAAATATAAATTACATTACTAATATGGAATACACAATAAATTAATAAAATAATCTACCAAAGACCACATTAGTCATGTTTTTTTTGAATAAATAGAAAAATAAAAACTGGTACATAAGTGATCAACTTCATCGACCAATAGGTTCTTCTCGACTAGAACCATTATTAGGCACATCACAAATAATACATATATTCCTAACCTAGGGTAAACGAAACATAAAAATCGGCGACCTCTAATTATCTGTAAGGGTAACCATGGGAGATATGTATGAATAATCATATGTAAAAGGGTATGAGAACTTGATCATGATAATAAAAGATTATTCCCTGAATATCATGGATCATAAACATAAAACATGGAATTAAAATTGGATGTTCATAAGACATTAATCATAATGAAATGAAGAACATATTCACTAAAAAATAGAATATAAATGAGACATTTAATTGTGGTATAAATATAGGAATATTAATTTATTTTCATAGTAGTCATGAAATCGTAATGAAGGCCATATTAGTAGTATGGGTTCACTTCTCATTCCATCTTGGTTTTCATGGTACACTCCCATAACCATCTGGGCAGTCATTGTTCACTCCCATAACCATGTGGGTGGAAAAGGTCAATTTCGTCTATCTCAAGAGATATAAATCACTACCAATTGCCTTAGAGGGAGATATAGGTCACAACCATCCCATAGTAA
Source organism: Viscum album (assembly GCA_963277665.1). NCBI lineage: Eukaryota > Viridiplantae > Streptophyta > Magnoliopsida > Santalales > Viscaceae > Viscum > Viscum album. Next base: position 1,024,716,662 of record OY728141.1, on the reverse strand, counting down.
ACTCATACATATGTAGGAAACAATAATATAAATAATTTATCCTATCCAAACCCATGGAATGAAATGTGTTTCATAAACACCATTCAATAATAACATAAGCAATGGAAAAGAAATGGGTTTCAGACAAATAATTATATAATAAAAAGTGAGCATTATTAGAAATTATAATGATTGTATCATTGAATCACATCCTCAGTGAAACACTAGAAACATAAAATAACATGGACTTAGATGGAAAATAATTTTGATAGATTAGTTTCAAACAATTCTTGGGGAAAATATCGATTATTAAATGAATTTGTTTTATTTTATTAAAATTTATTATAGTAATAGAATAAAAAGATTTAAAATAAAATTGAATGATTATATGGTGAACCTCAAAGAATTATAATTTCATGAAGGAAAAAAATGCATTCTTACCATATATTTTAAATAAAAACATTTTTACTATACTTTTTCATGAAGAATAAAAAATTACCTTTTTAGAAAAACAACAAAATATTTCTTTTAAATCATTTTAAAAAACAATTACATTAGTAAAATTGAAATTAATTTTTTAGAATAATAGTAAAAATATTTTTGAATACATTTTATGAAATATGGACATGGATAAAAAAATATTTCCTAATAGATACATATAAAAATTCCAACATTATTGAGATGGTGGATTTAACCATCAATACATATTAATGAGTAGAATCATATGCCCTATAAAATAAGGAAATTATATAGATATTAATATAAAAAATTAAAATATATATAATACTCTTAAAAATACATTAATGGTAAGTATATACACCACATAAAAGAAGAAAATAGCACATGGGGCATGTGACTCATTGAAGTAAAGGTACGGCAAATATTCCATACCTTAGGTCGGAAACCATCCATACTTATCCAGAAGACATCGATAGTGGTTTCAAAAAAATTACCAACATATAAAATAATCATAATAATATTCATGATATCATATATGATTCATTAATTAGTCTATAATATGCATTTATTATCTATTTCATGTTAAAGCAATGTTTTGGGTAAAAACAGTTTTGTTTATCATAAATCTTTTTACTCATTATCTTTGATTCTATTACTTAGATCACCATTTAATTACATATAAAATATATAAAAATATAAAAATATACATATATATATATATCTTATATATTTTAATATAATTATATTTAAATTATTGATATATGCAATGGAAGACACTATTCATGGAAAATGTAAGTCGTACATATGCATGAACATTATTCATGTTTTCTTTTAATAATGAATGGAAGAAGGTAAATGAAATATATATATATATATATATTATTCCATTAGAATTATTATGTCATATATTTCATATTTGATAATTATATACAATTTTATAATAATTCTTGAAATTGTTACAATGGATGATGAATCTTATATCGTCGAGGAGATGTTAAGCCTTACATATACACGAGTTACGATATCATTATATTAATTGTAAAAGGTTGAATAATTTGTTGGTATATTAACTATGAATAATCAATTAATTCTCATATTTATTATTTGTATCCATTATTTCCATAATCACACCTCTCCAAATAATTTAGCTGTGAAAAATCGATTATACCACGACTTGGAGACGGTAATCCCTTAGTATAAATGAACATTACATTCATTTTTAGTATGTGGAATAAAAGTTTTAAAATGGATGTTACATAATCCTAAAAACATCTCTACATTTATATTATATTGTAGTTATTTCGTTATAGTGTAATAAACACATAAAGATGACATAGAAAAAGAATCAATTTTGATAGAGTTGGTTAGGGGATTACGACTTCATCAAATATCTCCCTCTAAATCTCTACTTTGGGAAAATAGAGTTGAGATTTTGTTAATACCATAATATCTAGAATGTTACTTGTGGAGTTTATAATGTATTTGGGTTTGGGTTCTTCGATCATGAATACTGAAATTGATTTAAAAAAATGAGGGAGGAGGTTTCCTTTTATAAATGGGGTAAGGGGATGTTTAAGAAACTCAAAAAATTTAAAATTAATATAATTTTTTTATATAAAATATATCCAAAGTGATTAAGTTACATGTTACGATGTGGAAGGGTTGAAAAAATATCAACCATTTTTTTATTAATGTCTATGTCTTAAAATGAACCATAACATCTGGATTTAACCATTAGTTAAACCCTTTAACTTTTACCTTGACAATGTTGATATTTACTATTTAGGGTTTATATAGTAACTATAAAATTTAAAAATATCCCTAAATGGTATAATGATTTAATTTTGAATAATATTATATCTATTAAGATGAATGTTTTATTTTTTAAAAAAATTTAAATCATTTACAAAAAAATTATTTATTTTAATGTATCATTTATGACAATTTTGATACTAATCATTATATTTCCTATAAATAGTATCATATTAACATGATAATATCAAAAAAAACACTACTAATATCTAACTAATATGTAAATATTTTTTTAGGAAATTAAATTATGTCATTAATGATGTTAAATTATATTTATATTAATATTTATAATTTCATTCATTTGGTATTTACATTAATTAAACAACTACTCCATCATAGTTTTATAAGATAATTATTCTCCAAAAATAGAAAAAAAATATAACGATAAAGGTAAATTTATTATCATTAAAATTAAATTTTTTAATGTCATTTATCTTCTATATTACCCTATTTTAAAAATGATTTACTTAATAAACATATGATCGTGAAATTTTCTAACTAATATTTGAATAAACGATAATAAATATCATATTCCTACCCAAAATTCTTAAACAGGTTATAATTTTGAATTAGGTTCATTTTGGTCAAATATCACTCATCCAATTAATTTTTTTAATTTTTTAGATTAATATTATTATATTATGCAATTATTTTTACCTTTAATTAAAAAATTTACCCTTAACCATTGTAAATAAAAAATTAATAAAGTTACAATAAATAATTTCCAAAATATTTAATTGATTATATTTGACTATAAATATCGTACCAATTAAAAAATTTCATTCCATTTTTCATAATTTAATTCACACAAATTGGATAATTAATTTTAATGCTAATCTCATAGATGCGATAATAACGTAAGAAAAAAGAACATTAACATTCAATAATTTTATATATCTAATTTAAATATAAAAATTATTAAAATTACCTAAATTGGATTATTATATTTATAATTGTTCTATAGTGACATTAAAAATCAATTTAAAATATAATAATTATTTGAATGAAATGATTGTTTTTAATGATAATGCTGCAAACATTCACTATTCATAAAAAAATAATATTTTTTTCGAAAAATCTGAAATATTTGACCTATGATAATTTGGACATTTAGAATTTGAAAATGATGTTTAATTTAAAATTTTATATTTCTATATGTTCTTAAAATTAGTTTTACAATTATTAATCGATGGAAATAAAAATTATTTCATTTTAGAAAATTTAATTTTTAAATGTATAAAGACCTTACAAAAAATTATAAATTTATTTATAAATTTCATTTATTTATGTGAAAACACTTAAAAATTTTCAATTACTATTGATATTAAAATATTCAATTTCGAGGTTATTACTATTTCATTTAATAATTATAATAATAATTTTTTGTTTCATAGGAACAAAATGGTGCGTGTAACACAAGCCATGTTAGTATTTCTTGTAGTGAATGAATTAGTTAGTGTTGCATGTAACAGAATGAAAACAAAGTGATTTTATATAATAAAGAAAATATCTATTTAGATTCTTGTAAAATGAAAATATCAAATGTATTAAATAAATTTGAAAAAAATAATTCATACAATCTCACCATGTTATATAAGTTATAATTTGAATTTGAAATAAATTGGTAAATTTAAAAATAAATTTAAATAACTTCTTTAATGTGTCAAAATAATATTTAATAATAATTGGTTAATGATATCCAAGTATTTTATATAGATTGATTCTACAATCTTCAATATTTCCATTTCTTATTTTATTCGATCTTTAACATGTGATAATTTATAAAAATTAAAGGATATTACATTGATCATTTAAAAACAAGTTTGATTTGATTTCTTAGACAAAAACATTATTTGAGAATCATAAAAAGAAAATAAGTATTCTCAAGTAAATAAATTCAAAATATTTTGGTTTCAATCTAAATATTTCATATGAAATGAAATGGCATAAAAAACAATGATCTATATATAATTATATCTAAAACAATATAAAAACACATTTCGTTGGTTTTTTAAAATTAATATTAGTATATATAATGATTAAAATAATGTAAAATCTTATTATAAACATGAAACCTTTCATCATATCATGAAAAATGGGAAAATAACATAATTTGGGGAAAACCAAATTTCTATACATTCATAATGGATTGTTTCTTGACATACATAAGGGTAAAATATAAATTCCAAATTATATATAAAGGTAACTGGAATATTTCCTGCATGGTGTAAGGCTAAAAAATATTTCAATATACTCTTTAAGGGGGTTTACAACACCACATAAAGTTAACACTAAAAAAACTTATCTAATGTAACGATACATATATACGATTTATAGTGGTAAGAAATATATTTTATATCTCATTTAAGGGTCAAAATAAATGTAATTCATTGTATTAAGTAAAAATATAATTGATCAAGGGTACAAACCAATTTTTATAATTGTAAAAAACATTAATGTTCTTATATTAGGTTAAAATTACACTACCTAACTGTAAAATTGAAGTAATGTATGTTTAATAAGGAGTTATGTAAGAGTAAAAAATAAGAAAAACTACATTCATACGAGATATATCTATCATTAACATCAGTAAAAACATGTGTACATTATTGTGAAACGGTAAAATAATTTTTCTAATATATGTGTGCGGGTAAAAGGAATAATCCAAAGAGAAAAAAATAAACTCAATTCTCACATAACAACACATATATTTTAATGAAGGATATATAAGGGTAAAAACATTAGAAAATTAATTTTTCATAATATTCAAAAAAATAAGAATAATTAATAATTTGAATAATAAAAATGAATATGTAAATAGTTAATAAAAAATTAATATAAATAAATTATTAATATAAATTGAAATATTAATATTTGTAATCATAAAAATAATAAATAAATAAAGTGTTTGAATATTTTTCTCCAATAATCACACCTTTTGGTAATTACAAAAACAAATCAATTTCAAAAATCTTATCCCTTTTTGTAATTGATCAAAAATATTTAAAAAACATAACAACTCTTTCTCCCCATTTTTCCAATAAACAATGAAAAAATATTGAGATATCCAAACTGATTTTCCTCCCAAAAAATATATATGAATTGTATGAGTAAATTACTCTTAAAATAAATAAATATGTTAAAAATAGATATCTCCCCCTATATTCACTATTTTCTAAAATATTTCAAAATGGATCCATGAGAAAAAAACGTTTTTTAATGAATTATTAAAAGATATGAAATAAATACAAAAAACTACCAAATGATAACACGTGAAAGTAAACCAAAATATAAAATATTGAATACATGATCACTAATAAAATCCAAATAAATATTATAGATCATTTCAACCTACCACATAATGAAATAATATGAAAATTCATTCTCACTATAAAAAATTAAAAACAATTAATGGTCATATAGACTTGTTTTGGTCCAATATGATTTATAAAAATAACATTAGACATAAAAAATATGAGAAATATTTTAAAATTGTAGCTCATATAAGATGAATAAAAATGTAAATTTGTGTTCAAAAATGACTCGGTATAACTAGCTTAACAACTATTATAATTTTGTCCAGGAAAACCACATTTATAGAAAATATATGAAGAATAAAAAATCATCCTATAAAATTCACACTTCTTAAATTGAACATGATTATACCGTTTTGATTTTTAAATAAAAATATATTTTCATAAACAGTTTACAAATTTTATAACCTTAAATTAATCATTGAATTAAATATCATCAAAATCATCAAAAATACAAAATTATTCAAAAAAATTCACCAATCATTATCTTTCGTATGTTTTTTACATTTTTTTGTCATCTTATGATAAATCGTATAAAAAAATTAAATTTTCATTTTCTAATCATCTATATTTATAGAAAGGAATTGTTTAACCATACCATTATCTTCATTAATATTCATTATTTATATATCAAAATTTCTCAACCTTTCAATAACATTTGACATCATTGTATATTGTTTAAAAAATATCTTCTAATTTTATTTTAGAGATAATTATATATCCATCATTTTACAAGGATAATATTGATTCTTCCTATAAATATCATCTAAATTTTTATTATTTAAATTATTTTATTTACAGTTAAAAATCTTAGTAGATTCAACCATATTATATACAATACCTGAATACTAATATTCTTTTGTATATTTTGACAAACATCACCGGAAAAATTTATTCTTCCTAAAAATTTTCTTGTCTTTTATATCCTTCACTAAAATAGATCTTTTCCATATTCTTTATAAGTTCTTTGATACTATTTATCTCATAACCAAGTAATCAATGTATAATATCTAATGTTAGAAGTATATATTTATGGGTATATTCTCTTACAAATTGTTTATATTGGGAAAAATGATATAAAGATAATGAATCCTTTAGGATATTCTTCTTGAAGACCAATTTATACGTATGAATAGTTACAAGAAATAAAAAAAGAGTGGTGTGAATTTTCCTTTCTTAAAATTATGATATTTCGTAAGAATAATTTTGGAGGTTGGAAGTTAAAAATTTTTAAACAATTATTTATTAAAAAATATAAATAGTTAATTTTTCAAGAATGTATGTGAAAAATTATAGTGTTAATCACAACCAATATTATTGTGCTTTATAGTAATCAATATATTCCACTCTTGACACCCAATTTTATGGAGTATAACTCTGATATCAAATATTCTTTAACATTAGTGTAATTAAAAACATGAATTCTTCAATTGTATAAATCCCAACCTAATAATTTTAAATTTCATGGGTCCAAAACAAAAATAGCCTTTTACAGAAGATCAAAAAACCTTAGAATTTCTACAATGAGGACCCCCAACTTTTCTATTCTGTATTTTTGTATGGTCATTAAAACCATGAAACTAATTTTTTGTATATTATAATAACCATAAAATACTTTTTATTGGATTTATAACCCATTATGTGAATTATTATTAGCATAAAACTACAACCATTCTATAATAAATAAATTGGACAGTGATTGAATCACTGGAGGTTTGCAAAAAGATTTTCAGTGTATAAAACATTCTTGTTGGATCATCAATTGTTGTTAAATAGTGATGTCCAAGAATTATTTCAATGTGATGTTTGAATATTTATGGAAATTGATGTCAAATATGATGTATCCCTCGTTGATATTTATTCAAATAAATGATACAATTTGGAAGAAGATAACTTTTATAATGAAAACCTAGGCACTATCAGAACCATATCTCCCTACCTAGGACATTTTAAATATAAACAACTCCACAATTACAAGATATTCTTCAATCAATTTATTATCATAAAATTTATTAATTAATGAGGGCCGAGATAGGTATTATCCTTTTAATTTATGAATCATTTAAATAATTAAAACCCATTTTAAATCATAATTTTAATTTTCAAGAAACCAAATATATATGAATAGGTCCTACATATCCAAGATTCATACATGGGTTCATTCTATAATATTAAAAATATTATTTTCAAAATTCATTAAATATTTAAATTTTGATAACATAAATCATTAAAATATTTTTACATATATATTATAAAACATGCCTTAATAGATTAGTTATATTATATCATGATATTAGAAACATTAGTTTAAAAAAATATAGTCAAATAAATAAATTCATTTTTTTGATTCTCATAATTAACGGATCATAAAAAAAATACATTTATCTTTATATAAATATGTTCAAAAAAAATTAAAAAATAATTTCATATGTTCTATATAATTATTAGGAATTTATATAATGATTAAAAAAATTAAACTAAGAATTATAAATTCGATACAATTCAATATATAATGACAAATTTGAAAACAATATAATCTAGGGAATACCACAATTATATACCAATATAATGTAATATTTAATTCCATTCATATGGGTAAAATATATAATACAAATATTACTTAATGTTAATGTGAATATTTTTCATGTGGTGTAAGGGAAATAATTAATTTGTATTCATTGAATAAGAGTATAGACATCACCACATAATGGTGTGACTGTAATAACATCAGTTGTGTAAAAAATGGTTATTATTGTTTTTAATTGTAAAATATATATTATATAACTCATTTATGGATAAAAATTCAATTCATGTTCTACTTATGGTTAATTTAGACTACTATAAGGGTATCATTCAATTTTTGTAGAGGTAACCAGAATATGAAACTCTATATGTAATGTTTATAGAAAGTTGAGTAAGGGTAAAATATAAGTCACATAAGGGAAACATGTAGATGATTAAGGGTAATAATATAAGTATGATTATTACATAATGGTATTATAGAATATGCATATGGGTAAAAAAATGACTACATTACTTGTGTAATGGTAGAAGAAATATTCAAATACATGTGTAACACTTAAATGAAAGTATAATAGGTGTAAAAACTGGATTTCAATTCTCAGGAAAAGGTGATTATATTTTTATAATAGATATATATTGTTAAAAATATTACTAAAATAATTTTTTACAAAATATAACCAAAAATAGAAATAAATAATTATATCATTAAAAAAATTAATTTTGAAATAACTAATAAATAATAAACTAAAATGAGTTTTTTTAAAAAAATATAAACAATAATATTTTTTGTTCTAAAATCCTAAATTAATAACGTGTTTCAAGTATCTAATTCAATTGGTATCTAAAATCCAATAATAGAATTCGTTTTCTATGATATCTCGTAGTTATCCCTAAATTGATAGATGATTGAAGGTTAATTTTTAGTAAGAAATTTGATTTCCCTATTTTGGAAATTAATACTTATTTTGAGTTGATGGAGATAATATTTTTCCAAAAGAAATGAAATTCATCTAAATGAAGGATAATTTGAGTTATTTGAAGAATATTTTACAATATTGAAGATGGTAAAAAAACAGGTTATTTTTCTCTTGGATAATATCTAATAAGTGGTTGTAGTTATCAAATTACAAAAGAGAACATCCTGGTACACTAGAGTGGCTAGTTCATAATCCAATAATAAATTTTTAAAATTACTAAAAATGAAAACTCAGAATTTAACCACTTAATGAAATCATTCCAATTTAATTACAATCACTGCATAGGTTTTCCCATGGTATCTTGTCATAAAAGATTACCATGGTTTATAATACTCATTATATATTTGATTAGGAAATTTATTTTCATAATTACTAGACTCTTTAAAATTTATTTATTGTATAATCATCCAATTAATATCATTGATATTATTTCTCATCCATATCAAAGGGAATGATCCCCGTGGTTAACACTTCCACTCATGAAATTTTTTCTCATTCATTAAAATAATATATTTTGTGTTTTGTTATAAATCTCTAGTATATAAGTAGTTGAATATAGTATTCATCATTATCTTATTCACATTATTTCATTGAAAATAAATATTTCTCTCCCATGGGGTGTTCATATTTTTAAAGATTATTGACTTCTTAATGGTATCTAGAGATAGTTTGTTGTTTATAACCAAAACACATTCAATCCAAATTGATATATCATTTGGTATTCAATTGGAACCATCACATAATTTCCCATATCATTAATTTTTAACATGGTTTCTCATTTAGCTAACCATTACCTGAATTAATAAAAGTGAAAGAACCCAATAATTAATCTAATAACCATATGAAAAGTAGAATTAAATGATTAAATATAATAAATAGTAATTGGAATATTACTGAATAGAAAAAGTTATTGTTTTAATTATTGTTTATTCATTGTATTTGTTTTAATATGTTATTTATCCATTCCATAAAGATGTGTCAAACATCATTATACAGGTACATAAATTGTATTAGAATCACCAAAGCTTATCCATCAGGAGTATTGAACCAAGTGTGTAGTTAACCCTATTTATCATTCAATAGGTGAGATAAAGTTAATACCAAAAAAGTCTATTCTACGATATTACTATTTGAGGTATCTATGCTAGATACAACAACAACTTTTAGAATCCATGTAGATATATCATTTCTAGGAAAACCACATAGCCTTGAAATTACCATAATTTTAGTAATTCATCATATTTTTAATTATATCCCCATATTTTAACTGATCATATACTATCTCAATCACAAAGTATAAATAACTTAAACACTAAAAATTAGTAAATTAATCATGAAACAAAACAATACCTTGATCTGAAACCAACATAACATCTATAGTCCCGTACGCCAGGATCTAGTGGAAAAAACCACTTTTTTAATTACTATATTTCATACAAAGTTAGTTTTACAAAGATAAAATATATGTATTTCAATAATATATAATTATATCTCATAATAACATTACAATACAAAAAATATTATGATTAATTTCATTGAGGATTATCTCTAAATAAATTTTTTTAATACAAGTTAAAATTTGTTTATAATTAAGGTAGAGGAGACCTTCTCCTAGAATTATCATAAGTAATATTCATTTTCGTAAAATGAGGTATGGAATAAAAATAATGTGGTCATCTCAAATTATGGACATGGGAAATATTACATTATATTTCATCAAGGTTTATATTATAATCATATGAGAAATCATGACCATGGGAGAAATATGTTATTTAAAATAACAAAAGACAATAATTTTTGTTTGAATGTAATATAAGAATAACTAGTAGTATAAAATGATGAAACATATACCTTTTTCTTTTAGTATATAAAGTGGGAAAAATATATTTTATCCATAACCACATAATATAAGCATATTCCATTGAAATATGTCATAATTAAAAGCATACAATATCATAACATGGTTGTGAACACATAAATTTAGGATTACTATAATAAAGTAGTCTAGGGATAACCCCATGATTATCATAAAAACAGTGAGAAAGAAATCACTTCATAATTTCCATATCATAGTGGAGTAGGTATAACGTTTTGATTCATATTCTATATTGCAGAAGAAATTACAATAAAATTGCCATAACAGAGTAGAACATGGATCAATTCGAGATTCATAATGTAGTGATAACATCAATAATTGATTCTTATAATTATGTCATGTGATATAAAACAAAAATAAATTACTTGGAGGGTTGTATAAGACCCCACCCATGAATCATCCATAAATATGTTTCCCAATTAGAAAAACATTTACCATATCATAACTATCCAATGGAATGACTTTTTTTTAAAATAGTATTCTATAATAACATTTAGAGTTTGATTACTAAAACATAACTTCATAATAATTTAATCCCATAGATATAGGAAGATAATGGAAGAAATCCACAAAACAGTTTATAGAATTTTTTTATCATTTTCCAAAAGGATAGAAATGTGATTTAATTTCTATACTCATTTTTAAAAAGTGACGATAAATATTTTGAAAAAAAATAATTCTAAAAATAATAAACCATAACATATCCTTGATAATAATAATTATTTATTAAAGGGGTTTTTGAAGTAAATATATAACATTTTATTATGAATGGAAATAACTAATTGTTATTATTTTGGAATATAATTAATGAAACTGACATCAAAAAAATGTATAATAAATCCACATTTTTAAAATGGATAAAGTGGAATGTGATAATCAAATTAAATAATACAAAATTGGGGTTCCAAATAAAAGATTTAGTGTTGATTGGATGGGAAAATTTATAAATGGATAATTAATAAAATATTTGAGATGATATAAAGTATACATAACAATAATATTAATTTATGAGAATGAAACTATTTATAGAAGAATATTTTAATTTTTAATTAATTATTATAATAATTGAATAATGGAGTTAATGATGAATAATTATATAAAAAAGAAAGGTATTTTTAAAAAATATTCCTTATGATTTCATTATATTTTACTTAAAAAACTCCCAAAAAAGTAGGAGAATATTTTTTATAATACCTTAAATTTCGTGATTAAAATTATTATACCATCTTAATAGGTATTGTACCCACCACATAAAATTAAACATGTTGTGAATATAGAATAAGTATCAAATAATATAAATTGAGATAATAACCCCCTTAATTTATTTTCGATTCCCATGATGGCGCTTTAACATCATGTATCACAATCCAAATACACATAAAAACATAATTTAGAAAAGTATTAATTTTCTAAACATATATTCTTTTAAATTATAAAATTAAATTATTCATTTATTAGTCTGTTATATTATATTTTTATCATCATATTTTTATCTATTTTGGTTATTTTCCACTAAAAAAATGTTGATGTTAAGCATTGTTAACTTATATTGGTTTTTTAATTCATATATAATTTAATTTAGTATAAAATATGTTTTATAATTATTGAAAATGTTACCATTTCATCCCAAGAGTTTTTTAGTTACGGTTCATGGAAACAGAATTGGTGATTTTCATGTTTCAGTAATATTTAACGATGAATATATAGTTAATATTATGTAAAATATTAACATAACCACTATACAAATAGAAAAAAAATATTATTATTGTGATTTAAAATAGTAAAAATAGTTACTTTTCCATTTTCAGACATGAAAGAGATTTATATCACTATTCATGTAGTTAGTTAATCATACATAAATAATAACTTGTTAATATTGATGAGTGTGTATGGTTTAGAAAACAGTATTATAGGAATTATATAACTATTAAAAATGAATAATGATATTAGTTTCATTTTTGAGGTGGTTAATCTTATATTAGAATATTTATATAAATAAAAAATAATTTCCAATGGAAATTGAAAAATGTCACTTCATGGAAGCAGTAGTATGTACGTACAAACCAATGATGTTTTCATATTACAAAGAATAAGAGAAGGCTATGGAATTGATTATCATAATCATGATATTAAAAATGATAAGAATATAATATTTATATTTTAAAATATATGTATAACTATCTATGTGATAAATATATGAATAATCAATCAAAAATATTGTAGAGACCACAATTTTCATGTAACATAAATGACATTTCTTCACAAATGATTATGAAGAATGGTGATAAATTATATCCCATAAAAATATAATTAATGTAAGAGTAGTTATGAGAATGATTTAATTTTTATACATGAGTGTATTTCATTTAGTTGATGTATAATAATAACAAATGCAAAATAAATGAAACTCATGTAATTGATAATTTTACCTAAATCCTTGAAATAGATACTTTGAAATTTTCAATAATTATTCTTGAGGTGTTTTATTGAGAAAATAAAAACCTATATGATTTTTTTCATCATTTTTTACAGCTATTAGGGAATAATTTTTCTGAATCTATGTGACATGGGTTTTAAAGATTTGATGTGTTGTGATGGTCTTTAAATAATGAATAGAAAGAGAATTTTTGGAATAATACAATAGAAAAAAAAGTCATTCATCGAAATTATCTCCAAAAGATAGAAAATCAGATTATTGGGAGGATTATTGACTAGAAAACACATCCAAATATATTTTTAATATTAATTTATATATTTTTATTTTATATTTTTGACAATAACATTTTATGTTTTTTTACTGCAGTAACAAATTTATAAATATATAATTTAGTTTTAATGGATGTAAATAAAAAGGGAATTTTTAAATAATTAATAAAAATTGGTTCTAAACCAGAAATCAATATATTCAATTAAAATTTGTAATTTTTAGAAACATTTATTTTAATATTAGAACACATATCACAACAATGATTTTTTTTAACAAAGTGTATTTTTATGCATATAAAGGTTATTTCAGATGAAAATATCAATGTGGTTGATTAATGTTACATTACTCGGTTTATTATAAAAAAGTAATTGTTTTATTATTTTCAATGAGTGCCAAAACCATGTAATACCTTATTGATACTTATAAAAAATAACAAGACCGAAAAAAGTTTTTATTACTGTAAAATATCACATAGGATTCCAAAATGTAAAACATGAGTTGTATAAATTAAAAATCAAATATTCTAATTATTTTCCTAAATTTATAAATATAATATTTTTATCGTAAATATATTTCACAAACTCTTATATCAGACCTTTTTCATGCCAATACCATATGAGTGATTCTACTTTCAAATTTGGTATTATAAATATTTAACTAAAAATCTATCATTTTAAGAAAAATATAAAAATTTCATCCTAAGATAATTTTTAAATTATTAATTCAAAAATAATTTCCATTTTATAAAATTAAATAATAATGAAATATAATAATTCAGTTTAAAAATGAAAATGGAAAATTAAAATATAAATAATAAAATGTATTTATTGGAAATGAAATTTTTAAGTGTTTATTATATTATTTCATATCAATTTTAATTTTAATTAATCTAGATAAATATATTAAATATAAAATAAAATTTCAACGGCGATAAATTTAATTTATTATGAAAAAAATCACAAAAAAATTATTTTATTCAGAAATAATAGATTATTAAAATATTAAATATTTGTAATTATTTATCCTCTAAATGTAACAAATTTCAGTTGTATGATATCAATTAATTTAAATGTGGTTTTATTATTGTAATATATATTTGAAAAAAAGATTTCAAATATTTGATGAATGATATCAAAAAATTATAAAATTTTAACATAATGATATACAGTAAAATATTATGGTGTTATATTCTACCTCCCATAAATTAGTCTCATCCCTAAAATTGTAATTAATATTAACTATTTTAAATAATTATGGATATAGTGAATATAAAAATGAATAAATATATTATTTCTAAAGGGATTTGAACCATCTGAACCGAGGGAACATATATTTTTTCTTTTCAATAGGTCAGTACTAATATTAAGTTATTATTAAGTCAATTCATCTAAAAATCACTTGGGATTAGGAATTATAAATCCTATAATATGACTAATTTTCTAAGAGATTTCATATTCATCCATTCATTCATAGAAGATCATAGCATATTTTTAATATATAAACTTTTTAGCTATCTTGAAACATAGTATGGATTGTGAATGGATATTGTAAATCCATTTCTAAATTCCCTTCAAATACATATAAAGGGTGGATGATAAAACATTCATGATTCATATTCCATAATAAAAAACATGGGATATAATTAAAATTGAATCTTTTCAATGATATAATAAAATTATTGGGGTCAGAGATGTAATGAACATAAATATTGTTATATGTAAAAAGTTGTATAGACGTGAATCCAATATGGTATTTTGAAACACTAAGAATAGGTTAAGATTAATTTTCACCAAATAATTATCATTACACACTTCAATAGTAGTAATTTCCTAGTATTTTCCTTCTATCTAAGATTATGAGGTCAATGATATGTAGTCCCAAATATAAAAAATACTGAAAATATATTCTTCAGATAAGAATTCACTTATCTTCATTATAAGAGAACATTTTGTATAAGTGTTTTTAGAGAAAATGATAATAGCCCATACATTGAGAAATATTGTATCTCAAAGTGGAAACTATGAATTAGTATCCATTTTTCCACAACATAAAAGTTTTATAATGAAAAATGTTTTATTTTAATGTAATATGTTAAAGATTATATCTTTAAAATCTTTATTATTAATACTCATCATTGGTACACGATTAAAAAAATTGATAACCTAGGAAAAGAACATATTATATTTTTAAGTGGAACAAAAAATAATAACGAAACTGTTTAGTACATGAATACATAAAGAAATTTCCTTCTTTAAAATAATACATTAGCTAAAAAACATTTTATTATAAAACAAATTACTATATCTACAAAAAATATTTCGAAATAAATGTTAAATAAAAAATAAAAGACATAAAGGTTTCCCCAAAATCAATAAAAACTCATCAATAATTAAAACATTCACCATTAAGTGGTGGAATAAACATTACATTTAAATAATGATCCTTATATTACACTTTTAAATCAGAAGATTTATATGAAACCCCAAAGAATTAAAAGATAAATCATGTTTGAAACATGAGAATCTATTTTAAAACACCCTTAAATATAATATTACAAATAGAATAAAATACTCAGAAAATTACAATAATATCTTTAGAGATAACTAATAAGTAAACTTCATTTATTTAATAAATTAATTTAATATCTCTATGAGGCTATCCAATAAACATGAGTTATATTGGGACAACCCATTATCATGAGTTATATCAGACTCACCCACTAACAAAAACCATGTCCATGAACGATAACATAATCATTATACCTGAAATATTCCCTAACTTTTATCATTTCTATAAATATATTTTTTCATCCATAAGAAATGTTTTTTTGGATAATGAACTATCAATTTAATTTAAATCCTTCTATTAAAACACCCAAAAAATAAAAGGTAGGTTTTTCATTCAATAAAAAAATAATTATTATAATAGAATGTAGATATTAAATAATAGTTATTTTGGAAGGATGATTAGTTGATTCTATATAATTTATATAGGATTTTTACCTTTTTTAATCAAAATGTTTAATAAAAAATATATAACAAGATTCCTTTTAAAAAAAATTAATAATGTAAAATGTGTCATAAAATGTTCTTTATAATTCATTTACATCCATATATATACATTCATAAATTATTATAATAATATTTATGTGGATGAAAAACATATAAAAAGTACATGGTTAAATCATTTAAAATGGTGTTTTGAGGGTAAAGTGTTCCTTATCTTAAATCTAAACCTTCATGTATTTTCTATATATTACTGAATAATAATCATTGGTAATTTTTATAATTATTTATGAAATTTTTACATGTTTACTAGGGATTTATTTGTACTTATTACCATGTTATAAATACTTACGTAATTAATTAATTTAAAGTTAGCTGTTTTGATGATATACACCTCAAACTCCAAAAATAACATTGGATTATTGATTGTACTCAAATGGATTATTATTGAATCATCTTCATAATAATAATAATAATAAAGTAGTTATAATATATATAAATTAATTATATTTTTGATATATATAATGAATGATTTAATGACCTCAACCTTAGTATCCTAGAGCTAGTGCTAACTTTATCACATTATCACAATTTTCAGAGAATTTCATCATGATTGACCTAATATTTTAGTAGTCTTAGTAAACATGATATAAAAAATATTCCCATATTATATTTGAATATTAAAATGAATTTTTTTTTTTTAATATTTCATTATTTCCAAGAGTAAATCCTTGCATGGAATTCATAGTACACTTTTTAGATTCCTTCGAATGGAAAAAAACAAGGTATTGATCTAATTATTAGTAATGGTTTTCTACCATAGAAGCTACCATAAATCAATATGTATATCGAATATATTAAAGAAAAATTATTGATCATAAATTTTATTTATATAATTTTTATATCATAATTTTAGAGTCATAATAAATATGTCAACGTAAATAATGGAAAACTCATTCCATTTAATATATAAAAGGAGAATAAAATGCATTAAGAGATAATATCATTGAGAAAATATCATTTATAGTTATAATGAATTTCACAATGAATTAGATGATTTTTTTATGTCAATATCTCAATCATCATGATACCTATACTGTCAAATCCATTCACAAGATATTTTAAAGGCGATGTCTTGGTATGCCCTAGAAATCTAAACTAGCCAACTGTTATATCTCATGAGACTTCGGATGCATCAATGAGTTATCTATAACTAATAACAACCATTATATTCATTTCCAATTCATTCCTCATGTATATAATGACATATTTAATAAACTAATATTAATAAGTATTAATAAATTTCTATAACGAGTAAGGAATACATACTAACAATAATTTTTTTGAGCCAACCATATAAGTTTCTGGATAAAATAATATATGTAGAAATGAAATTCCATTTATGTAACTAGTATATACCTGATAAATAATATAGATATTTAAGATAAATAAATTCTATAATTTTAACACGAAATTAAATAGTTCAATGGAAAATTAATGACCAAAAAAATTAATGAAGAAATGGAATTTCAGTACATTCCCTTATTAAAATGACTGTAAACCATATAGATATATTATAGTAAAGGTATAAATTCAAAATATCAATAGTTTACCATAGTGTCAAATAAATTGATAATTTCATTAATTAATATAAATAAAATAAAATTTCAATTAAAAACATTTTTTATGAAATAACCTTTTCCCAATGAGAATATATTAAAACTAAATGTTGAAAATATATTTTTAATATAATTATCATTTAAAATTTCATTTGAAACATTAAAAATAATATTTATAACATTGATTGGTGATAAAGGAGAGTGATTTCTCACATTCCATTCATCTTTGAACAATAATTCCTTTCCCATTTTCAGTATCAACCGAAATGGTCTTATTTAGAAATTGCATTAAGATTCTTCTATACATATTCTAAAAATTTTAAAACGTGGGAAAAATGTATTGAATAAATTATTTTGATTATAAAAATTCATTTTTAAAAAATATATTTAAAAATTTTTATGAATAAAAAAGTTGTGCGACGAAAGAAAGAAATGGAGCCAAATTTAATTTAAATCATTTTCTTAATAATTATATATAAAAAATTAGAGAAATATGAAAATATTAATTAAAAAATTAATATAGTAAAATTGTATAATAATATTATGTTGGTTTATTTTATAATTATATAATAATTTACATAAATGAAGATTCATGTATAAACAATCAGTATTAAAATGGGATTGAAAACAAATTATCGAACAACATTGGTTAATTTTGAATCGTAATCCCCATGAAAAGAATGTCATAAAAATAAAAATTAAATAACATTAAGAGAAATATATTAATGATAAAAAATCTAAAACCATAAACATATATGCCTCACTAAAGGAATATGTGGTGAATATTAAATTTTTTTCACAGAAATAAAAATGATACGAGAAACCCTTATAATGATTTTAATTTTTATATAATATTTTATTAATGAATAGATTGTGTGTATCAAATTTTAATCCAAATAATGTAATTGGAAATAAATAATAATGTATTAAACGGACATTACACACATAATATTATAATTTAATCAATAATAAAGTAGAAATATACCCCATACGATATGAAATTGAGTAATGAAATTCATTTCCACATGGTAATTTTTTTGTAAAATCCCAAAAGATGAATTTATAAAAATTTAAAATTTAAATACCATCAATTAATATGTTAAAATTATATTAATTGAACATATGGATGTATATACCCCTTATAAAAGAAACTAAGTTCATAATATTAGAATATCCCCCCATGAAGGGAAATTGGGAGGATGCCCCTTACCTAAAACATGGTTTTTCTTGAATATGAATTAATATATTGTATAATTTTATTAAGAATATTATTAACATATACTATAAAAATATTCATATTTATAATATCATATATTACCAAAATATAACATTTTTTGACTCATTTGTTAATAAAATTCCATGATTTTCAATGTTTCATGAATTAATTTTGTTATTTTATCATGAATTTTTTTGTCCTGATATTTCAGGTTCTTGGGTATAAAATTTTGGCCCATCACCTATAGAATTATTAAATGTTATACATATCATAATATATATATATATTTAAATTCAATATTAAATGTTGGAAATAGAAAAGGAGTCACATTTCTTATTGGAGATTATAGGTTGTATGTACGCATAAGTGACGACATCCATTCATTAATGAGTGAAAAGTTAAAGAAGTGAGTGATATATTGATTATATAAAATTAATATAATGTTCTATATATCACATATATTAATTTAATATTTCATTATTACTTTCCCTTTAAATCATAAGTTAAAAATGAATCACTTCTCTCCATAGGGAGGCAGTCTGTCGTACACAATAGCGGTGCTATCATATTATAAATGATGTAGAAAGTAAAAAATAATATATTTTATATTATATTTAATAAATATAAAAAAATCATAAATATTTTACTTATACTTAAATTACATCATTATACACAATCTTTAGATGCTTTGATCGAAAATTTTTACATGGGTTCATAATACAATAGTATGCAGTACAAATGATGTACGATTTCGATTTTCACTTCATAGAGGAGTATATTGATAAATGTTATTCTATATCAATAATATCATATTATTATATGCTATATATATGATATTTATTATATTTAAGTAGTTAATACATAATTTAATGTCAAAAGGAAGAAATAAATTTAAAGAGCACCATTAAGATAAATAATTTATCCTATATATGCCTCCATTGTACCTCATCATATGGATCATTGGGATGGTATATTTTAATGAAAATAAGCTCTATAAAATTTATAGGGATTTTAGTGATATAATTTTGATTGTTATGGCCTTATATAATTAAAATTTTTTTTTTAATAGTATAATGGAGGGAGTGGACTTTTATAAATAGGGGATATGACTCCCATTGAATTTTTAACTGATACTTTGATACCCACATTTGTCTCATGTAAAAAACCAACAAAATGGGTAATTAATAATTTTTTAGAGGTTATAAGTTCTAAATATGTCCATAAAATTGTGTTTTCACAAGTTGGTAGGTAATTTTAACCCTTATCATTTTATTTTAACACCACTATAAACCAATTTATTCTTTAATTGGGGGAATTATTTTTCACATCTTTTACATTTTATAATGGTCAAAAACATAATTAAAAATTATATGATAATATAAATTACATAGATTCTAATTATTTAGTTTATTTTAGAAATTTCTATTCATAGTCTTGGAGTAATCCAATTTAAAATTAAACATGTAGACATGACAGGTTTCCATAAAGAAAACTCCCATAAGTATATAATGTTTTATTATCAAAATTCTATATTAAATTTATTACAATTTACTAAATTTGGTATATTATAATAGAATTGAATTTTTTCTTTTATAAATTATTCAAAATATAAATTTTCCATTTAATTTATTTCAAGGAAATTGATGTTTTCAATAAAAATATGAATTTCTCAATACTAATCAAAAAAACGAAACATATCTTAAAAAACCGAAAAATTAAAAATATGATAATTTTTGTATTAGGAATTAGAAAATTATTTAATTTTATCAAATAAATTTTCAAAAAATGGTAAAACTAAATATAAAATTACATACGTCATGAGTAATTAAACTATCTTCTATAAAAATAATGGTTTTCAGGAAATATTTCTTTTTTTAAAATATTTGAATTTTTTTATAATATAAAAATGACTATAATTATAATAATTTATTTACTACTATTCTTTCCCACCAATTTAATGGTGCATAATAAAGTTATACTATATTTTATTTTATTTATACTTGGGGATTCATATTTTTCAAGCTATTGAAGATATCAAATTTATTTAAAAAGAAATATATCATAAAGACTCGGGGGTTACATTCTCTTATAAGATAATTAATTTGTATAATAATTATAATCATACCAAAATTTATTATTTTAAACTCATGGGTTTTAAATTGTCCAAAATGTTATTAAATTACATTCTATCAATTTTAGAATGATCTTCGCTATCCAGGGATTAATATTTAGAAAAAACATTGTAGAAAAACACACATCTTAAAAGGAAAAATAAAACATCATCTTTATAAGAGAAAAATGGAAATAAGAAGTTATTACTAAATAAAAAATAACTATGTTTCTATGTTTGATAAAATATTTGTTATGTGGAGATGTAGACATTGAATAAAAAAGTAAATAATTATAGAGAGAGATTATTGATCACAAGAAATTGAATGATCCGTGAAAATTTAAGGACCTGAAAAACATTATTATGTGCAGATTTAAAATTACATTTTATTAATTATTATTAATTAAATAAGATAAATTCTTTTCAATATCCTTATACCAATTTTTGGGACAACTTTTACAAGCTATGAATATATGTAAATATAATTACATGAAAATTTTCTATTGAATTTGAAAATTTTCATTCATTTTATTGGGAGTAAATCAATTTCCACATCATATACTACTCAATTAAATGAATATATAGATTTAATCATCCTTACTGAATCTCTGAAATTATATTTTAATATATCATATGATCAATAAAAGTGGGGAAAGTCTTTTAGCCTATTTTTAAATATTTTCTACAATGGTTATTCGAAGTTGTAAATTTACAAAACATAATAGTAACACTATTAGTTCATCACTAATATATATTTTCCAATTCATTTAAGTTATAAAATGAAATATTGTCTTCAAAATCATGTAGGATAGTGGTATGTTCTAAAAATGAATGGTCTTTCACTGAATGTAATAGGTTGTAATTTTTCCAACTCTATATTAATATTATTCATATAACATTCCCAATATATGAAAACCCATAGTTATTAAATCATAAAATATGTGATAAAACATAATTGTGATTGATAAATTTAATCATATGTCCTAAAATGTAAAGGAACTCTTCCTAAAAAACTATTTCATCTAATACACCAATGGGTTATATTCCCATAAATTGTTTCTAAATAAATCCTTAATAATGTATTATTCATAACATAAAAATGATGAAATGTTATTTTTAAGAAATTTAATTCATGATCAGCCTAAAACTCAAAAAACCTATGATGATGTACATACAAATTAAGATAAATAAGTCAAAAATGAATATAAAATTTATAACAATCTTTATATGGTAAATGATTCTTATAACCAAAATTTCATTGGGTGAGGATCTTCTAAAATTTTATTCATTAATCCTCATACAAAAATACATCACATGTTTCATTTCAACAGATGTCTTTCCATTTTTTTGGGGAAACCTTTAGAAGATAGAATTTACCCAGACAACCCCACAGTTCCATATATTTAAGAAATAGATCTATAAATAGATCCCTTTGAAGAAATTTATGTTCTTTCATCATACATAAAATTATTCCTTGATTATTAATTAATTTATACCCTTATTTTGGAAATAATTTTTCCCCATTTCATTGAGATTCCTTAATAGGGGCCTCATTCTGTATTTTTTACATTGAGGAAATTAATACTTCATTCCTCCATGGCTTTCACCATTAATGATATTAACAAACCGCAACTTCCTCTTCTATAGTGAGTGTGGGAGTTGGTTATTGTATAATTCTTTATTTATATTTATGGTTAAATTATTAGGAATAATCATACTACTTTAATTCTTTTCATAATCCCATTTTTTTTAAGATACTCAACATTTTCCATCTTATTCAATGTTAATTTATTTCTTTTGGGTTCTATCCATTGAATAAAACAAAAATTCATTGTTTGAGAAAAAAACTACACTCATTGGGATATACGTAAAATCATTTATTGGATATCTATATGAGGACACATTCTAATAAATTTAATAAAATATAGTTTTTAAAAGGATATTAATTAAAATCATCTATTTAAATATTTTATAATGTTTTCATAAGAAATTTTTAGTTTTCTAAAGCATATCCCTTGGGATTATCAAACAAAGTGCATAGTAAGACCTATTATTGAATATCGTGTGATGCCCATGCCAATCCTAAGACACAACTTTTTTTATGTTATTACCCCTAGGTATATATGCTATTGAGAAATTTCTACTTGTAGTATCCATTCAGGGATTTACATTAAGGGAAAACCACATTATCATTACCATACCAAAACATTACACTGTTACGCTATAGTTATCTGAAAATTAAATCATATGGTTATGTTCTTTGGTATATGTTTTCCGTAATATATTTCCCAAGGATTCTAATATACCTTATCTAATAAAAAACCACAGTTAATCGGACCTCTATATCCTAGAGATAGTGACTAAGTCATTAAATTTTCATTATATACCAGGAATCTCTCTCCAAATGACATAATAGTTTAGTAGTGTTTGTAATATTTAGACATATATTATTACCATATTACATTTGAATATAAAACATAAACCATATTTTCATTATAATATCAATATTTTATAATGAATATACTTATATGTCATTGATTTTACACTACCTGGAATCCTATGAAAGAAATGAAATAAAGGTGGTCTTAAATTCTTAGTAAAGGCTAAGTACATTAGAAGCTAACACGAATCTTTAATAATTGTCAACATGGAATGGTAAATAACTAATAAAATATTTCATCTAAAAAAATTTTATATCATGATTATATAAAGAATAATCAATTTTTTAATGGAATAAAACTGAAAATAGAGAGCATATAATTAATAAACAATGATTGAAATTCATCCGAATATAATTTAAATGTCAAAATATCTTGTTTAATTATTATTGTATTCTTGGATAAAGAAATTATTATTCATTGGACATCATGATCTATGTAATAATAATACAACTACTATAAATTCCATCCAAATGAAGTTTTAAACATTATGGAAAAGTAAACACTAGAAACTGTTTTAAAAAATTCTAACCAACTGATTCATATAATGTAAGTGTGATGCATCGATGGGTTATTAATTACTTGTCTCTTCCCATATCGCCTTTGCGGGTGAATCTGAATGAGGAGAAATACACCTGGATTGAAAAGAAGTCTCTGATTATCATCAGGGCCTTAAACTACATGATTTTCATCCTTGATGTCTATATCCATTCTTGGAATATGTTGGCCTACTAGTTTAAATATCTGATAACAGATGAACAAAACAATCAGGTAACTTGTGTATGCAGTAAATAGTTTAGAGAGATTAAGTCAAGTTGACATAATTTTTATTTTTATGTTTTATTCATCTCATCTTGTGGTTGAATGTTTTGTTTCACACATTTCCCTTAAAAGTGTTTTAAATGATAAAAATTTAATTTTCAATCTTGAACAATACAGTTTATCAAAAAAAATTCAAATCAATTAATGAATACAAATTAATAATAAATTCCCCTATTAAATAATATTAATTTCAATTTAAAATTTAATAATTATTAAACAAATACTGTTAACCTAATATGTATATCCATGATAAATAATATAGATATATAGTGGAAATATAATTTTCAACAATAATAAGAAAGTGAATATTTGAAGGGAATGTTAAGGATTTAAAAACATAATTAACCATGGAAATGATAATACATTCCCTAGAGAAAATTAATTAATACATATTGATAAATAATTATGATGATATCAATATAACATATCCCCTTTGTATTATAAGGAATAAAAAACTAATTTCGTTAATGAATTCAAATACTATAAAAAATCCACAAAAATATTTCCTCAGGAGAATAAACTTTTCACTATGAAAAATATATTAATACTAAATTTTCATATAAAATTTTGAAGATTATTTTCTTTGAAAATAAACATTTAATGATATAATGGATTATTTAAATTATTGAGTGGTTTTAAAATAATTAAACGCTTTACATGATGTGTGTGATAAAAAAATATTCTTTTCATATTTTCAATAAAAAGAAAACCAACCTTATTTAGAAAATGAACTGATGTTTATGATTATTTTTTAATTTAAAAGAGTTTAAAATGGGTTACAAAATTAAATTGGATAATTTTAATAAAATATTAATATATATTTAGAAAATTATTCTTTTTTAGAAAATTTAATTTCGACCCAAGAGGGAAATGAAGTCAAATATTATTAAAAATTGTTTCTAAATATTATAATATACTCAAGAGGGGAATATTGTAATATTTTTGACAAATAATAATTAATAACCACTGTATATAAAAAATTATAGGCTTTTATTATAAAATATTCAATTAATTTCCTATAGTGGAAATGAAAGTATAAACAATCCGGATTAAAATTTGATAGAAACATAAATCTCCTACCACTATGGAATATTTTCAATCATAATGCCCATTAAAGTAATAATATAAAATTGAAACATTAAATTACATTAATGTAAATATATTAATGTTATAAAATATAAAAATTCAATATATAAATACCACACCGAAGGAAATATTTGGTGAATATGATATATGTCTCATGGAATTAAAAGTGAGATGAGAAACCCTTAAAAAGATAATAATGTTGATGTGATAATTAACCAATGAATCAATTATTTGTATCAAAAACAAAAAATAATAAAACAAGTTTATATGAAAAATAATATAGTCAAAATTAGTTTTTCAAAGACATTGAAGAATTAATATAGACCAAAACAAATAAATTGAAATATGAAATTTTTTACCACTTTGTAATTCATAGTCAAATTACATAATATGAAATAATTAAAATTTAATAATTAAATACCTTTATATATGATGTATTACTAATATTATATAAATATTTGGCTTTATACAAATCATATAAAATAAATAAGCTTCATGATATATCAAAATTCATCAATGAAGGGATATTAAGATGAAGTCCCTTACATCATGTTTCCTTTTTATAGAATATGATTTAATAAACTATATACTTTTTTACTATTTATTTAAATATATAATATAAATATATTCATATTTATAATAATATTTTTGATCCTATTAACACATTTGACCACCTATTTGTTAATGATATTCCATTATTTTCATTATTTTTTGTGTAAATTTCATTATTTTCCCATGCGTATTTGGTGATGGATATTCCAGCTCAATTGTATAAGATATAATTATACAATATCTATAATTTTATTAATGGAATAAATATAATATTTTTTGTTATATATATTTATAAAATCATTCACAAATGTTATACATGGAAAATGGATCTCGTTTCTTCGTAGATACGGTAGGACGTACGTTCGTTCGAGTGACGATGTCATTCCATTAATGTGTTAATGGTTATGTAAGTGGGATATTTTTTAGTTTTATAAAAATATTATAATTTCATATTTATTAAATAAATTAATGAATTTTTTCTTTATTACTTTCCATGGAAATCACATTAGAAAAATGAATCACATCGCTCCGCCTGGTAGTAGTCCACCACACAGACGATTGGCATTATCTTATTTTAAACGACATAGAATATAATAATTTTATGGTGTTATTTTAATTTTATAAGTTAAAAATATAATTATTAATATTTATATATATTAAATACATCAATAAATACAATTGTTAAATGTGACGATGGATAAAAAGATAAATCGGTACATTAGGTGATAGTCCTCTACATGTGATCGATGACTCTATTTCCCATTTGATGAAGGTGAATATGGAGAAATATTAATACACAAACATAATGAAATATATCTATACTGGATAAATAGGTGTTATTATACTATAAATGTTAATATATATTTGAAGTTGATAAATAAGAATGAAAAAAAGAGATTCGAAAAGACAATTACAATCTTTTATAAAAAAACTCATTTGGTTCTTCTATTAAGGACCTTATGGATGGTATTTTTGGAAGATAAGTAGCTCTATAATATGTAAAATGGTTTTATGTATTGATTTTTTTAGTGTTTGGTCATTTCAATGGGCTTGAGAGGTATAAAAAAGTGAAGTGAGTGAGCAACCTTTTATAAGTGGGGGAGAGGACACACATTAAATATTTACAAAGATAAATTTATTACATTGTTTCCCACATGAATAAATCATAAAAATGGGTAACCATTAAACCATAGTGATGATTAAGAAGATATTTTTTCAGAAAATTCATGTAGGATTGGTCGGTTTTCCATTTTAACCATTATCCATTTTTAACCCCTGATATACCTATTTTTACCTTAACCGTTACAACGAATTTTTACTTATTTTACTATTAAAAATGGTAAAAAATTAAGATTTACTTATTATATAATATAAATTTGTTTAATTCAAAATATGGTATTAATTTTTTCAAATTCCATTCACAAAATGAGCATAATCCAATTTTTATTTGTAACCGCAGACACGAGGAAAGATTAGGCTTCCAAAGAGAAAATTATCATAAGTATAAAAGTTTTTTACATAAAAATTGAATATTATATTTATTATAATTAAATATAAGAGATAAATTTTAATAAAATTTAATTGATTTAGGTAAAACACAAATTATACAAAAATATATCCTTGTAAATTATTTAATTGAAAATACAGTTCTAAACAATAATGAGTTTTTTCACTATTAATTAAAAAATGAAACATTTTAGAGAAATCACAAAAAAAATATTTAAGACAATTTTTATATTTTTATTTTGAAATTAAATATTATTTTAGAAAATAGTTTTCCTGTAAATATTAAAAATTATTTTTAAATTATTAGCATAATGTGTGACTAAAACTTATTTTATAAAAAATAGTTTTTTAGAAAACATATCTTTTTTCAATTGATATGTATTTTATTTATAATAAATAAATAAACCTATATTTAATAATTTAAAAATTATTATTACCAACATTAAATTCAATGTAAATTTAATAATGGTTTACTATATAACAGTTAATTTTGGCTGAGGTTGTGTGTTCTGTAAGCTGTCGAGAAGATCATATTTATAAAATAAATATAATTCATAATCATTGTGGAATTAAATTATCATATAATCTTGGTGTTCTATGTATTATATTCTATTAAACCCACAATATTATTTTAAAATATTTCACTATTATGAATACTGTTTGAAAAAAGACCATCATTTCAATCATCAAGATGGTATGATGTACATATACATGAGGGATGTTATGATTTTTCAAACGGAATGTGGGGAAAAATATATATATAATTTTATCATTCTATAGTCAATATTATATAATAAATATAATGTTTTTAATTAAATAAAATTACATAGATTATCAATGTTATGTTTTCATGAAAATTGAAAAATGTCCCTTCGTGGAGGTGACAATTCACAATTACACAGGAATGATGATATCATTTATTATCTTATGGAAATGTGAGAAATAATATGATGTATAATAATTCCATAAAGTTGAATATTTCATTAATAAAATATAAATCCATTAAATCCATTATTATAATATCATGTTAGAGTATGTGATGAAAAATCTATTACCTCGGCTTATGTGGTATTAGTTTTCATACACACAATAAATGTTTTTGTTTCCCATTTGATGAAAGATAGAAAATTATATAGGATATTAAATTTCAATTAAAAATTCTTGCTATAATATAGATATCTATGTTATTATTTCATTTAGTTTGAAGATTATTTTAAGAAGGAAGAAGAAGTAAAAAACTGAAATGATCAGTTAATAATTATTCTTATTCATTAGAAAACCTTGTTAGGTTTACACCTAAAGTCTTCCTAGGATGATTTTATGAAAAAAATTAGGCCTCTATGACATGATTTAGATGAAAACAAGGGATTTTAGTTTGTCTTATATGAAAAAGTTGTGAATAGAATATATTATAGGTGAGGGGTTAAACTTCAATAAGTGAGAGAGTGGACACACCTATAATTCATAAAAATAAGGAAATAAGTTAATATCTTAATCAATGAATATATATACAAAATAAAAACTTTAAAAATATTAGATGATAGGTGGTTGAAATATGGCTAGATAAATTAATTTATAGAATTCTCAAAATTATTTAAATCCTTATCACAATGGTTGAACCCCATGTAAACCTTTTTAGCCTTATTAATGGTAACATATCTTTAAAATATACATAAAAAATAAAAAAAATTTATTAAGAAGGCCTTTTTTCCTAGAAAATAATTTTGATTATTAAAAATATGGAATCCATTTAATTAAATTTAACTTCAAGATGTGTTATAATTTATTTTTAAATTAATCCAAAAAGGATGATATAAACATGTTTTTAGAAATATGAAATTTTATTTTATAAATAATTTTATACCAAATTCATCTAAAACACTCATTCAAAATACATTAATTGTATTATAAATAATATATTTGAATTAATTTTTTCATTGAAACCAATTTAAATATAAAATGGTAATTGTAAATTATTGAAAAAAAATACATTTTTGAATAAGAATGTCTTTTTTTAACTACTCATTAAGAAATATATCATTTTATAAAATTATAAAAAATAATCTAGAGATATTGTCACAACCCGCCTTCACCAAAAGGAGGGAAGGGTCAGCATGTTGCCAAGCCCTTCATTCTTTAAGTTTAAAAAGAGATAATGACCCCAAAAACCCGCCTTCTATAGGTCTAGGAGTGGCGACTATCACCAAGGGTATAAAAATTACACACAAGTGGAAGGCATTAACCTGTTTGTTTTATAGGATCGGGAGATAAGATGATGAAACCCAACAACACCAAATGTAAAAGAAAAGTAAAGCCAAAATTAAAACATTCCCACATGCATGTTCCAAAAGTAAAAGCCAAAAAGTACAAAAGTGACTACAAGGGTAAGTACTAAATAATGGAAAACAGCAACTGCAACTTCCCATCGGTCTGAGATAGTATGGTCCTTCACGATACCCGAAGTCCTCCTGGAAACCTGAAAGTAGCTTTATATACGTAGGGTGCCATACAAGTACACTCAGTAGGGAAAACCAAAGACTCTCGTGCACAAGTGGGGGGGACGTACTAAAGTCCAGTGAGAAGTATACACCCTTTACTATGGAGGAGTTCACCAATCCCACTCACCGGCTACACTCACCAAGTAATGCAGACCAAGTAATATATATAAGTGCACATCGATGTTTGGGTACCCCGCTCCACTTTCCCACTGGTTATTGAGACATCCTATGCATCGAACCTATCCCACCATTCTCACCACAGTCCCACTGCCACACCCTCCCGCAAACACTTGGGCCACAACCACACGCAGTCCCACTGCCGAATCCTGCCCGCAAACACCTGGGCGACAACTGTCACACATAACCACGCCTACAAACACCTAGGCCAGAACAACCACCACCACGCCTGAAGACACCAGGGAAAGACGATCCACTTCATGCCTGAAGACACCTGGGCCTCATCCCTAAGACACTTGGGAAACCACCTGCCCGCACACACCTGGGCCAACCACCACACTACCTTGCCC
This sequence comes from Viscum album, assembly GCA_963277665.1. Classification (NCBI taxonomy): domain Eukaryota; kingdom Viridiplantae; phylum Streptophyta; class Magnoliopsida; order Santalales; family Viscaceae; genus Viscum; species Viscum album. Next base: position 1,024,685,636 of record OY728141.1, on the reverse strand, counting down.
AAATATTATTGGGCTAATATTGAACTTGAGGCCATCACAGTCTGTTTGAAGGTACTTAGGCTATCTGAAAAAGGAACAGAAAATGAGCTAATAACCAGCCACTAAGAATAGTGATGGGAAAAGAACCCTCCCCCATGAAATGGGGGTGTTCGGCACTAAGTGCCCAACTTGGGTGGGGTGCGAATAAGAAACCTAAAACTACAAGTATGTACATAGGTAACAAGAACTCACCCAATTTAAGTTTTTCTTCAGACAGCCTACAGATCAGAACATCACTCATGTCCAAGTCACGACTCATGCCAACAAAACTCATTTGTATGATTCTGGTTTTCATGTTTAGTAATAATGACTAATTAAGTTCATGCACCTACATGGGCAACTAACACCATAAGCATAACCAAGGAAACAATCCAGCCAAATGTAAATTTAAACATTCACACTCGGTTATCTTGTAATGTTACAACAACAAGGGGATAAGAGATATCCCTCGACATACTGGAACCAAATAAACCCTTGAGACACTACCCCATGTCCCCCAAAATGGTTTCTCATCAACATAGAATCCCACCCCAATTCGTGATATAAACAAGGTAACCACCCGGTCTTAAAACTCACAACCATTGAATCCATATCAACAGCGGATCCCATCCCCACCCACATCTCTAGCAATCGGCCCATAAAAGAAATCAACCAAACCACTACCACTAACACAAAGCAGGGCCATGCTAGAATTTTTATATTTATAAGATTTAACACACTCCATGATTTCAATTTTGTTTTCATTAAAAAGGGTTTATCACAGAAGGGTTGATCCTGGTGCTTTCAATTTACTTAGCCGGGTGTACGGGATTAACCAATTTCCATTTTCATGATAGAAGTTCACAACCACAAAAAGTCATTTAAAACATCCCCAGGGGTTCATTAGTGCACAAAGAAAGACCACCAATTGCAATTATTTTCAGTATGTGTAAGCCCACACAATTCAGAAAGATGATCATAACATAAAACAACATCAACGGTCACAGCCCCCCCTTCTTTCTTCATATAATCAGTTCATTTTCTTTATTTTGGTCTGGTTTAACCAATTATACAGAATCAAAAGCACTCCCACCCCACATGATACACAAAAGGGTGAGACATAGAAATTCCCTACTTGTTTATCATTGATCGACGCTAAGGCCGGGGGCGGAACTTCATGGATATCGATGCGGTTCACCTGAAATAAAATCGCCTTGTCTATCAACTCTTAGGCCGAGCGCAGAACTTCACACATAGCGATGTGGCTCACCTGAACAAAAAGCATCTCATCTGGAAGAAGGGTACTCTAAGCACTGGGTGATCGATAAAAGTAGAAACCATGGCTAACCATTAGTTTATAAGAGCCGCGGATGGTTGAGATAAGAACGCCAAACCGAGCAAGGAGCAGGGGTCGTGGGTTGACCACACAGCCCCACACATCATTAAAGGGGCTGGGTGGTTTAAACTGATGCACACCCAAGGGTAAATTTATTAAATATTTAATTATAACATTTATGGGAATTACTGGGCTTTAAAACAAGATTAAAGGGGGTAAAAGAAGGGTTTAAAACTCAATTTGGGCATGTCACTGGAAAAACCCCAACAATGCCGAACGACGCCGATCGGTCTCACCGATCGGTTTCACCGATTTGTCTCACTGATCGGTCACGTCGAGACTCTACCCCTTTAAGATATGGATTTTTTGAAAAGGAAAGGACCAAGAGAGTCTGGGTCATCACATCAGATACCTCTCAAACTATTCTCGCCCCCTAGAATTTAAACAACCCAGAAGGAAAGAGCGAGTCCAAACAACCACCTCGAAAGACACCTCCCAAGAGGTAACCTCATTGTTAACTAAGAACACTTTCCTATCACAAACCAAGAAAAATATCATGTCAAACTGCCCAGGAATGTGGGGGTTGGGGAGTCTCCTTCCCCATGTCAAGATATTATTCGCATTGGGTGGCACTGAATCACCTGCACGAGTTTAATCACATCCACCTTAATGCGTCTTGATTAGGGGTTAGGTTCTCTCCTCCCTCATATCCAGGACTTTTCACACACATTCTTCGGAAAATAAATCTAGCATTTCATAACCAAGAAGGTGAAGAGTTCTACCACAACAGTTATAAAAAATAGAACAAAACTCAAAACAACTCTGGGTACTAGGCACGCATCTGTGATTCCCTCTCCCACAAACTCTCATCAAGCCTACCATGTCTCCATAATACACGAACCAAGGGAATGGTTCGCCCATGAAGTGCCTTTTATTTGCGATCTGTGATCATCACTGGTCTCTACCCGAAATTCACGTCGTCCTCGATGTCCAGCACTCCCCAACCGAGGACATGTGAATAATCGTGCAGATACCTACGGAGCTGGGACACGTGGAAGAAATCATGTATCTTCAGTAGTGGTGGTGGTAACGCTAGCTGATAGGCCACATCACCGACCCACCATAACACTTCGAAGGGCCAGATTAACCTGGGAGAAAGCTTACTCCCCTTTCTGAACCTCCGTTTTCCGCGCCGAGGGGGGACCCTTAAGGAAATGTGGTCTCCAACCTCAAATTCAAAGGGCCTCCGACTAGTATCAACATACGACTTCTACCGGTCTTGGGCCGACTTCATCCTTTCCCGTATGAGCTGAACCTTCTCTGTCGTGCTCTGCACCACCTCCGGGCCACGGATGCCAACCTCTCCTACTTCGTCCCAACACACAGGTGAATGGTATGGCCTCCCATACAAGGTTTCAAATGGGGCCATACCAATGGTAGAGTGATAGATATTATTGGAGGCGATCTCTACCAGGGGAAAGTGTCACACCCATGATCCTCCGGAGTCTATAACACATGCCCCTAGCATATCCTCAAAGGTCTAGATGGTGCACTCTGTTTGTCCATCTGTCTAAGGATGGAAATCAGTCCAAAGGCATAATTGTGTGATAAATGCATGATGCAATCATTTCCAGACCTGCGAGGTAAACTGTTCATCCCTATCTGAGACTATAGACCTCGTAACTTCATGCAACTGCACCACCTCATCCACGTACTTTCGTGCAAAAGCATCCACAATAGTCGACTCCCTGATCTCCAGAAAGTGGGATGATTTCTTCAACCATTCCACTACTACCAAGATGGTGTTGTATGCCCCATGGACCTTGGTATGTCCCGTGAAAAAATACATCGACATGTCGTCCCACTTCTACTCGGGGACATCTAGAGACTGCATTAGGCCGCTTGGAACTTGGTGTTCAACGTTCACTTGCTGACACACTAAGAACATGGCCACAAACTTTGCTACTTATCGCTTCACTCCAAGCCACCAAACATGTCTCTTCAGTCCTTGGTACATCTTTGAATCTCCTGGGTGTACCGCCAGGGGTGAATTTTGGAACACACTGAGAACCTTGTCGTGCGTCACTCCCGGAACAAACGACCTTCCCTGGAAAAGCATCTAGTTCTGACAATCCTCTGTCCATCATTCCATAGAATTGCCCAGGTCAACTCGGTCATGCATCACTTCGCACTATAGGTATCCCCACTAAGACTCCTCCACTTGCTGCAACAGAGACTACTGCACTACCATCTGATATAGGAAACATCTACCACCATCCATCCTCGCATCCAAGTGTAAGGAATCAAACTCCTCCATCGCCCTCCAGGCGTTCTCCGACTCTCGGACCGCATCCTTCTGCGTGCTCCTACTCAAGGCATCGGCCACTGTATTTCCATTTAACTCAGTATAAGAGATATTGAAGTTGTAATCCTGGAGGAACTCCACCCATCTCTGTGGTCGCCAGTTTAGGTCCCGCTGGGAGAAGATATACCTCATGCTTTTGTGATCTGTGAAGACAACAAAGATCTCCCCGATGAGGTAGTGACACCATAAATTTAGCAAAAAAATAATCGATGTAAGCTCCAGTTCGTGGGTGGCGTAATTATTCTCATGAGGGAATAACTGCCTGGACCCATAAGATATCACCCCTTGTTGCTCCATCAACACACATCCCCGACCCTGTCCTGAAGTATCACAGAACACTTCATATGCCACCCCTTCTTCTGGAAATATCAGCACTAAGGAACTAACCAACTTCTCCTTCAGATAGATGAAGGATGACTCGCACTGCTCACTCCACACGACAACCTGGTATTTCTTGGTCAGGGATGTCAAAGGGGATGCCACTCGAGAGAAGTTGGGTACGAACCTCCAATAGTAACCCGCCTGCCCGACGAAACTATGAATCTCTCCGACATTCTTGGGTGTTTCACAAGAAACAACTGCCTCAACCTTTGATGGGTCCACTGCTACCCCCTGCTCGGAAACCACGTGCCTGAGGAAGTGCACTTCTTGTGTCAAGAACATGCATTTCAACAACTTCCCATAGAGATGATGATGTCAGAGGACCTCCAGAATCGTCCTCAGGTTCTCTTCATGGTCCTCCTCTGATCTTGAGTATACAAGGATGTCGTCGACGAACACAACTACGAACCAATCTAGGTACTCCTAGAAGATGGGGTTCATAAGCCCCATGAACACAGTCTGGGCGTTTGTAACACCGAACGACATGACTACGAACTCGAAGTGTTCATATCTTCACCTGAACGCCGTCTTCGAGATGCCACCCTCCTTTACTCTCAATTGGTGGTACCTAGACCACAGGTCGATCTTCGAGAACCATCCTTCCACATTCAGCTAGTCGAAAAGATCGTCTATCCTCGGAAGAGGGTAGTGATTCTTGATCGTAACCTGATTCAGAATCATGTAGTCTACGCACAACCAGAGACGACCATCTGCCTACTTATCAAAAAAGACTGGAGCACCCCATGGTGGTGCACTCAGCCGAACATAACCCCTATTCATTAGATCATCAATCTGGATCCACAACTCCCGTAGCTCTGATGGTGCCATCCTGTAAGGATCCTTCGAGATCAGACGAGCATCAGGCTGTAGGTCTATCCCGAACATGATATCCCTTCAAGGGGGTTGAGTCATTACCTCCTCAGGAAAGATTTCCATAAACTCACAGACAAACTATAGAACCTCCACCATCTCAGCATCTACTTATTCCACTGAAAGATTGGCTAACAAGGAGAGGAGGGGTTCCTCTCGCCTCCTGACCTTCAAACTGATCTGCTCGCTGGTGAAGGTAACACGCCGACCGCCCAAGTCCAAGAACACAACCCTTCCTCGAAAACAGTCGATGACGGAACACATAGAAAATAGCCAGTTGATGCCTAGGATGACATTGTATGGTTGTATCTATAGCAGAAGAAGATCCCTAAATGACTAATGTGGACCCATCATCAGTCTGCATCCCCGAAAAAAAAACAACAAGTCGGTCTGACCTCTGACTGGTGTTCTCAACACTAGGGGAATTGGATGTCTCTTGGAATCTAGGCCCAAGGCACGGGCTAGACTAGGTGAAACAAAGGAGTGGGAAGCACCAATATCGAACAAGGAATATGCAAGAGTGCTAAACAAACTGATCATACTTCGAACAACCAATATCCCTGCTAGAACTACTGCCTCCGTGGCGTGTAGCTTTCCAGGCTCAGCTCCTCTACCCCTTGGTTGTCGGCCACCTCCCCAACCATGGCCAGGTCAAGGTCCTTGAGGAGCGCCCTGAGGTCGGCCCCCTCCTCCAATGTCTGTCCTTGGAGGAGCGGGAGCTCTCTGTCCCTACTGCTGCGGCTGGAAAGGCCTGGCTGGAAGCTACTGCTGGGGCGGGTGCTGGGGTTGTCTGCCATCGCTGTACTATACCCGGTCTGGGCACTGACTCCGGAGATGTCTATGGCTCCCCCAAATGAAGCATTGCGGTCCCGGGCCTGATGGAAAAGGGGGAGGACCATGGGATCCGAACTGAAACTCTTGCGGCCTGCTCCCTGTGAGTCGGAACCTGGATGTCCTGATGTTGGAGGCCTGGAGCTATCGGCCTTCCCCTCCGATGGTCCCAGCTGGATCACCTCTCATGACACACCTCCTAGTGTGTGTATCCTCTCTACCACTTTGGCCTTCTTATGGACCTCCAAGTACGTCAGCAGGGTAAAGGGGGTAACAACATACTGGAGGGAGGGTCAGAGTGCCTCCTCTAGATGTGTTGCCCGAGACTCCTCACTAGGAAAGAGGTCCGGAGAAAAATGTAGGAGGTCCTTGAACATGATTCTTAACTCCCTCACTGACATACTCCCCTGTTGGAGGGAGGGTATCTACTGTATCTTTTCCTCCTTCATCATCGAGGAGAGGAATTCCACCCGAAAATCCTTCTCGGAATCAGCCCATGGAACCTCATCCTCTCTCCTCTCCCCCAGGTAAAGCCCCCACCACTGACGCGCCGCTCCCCGCATCTGGCTGATGGACAGAGAAACTCAGTACTTCTTCAGGGCCCGAATCAGGACGAAGGCTATCACTAGCTCCTCTAGCCAGCCTTCCGTCTTCATGTCAGATGTGCTTCCCTTGTACTTCTCGAGGGTCTGTCGCTGGAAGGCCCGAAGAGTCTTCTTCCACTAGTCATTATCTTCCTCTCGATCAGCTCTCTACTAATCGGCCAAAGTACTCCCCGGTTCATCGACCGCCTGTACCACACGTGGTCGCCTTCCAAGTACCATAGCTGCAAGGTAAACAAGGAATGCCTAAGCCCATGTAGTGCAGATGATTGTTCTTTAAGTTTCTTAAACTTTTCATTTACTCTTAATTACCAAGACATCCCAGAAACATGAGAACACAAGTCGTTATGATGCATGTACCATTCCTAGGGTCTCTGCCCTGCAATCAGTGTGGCCTCACTTGGTCATTCGGTAGGTCTAGAGTCCTTGCATCGGATCACAGGGGGCCCTAAAATCCCGTGTCCTAGTTGGTCTTCCCTGGCCTAATTCATGCGCCAAGGACAGCCAACATTGTTTCATTACTATCCCATGCAATACTCACTATGCCTAACTCCAGACTCCATCCTATCTCTCAACCTCTCGCCTTTGATACCATTCGGTCACGACCCGCCATCAGCAAAATGAGGGAAGAGTCATGAGGTTGCCAAGCCCTTCCTTTTTTAAGTTGAAGGAGTGATAATGACTCCCAAAACCCAACTTCTATAGGTCCCAGAGTGGAGACTAGCACCAATTGTATGGAAATTACACACAAGTGGAAGGAATTTCCGTTTTTGTTTTATAGGACCGGGAGATAAGATGATGAAACCCAACAACGCCAAAAGTAAAAGAAAATTAAAGCCAAAAGTAAACCATTCCCACATGCATATTCCAAAAGTAATAGCCACAAATTACAAAATTGACTACAAGGGTAAGTACCAATGAAAGGAAAACAGTAACTGAAACTACCCAAAGGTCGGAGATAGTATGGTGCTGTGCGAGCCCCAAAGTCCTCCTGGAAACCTGAAATCAGTTTATATATGTATGGTGAGCATACAAGTACACTCAGTAAGGAAAACCAAAGACTCTTGGGCACAAGTGGGGGGACGTGCTAAAGTCCCGTGAGAAGCAGACAACCATTACTATGAAGGAGTTCACCCATTCCACTCACCAGCTACACTCACCAAGTAATGCCAACCAAGTAATATATATAAGAGCACATCGATGTTTGGGTACCCCGCACCACTTTCCCACTATTTATTGAGACATCCTATGCATCGAACCAATCCGGCCATTCTCACTGCAGTCCCACAGCCAAACCCGCCCACACACACCTAGGCCACAACCGCACACAGTCCCACTGCCGAATCCTAGCTGCAAACACATGGGCCACAACTGACACACATAACCACGCCTGCAAACACCTAGGCTAGAACAACCACCACTACGCCCGAAGACACCTGGGCTAGAAGATCCACTACCACGCCCGAAGACACATGGGCCTCATCCCGAAGACACATGGGAAAACACCTGCACACACACAGTTGGGCCAAACACCACACTACCTAGACCGAATATTCTTGGGCTAATAATGAACCTTAGACCTTCATAGCCTGCCCGAAGGTACTTGGGCTATCCGAGAAAGGGATCAGAAAAAGAGCTAATAACCAGCCACTAAGAATAGTGTTGGGAAAAACACCCTCCCCAATGAAATGGGGTTGTTCAGCACTAAGTTCTCAACTCGGGTGAGGCGCGAATAAGAAACTCTAAACTAAAAATATATACATAGGTAACAAGCAGTCACCCATGTTAGGTTTTTCTTTAGACAGCCCACAGATCACAACAACACTCAAGTCCGAGTCACGACTCCCGCCAACAAAATTCATTTTTCCCATTATTGTTTTCATTTTCAGTAATAATGTTTAAATAAGTTCATGCACCTTCTTGGGAAACTAACACCATAAGTAAAACCAAGGGAAGAATCCAGCCAAAAGACAATTTAAACATTCACACCATGTTCTATTGTAATGTTACTACAACAAGGGGATACGTGAGATCCCTCGAAGTGATGGAACCAAATAAACCCTCGAGACACTACCCCATGACCCCTATAATGGTTTCTCATCAATAGAGGTTCCCACCCTAATTCTTGGTATAAACAAGGTGACCACCTGGTCTTAAAACTCACAGCCATCGAATCCATATCAACAGGGGATCCCATCCCCTCCCACATCTCCAGTAATCAGCCAATAAAAAGCAACCAAACCACTTCCACCAACACAAAGTAGGTCCATGCCGGTATTTTCATATTTATAAAATTTAACACACTCCATGATTTAAATTTTATGTGCTTTAACCAGGGGTTATGACAGAAGAATTGATCCTGGTTCATTCAATTTATTTAGCTGGGTGTACGTGATTATCCAATTTACCTTTTCACAGCTAGAGTTCACAACCACAAACAAGTCATTTAAAACATCCCCATGGGTTCATTAGTGCACAAAGAAATACCACCAACGACCATGATTTTCAGTAGGGGTATGCAGGCACAATTTAGAAAGATAATCATAAGAAAAAACAACATCAATGATCACAGCCCCCCCCCCTTCATTCTTCATATAATCAGTTCATTATCTTTATTTAAGTCTAGTTTAACCAATTATACATAATCAAAAGCACGCCCACCCCACATGATACACAAACGAGAGAGACGAATAAATTCCTTACTTGTTGATAAACGATCGATGCTATGGCCGGGGTTAGAACTTCACGGATTGGGATGCGGTTCGCCTGAACGAAAATCACCTCATCTATCAATGCTTAGGCCAGGTGTGGAACTTCCCGCATAGCGATGTGGCTCGTCTGAACTAAAATTTGATCATCTGGATGAAGGGTACTCTTAGCATAGAGTGATTGAGAAAATAAGAAACCACGAATAACCCTTAGTTTATAAGAACTACGGACAGTTGAGATAAGAACGCCAAGCCGTGTAAGGAGCGGGGGTCATGGGTTGACCATGCGGCCCCACACATTATTAAAGGGGTCGGGTGGTTTAAACCGACACACACACAAGGTTAAATTTATTAAATATTAAATTATAACATTTATGTGTGTTACAGGGCATGAAAACAAGATTAAAGGGGGTAAAAGAAGGGTTTAGAACTCAATTTGTGCATGTCACTAGAAAACCCCCAACAAAGCCGGGTGACGCTGATCGGTCTCACCTATCGGTCTCCCAAATCGGTTGCGCCGGTCAGTCTCACCGTTCAGTCACACCGATCGGTCGCACCGAGACTCTACCCCTTTAGGATCCGGATTTTGGGGAAAGGAAAGGACCCAGAGAGTCTGGGTCCTCATAGATATATTATAAATGATCAATTCAATTTTAATATTATATTTTCAAATTTAAAAATTCATTATTTAAAAATAAACCTTTTAAATTAAATAATATAATTCATAAAAACACAATTTGTATATAAATACTACTTTTTACCTTTTGATAAAAAATTGGATAAATTTTTTAAAATTACTCTCGGTTTAGAAAATAACTAAATTTATATAGGTAATAAATTTAAATGATTTATCGTTATAAACTAGGTTTGTTACATTCTTCAATTAGTTTTGGAAATAGTGACCTAATTATTTTACTCATTGCGTAAATAGGTGGGGATATTTACTCTATATGGAATTTTCTTAGTCCCATATCTCTTCATTAATAATATAGGGTTTCCAAAAAAACAAAAACATGTAATTCAATTTATTCCACAACACATTCTACATACACAAAAAATCTATATAGGATGTTCTATATAAGAATGGTTTTTTTCAAATTGAACTAAATCATGGATTAAAAAAGTATATGCATCAGACACATATTTAAATAATAATTTAACATTATATATTTCATATATAAGATATAAAAAAGAGGATGGCCACTAAATATGGAGTTAACTCAGATTACCATGGATTTCCTATTGTCCATTGAGCTTAATCTAATGGTTTTCAGAAAAACCTTTCAAACATAATTTTATAATTTTATTAAACAAGGAATGAAGCATAGATTTGACTATGGTTATTTACTAAAAAGCATGTGTGTGTCATATTCATAAAATAGAAATAAATTTACTATTTTTAATTTCATTCCATAATTTTTAAACAACAAATACTGTATCATTTTGATTTGTTATGGATTTATGAAAGTGAAACAAAATCATTAAACACAATAGATGAAGTCAAAGGGTCAGACAAATATTTTTTCTTTAATTTATTTCATTATCCATTTATAATTTCATTATTCAATTGATAATTCAATCAATTTAAATCAAGAATAAATTTTATCTATTAATATGTGAAATCATGTTTGTTTTATAATTCCCTTTCTATCAAATCATCATAATTAATATTTGACTTAGAATTTTTAAAAAGATAAAATCATAGAAAACACATGAAGCTATACCAGATTATATTAAAAATTCTTCATACCCTGAGTCACCCCATTTCATCACAAACAAAGAGGATCTAGATAAGGGAGGAAGAATCAACTAAGAAATGAATTAAATGGAAATATTTCATAGGTATGGTAAATGATCACCACACCAATTATTGAACACCTTCATTATATAATCATAATTAAAAATGGTCTAATAAAAAATGATTGATGATTTGATAAACAATATACCTCACCCATGAATTATCCTCCAGTCAGTTTCCCATGTTCATAGAGATTAAGAGATCTATAACACAATTATACAGCTTAAAGGAACTAAGAAAAATCAATTGAGAATAGAGAGACAATAGAAAATAATATAATAAAAATAAAAAAGGAATTAAATAATAAAATAAATTACATAAAACCTAGTGATGAATAGAATATGATAATTACTGGGTGTTGGAAAAATCATTTATATATATAGACATTATTATTCATTTATTTAAATATAGAGAGGTTCTGATATAGATTACCTGTGTCACCCTTATTGGTTAAGATGGATTTAGTTGGGGGTATCTTTTCTCCACTAACATGTGCATATGGTTTTTTGAATTTTATCAGTGGTGTGTTCTGCTACTTTGATGGTGTAGGAGAGAAATGTTCAATGTGCTCATGATTATGTTGGGAAATTGACACATCACTCTAATTTGGATTCAATTTATAATAAACAAATGGACTTTAGTATTATTGGTGAATATGAAATCAATGTTGGTCTTGGAATGAACACTCAGTTTCAAAATGACAACACATGAAAAAAATGATTATTTTATTTTATTTTATTTATTAATGATTTTTTCCATTTCCAGGGATGAATGATGCATTGGCAATCGATCTCCCTTAAGAAATGTTTGAATTCATAATGATAGAACTAATTATATATATATATATATAATATTTTTCGTCATTATATTATTATTTTATTTTAATATTGAAATCTTACAAGTCCTTTAAAATTGCATCAATGTGGTATCATCTGAGCCTTGGCAACTATTTTTCCTATAGGGTGGTGAGTGGATCGGTCTCGATAGTAGTGTATTAATGAAGAGTTCTCCACCAATAAGATTTTACTGAAGGGATATATTAATCATTGATTAAAATAGTTCTGGACATGGGTTCATCAAATTGCAAAGAAAGATACCAAAAATTGGTTCAACAATCATCAATGGGTTTAGAAGATGGACCTTATGATTAGATCAATACATTCATTTGTGTGAATATGCAATAGTGATGTGAGGTGGCGCCATGGGTGATGTGTTTGATTTATATATAAGTAATGGATATTTCATAACCTACTACAAATGTATTGTGGGAATGGTAGGTTGGATCATATAAAATGGATGTGATAACATTGAATATGTATTGATAGAAGGACTTTATTAGTAGTATCTGATGAGGAATGGTATCATTGAGATGGTTTTATAAGAGGAAATGGTATTAGTATTAAATTCATATGAAAGCATACATATAGTAGATAAAATAGTACATGTAGTAACATTTTTTTAGTGATGGTAGCATAGTTTATGGATAAAAAAATTACTTTAACAGTTTTATGTTCCAATAGTAGAGAATGGTATTCATAGTAGGTAGTGGTACCTGTTGGTGCTAGTAGAAAGTTTTCTTTCACATATATTTCAATAAACCAAAAAAATATTGAAGCAAAAAAATTTAATTTTTAATCAAATAATTAATATAATAATTAAAATTACAATTGAATGTCTTTTGAAAACTTGAAAAAATTATTAAATTCTGACATCCATTTAAATCAACATATTTAAATCATAATTTTCCCATGCATAATTAATTTGTAGTGAATATATTTTAGGTGCCTTTAAAAATCCAATATTTATGATATCTCAATATTACAATAAAACTTTTCAATATAAATATATATTTTAATTCCATTTTCAATTTCAATATATGTATTTAAAATTTATTGAATAAAATAATTAAAATTCAAATTTAAATCCATTTATGAATTAAAATCATAATTTAATATTTCTAAATTTATTTTTTTGTTAACCATTTATCTAGATAATAATAATAGTTATAAATCTAGTAGTTAAACAATGTTATTAGTTATGTTCGTAGATCTCATAGTCAAAAAATCTATTTATACCTAATATTTAAATTAAATCTAGGGGTGTTTTCAATGATTAAAAGTATAAAATTTAAAAAAATTGTATAACATCACTCCCCTAAACATGAACACTCCCATGAATGAACTATTTTTAAATTGAAAACCCAAATAAGATTAAAAATTAGATTCATCTTGTGTTTGAAAATTCATACATCCATTGTGATCTAATTCATTATTTCATTTAAATTAAATAAAATTTCTAATTCCAGTATTGGATTGAATTAGATTTGGTTAGAATTAAGATATTAACAAAAGAAACCTTTCATTCTCTTCAATGTTTCATCAAACAAATGTTAAATTTCCACAACATTTATAAAAATAAAATTTATTTTTACGAAGTTAATTACCCTCATCACGGGTTCTAAATTACCCCCACCTATATGAAGTCAGTTTTTACATAGGAATTTATTTTTTATATGAATATTGTTTATGAATATTTCCCATCCCTATTTTTGTAGATCACATTACAGAAGTACATATTTGAATATTTAAATAAGGATACTCACCCACATAGTTTAATTATCTCATTGTTCCTTTTGGGGTTCCAACACAATATTTTAAACTAGTTTCATTGAAATTATAAAAATATAAATTTAGATTTCTCCTGAAGGAATTATTTCTCCTATTGGTCAAGATAATTTATACTATATTCTAAATTCTTTGGAAATTACGATAGAAAATTGGTTTAAATTTTTTTTTCAGTTACACTCTATTTTATAGTTCAAAAGAATAAAATATTTGATAATTTTTTTTAATTTCACTCTTTAGTCATCAATGTATTACTATTTACAAACTAGTATATTAATCAAACCAAGAATGATATTTTACAACTAATCGTAGATATTTTTATGTTCAAGAATGGTATTAAATAGAAATATAAAAACTACAAATAAGCTATTTATAGTATTTACAGAACATTTTTCTATATATATGTTTTTTAGTAAAATAAATAATTTAAATTTAAATTATAAAAATGGTTTTTTATAAATTTATAATTAAAATAATATTTTTGGAGTTTTTTTTATATGTGTTTTTTATTTACAAAATATCTAAGAAGGTAATAAAAATAGTAATTTTTAATTATTTATTTACATATCCTAACATGTTAAATATATATTTATATAAAATGATTTAATTTCTTGAATCACCTCCCCTAACCATTTTCAACCCTACCCAGTTTAAATTTTAGTATAATTCCTTAAATTAAAGAAAAAATAGTGAAAAGATTATAAAAAACAACGTGTTTATGAATCTAAAAGGAAGGAGTGATGATCTACCATGGTATATTGTTTAAAACCATATGATAGTATATTTGGTTGTTTAAAATTTTGGAAACCCCATTGAAAAAATAAATCATCACAATTTATATTAAAAAGTAATTGGAAATAAAAAATATGTGTTGGAATTCAAGGTTTAAAACCCTTGTAGGTGTTTTTTATACTATACACAATAAAAATTTCATTTAACTCTCCATAATATAATGTGGGATGGATTTATATTGTAAGAACCATAACATTCGGTATATTCTTATTCTAATCAGCTTCACGTTTTGGAGGCCCCCTTTTACAAAGTACAAAATTTCCACCCCATGATCAGTGTGATCCTTTATAATATAGGGGTAAAAGATAAAATATTGGGTCCTCATTTTTTCATAGCTTCTATTGGTTGTTGTGCTTCTTAAGTCATATATACATGTTATTATAAGATATATTAAAACATAGATGATTCAATAAATATTTCATATTATATTGAATTGAAATTGGTTGGGATGAGATCATGATACCCCCATTATATGTAGAAACATTTATTTTTTTACATCATGAGGGATCATTGGGTATTCATCATCTATAATGCATCTATATAATTGACTTTCATATTGATTTTGAGTGGTTTGTCCTTATCGTACAACCAAGGCCTCTAGTAATGAAGCTGAATCATCAGGATGAAAACATTGTAAGCTATAAGAGATTTGATCTGTAATGAGATTACAGTAAAAGATGACCAGATTAAAATCTATCTATCTCCAATGAACTCTGTAACATTTACGAATATCTATCCTAAAAATTAGGGTGGTCAGATTGAAATTTTACTTAAAAATGATCAAAATTTTATGGAAAGATATTGGTTATAACCTATGAATTATTCAGCTGACATCCCTTTTTTCTCATAGAGGGTCTAAACAATCACTTCATCTTTTTGTGGGATATTTAGATCCTAAATATATTATAACTCTATGATATACTCTCATAGTGTTTTAGGTGATGGTTTGTGATCCCCACATTATCTTATCTAGGTGTTACATTTATGATAATCTAGTATGTATTCTTTAAAATTCATTCATTATTATCAATGTGCTTTGATATAAGGCTTATATATATTATCATTAGTAGAATACTATGATATTTGACCATTTGTGTAACCGAGTGATCATATACTTTATCGGTTTAATATTTAAAAATTCAAATAATATTAAAAAATTCTAAATGAGGAGGGAATATTAGTCCTTATTTCCCACCAATGACATTATGTTGATTGTGAAGGTGTCCTAGTATGGTGTTAAACCTAATTTTTTGTTAAATATTTATTTTAGCACATGTCTAAAATTTTTTTTTTCATTAAGAGTTTGTGAGGGTAAAATTTTAACTAGTTTAAAAGAATTATGTATTTTTCTATTGTTTTTAAAAAATTTAAAACATACAGAAAATGATTTTTAATTTTTGGGATTTTATTGATGAATTAAAACAAAAATTAAGTAAACACATCAGATAGAGTGAAAGAGTCTTTGAAAAATTGGGTCACTAATTACTCTCATTCTCTATTTAAAATGTCGTCAAGAAACTTTTACTTCCATAGACATCAATCATGGATCACTATCCCCAACATGGATTTTGAAATTTTGTGTAACTTTCGAATTATCCTAGTGACACAACATGAAGATTCATTTGTGGTTTACATTGATAAAGATGAAAAAACTAATAAAAGACATCAAATTGTACCCAATTCTATCATATATTTTTTATAACCTTACACTCCCCATTTCAACTCATATGAAGATAATTTACATGAGTATGGTAAAATCAATTTTGAATGGAATAAAATGTTTTGAATTCATTGGAATGATTGATGATGGCCACAAAAATCCCAGAACAGCCCCATTATATCCTCCCAACTAAATACAAACAATAAAAATAATTAATGAGGATTAAAAAAATAGTGAAACTTCCCTAACAGTTCACCTTAGGTCAATACTCCATGTTCACGGAGTATAAGAGATCATGATCTCAATTATAGATGTTAAAGGATACACGAATAATTAACCGAGAAGAGGGATACTTCTAAAAAAGTAATGAAAATGAAAATGTCAATAAAAATGGAAAATCATTAATGAAAGCCTGGTTTAGATTAGTATATGAAAAATACTTTTTACCTGTAAAGGGGGATGTTATTTATATACATATATCTTCTTCTGCCCCACTTTTAGTGTTTGGAGGTTTCTGGATGGATCCCAAATGTCAAACACAATGATTTTTATGGTTGTTATTAAGGTTAATTTTTTCCCATGATCACGTGTGTATGAATTTCAAAATTTTCATAGTGAAATTTTTTATACATTGAATGTGTATTATAAGAGTGTTTAACATTTACATAATGATGCTGAAAAATGGGAATGTCACTACAATTTAGATTCAATGTGAACAAATTAGAGGGATTCATGTAATTTTGGTGAATGTTTCTACATGATTGTCCATATAATGAATAATTTATTTCATAATACAAATAAATTGGGATATTAAAAAGATTCTATTATTTTTTATCATAGTATTTAGATTTCATCAACATAGAGTTGGGATGTATGGGTAGCGAATCATCTTCACGAATAGTTTAGATTCACCGTGGTGAGGATTTTTTAATATATATATATATAATTTGAACATCTCTATTTATTTATTTGATTTTTAGAAAGATATCCTAAATATCCTTTATTTCACCAAGAGATAAAAATAATAGATTGAGAATTGGGGTTCATCAATATTGATATGGGTGGCTTGGGATTTTCAGTGGTGAAATGATGACTGGTCATTTATATATAGAGATTTTACAGTAGGATTATGTGATTTAGTGATTAATATAGGTTCGTCCACATGTTCATCAACTAAAAATAATTTCAAATTAGGCTTTTTAAGTAGCCATTGATGGGGTTGGATACTTCATGTAGGTATAATATTGATGGCTTAAATAGTGGATCTTAGACGATATAAGGTATGTCTGATCTATAGTTGATGATGGTAAAGGAAAATACCATAATGATAGGTTCTCAAACTACCATGAGGGTGTTATGGGAATTATATGTTGGATCAAGGTAACTATGTGTGGTATCATGTGTGTGGTAGTAATTTTAGGACTGTGGTGATTGAAGTAGATGGAAAATGTTAGTAGACTGTTGGTATCACAAGTGAGAGAGGTAGTCATAGTAAATACATACAATTTCAATCTAGTTGTGAAAAAACAAGGGTCTATGAGAAATTTATTTTTTAGTTGTAGTAGTAATGACTATGTAAAAATATTTTTCCCTTCAATTGTAGTAGGTATCAGTAGTTTTGAATGACCCCAATATCAAGAAATTGTATTATTTGTTGGTAAACGGAAATTTCCATGCACATGTATTTCAAAAAACAATGAATTTTGTCTGTTCTATATTTTTTTAATCAATATCAAAAATAATAAACAAATAAAAATCATATTATAATGTAACCTCAAAATAAAAATCCATGATTTAATTAAAAGTTCATTTTAATCAACCAATTCAAATAAATTCATTCTACAAATATAATTAATTTCATAAGAATCAATTTCTAAACATTCTAGGATCCATATTGAATAAAAAAATATTTATTCATATTTTTCAAGAAAATATTGTATACCAATTAGTGTTTATATATGAAATAATAAGGAATTATAGAATTAAAATTCACAATTAAACTCAATAAATATAATCAATTTTAATTTTCAATTTCATAAATTCAATTTGGAATAAAAAATTTAAATAAAAAATTTCAAAAATTACTAGAATTAAGTATTTAATCTATGTTAAAAATATAGTTATGTGATATCATAGTTAAAAAAAAAATTTCCCATGATTTTAGTAAAATATTGGGGTATTTTAAGTGAATAACAGAAAAAAAGATTAAAAATTTTGTGAACAAATCACTTCCTATAAATTTTAATGTTGAAAAAAATAATAAAATGATTTTCTGACATAGATTAAAAATTATAAACTATATAAGGGTAAAAACAATTATTAGTCTTGTTTTTGAAATTTCATTCCTCATTTGTGAATCCCATTCAGTGTTTCAGTTCAAATGAATCAAATATCCTTCTCTAGGATGATGTCAAATTAATTTTTTTTCATAATCAAAATATTTGTAAAATGAACTTACATTTTATCCTTTTTTATAAATTTCCGTAAACCAAAGATCAATTTATAATCCATTGATTCCAATTGAATGAGTTTTTTATAATTCAATTACCCCCACCGTGGGTCTAATATTCCCCTTGCAACACACAAATATTTTATAAAATATTTCATTGTAAATAATTTTTTTCTTCGATGCCTTATTATATACATAACAATGATATATAATAGTTACCCAGACCTATAGTATATAGATATTACATCATTTTTTATGAATATTTATTACAATACACCAAACAATTCCCGAAAATCATAAATTTTTTTTGGAAACATGTAAACACAAACAACTTGTCCATAGTTAAACTAAATCATCTCCAACTGTGATCACCAAAACAAGAAATAATATTAGACGTATCATACATACTATATTTTTTTATAAACTAGGAAAAGGAATCACAATTGTGGGTGATAAAAAATATCATTAATGATAAATGAGGGAGATACATAAGCATATCATAATCATATGCGTATGAGAATATAATAATAACATTTATAAACCATACCCTGCATCTCAATGATCATTGTCATGCATCCTATAATATGTTGTGTTAATTAATAAGACTTGAATGATAAGAAAATCAAATAAATTTACCAATGAGAGAATAACATTATAATAAGACAAATATTTTGGGAATAAAAATAAACATAAATAATTGTCTCTATATTAGTAATGGTTCTTTTTCATGGTTTTCATAGTGGAATGAGTCAATTCCCAGAAACATCGTATTAGTCATGGTTCACTACATAGACCATCAATCAAGACAAACTCATTTACATAGTGGGGGTACTCCCAATGTTTCTGTCATTTCATTCTAATAATATATATGTATATAACCATTACATTGGAGGAAGATATAGGTCTCATCTATCTCATAGTGGAAGCTATATTTATTTGTTCTATAAGATCATAAAAAATTCATTATATCATAAACCCTGAAGTTAATTGGGTTTCATAAACATTTCATCATATCATAACCTATTGAAAAGTGATAGGTTTCATAATCATTTCATCATTTCATTATACCATAACTCATGGACAAAATGAGCATGATTTATAATAATTTTTTCATGGAATAACATATGGTAGAGAAATAGGATTTATAAACATCATCCATCATAAACATAAAAATTTTATAGAAATAATAATAATGTTTTCCTTGGATAATAACCCCTATATGTAATAGATTAATTGAATTAGTTTCATATTATGTGTAAAATGATTTTTATTGATCATTTAAATCATTTCTTGAAGAAAATATTATTTTCCCAATATAAAAATAACGTATTAAATAATAAAAAAATCTGGTGATATTTTTCACTGAAAACAACCTAAAAAATATATAAAACAATATTCAACGAAAATATTGGTCATGATGAAGGGAATTTTTGGTTATTTATTATATGTTAACATAAATATGCATTTCAAAATATCAGTTAAACCCAAAGAAGCCTTTATTTTTTTGGAAAAACATTAAAATTAAATTGAAATAATTATTGTAAAAAAATAGAAATGGGTAAAAATATATTTTTAATAATAATAATATAATAACAAAAAACATTTTTTTTAGAATACTTGGTTTTTCATGAAAATAGATTTCCAACCGAATTAAAAAATAAAGTCATACATTAGTAAAAACATTTTCTCAATTAGTTGATGTAAAATATATGTGAAAATTGTATTTGTTTTCATGTATATATCATAAATTACTTCAAAAAAAATTCATGAGTTTCTTGATATATGGATCGTAAAATTGTATCATCAAAATAACATTAATAATGAATCGTAATAAACGATGAGATTTTATGATAAAATAATTACCAATTTGGTATCTTAGAATCATAATCCCCATAGTGTAATAACATAAAATGTAAGATAAAACATAAAGAGAATAAATTAATTTAACATAATAATGTAAAATTTCCCTTTATATACCTCATGAAATAATATCTCTTTATAACATAGCGTACCTCTCAAAGATTTAGATTTGGGAAAAAATTATGTTATGTTATTTATTGACTACTGTCATACTCATTAATAATTCATTTATATTACATATATTTTTATTATAAATAGTTTTATTATAAATATTGTTTATAACCATATTTATATATATGATATCATATATGGTTCTTCTGTGACATTTTATTACCCATTTATTTACAATTCAATGTTAAAGTAACATTTCAGATAATAACTTCTTCTATTTTCTAGAATATTTTGACATTAATTTTGGTCCCTAGATATCAATCATGGTTTCAAAATCCTAAGAATTAATACCATGATATTATTATATAATATATTATGTATAATTTTATTTAGATTATTACATTAAATTTAGATATATGAAATGAAATATAACGTTCTTGGAGACATTAGGACATAAAAACACATGAACATTCTTTTAATTTTCTTATGTAAATGAAATAAATTAATTTAATTGAAAATTTTTATAATTATAGTATAGTTTTTATGTAAAATAAATGCCATGTAATATTTAAACATATCTTTATTACCATTTATATAATGAGTTCATGAATCACATTGGTTCACGAGGTTGTAGTCCACAACACACATAAGTGAAATTATAATATTTGAACCAAATGGAATGTATAAAGGTATGATTGATATAATAACCCTATAAGAATAATAATTCAAAAAATATAACATATAAATAATATATCTATCATTAATTACATTCATGAGAGGTGGTAATGGAGAAACGATTGACATCAGTTCAGTTGGCGGTAGTCCACCGGACACATGAATAATGACTTCTTAACACATTCGATGAAAGTGTAGATGGTTTGTGGTCCTCATAGTAACCAAAAACAATCCCAGTATATAAAAGATACATTATATATTGTATCAAAATTTTCAAAAAATAATATAAAAAGGTGGAGGGTGAAATAAAACCAAGACACTTATTCATGAATGTTACCTCTTCTTCGGTTAGGCACCTTCTATTTGAATCAAAATCCATAATTGGATGGATTTATGTCCGAAAATAGTCCCATAGGATGAGGGAAGGTTAGTTTCGAAGTGATTTAATAAGGTAATTTTTGAACCAAAAGGGTTTAAATGTTAGGGGAGGAGATGATAATGGGTGGCCTTTTATAATTGTTGTGAGTGGAATAGTTGTAATTTTCTGGAAGAATGTGTTCCTACAATATTTTTTTTCATTTCAAATGTCTATAATAATTGAAAAATCATGATAAAACAATGGATAAGGTAAAAATATGGCTTGAAAATGGGGTTGTGTACAAGTATTGGATTATTTTAAACCCTATTATTTAATTTTGACCCCCCTCAATTAACCGATATTCATCGTAAACATGATAAATAATATTTACCATTTGTAATATTCATTTAAAAAAATTATTTGAACATAATAAGTTATAATAAATATTCTAACTGAATTTTTTTTCCATTTTTCCAAAAAAACATTTACCGAAGTAGTATATTTTTTTCAAAAATTAATCCCACTGAGTTGATAAGAAAGTGGCTTTTAATTATATTATGGTAAAAAGTATAAAATATGTTTATATCATGATAAATATGATATTTATTCCAATGACATAAATTTTACTAATGGATATATAATTGAAAAAATGTTTAATTAAATCTATATTAAAATATAATTTAACATTATAAATAAGTTAAATTAAATGAATAATTTAAATTAAAATTCAGTATTTATCCCAATTCATCAAAAAAAGAAACTTTTTTATAAAAGTTACAAAAAAAATATATGATAATTTTTAAATGATGATTTCAAAAATTAACTATAATTAATCACATTATTTTTTCTTTGGTGAAAATTATTTATATTATTTTTCATAAAATTAAATAAAAACATTTATTTTCATGATTATAATATTTTCAAAAAAAATAATGCCTTATGGTAAACTAAATATGTTTTATCAATTGATTTTATTTACAAAAAATAATTATACATAATATTTAAAATTTAGTTATTACTATTCATTTCCCTATGCTTAAACACTATGTTATAAATGTCAAATTTTAAAAACTATATTAAAAATATATCATGGTTTCATTAAAACTCGTTGGTGTGTGTAACATAAGATAACATAGTGTTTCATGTAGCTCAAACTGAACATAGTGTTTTATGTAATACATGTTTAATTGAGTGTTTTTTGGAACAAAATTTATCAAATAATTTTTTTAAAAAAAAACATAAAAACATAGGGTGTATCATTATGACCCCCTAAAAATGAATTTATCAATCAAAATTCATCACTATGATCAAAATTATTAAGGATAATTCTACCTCGTCATATCCTCAAGTTCCCACTTATATTCCTCTAAATCATGGTTCTAACACAAAACATTGACCATGATGGTGATATTATTTCATATAACTATGTTTTTTATGATCTAGAGTCAACACCAGTTTCCCTCATTTGAAATATCATTTTATAGTGGAATGAAATATGATTTCAGTACATGTCAAGGGTCTTTATGTAGTTCCTCGTGAGAGATAAATGGAAGAAATAGTGTAATTGGTATAGGTCTGGTGGAAGCTCAAAACGATATGATACACTCGAAATATTATTAATAATTTCAATTAGAATGATATACATAGGGATTAATTCGCATTTCTTTTTGAATTTAATAACTATCATTCATGGATTTATTCATAGAAATATATTGTCACCAAACATCAAATTATAGATCATTTCAGGGATTATCAATATAACGTTTTCTCAAACTCTAAACTTCCTTGATGTGTTGTTGAATGTAATTATCCTTCAATAACATTTTTCCAATTATCCCACATCACAATAACATTTTTTGTCTAACATAATATTTGGAAATTGGATATTTACACATCATTATAGGGAGGAATTAATAAGGATCCATATAAATTATTTATTTGACATTACTGTTTTACTCATACTTAACTAGGGGAATATGTATATCCCAACCACATTTATAATCCCAACAAAATGATATTAAGATTTTATATTTGAGTAGAATTGTGAAATAAAACTAACTATATGTTTGAGGATGATATTCAATACAAAAACTCAACTCTGTATCAAGTTCATTATGAATACTTCAATGTAATTTTAAGGGAAACCATAAATATTGAAAATACATAATGGAATTGGATACACTATGAAACATTACAACATCATTAATGTATTCTGTGGAAAATTGATCAAATGATATTTGATTGATAATAGTAATGTTGTGTTCGGAATTTGTAAGGTGACTGACTATAACCTATATAAAATTATAATCAACAAACATGTTGGGGTGTAAAATGATATAATCCCTAGATATGTTTTCCCATTTCCATTCTGGAGTTAGAAATTAATGTAAAATAGCGTTGAATTTAATCTTTCAGTCTCAATGTGCTGATATACCAAGAAACGTGATATAAACATTGTGATGTATCTCTTCATTCCATCCCATTAGAGGTGCTCAATAAAATTTCTATACATCTTCATACATCTCGTATGAATAGAAAACAAATAAACTTGTTCATTCTCTAATAACACCATCTTGAAATAGTTTGTGGATGAAATGAAAAAAAAATTCCTAAAACATATCATTCCATCATGATCATTGTTAATCTCAAAAACATTTCTAGCCATCTTTTTAGTTCTATATCTTCTTTATGCACCTATTTAATCTTCACATTGAATGATGAAACACCATTTAATTAAGAAAGATAAGAATTTTTTCACGCATTCATGATTTCCATATCAATCCTTTTCAAATCCGGATATATATGGGATCATTTCTAATCCTCATCATGAATAATCTATCATGATCCTTTCAACTAAAAGAATTATCCACCTTTTTTTCATAGATACAGAGGTATAGTATTGAATAGTAATAATATTTAAGATTCTATATCCATATTCTTTGGTGCATTTTTAACACCATCTATCTGACTATACATTATAGAATTTTATTATTTTATTATATCTCGCAAATTTTTCCATAAGGATAATTAATCTACATCTTTCAAAGAAAATTATTTTCTATCTCCAAATCATGTGTTGGGTAATTTTTCTTATGAATATTATATATTAATGAGGAATAAGATATAAAATTTTACTAAAGAATAAGAATACATACCAATCTATTCAAGGATTTATTACTATTAATTACTTACCCTTATACACTAAAGGGTAATGTAATAATAATTTTTACGACTAATATTTTATTTAGTTCCTTGAAATTATACTATAATTAATCCATATTTAGGAACCTTGCTTCATTCATTATTAAATTTTTCATACGATAATATAGTAATGAGAAATTATCCACATTCCATCAATAATATAATGATAAACCAACACAACTACGGATCTCATTCACTATGTTTGGAATCATACAACATTCAATCACCTCCTTCTTCGATGGATCTACATATATACACATTATTAAGATTATATGAACAAAACATGAGACCTTTTCTAGAATGAATTCAATGTTATTAAAATATTCATATATTTTCTCCTTACATAGGGTCCTTAGTACAATTCTCAAGTTATCTCCATGATCTTACTTCTCTTTGTGTAAATTAGTATATCATCATTAAAGACTACCAAAAACTGATCAAGGTAATATTTAAAGAATTTATTCATTAAATACATTATGATAATGAGAGATCTAGTAAGAAATAATGGAAACACTATATACTTATAGTGTTCATAGCTTGCATGAAATGATATCTTCGGTATGTCCTCCTTTTTTCTCCTTTATTTTTGATATCGATAACAATGGTTGATATAGGAAACGTATTGATCTCTATACAGTTGATCAAATATTTCATCAATATGGGGTACATAATAATTGTCCTTGATCAGGATCTTTTTAGATAATGATAATCAATGAATATCCACATCAACCCTTAATTTTTTAAAAAAAATTAAAAGGGTACCCTAAGGTGAAACACATGAAATAATTAATACAACATCAAGGCTCTCTTGTTGTTTCATCATTATTTCTAATAACTCAATTTGGGACATTTTATGGGGAGTCTTTGAGATTAGTGTGACAATTGATTTGAGTTCTATTGAGAACATGACTTTATATTTTAGTGAAAGACTAGGAATCCCCACTCATAAGTAATTTAAAAATTTCTATAGAATTGGAATATCTTAATGCTGAGTTTATACCTAACCATTAGAGATAACAAAGAATTTTGAATGGGGATTATGATATATACAATGGATGTAATCTCTTTAATAATTCCATAAAACTATCACATTAATATATGATGATAGACTGTTTTGGAATATCAAAAAATATTTTCCTTCATTGATAATTGATGAGAGATTTATGTAGGGAAAACCAATCCATTCATATGAAACTACCAAATTCAACCAGAGAATAAATGATGATATTTATAAGAATATTATCCCCACAAACATGAACTCGATAAGAATCATGTACTTTTGATAAAATCATCATACCACTAGGGGGTTTCATGAACAATTCTACAATTAATCATTGTGGTGGAATCTTGATAAACTTCGATTATTCATTATTTGTGAATGGATTATTATATCAATGGTTAAATAAGAAATTAGCATTTTTAGTGTAGATGTTATTTTCCCGTTCATAACCTTATTACCCAACCCCTCGTCAGAAATATTGATTTCAGGATATTTCTCCTTGTCCCTCGACATAACAGGTTATTGATGTCAATAATATTGATTATCCAATGGATTTGGGATCTACTTAGCATAGTTCCCATAATCTATTAATTTGAAACACTTGAATGTGGGTGGTGAATTCTATGTAGCTTTCTCTCTATTCTCATCCTTTTTTAACATCATCCCATCGCTTCACAAATAAATTTCATCACAGCCTTATCATAAACCCATAAAACATATAGTAGTCTTCTAAAGATAATTTCCTCTATTTTTTAACACACATTATCCATGAAGGAAATATCATATTATTCTCTCCATAGTTTTCAAATTTCCTTTTAATAATATCTTCATTTTATTATCAAAATTCCCATATTGGTCGGTAACACCATCCTCCATTTCACCATGATAACACATCGAGAAATTCCTTCTGAGGTTCCAAGGTATATAATCGATAACATTATTTGGTGAATTATTTTTAAGCCATTGAATAATTAATAAAAATAACATTCACATTGGATTATAATACTAGAATCATATCATCAGATCTTATAAAATTTACGTCATATGTATGACTGCATTAATCATCCATTTTATTTATCAGATGGAAAACCTTATCCAAATTCATCTAAAGAATAATTGAAAATTAGTTACTAAGAAATAATTTCCTAAACACTTACCAGTCTATGGATTCAATATCACCATATTTACTCATAATCTTGATAATATCACCCATTAAAATGATTTACCTTAGAATCAGAAGACATGATAAATGAATATTTTATACTAAAAAACAAAAATATGAATATTTATTTTCAATGGTGTTAATCCATTATTTAATACCCAGGGGACTAAAGACACATCAAAAGAGGATGTACATTTTTTTAATGTATCTTTAGAATGTTGTTCCATATTTGGTTCATTTGAAAGTACATCATGGTTAAAAGATAGAAAATGTTGTATAAGAAAATAAATTTAATTTTGTATTCTGATACCCATAAAGTTTTGAAACATAATTGGATAATAATTAATTTCCCATTTCACTAAATATTATCATCCTTGCTTATGGTCTATTACATTGTATAAAAAATTAATAGTTTATGAAATAATAATCATGATGGAGAAACACATAATCATGAATAATCACATATATGATTTCTAAATCAGGACACATTATTTCATATTTGATAATATTGGATCTTCCAAGGTCATTCATAGTAATTATCTTTTTTATTTTTTTATTATAGTTCATAATTATTTTTTGAAATTCAAATGTGTGTCACAAAAGAGTATCAATCAAGGACGTCCAGAGGGCTTGATGGCATACACCAGGTGATGATCATGTGTAGCTCAAGGTAACCTATTCATATTTATTACCCATAGGTACCTCTGTGTTAGAGCCACATCAGCATGTAGTATCCATAAAAGGATATACTTTCTTGGAAACAAATTTTTATATACTTTACCCAAATTAAAATACATTTTACTATCATTTGTCTCATCCTTAGTATTATCCATTGTTAGTTATATATGGATATATGTAGGATTTCTCATTTAAAATTATAATAAATAAATAGATCGATCATCTGATGCTAATTATATTAACCCAGACATATCATTTCAAAATATAAAATCAATTTTTATGAATATTGAATACATTACACATACACATACCTATGGACCGTAATGTGTTAATTTTTTTGGAATCATGGAAACACATACAATTGGCCTGGATATAAAATACATAACACCCCAATATGAACTTCATAACTACCTCCATTCTTAAACATATAATATATAATAAACTTCTTCACATCCTAGGGAATCTTATCATAAATACGGGTGTTCATAGATTAATTTTATGGTTAGAAAAGGAAGAAACATAAGTATAAGGTGAACTTAAGTGAATGATAATATGCTAATAAAACTCGTAAATCATTCCCAGTTTATAAAAATCATAATATTTTGTTATTGAATAATGCTTGGTAGTATATAAGACATGAATCATAAGGTAATTAAATAAAATAATACATTAGAGAATATCATTGGAATAAGTCATTTATATTTAGGATACATATATATATTGAAATCATTTTCATACAATCCAATCTTCATTTCTATGTATATCACATTTGATTGGGTTCACTCCAAATACCATCATAGTAGTCTAGATACAATAATTAGACCATCATAGCAGAATAAGTCCCTTAGAAAAATTATTTCACTCCCTAATCTCATTCTTTCGGTATCCTGAGATATAAATCATTACAAAATGTGTCTGATAGAGATATAGACCCCACCCATCACATTATGAAAACCATATTTATGTGCGACAGAAGATCAAAAAAAAATTCATTATATCATAACACATGAAATTAAATAGGATTCATAAACATTTTATTATATCATAATATGTAAAAAGTAAAAAAGATATAAAACCCTTTTATCACACATCATTACATAACCCATTGAACATGAAGTGGGATTAATAATAATTTTAGTAGGGTATAAACCATGGAGGAAGAAAATGTTTCCTAAACCTCAAGCAATCATTAACATAAACTGTTAAGAGGTATAATAAGAGTGGTATACGTAGATATAATCCCCAATAAGTTATAGTCATCATCAATGAATGTTGTCTTAGATTGAAAATGATTTTGATTGATTTTTTAAAAAATTCATTAGAGAAATATCCTCTGAGGGTTGATAAATCTTATAAAAAACCATTTGAAGATATTTTTTTTTTAAATTTAGATTTATTAATTATAAATTTTTCATAAGAGAATATAATATTTACGAAGAAGTGAATTTTTTTCATCTATTACACATCAGAAATTATTATAAAATTATTAGATAATATGAAATTTTTCTACTCAAAAATATAGAAATCATTTACCCAAATTACATTCATAGAATTAGAAAATTTAAATTAAAAATTGACTCTGCAGATCCGATGATGAAGAGAGTTTTGAAATAGATTTTTTTAATAATTGATATGTTTTCATATAAAAATTCAAGATAGAAATGATTAATATGAAAAATATGATTAATGAATGTATAGTTTATACAATGTTACTTTATAAATAATTTAAAATATATTTCAAATCAATAAAAAAATTAAACCAAATTATTTTTATCAATTTAATTTTATTATTTTTAATTATTAATAAAAATTATGAAAATCAGAAAAATTATTGGTTAATTATCCCAACCAGTCCCACGGGGCTACATTCAGGACTACCCTATGCCAGCCTTCCCTAGGCTAGTGGCTGGTGACTAGCACCAGGAAATAATATTACAAAAAGAGAAGGAAATGTCTTTAAACCTATACTCAGAAAAACCAAACCACCTCCCAATACACTAAAAATAGGATAAAAGTATACCACAATAACAAAATTAAGTGTAAGTACAAGTGAAAGTATGTTGGCCTGAATACAAATCCAACATAAGAATGAAAAATTCTATGTATAAAAGAATGTTTTGATGGCCATTTGTGGAAAACTCCACCAACTTGTGAGAGTACTGAAGCTACTAGAATATGGACTAGTATGTATTTGCATGCCCAGTCCAACATGGCCCCACTAAGTCCTATGCCACCATGTCCACCATTGTAGTATCTTTTAGTATTGTCCCCCAGAGAAGCTCTGTTGAAACATCGATCATCTGCACCAAACACAACAAATGTGGTCCTAGCCTATGCATGGGTGAGTATAACAATACGGAGTAAGGACCACGAGACCCCTAAATGTCTCTCAGCATTCCATGAAAAAAAACCACAATGAAAATACCCTTGAGATAATGCCACCAAGAAAGACCTAAATCATATAGCATAAAGTAGAAGACACAACTCACACAGGTATACATAAGTACATATGTAAAGATGATTGGTCCAAAAGATATATCATCTTATTATATCAATAGGATCTACTTCTGACACGCACATGGTCGCTAGGTGCTAACTCACTGAGGATCTCTAGGTGCTGACCCGCAGGGGACCGCTAGTTAATGACACGCAAAGGATCGTTAGGTGCTGACACGTAGATGACCACTTGGTGCTAACCATTATTGGATCTATATGTGATATCTATTTTATGATTTCTAGGTGTTGACCCCTAGAGGATCACTAGGTTCTGACACACTCAGGAATGCTATTCTTTCATCACATCGCAACCAACAACTAGATTCCTGCACTTAGCACACTTTATTTTTTGAGGATCCTATACTCAAGACATCAGTAGTACCTCAACCTCCACTATGTACCACATAGATCAACCACAATTTAATGCCTTTTAGTAAGGGTCCCAACGTAATATATTGCATGTTGATCATATGCATGGTCTGTATGTTATGTCGTATTTAGTAAAAAGGGCCCATTTGGATTTGATTCCAATCCAACCCAAACATAATCCATCATCTTCCAAAACTAATGCAGACTATCCAAAAAGGATAACCCCATTGCAAGGGTCCCAAAGCCACTAAAGGCTCATCAATTAGATGCCCGATGTGAGAGATACAAGGGTTTTAGTAAATAAGGGCACGTTTTTTCTCATCCTGGTCTAACTCAATTGGACCGATCTGACCAACAAGGCCAGGGGATCCCATGTACCCTAGTTAAATTTGAAATACTCAAACTGACCGAGTTCAGGTCAGGGTTAGTCTGGTCCGACATGGCTAGTGGGTCATGCCCAATGGGACATACTGGACCCGACCCAGGGTGGCTGAGAGTCCATCCCACATGGTCACCCGGTGAGCCGGTCTCATCCACTCTAGCCCGAGGGTGTGGGTTTCACATGAAATCATGGGTCTGCTGCACTGGGTGTAGATCCGACCCCCCAGTAGATGACCGACCCGTCTAGCTGGCTAGGGTGTGGCCTGCTCGCTGACGACCGGCCGCATGGTGTAGCCAGTGGTGTGTCATCCAGCCAGGAGATGGCAGCGGCACCGCTTCCATCCCCAGGTGGCCCCACGGTTGCGGGGCGTCCTCCATCCGTAGCCGACGGACCGTGACTTTCTAGCCACCAGAAGACCCTAATGTGGGTCGTCCTTCTATGAGGCGCTCAGTGCCGTGTCTCTCACTATCACCGCGGCCTGTCAAAACATGGCCTCATGTTTCCTTAGCGTGCTGACATGCCTACCACACCACCCAACCTGTGGACCTCAATCCCACCATCTGGTGTAGCGTAATAACCTTAGGTGGACCACAAGACATGATCCTTTCATGCGTTCATCATGTCACAAGCGTCTATGGACCCTGGAGATCAACATTTTCACTGTGATGGTATGAAATTGTCTTTCCATCAATTCGGGAGTTTGGCCTGGAAGAACACCCATGACAGAGCGGATCGGGGATTGATTATGTTGGCCCTTGCCATCCACTTTATATTTTTATAATCAAGAAGGGTCCAAGGATTTCATATCGATCAACAAGTATAATTCAACCCCGGATAAAGAAATTCCCAAAGAAAATACACCCTTCTATGTAAACACATGAATCACAGATCAATCTATTCGTGGGTAGATCTATCATCATCATTTCTAAGAAGAAATTGGGAAGCACTTTTAAAAATTAATCAACCCCAAACATCTTTGACGTTCGATGCTGAAGTGTTCATACTCGAGGTTTCAACATGTGGACATCGCTTCCATATCTGTTCTTCGAGGCATGTTGAAGATGATGAAGTCTCACCAACATTCATAATTCTTTATTGGAGAGAAAAAATACACACAGTTTATTAGATAATCCCCAAAATTTAATTCCCCATTCTCCCATGTGTTTGTTTAAAAATAAGAATTACGTCAGAGTGTTTCTATCATGGTTTTTTAAATTTGTTTCATTACACTGTTTTATTTATGAAACAATATCTTTTTTACACTTACTTAATTTCATCATTATGCTATGTGATATGGGGTATTAATTAGCCTCATTAATGTTCCATTTCACCTCCGGATCACTGCACCAAAACGTCTCTCTCAACCACCCAACAGTGATTAAAGAAAGAAAATAATTCCTTTAAATTAATTTATTATTTATTCAAAAAGTATAAAAAATAAATTTTCTACTCGTCCCCTTCCAGTCGATGTTAATCCATTTTTATGTAAATCCCACCATTCCGAATTCAATGGTCTCCTTAGATATTTGATCCGAGTTTTTGTTCAAAAGATTGTAAAGAACACTCAAAAATTTACTAAATGTACATTAAAAATTAAAAAAAACATTTCATCCTTGACCCACGCAGGTCATGGTTAGGCACTACCTAAGAGAGAAAAAGACCTCTAGGAGGTCAGCCGTAGTCTCAAATTTTCTATCAGAGATTCCATTTAGGATTTATTAGAATTTAAAAATAAAATAATTGTTACTTAATTATCTTATTCATGGCCACAAAACTATCTTACAATATTGGCCTGCAACAGCCAATGTTAAGATCTGATTAAGGAAAGCATATCCTCACTTATTCAGTAGTGGTCATAGATTTTTAATAATAGACACCATTCTTGAGTTATAAGTATTTGAAAAATAAAATAATTTTATTTAATTATTTTATTTACAGTTATTTAATTTTGGGTTTTCTCACTAGAGGCTTGCACCGAATTAAATTAATTCACACCAATGGTAAACCTTCCATCTTGAACACAATGGTGCCCTCAAATTTCTGATATGGGAACCCATTTAAGAGTTATTACATTTTCCCAATAAAACAACCCAATTTAAAGAAATTTTTTTTTGACAGATCATTCTTGGCACTCTGGGCCTCAGAATCATAGGTCATCTTAGTTCATTGTCTTGAAACAATTCCATGTAAATAAACTAATTGAAACATTAATTATAAGACATTAAATTCCCCCCACTATAGGGATTTACATCCCCAAAATCCAAAACATAGGAAAAGTATACAAATGGGGTATTCAGTATGAATCTAATCCTCCTACTCCCATGTGCCCTCCGGATGATTCTTGTGCTACTACTGAACACGCTCTAGAAGAATCTACTATCCATGAAGGACCCAATCCTATTGATCTTCTATCCCTACAAGGATCTCCATAAACGTCTCCCCATTGTTAATGGTCATCTCACCACAGTCGATGAAATGCGATGGATCATGCATATACCAACTCAGATGTGAAACATGAAAAACACCATGCATCTGGTGAATCAATGGGGGATGAGCTAGGCGGTATGCCACCTCGCCAACACTACTATGAATCTGTAAAGGTTCAATGAACGTCGGAGATAGCTTGTTATCCTAGCCAAATATTCATAACCCCCAAAAAGGTGAGACCTTAAGGAAAGCTTGGTCACCCCCCTCGAACTACTAGGGTCTATGTATATTGTCTCCATAAGACCTCTGTCTTGTATATGAAGTCCTCATCCACTTTTGGATGATCTTTACCTTCTCAGTGGTATCCCATACCAAATCTGGACACATGTGTTTTGACTCCTCTAGGTCTGTCCAACATAGAGATGATCTAAATTAAATCTCATAAAAGGCCTCAAATGCTGTCATGCCGATGGAGGAGTGATAGATTCTATTGTATGAAAACACCACAAGGGGTAGGTGGTACTTCCAATTATAACCAAAATCAAGGATGCCAGCATGAGGCATTTCCTCCAGGGTCCGTATGGTCTGCTCAATTTAACCCTCAACCCTCAATCTATGGGTGAAAATCAGTGCTCAATCATAGTTGATTCCTGAACCCCTCCTATAATCCCATCCACAACTGGGATGTGAAGTGTTCATCATGAGCTGAGACGATCTTTGAAGGAACCCTATGAATCCGCACTGTCTCCTGAATGTAGAAATTTCACATGCCCTCTACCGGTCCCTACTCCCAGATGAGTAGTATGTTAACCAACTTGGTGAGTCGGTCAACGATCACCTAGATATAGTCATGGACCCTGTATGTGCATTATAACCGCATTGAAAATTACATTGGGATACCTTCCATTTCCATTCCAATACATAGAATGGTTGGGTAAGCTTTCTAGAACCTAATCCTTGACCATCACATGCTATGAGGTAAGGCACAGTGAAGTGAACTCGTCCACTACTTTCTTCATCCACGGACACTAGTACTGACGTCTATGGTATTGGTATATCTTATCCACTACTAGATGTACCACCAAGGGGGATGTATGGAACTCCGTAAACATATCATCTGTTATCATCCCTGCGACTACGTTGTGCTCTCTGAAAAATTTGATGTCCTCCCCACCTATCAAAAATCCATCAAGAGATTGTCTTGGGGATAACTAAGAAAGTCAAGCATCACAGTCATTATTGAAAAACTATTCCTCCATAACTCGTTTTAAGTGTGTGGGAGGGACAATCATTGACTAGAGGTATGACTCTCCATGATCCACCACAATGTATATTCGCATCGTGGCTAGAAGCTTTGTCACCTCACTTGGAAATTGTATACCATACCTCCCAATGAGTGTGTCTACCACCCAGTCCCCCTTCCTAGAAGAATAGTCTATCTCAAATTCATAGTCTGGGAGAAAATACTACCAATGCTATTGTCGCAAATACTAGAAATCCTATAGGCACATTTCCATCAATGCGAAAGGCTAGACATTTTTACTAATTGATTTCCCCATTAAACATTTGGTAGTGGGTACTCATTATCCATGGTCACATGGTTAATTTTCTAATAATCCACACATAACACTGAGAAATGGGTCTTAGTAAACCCTTCCTCTTCAAGTCCCCGACCAATTCCCCCTACTAGTGATGCTCTACCAAATCCTTCTAATATACAAGTGCTGATATCAGTGCCATCTTGAGTTGTAAAATGATAACGAAGTCCATCCCCTACAAGGAGGTAATCCGGGGGTATAATTTGAAAGGACGTTCCCACACTTTGCCTCTACTGTTGGGAACTAAATATCAAAACATCTACTGCCACAAGGGTGAGGTCGACCAACTCATGAGTTATCGACTACACCCTCATATACATGAGCTTATTCCTTGCTTCCTAGGATTCCTTTTCTACCAAAAAAGGGAATCCACATTTCAAGGTTGTGGATATACCACATTATTTTTTCCTGAATGATTGAACATGAGGATGAATTGTGGATGACCTGTCCATACCCAAACTACCTTCATAAGGCCTTAATGCTGCCACCATGAGGTTCCAATAGAAACTATTTCCACAATGATTAGAAAAAACTATATTCATAAGTGTGATTATCGAGTATCCTCTTCTAGGTATCTCCAGATGTAAAAATCAAGTCAATGATTCAATCTTAAACTCTAGTTCTTGAACAATTTTCGTGACAACAAGATATTAATAGTTTATGTTTCTATTAATATAGCAGCATGTTTTAGACACATACAGTACCTCGAATAATTCCATGATCCCATGGGTCATAATCTTTGACCGCATATAGCTACTCTCTTCATCTATTTCATACTCCCCAGTGTGGTGGTTACCACATTAGGGTGGTGGTTGTATCATTTATAAATGTATACCACCTCCTGTTGTTACCCTATCTCTTCTTCGACATCCACTTAATTGAATATTTTTCAATCCCTATCACTTCTTCTTCCCATAACATTTTACACGTCCATGTCTTTGAAACTAATGTTTGTTTCCTTCTTTCTCATTACTGAAATTCATTTGCTATATCTACTTATTCAATTAACATTAATCTATAGGGGTTATCTCTAGAACCCTAACCTAAGTAAGAATGCATAGAGGAGTAGTACTGGCTCGGATGTCCCTAAACATATCTCACTCAGTGGTCTATGCCCTGAATAAATGGTTGTATCGTATTCATTAAGTACTTGGAATAGTTGGTACGCCTCAATGAATACTAAACTACTAAAATTTCATCCAACCAAAGTGGTATAAGATCATGGGAACACATACCCATTAGCATTTTTTTTGGATACAGAGCCCTTATCAGGGAACAATTCTCAAGATATCTCTACAGAAAAGTCACCTCATCATAGAATTGGCGTAATCTATATCATACCATCTCCATACTGAGCCTCATATAAGGCTCAGTGCCAGGACTTCCATCTGACCTAATGGTTCCATGGCTAGATGGTAACTCTATCCCCACCTCATGCCATTCCCTAACCTGTTATGAGTTGGTCTCTCCTTGAAACAAGAGGGTTATTTGTCACTGAAACATGTGTATGGCACCAAGCCATCATGTCTCCTCTACCAGTAGTACCTTTAGTAATTACTGACTAATGGGCTGTG
Source organism: Viscum album (assembly GCA_963277665.1). Classification (NCBI taxonomy): domain Eukaryota; kingdom Viridiplantae; phylum Streptophyta; class Magnoliopsida; order Santalales; family Viscaceae; genus Viscum; species Viscum album. The sequence continues at coordinate 1,024,649,311 of OY728141.1, read as the reverse complement.
GTACTATTGGGATATAACCCAAAGGTACCATCTTGGGAAACCGTCCCTTTATCGATGCCTCATAACTCTGTGGACCATCCTCATGGTCACACATTTGTAACTTGGTTGTCTATCTGTGTGGAGGTATCGTGAAAGAGAATCAAGGAAAAACACAATTAAAACACTATACCTAGTTAGCTAAATCATATTAAAAATAACATTAGTAGACACTTAAACAACCAATGTTTTAATATATTGATCTGAAATACATAATTCAAAGTCCTGGTGTACGGATCCATTATCCACCACACCAACACTGGACTCTCGTAATCATAAAGTCAAACTCACAACACTTAACATTGTTTCCCCAAAACAAAACATAGACACTTAGTCTTTTGGGTAGTAACGAACACACTCTAATACCACATTATCACAACCAGTTCCCTGGGGCCCATTCCATGACTACTTAAATCCCACCATCAATAGCCCAGGGGCTAGGGACTAGCACTAGAAATTCATATCCCAAAATGGTAATGCATTGCCTTTAATCTTGTACACACACGCCCAACCACATACTAATAATCCGAAAGAGGGAAAAAGTATACCAAAAAATTTTAATAGTACAAGTAAAGGTGTACGTAAGTGGGAAAGAGTACAAACCCAACAAGGTACTGAAAACAACAATGTATAAATGGAACTCTGATAGAAATCTGTGGAAAACCCCATTTGATTATGTGAGTAGTGAAGCTACTAGTAGTCGAAAAAGTATGTCATGCCCGCCCGGTCCCACTGGGACCCACATTGTCCTAGGCCACAGAGTCCACCATCGTAGAATCTGTCAGTCATGTCCCCCGAAGCACCTCTGTCGAAATTTCAATCATCTTCACGAGACACCACACGTGTTGTCGAAGCCCGTGGAGTGGTGAGTATATCAATACTCAGTAGGGACCATAAGAACCCCAAATGTCTCTCATTTATCCATGAAGAAAATCACCGCAATGAAATTAACCCAGAATTAATTCCACCAAGAAAGACCTCTAACACAAAGCATAAAGTAGAATACATATCTTACACCAGGAATAGTTAAGTACAAAAGTAAAGATGATTAGTCATTAAGATATATCGTTTTATTATGTCTAGAGAATCTACTATTTACCCTCACAGGGTGGCTAGGTGTTGAACCACAGAGGATCTCTTGTTTCTGGACTACATAAGATCTCTAGGTGTTGACCCCTAGAGGATATCTAGGTCCTTATCCACTCAGGTTCATTGTTCCTTCAACATGGCGTGACCAACATCTAGTTTCTCACACTTAACACCCTCGATTTCAGAAGGATATAATCCTCAATCCATTGGTTGTACCTTAACATCCAAATATTCCCACATATAGTAACCCCATCGAACTTTATTCTGACAAGGGTCCTATCATAATAGAGGATGTGTCGATCAGACGCTCGGTCTGTAAGTTATGGGTTTGTAGTAAAATGGTCATGGTTGGATTTGAGACCGATCCAATTTGGCCATAAAGCAAAGTATGCAAAAACTCATGTGGAGTATTTAAAGAAGACTACCCCATTGCAAGGGTCTCAACGCCACTTGCGACACATCAATCGAATGCCTAGTCTGAAGGATATGGGAGTTTTAGTAAACAGGGGATGGTTGCATCTAGGCCCGGTTGGATAGACAAGGCCAACTCGGACCGGCGGTCCCATGTACCTCAATTCAATAACACAGACTTGACATTACCCAGTTTAGGTTCGGTCAGTCTGGTCTCACATGGACCAAAGGGCACATGTCTTTCCTCTTAGTACGGGTCCAGCTTGTTGGGTGTGGGTCAGGCCTATCGATGCTGGTCCGGCCCAGCCCGTTAGCTGGGGTGCGTCCCGCTAGCCAAAGACCGACCACGTAGTGCGGCCAGTGGGTTGTCACCCAGCCAGAACGCGGTAGTCACACCACATCCTGCCCCCACTAGTCCCATGGATTCGGGGCCTTCTCCAACCTCGGTCGATGGAAAAAGGCTTTCCAGTGACCAGACATCCCCAACACGGGCCTTCCCTTGACAAGACCCTCAGCTCCGCATCTCTCACTGTAACCACAACCCATCAGTTGAGACCTCCTCTCCCATGGCGCATAGAAATTCATACTTCTCCACCTAACTGGTGACCCCTCGGTCCCTCCATCCATCACGCGGCTGGCACCGCCACCTCCGGTGTGGCGGAAGAACATTTGACAAACCATTGGATGTGCTCTAGTGGTACATTCTTCACCTCACCTGTGTCTATGGCCCCCGAAGATCACCTTCTTTACCACGATGGTCTCAAATCAATCTTATCATCAATTCATGAGTTTTGGAAATAATGAATACCCAAGACGGAGGGTCTCTATCCTTATTTGTATTGGCCCTTACCCTTTGCGTTTGATGTTTATAATCAAGGGACGTCGAAGGATTTAGAATTGATCCACAAGGATAATTCCACCCCCGATAAAGAAATACCAAATGAAAATTCACCCTCTAGTATAAAAGCATGAATCTTATATCAACCTATTCAAGTGTTCGTCTTTGTTTATTATTTATAAGAAAAAAAACCTAGGAATAACATTTAAAAAATTAAACTACCCCTATATTTTTGACATTAGATGATGAAGCGTTCGTGCTTGAGGTTTGAAGATGTCGATGTCACTTTCGGCTTTATTCTCCGAGGCACATTGAAGATGATAAAGTCTCACTAATGTTTTTCATTCTTTTATGGAGAAGAAAAATACTGGTTGTTTGTAAGAGAATCCCCACAGTTTAATTCCCCATTCCCCCACATGTTAAGTTAATTTAAAGAATCAAGTCACAATGCTTCTTTCATGTAGTGACTTGGAGTCATTAAGATATTTCATTTTTGAAACATTATCACTGTAATGCTTACCTTATCGCACCGTTATGCTGTATGACACTAATAATTAATGATCCTAATTAATGTGCCTTATCACCACTAGGTCGCTATACCACAGCATCATCGTCCTCCACCCAACAGTGAGTAAAGAAATAAATTAATTCTAGTAAATTATTTTATTAATTTTTTCATAAAGTCCAAAAAATAAATTTTCTTCTCGGCCCTTGCCTATCTAAGTTATGTCATTTCAAGGAGAATAATGTCATTTTGAATTCAATAGATCCCTGTTTTTTTTATACAAGCCGCAGTTTAGAAAATAGAAAATCTCACTCACAACTTTACGAAACATATCGTAAAAAAGTTCAAAAAAATAACTTTTATCCTTGATCTTTTCTTGTTATGGTTAGGCTCTTTTTAAGATGGAATTGCCCCGATGAGCTCAATAGTACTCTCGGATATTTAATTATAGTTACCATTTAAGAGTTATAAGGATTTTACGACAAAATAATTCTTACTTAATTATTTTATTCATGCCAAAAAACATACATCCTCTATTGGCCCACACCAGCCAATTTTAGGATTTTCTTAAGGGAATCATACCCTCATGAGTTCAGCAGCGGTCTCAAAATTTTAATCGGAGTCACTATTCATGAGTTATAAGAATTTGAAAAATAAAATAATTTTATTTAATTATTTTATTTATGGTTATTCCAATATTGGGATTTCTCACTAGTATCTTGTGGCGACTAAACATAAGTTGTGCCTTGGGTTAAATTACCATCCTGAATGAAACTATGCCCTTGGATTTCTAATCTGGGTACCATTTTAAGAGTAATTCCACATTTTCATGAAAACCGCTCATGTGTGCTATTTAAAGCATATAATTTTTCCACAAATCATTCTGGGCACACTGGGCCTCAGAATCGCAGATCATCTTAGTTCCCCACCTTGAAATAATTCAATATAAATAATAAAAATTTATACAAAAATTTTAGGACATTGAAAAAATAACCCTAAGTAATTTTTTCAAGAATATTTTCATAAATAATTTTATTTTTTCATATTAATTTTCTAAAATGTGAAAAATTAATTTTATTAATTTTTGAAAAATAAATCATTATAATTTTTTGAGAAAATAGTTTTTTCAAAATATCTAAAGAGTTTACCAAGAATTATTAACTTTTTTTGAATAATTTCTTTTATATTATACCCTTTAAAATAATATATAAAAGTCAGTTATTACAATTCATATCATTATATTTAACAGCTAGGTTATAATAATGATGTTTAAATAATAATATTAATAATAAATAACAGTTTTATTAAAACTCAGTGTCATGTGTAGTTCAATATAACATAGTGTTTTGTGTAGAATAATATATACAAGGTTTTTCCTATGTCGTAAGATTAATTTAGTGTCATGCAAAACTAAATCTATGAAATAGATATAATTTTTTCAAAAAAATATAAAACTTAACAGTATTGGTGATATAATTTTTAAATACTAATATTTAATATCTTATATATAACCATGATTTTAATTTTTAGTTTATTAATAAGATTAAATAATTTATAAAATATATTTTTTTATTATCAATTTAAATTTATTTATAAATTCATTGTAAAGAATCATTCAATTTTACATAAAGTCATTTACGTTTTCTCCAAAAAAAAATTTCTGATTCATTATTATAATTAATTTATGAATTATTTAATTATTTATCAGAAAAAATAATTTTATTTTTAAATTGACCTTGAAAATATTTTCTTTATATTATTTGTTATAAATTTTAAAAATATTAATTTTTAAATGAATAATGAAAATAACGAAATTATATAAAAAATAATTTCTATTATATTAAATATAACTATTAGTAATGAATTTCATATTAAATTAAATTAATAAATTTTTATTTAAATTTACTCGAATTAATTAAATTTTAATCATCTTTATACATTCTCTTGGTAATAGTATATCTTTAGCCTTTAAGAAACATTTTTTAAGAAAATTATTTTTCTTTGTGTTTTGTAGGATTAATTTTAAATTAAACTCTATAACATATGTGATTTTTGATATTAAAAAATTGATTAAATATTTCAAATTTTTTGTTAAGAATTATGTAAATATGAATCTTTTTTTTCATTAAGAATAGTAGGTATAGTAATTTTTTTTCATTGTATAGGTAAATCATGTAATTTAGGTTAAATATTAAATTATATGAAATTTTAATTAAACTCTATAATTATTTTTTGTTTTATTAGAAAACACAAATTTTTCGATAAAAATTTACTTTTCAGATATATGACATTTTTTTGCTATTTCTATGATATTTTGACCATTATAGTAGTTTATTTGAAGGAACGTCACAAATGTTTCACTCTTATTTTTAATATCAATAGTTTTGTAATATGGGTCTATTCGGATAATATTTTTTACTATAAGTAGTATTTTTAAACAAAATATATTTTCTTTCATGTTAAAATTTTCTTTTAATTTTTTATTTGATAAATAATTAACATAAATTCTTATACAACATTGACATGGAAATTATTTAATTAATGAAAAAATAAAATATATGATATTAAATATTGAAATTTTTTAACATTTTATATATATCTTATTATCCACAAATGTTTTAGACGGACATGAAATGTAAGGTATGTATTTATGGTATTGGACTAAATTTTTATTTATTTATTAATTTAATTAACGTTAATGTAATGAATACTGTTAAAATGTTTGATAATGAAATTTTATGAAAATATTATTTTATTAAATATTTTAAGTACCATAATAATTTTAAATTTTGTCACAGGGTATACATTATGGTCTTAAATGTGATAACCTATGTAGTTATAGGATATTTAATGTATTTGTAACTGAAATAATTTTATTATATTATAACCTTTTTAGGAATTCCCAATGTTCCATGCACCTGAATTTTAAAAGTGCCCTTCATCCCACACTTCTTTTAAAAAAATTGATAATGTTATCTCTAAAGTACCCCAAAAATAATATATTATAATCTTCCATAGTTTAGTTTTATTGGTGATGGTTTTTTTAAAAGTCCTACACTATATCCCTATAGAAGGGATATAAAGGTGTATGTTTAAAGAAGAGGTAATCGACCTAATAAGATCAATTTCTTTTTATGCTCTAATTTTATTCCTCAAAATATATTATATATATCATAAAATAATATCTCAAATTTATCCTTAATATGTGTAAATGATATTATGATTATTAAAACATCACTATCAACCCCCATTCCCATGAAATAAGATTTGAAAGATTCACTACTGCGTACATGTGACTTACAATCTCTACATGGAGATACAATTCATTTTCCATTACTAAATTTTATGGATGAGACTTATAAGGGGTTTAATGTTAATATATGATATTTATAACCTAATTAACATTATTAAATGATAATATTATATATACCTTTTATTTTATAGACTATTGGAAAATGATAATGTCACCCATGTGTCTGTTGGGACTACCCCATACACGAAGCGATGTGATTGGTTATTAATTTATATTTTACATGGATAATAATAAGGATTTATATTATGAATATATATGATTTTAATTGTTAATTATTAAATACCTTTCTATCATTTCATCATTCTAAAATTGTATATAATGTTAATGGGTATGTATTGTTTACCGTCTCCTAGAATGTTGTAATTAATTTTTTATGTCAATTGATTTGGATGAATATATATATATATATATATATAGTCAGAGAATAAATATCATATAATAATAATTTAAATTAACCTGGTATTTATTTATAATAAATTAATTTTTGTCATATTGGAGTTTAATGAATATTCAATGGAAGTCGGACCTATGGTAAGAGATTTTCTTCTCACTTTTCTTTCCTTGGGATACGTTCCTTATATATTACTTGTTTCTTTTTCTATTATATATACCTTTCATTAATTTATTTTATGATACATTATATAAATTTTATGGAAATATATATTTATTACAATTATGTCTGTTATGAATGAAATATTTCCAAAGGGCTGATGGTTTATTTTCGAATATCAATATTATCAGGATTTTTTTATTTGTAAGTCCTCACTCGAAAAAATTTCTATATAATAACTATATAACATTTTCAATATTTCTAAATGGTTTTTAACATTCAGATAAATTTCTTAAAAAACATTATTTTCCATATTTTTCTATTAAAAAATTGTTTGAAATTAAGATTTTTGTTAATCATCAAACGAGGTACTTTGTGATTTTTTTTAAAGTATGGAAGTAATTCTAGGTGATCTTTCAAAATAATTTTTCATCTAAGATATTAAAACTAAGAAGATAATAAATACTTATAGGGGTTACTATCCTAGGATACCATAATTATATTTTTTCTACAATTTTTATGTTTATTAAGAAAATAATAAATTTTTATGAAACTCATTTCTTTTCCACGGGATACACTATAGTGTAATGCCTGAGAAACCATTTTTATTGATGGGATCAAATTTGTGAAATATTTAAAATTTATTATCGCACATATGTTTCTTTTTAGTAATGTGAATGTGGTTATATAATAACTAAAGATGGTGGTTATATTATAACCAATGATGTGTGAGAGAAATATATACTTATAATGAATTTGGTAAATTAATGCATATCATGATATAGTTAAGGGGAACCAGATGATGTTCTTGATCCATTATGGGAAAAAGTCAACGTGCCCTATCTTTTAGGGGAAACAAGTCAATGTTGTTGCTCTATTATAGGAAAAAGGTGTTTATTTCTATTACAATGGTAATGTTAGTTAATCCTGACATATGAAATGATATCTATACTAATGATCATTGAACACATGTTTATTACATGAATATATGGGTCATGATTGAGTTATGGTGATATATCATTCTTATGATTTATTCCGTTTGATATGATATATATTTATTTCATCATTCATGTTTTAATATCTCTTACAGATTTGGTATGACCTTTTTTAACTTATGATCAAAATCATATACCCTTATGATTGTCTTATGTTTATATATGATTATCAATGGGTATCTACCATGCATAACATTACTGAGAATTGTTTCTCATTATATCTTATATTAACATATTCCTCGAGTTATAAAGAAAACAATTAGTTTTTTCCTATAAAAATTACCATCACTATATATTTTTATAAGAGATGGATAATATTATTCATTTAATTAAAATATTGATATAAAATAATCAATGAAACTAATCGTATACAGTCCTTGGTCTTATGTCTATGTATAATTTAATGAACATTCCCTTGTTAATATGTAATATTTATGGATGAAAATCTTAGGACATTATAGTTGGTATTTGAGAATGCTTTAGTCAACCATTATAAATTTTGGTTAGAAAACATTTTTTAAAACAATAGAGATATGTTTATATATAGGATAATATTCTAATATTTTGGTAATGAAGAGATTATGTGATTTTCCAAACAATTATATCCCTTTCTAGATACTATATGTGTATGTGGATATAAAATAGTTGTTCTTTGTGGTAATATACATGAAAAGGGTGTTTTAATCAAGTCTATATCATCAACTGGTACAAAATAAATTTCATTTATACAGATATGGTTTAACACTCTAAGATGTCATTCTTTGGGTTAATCAAAATTATCTTTATAAACCATTATCAATGATTCAAATTGATAATTATCATAGATGTCCTGGGTTAATAATATGGTATGAAAGATAAAAATAATGATTTTATTAATTAGATATCAGATAAATTATTAGATCCCATTCTACATGATTATGTGTTTTTAATTATTCATTCGGTATTAGATAATGAATGGAATGAGGATGAGTAAATATAATTGTGAATGTTATATAAAATGGAATTATTTTCTATTTGAGAAACCAATGAAATCAAGGACTAGATGGGGAGACTTTTTTGTTATTCATAATTAGAAATATCATAATATGATTATTAATATCACTTTTAATGAATTTGATTAATCAAAAAACATAATAAAATGGGATATTTGTAATGACCATAAAGTAATAACTATTCAATATTCATCATTTCAATAATCTGGGAAGAATAAGGAAGGAGAATACCATAAATGAATAGGGAGATGTGGTGAGTTTCTAAAATAAGGGAATAAAAAATTATTTTCCATAGAAAATTGAATTGTTCAGTTTACCCAATGGATGTGAATAATGATTTCAATAATTTAGAATATATGGCTTAATTCATAAAATGTGGAAACAATTGGAATTAGGAAAATCGATTTCATATAGGGGAATCTTGAGAAAATGATCAATAAGGTTGTACGAGTTATGGTTATTTAATTTATAAAGTAGAGTATGTGGATGAAATATGAAATAAATGTAGTGTTATGAAATAAGATAATGACTCTTAATTAATGGATTATTAATGAAATTCATATGTATTGAGAATTGATAATAATTTAGTAAATGTTTATTATGAAATATTTTTTATATTTTCTGAATCATGAAGAATCATGGGATTTTTCTTCTATATTTTTACATTACAGAATTTAAATTATATGTATAATAGTACTAATACCCATGAAAATATATTTAGTGGTATGATTAATTTTTTTGAAAAAACATGATTGAGGGATAAACAACTATTAATATTTGTCTAATATGACGATAAAAATGTATTTTTGCTATAAAGAGTTGATTGAAACTACATGGATTGTATTGGTAAAGGTGAAATTTGTTTCTGATTATATGAAAATTTAATTTAAGTCATCTTTTAAAATGGATAATTTATTTTTGGATTTATTTAATATATTAAATAGTATGTGAATTTTTTTATGAAAAAGTATTATATAAATTTTTTGGAATCCATGATGTTTTCATTAGGTTTTTATGGTAACATGGGATATTATCGAGTTTCTAGATAAAATTCGACTATTGTGTTAACATATTAGGTATTTGAAAAAATGACATACTTTTGGGAATTAATGTTATTTTAAATTTGTAATCATATGGATATTAATTATAAAATTTTGGGTCTTGAATTTAGTCAAAGAAATTTTGGACGTGTTTTATGATTAAATACATAGGGACTAGACTATCCCAAACCATTTTATTATTATTTATGTGTTTGAAATTAATTTATTTATCCATATTGGATTACATACAATACTTATTTTAGATATTTTTAATATATAAAGGTAATAAGATAATTTTTTTATTCTTTTTTGTATTATGTGATCCATCAGAAGTTGATCACAGTGATTGAGGAAAAATGATAACATTACTCATATTTTGGAACTAAATATGATATTGTCTTTGAAATTAAATAAATGATTAAATTAAACTTGTAATGTGACAATAATTCATTATTTTCCTTCTCTCGATGGTAATGTAATTACACAACTCTAGTTAGTGGATCTAGAAACGAAAACATTTTCTTACAAAATTCAATTATGATGAATTTGTTATCTTTTACAAATCTGTGTTTATTTATTATGTTATTGATAACATTCTCAAGATCATTCACTTTAATGTGATTAGTGATATCTAGACATTAATTTTATCTCACTTCCATATCATCACTTCTACCTACATTTCTTCTACTATAAAACCTATAAATGTTTAATCTTGTATTACCTTTTTCCATCCCTTCCACTCTTTTAACGAGAATTTTTTATTATCCCATATTTGGAAAGAGTTTCCACAATGGAATTTTCAAAAGTCAATCCTTTCATTTGTGAGTAAAATTATAATGTATGAGGCATAAATTTATAAATATTGTGAGGGAGAATGTAACACCACTAGAGTTTATATGATATTTATCTTCCGATGATATTATTTTTTTTATGTATTCTATTACATGAATCATCATGTTTAAAAAAACCACCACACACTATTAAATTTTTGTTATTTAATTTCAAAGATATAAGATAAACATTTATTAGGTTATTATTAATATGATTTAATAATATATGAAATATTTATAAATATCTTATTGAATATAAATATATTGACAAATTTTTAGTTGACAATGTTTAATTTTTTAGGAAAGTGAATTTAATTTTAGAAAATAATTTTTCTCCAAAAATAGAGAGCCTTCTAAGAGAATACTATAATTAACATATTAATGTTTAAAAAAATGTTTTTTAATATTTAAATACATTTTTTATTTTATCTTTTAAAAATTATCCTAGGGTATTTTTATAATTTCATGAAAATATTAATGTTTCAACAAATAGTGAAAAATATTTTTTTTTCTAAAAATGCCATTTTCATTTTATGAAAATTTCCAATTATGATATTAATTTGATATCAAATTTATATGATTATTATTATATATATATATATTATAATTAATTAAATTTTAATAATCTTCATTTATTATTTTTGTATAAATATATTTTTGGGATTAAAAACACTTATCAAGATTATAATTTTTCATTATATTTTGTGCGATTAATTTTAAATTCAATTGACCAACTCTTTGAGTATAATATTGAATATTATATTCATTATTTGGAATAAATTGAAAAAAATTGTTAAACAAAATTGATTTATTACATTTGAATTAGAAAACTAACAATAATATTTTTTTTATGAAAGTAATTGTAAATAGTGTAATTTAGGTAAAAAAATAAAATAATGATACTTGTAAAATAACCCCCAAAACATTACAAAATATTATTTTATTAGTTAATATCCTATATTATAATAAAATGTTTTTCTAAATAATCATTTTGGCTATTTTGATGAGTTATAGTATTTTATTTCAGGGAAAGTCAAACATATTTCACTCTTGTTTTTAAAACAATAATATTTTAATATAGAATTATCTAGATGACATGTTTGACCATTTATTGTTCATTTAATACAATAGATTTTTCCACTTCGTGGTAATATATTTTATCATTGTATGGTTGAAATAATTACAATAAATTCTTACAAATCCTTGATGTAATAATAAATCAATTAATGAAAAAATAAAATAAATGAAATAAAAAAATATTAAAAATGTTATAATATGAGATGACTTATATTATAATATAATTTAATAAATTTATAGGTCATTTTATAGACATGATGAAGGATTTTTTCTAATTTCTGTTTTTTTCTTCATGTTACCAACATCATTGTACTAAATTTTCTTAAGATTTAAATAATGATATTGTATGTAAATAATATAATATTATTGTATTAAAAAATAAATAAGGAAAAAGTGTGAAAGGTATGGTCTATAAATGAATATGATATGAATTTATAAGCCGTTTGAAAGGATTTTGATCTATAATAGTTTTAATATAACATAATATTTTATGATTTCTAAAAGGTTCCCCTTGCTTTAATTATACAGGGACCCTCCCCCATCACTTATTTAACCCACCATGAGCCATATATCTCAACAATTACCTACCAACATTACATTTCTCCTTCCATATTCTTATATTATAGGTTCTCGTATTTCCAAAAGTCCAAACCTAGATACCTTAAGAGGAGATCTAAATTAGTCATTTTGAAAAATTGTTAATATCTCTAACAAATATGTTTCTTTTTATACTCTTCCTTGAATCTGAAAAATATTTGTCATCTACCATAAATTAATTAAATAAATATCATTAATATTCTGAAATATTATTATGATCATTAAAACACAACTATTCACCATCTTTCCTATCAAACAGTAAATGAATGTATGTGTTATGTATATGTACATCTTATCATACCCACAGAGAAAAACAATTCATTATTAATCACTTTATTTAATAGATTATTGTTATAATGCATTTAATAATGTATTATGAAATTTATCAAATTATTATATTTCTTAAGTTATAATGTCATTTATTCCTTCATACATTATAAACCATTGGAAAATGAAAATATCACTTATGTGTACATGTGGAATACCACCTGCACGAAGCGATGTGATTCATTCTTCAATTTTTTTACATGGATTGTAATATGTAGAAATATGATGATTATATATTATAGAAGTGATATAAAAATTATTATTCAATGTTGAATTACTCTTTTCCATTAATTGTTATATCCTTCAAATATTGAATACTACACTCATGTATATGTACTACCTTCCATCTCCATGAACAGTTTATTAAATATTCTATATCTATAATTATTAATGACTTAAAATATAAATACATAATTAATATATATTATATATGTGACATATTGACCAATAATCCACTTAATTCCCACGCCCGATGTTTTCAAGACACAATGCCTCAGGCGCACATACCAGTATTATAGAGGATGCCATCTAGTAGCACGGGTCAATATTGGAATATATGGGACACTATACCCCCAATATCAAAGTGTATCAAAGAATTATATCCAAATAAATTAATAAATGAATCATATAAAATATCTGAAAAAGGATCTTTGAACAACCATAAAGTAAATCACCATCAATTCTCATCTAATTGTTTCATATTTAAAAGATGTGAATGGAATGATATACATTAGGCATGAAATAAATATAAAATGGAATCCAGTAAAATACATGTATCAAAAGTACGAAATTACCATGATGAAACTATCACTATATAGCATCATGACTCACTAATTGGTCAACTGATCCCATGATCCTATGCATCAATAGTTTGAGCATCACGAAGCTAGTGCATTCCCCTATCCCTACATGCATTCATGAAGCCTGTCTGAGTACCAAAAGGTGACCCAAATAGGTTGTTAGATAACAATCAGTGGTTCACCACAAGTGGTTTCCATAACAAGTCATGTATATGAAAATACACTGAAGTTGTGTGAAGATATAACAAGATTAAAACAAATAATATTAGAAGTGATGTTTTCCAGTCAATCATGTCTTACTATTATCAAGATACTAAAGCATAAGGGCGACCATTAATGATTAGTAATGACCATCCACATCTTATTCCATGTGATCAAGAAACAAGCCTATATGAGATATGATCCAAGGGGTAAGAATGCCTTAGAGACCCAAATAATCTTATTAATTTTGATCTATGGAGTATAAATGTCCATGGTATCCAAGTGATCTATGTAAATCAAGTAAATAGTTTCCATAGAGTAGGAATTTCAAATTCATCAAAATAAGTTTCATCGAAGTAGTATAAATGGATATGGAATCCAGGCTAGTTGTTTAGACTGCATCTAATGAGTATAAATGTCCAAGTCATCCTAATAGTTCATCATATATAAAGATTTTAAATTTACGAGACATACTAAATCATTAATTAAAACAACTAATAGGATCATATGATTAAAAATATACATGAAATCCATGTAATATAATTAAAAAATATCTAAGGTGTAGAAATTTCCTTGGAATCGTAATTTTTCTTCAATGTAATACTGTGAAGCCTCAATTATCATTATATCCAAGTCATTCACTGACAATAATACTTTAACTTTATCATCTTATTATTCCTTTCATAATCATATACATTCAAATGGATTACCCATTTCCCTCCTTTCTTATAAAAATGATAATATTCTATAAGTTTATTACAGCCTTTAATAATTCAACTTATTTCACATCCAATTCCAAAAAATAATAAGATATCATAACACACCCTCACAGTTTCATAATAATAGAAAAAAAGTAATTACCCATCCTATGTAAGGATCTGTTTAACATCAGTATCCTTAAACCTAAGGTAAAGGTCCCTTGACTTGTCTTTACCATGAATTCAACATTTAACACACTTTTTAATAATGTCAGGATGCATTTTCTGGAATATCAAGAAGACAACATAACAACAATAGGGTATAAAACAACAGTATATGTGGGAAAAGATTTATATCATCTACCTTATGACCATATAATTACACTCATCTAGTCTGAACATGTGATTTAGTCCATATTAGGATAAAAAAGAATGGATAACACTTTAAAAATAGGGAATATGAGAATGCATAAAAATAGCATCCCCAATTTCTACGAAATCCATTTAATTATACTATAGAATGAATAATTCCCTACTGGTTATACCATGAGATGAATGATACATGAATTGGATATCAAAATGTAATTGGGAAGAAATCCTTGGTTGAGGGATTAAGGATATCTTTAGTTGGTAGAAGAAGATATCCATTATTCTAGAAAGAAGATAGAAATTGGTTGATCTAATAAAATAGAACGAATAAAAAATATTCATATACCCTATTAATACATGTTCACATGGTTTTCCAAAAGAAGCAACAAACATACACCATGATATGCCTCAATACCCCCTCCCCCTCCCAAAATCATAGTACATGGTTAGATAAATCACACATCGATCATGTATTTTCCATCCCTTACAGAACCTACAGTGCACAAACAAGAATGAATTTTGGGTCAAATGGTAATGGAAAACATTTCTCCAATTATCGTGCACTAAAACATGATGCACATTTTATTCTAACTATGTATATTGTGCATCATGGATTCTTCTGACCATGATTTCTATCTATTTTCACACAAAAAAGTGGAGCTCTGGGTTCCAAAAAAGGCTCAATAATGCTCTTCTCCTCCATATAATTACTATGCATTCACATAAGGATAAATTTAATGAAAAATATTGAAAAAAGTCTTTTACCACATTAAAATTATTGTTTCATAAATTTTCCCCCATTAAATCATTTTTCCCAAAATTTCCCTTTAACCGGTGGCTAAGCATCAACTTAGTATAACCCTAGACACTAGGAATGCATGTTGGCCACCTACTCCTAATTATAATCCTTTATACTTAGGTACTACCATATGACCCCCATCAGAGTAATTATCAAGCTTTTAAGGCTCTTCATTATATAATAAAAATTGGAAATAATTTTCCTTAAAGGATGCATTTACCCCCAACCAATCCTCCTAAAGAAGAAGAATTTGTGACAGACTAAAAATTATGAAAAAAGATTAGATATGTGGAAGATTCCATTCCGGGACCAGAACCTCTTAGGTAGTTCCAATAGATATGATACTAGACCAAATCCCCCAAGAATCTAAATTGGATCGACATAACATTGAGATAAATTAACTTTTTTTATTAATCGTTATATGACTCAATTTAAATGATACGTTCAAGAAAATCTGCCTCCATAGATTGATCTCTAGTGGTTGATGGTGATGACTAGTGAATGAATTTTTATATACTGATATATATAAATCCTCTTCCTAATAAGATGAACCTACTCAAATGTCACCTGAATGAGATGAGGAAATAGTAGCTCAACCAATCTATCCTCTAACTCACAATTGGGTGAACAAAATGACCTACCAAATTAGGCCTCACAAGGATCCATTTGTATGGATTCATAAAAAAATGTATAATAGAACTTAGATAAGCGTATTTGTTTCTACAAATAACATTTTAATTAAATGGAAAATGCTTCGAGCATGTGCTACAAAGCAAGTATCGTGCACATAGATTGCTCATCGGTCTGTGGTTGATAAGTTTTACTCAATTGTACATGTTGACCCAGTTTAATCTCCAACCCCTACTAAAAATGCAAGATAAAATAAGTATCTAAGTCTGATAGTGTTGGTCGGAGTGGACACTCAAGAGGGGGGGTGAATTGAGTTCCAATTAAAATTTCTGTTTAAAATACTTTACTAAAATACCCCAATTTAAAATACTAATTGAATTATAGTGAATTTGAATTAAAAAAAATTTTAGTTAGGTTCTCAAGGTATTGATTAATTCCCAGTTAATCTAATCAGAAGATCAGATTAGATTTTGAAACCAAACCTAATGATTTGAAAATAATTCTAACACTTTATAATTCAATTATCAGAGTATCTTTGAAAAATTATTTATGTTTTAAAGAACTTAGGAGTGGAATAAATGGTTTTATATAAAACTAAATAAAGCACGGCACATATAACCAAGTGGTTCAGTCTCAAGCCAAGACTTAGTCCTCTCAACAATTTATATAAATTTGATCCACACCCTGGATCGACGTTCACAACAGTTTACAACTGTCCAGGTCAAATACCTCTATCACAGTTATTCGTGGGAAACAAAAACAATAGCAAATGCAGCTGCCCAGGTCACACACGACCTCTACCAATATCCACAGTTAGAAATAGAAGATGTAAGGAGTTTGAATGAGGATTTACAAATCCTACAGTTAAGGTTCAGGAGACAGTGTGTGTATAAATTAAAACTGATGATACACACTGCTCGTAATGTAAATAATAAATCACTGAGGAAGATATATAGTTTAGAATGGATCTAGTGATTGCAGTGCAGCACTAGACTCCTTTGAATTTGATCAGAAATGGTTCTGAGCCCTCTTCTTGTTTTTGTTTTAAAAACAGAGTGTTGTCTTCTTGACATCCAGGTTTAGAGACAGTGAAAATGTTGTCGATGAAGTTCTTCGAAATCCTCGTGAATGTACACAGCTCTTCTTGAGTAAGCGTGAGTGTGTATGCGCTTCTGTGTCTTCTTGGTTGTGCAAGTATATATGTATGATCTCTTCTTGTGTATTTCACTTGCATATCCCTTTATTATGTATGTTCTTTCTCTTCAATATATTTTCCCATTGCAGCAACCGGGAATTCATATATTTATGGAACAAGCTCCAGCAAGAGAAATGATTTCTTTTTGCAGGTACGAGGTACGGTTCCCTAAAATCCAACAACCTTAATTAAATAAATGAAATAGCATTAAAAATATACCTGATATGACCGTTGGTTAGATTAAATAAAGATAAAGAAATTAAGGCAGCGTCGGATTCTCCGAAACGGTAGCTTTGGATATCGGTAGCCTTGTGTATCGGTAAGTCTTTGAATCGGTAACCTCTTGTATCGGTAACCTCTTGTGTAACGATAGCCTTTCTATCGGTAGACTTCATGTCTGTCGGTAGACTTAATCAGTTACTGTAGACATAATGTATCAGTGACCTTTCATGTAATGGTAACTTTTCTGTATTGGTAGGCTTGAGTAATTGTGACTTGTCTGTATTGGTGACCTTCACATATCAGTAGACTTGTTGTAACGGTGGACTTGATGTATCGGTGACCATCACATATCGGTAGACTTGCATAACAGTGACTTATCTGTATCAGTAACCTTCACATATCGGTAGACTTGTTGTACCAGTTGACTTGATGTATCAGTGACCTTCACGTATTGGTAGACTTGTTGTACCAGTGGACTTGATGTATCGGTGACCTTCACATATCGGTAGACTTGAATAACGATGACTTTCACATACCGGTAGCTTTGTTCTGTAACGGTGACCACCTATATGTTTAATAATTCTATAGGAAGAATGGGTTAGGTTAGAACATATATCCATCCAGTAACCAAATTGTCCAAATATAATATAAATATTGTAATCTATGAATATGTTCATGATGTACAGAAATACTGAAATAAGTAATTGATCATTAATCAGTATAGGGATTATCAAACCATAATTGAGCATAATTGGGATTATCAAAATATGATTGAGCATAATTGGGATTATCAAAATATGATTGAGCATAATTGGGATTATCAAATTATAATTGAGCATAATTGGGATTATCAAAATATGAGGTCAAATAATTCTCCCAGAGGGTTCAACAATATACCCCTTTTTGATAATCACAACTTATCACAACTTATGCCAATTTATAATGACAATTAAAATAGTGTCAGAGGAAAAATTTCAAAAAAAACCATAAAACAATGTTCTCATTTTTCTCCCCCTTTCAATTGCACTCACAGTTCTCATTTGATTCATTTTCTCCCCCTTTTCTGATTAACAAAAAGAAGGGTAGAATCAGAGAAATGTAGAACAGATGGAAAAGAAGCGTAAACACAGTAAAGTGGAGAAAGAAAGAGTATATTTCCATTATTGAACAAAAGGTACAAACTGATAAAGTTAGTATTACAAAAAAATTACAACTGAATACCATAAAAAACATCCAGATTCACTCAATCCTCTTCTTGAACAGGAGTCTTTCCCTTAGGATTATAAGAGGGTTCAGGGTCATATTGAGTAGTTGTCTTGGGAATAGCAGAAAAAAAAATGGAGGTTTAGCCACTGAAACTGTACCGGATCTGAAATCAGGGTTCTTCAGTGAGATCATTGGTGTCAAGCTTAGAATGGCTGGATCCGGAGTCAACTGAGGTGTACTATCAGAGGCAGAGGTAGGAAGAGAAGGAGGTACAATCACATGTCTGGAATCCACATTCATGAAAGGTAGCAATAGGTTCCTGAAATCCATAATAATACTGCCTCCTCTCTCTATTGTTGACACAAAATCATCTCGATTTTCTATGAATTTATCCAAGGAAGGAGTCAGCTCCCTGATCTTACTAACCTGTTCTCTGAAATCTTGAGATACTGGAGGAAACTTCATATTATCCATCAAGAGTTTGAAATGTTTTGTTATTTGATGCTTGGTATAGACCTTCTCAAAGTAAGCCTCCACCTTATTCTTAATTTCCTCTTGAGAAGAAGTAGTTGCCCGTAGGTTATCACGAAAAAAACTACTAACTTCCATGGTGATACCAAGGATCTGAGGTACCACTGGTACTGGCCTTAGCCAACTTTTCCTGGATAACAGTTCTGAATTGATCAAGGTTCACAGAGGATCTAGACGAAGGAAGGGGTTTAGCTTAGAAATCTACTATCTCTTTGAAAGAATGTGTCAGATTACTAACCACCTTCTGAACAAGTTCATCTTGACTGTTCAAATGTTCTTTGTCTAATTTATTAAAATCCTCAAAAACATCCACAAACTACTTGACTACTTCTTTGATATATCTGATATTAGTATTCACTTGGGTTTGAGAGCTATTCATGGCAGTCAGTGAAGCAATTGATTGGTATATAGAAACCACGGCTCCTGTCCAACACTCAATTTGAGTATGGAATATCATAACTTCATCCATCATTTTCATTACTGGACTAGAAACAGCACTTCCCAGATATAGCTCCAGGGATTGCTCCACACTCCTCATTTAATTAACCAGGCTTTTCGTCAAATCTGAAACTGATTCTCTCAGAGCTTCTTTCATTTTAGTCTTTAAGGACTCAAGGTCCTCCTTGGTTTCCAAATTTTCAGCCTCATCAGGTAGGATAACTGATTCTCTTTGGGGCTGGTTTTACTCATCATAATCATCATAATTATGTCCACGAACCATATATCCTGGATCAGATGTCCAACATTCAATATCATACAACACTGATACTGATCCAAGATTCCCCCCCTCACTTAGAACATTCGTCTGAGGAATCCCCTCTAACGGTTCTTCTCGAGGTAACTCTGCAGCCTCCTCTGGAACTTCAGTATTTTCAATAGCCATTTGCTCTGATAGTTCAATGGTGGGGTGAGACCTATCCTTTTATGATTCGTCAATCACTCCCTCAGTAATGGCAGTACGTGCCACTTCTGTATCCTGATCAAGTTCTATCTGGACTATACTACCTATCTGAGGGCTTAAACTGAGCTCTTCTTCATTTTCCTCATCATCTGTTTTACCAGCAGCCTCCTTTTCTTCATGAGCAATCTGATCAGACTCGGTTGCCTCACCCCCCTCAGAGGTGTCTTTGACAACAATCTGATATGCTTCTTCTTCTTCTTTTGTGGTCTCAATATCACTGTCCTTCAGTATAGTTTCTCTCCTTTCTAGTTCTATTGGAGGGCTAGCTGCTCCATAGGAATTATTTTGATGCATTGGACTAGGAGGTAAATCTGAGTCTCCTCCTTCCTCAACTGATTTCTCTTCCTCTTTTGCATTAGCTTCAATATCACTGTAGACCGGTTCTCGATCAACAGGTCCAAGACTAGGATCCCTCACATCCTTTGGTCTAGAAGGATGATCCATAGGAGTGTTTTGTCATAGACTTTTCCATCATCATTAACCCATGATTTCTTCCAAGGGTTCCAGCTGACTTTCATAAACATACAAATATTCCGGGTGATGCAAAACTTATCCTTAACCACAACAGTTTCTTCATGACATCCAGCTACCACCTTTGCCTTCAACATAATAGAAATCAACTTAGAAAAGAAAAATGCATTGGACTTAGACTTCGGTCTAGTCATATCCTGAATCTGAAACATTAGAAATCTGCAATAGTTCACCTTTACTCCATGCTTTAACAAATACAAAAAATAAATATCCTGAAATATAAGGGTAGTAAAGTCTCCTCTCCATGGACTATTCACATAGGGAATGTACTTGAAATGTAGTTTATCCTCCCCTGCCATCTCTGCAGCAACAATCTTCTTATGAGTTCAATTTACAATCAATTCTAACAAGGCATCCTCATAATTTAAAATATCACTAGCTATAGGTATGGATTTTGAATAAAATCCAACATCACCACTATGAGGAACTCTACGGTTCTCAGCCCATTCAACTGATGAGAATGAAAAATTTTGACGATTCACACAAGAAATCATCATATTCTCCTCCTAAAAAGTCTCAAAACAGAAAAAACTCATAAAACACTTTTACCAGTGTTGGATAATACCGTCCATTATTGTTCATGAAGAATTAAATCCATCCTTGTACTTGTAAAACCTTCAGAATCAAGGACATGCATTCCAACAGCTATTCCGCACATAATTCCTTTTCCACTACAATTTCTCACTTCGATAAATGTGGATTCAAAGGATTCCTTCGAACAGCATCTCTACTGCTTCCACTAGCCCCTGCATTGGTTACTTTCTGCTTCGTATCTTGTGGTGCATCACTCCCTTCATCCACTAAGGGTCGCTTCACACTGGCCATTTTAGATTCTGAGGCTTAGGGTTTTGCGAGCTTGAGAGGTTTAGGTAGGAGGTATTCAAACATATGGGTTTGTGGTGATTGAGTGATGTCTTGATTCGGGTTTAATATCATTTAGGATTCACATATAAAATAAATCTTATATTAAAAAAAATTCAAAGTCTCGGCCTTAATAACAAAATTTAAAACTACGTGACAGATGTACCGGTGAGGTGTCCTTTAACGGTGAGGTCTGACGGTGAGGATTAGCCTAAGGGTGATGTCTATTTAACGGTGAGGTTTATCTAATGATAAGGTGTGTCTAACAGTGAGGTTTATCTAACAATGAGGTTTATCTTATGGTGAGGTTTATCTAACAGTGAGGTTTATCTAACGGGGAGGTTTATCTAACAGTTTTAAGAGTAAGTTATCATTCCTAATTCGTGTCTAATGAATCTTAATCTTTTAGAACATAAAGGCTTAGTGAATATATCAGCTAATTGGAGTTTAGTGCCTATAAATTCAAGAGTTATATAACCTCTTTGATAATGATCTCTTATAAAGTGGTGTCTAACATCAATGTGTTTGGTTCTAGAGTGAGACATAGGGTTTTTAGAGATGTTGATTGAACTTTTGGAATCACAGTTAATTGAAACATGTTTAAAATAAAATCCATAGTCCAATAAAGTATGTTCCATCCACAAAATCTATGCACAACAACTACCATCAGTTATATACTCTGCTTCAACAGTAGATAATGCACCTGAGTTCTGTTTCTTACTATACCATGATACTAGTGACTTTCCAAGTAAATGACATGTTCCAGATGTTCTCTTTCTTTCTAAATTTCATCCAGAAAAGTCAGCATCTGAATAACTTATTAAATCAAATGATTTTCCTTCTGGGTAAAACAGTCCCAAATTAGCAGTATATTGAAGATATTTGAAAATCCTTTTAACAAAAAGTAAGTGAGACTCTTTAGGGTTAGCTTGAAATTTAGCACACATACATACACTAAACATAATATCAGGTCGACTAGAAGTAAGATAACGTAAACTCCCGATCATACCTCTATAATTAGTTTGATTCACTGGTTTCCTAGTTTCATCAATATCCAATTTACATGTGGTACTCAAAGGTGTATCACTTCACTTAATACTATCCAAACCAAAACGTTTTAATAAATCCTTAGTATATTTACTCTGATTCAAAATAAAACCATCTTTAGTTTGAAAGATTTCAAATCCAAGAAAGTGCTTAAGCTCTCCCATTAAGTTCATTTCAAACTCATTTTTCATTACCTTTGAAAAATCAGTAGATAAATAATTTTTAGAAGATCCAAAAATAATATCATCAACATAGAATTGTACTATTAAAATATCTTTTGAAATTCTTTTTAAGAAAATATTGGGATCAACAATTCCTTTGGTAAATCCTTTTTAAGTATGAAAACATCTAAGTCTTTCATACCAAGCTCTTGGCGATTGTCTTAAACCATATAAAGCATTAGAAAGTTTAAAAACATGATTTTGAAAGTGAGGATTTGAAAAACCAGGTGGTTATTCTACAAAAATATCTTCAACAATAAAACCATTTAGAAAAGCACTTTTTACATCCATTTGATATAACTTGAAATTCATATGTGATGCAAAGGCATGTAAGATCCTAATTGCCTCTAATCTAGCTATAGGTGCGAAGGTTTCCTCATAGTCAATTCCTTCTTCTTGATTGCAACCTTGTGCAACTAGTCTAGCTTTGTTTCTAATGATATTTCCAGATTCATCAACTTTGTTTCTAAACTCCCACTTTGTGCCTATGGTCAAAGTGTCTTTAGGTCTTTCTACTAATTCCCAGACATTATTTCTTTCAAATTGATTTTGTTCTTCTTGCATATCCATTACCCAAAATTCATCATTGATCGCATCATTGATATTTTTAGGTTCTAAATGTGAATGAGAAGCTTGATGTTCAACCTGATTTCCTAGAGAAGCTCTAGTCTGTGTTCCTCTATCTAGATTACCTATAACAATATCTAAAGGATGGTTCTTTAGAATCCTAGTTGCTCTCGGAATGGTAGGGCTAGAGATTTTAGGTTCATCAACCGGTTGGGTGTCAACAGAAGCTGGTTCTGGAAAATTTCCAGAACTGGATGTTTTAACTATAGGTCCACTTTCTTTATCATTAAGGTTAAAAACAGGGAGATCATCTTCAATATTTTCAAGAGAGGTCTTAGGTTCATGTGGATCAGTTTCATCAAATTTGATGTGAATAGATTCCTCCACACATTTGGTTCTCTTATTGAAAACTCTCTAGGCTTTACTAGAAATAGAGTAACCTAGGAAAATTCCTTCATCACTCTTGGATGCAAACTTGTAAATATTATCTTTGGTATTAAGAATAAAGACTTTTCAACCAAAAAATCTGATGTAGATAATCTTAGTTTTCCTATGGTTTCACAACTCATAAGGGGTCTTCTTAAGAACAGGTCTGATCAAAACTCCATTGATAATATAACAATCTGTATTGACATCTTCAGCATAAAAATAAAAAGTTAGTTCATAATCATTGAGCATGGTTCTAGCAATTTTTTGAAGGGTTCTATTTTTTTCTACTACACCATTTTGCTAAGGTGTCCTAGGGGCAGAGAAATTGTGACTATAGCCATTGTGTGAGAAGTAGGATTAAAACTCAAGATTATCAAACTCACGGCCATGATCACTTCTCAATGTTTTAATCTTAAGTCCACTATGGTTCTCTACTGACAAGGAATATTTAACAAATTAAGAACAAGCTTCAATTTTGTGAGCTAGAAAATATTCCCAAGTATACCTAGAATAGTCATCTACTAGAACAAAGACACAATGATTCCCATTTAAAGTAGAAACTCTAGAATGTCCAAACAAATCCATGTGAACCAAATCAAGAGGTTGAGAAGTTGACACTTCTTTCTTTGATTTAAAAGAACCTTTATGTTTCTTTCCCTTTTGATAGGGATTACAATCTTTATCTAATGGGAATTCATGTTTTGGTAGGTCTCTAACTAAGTTTTTCCTAGTAAGCACTCTAAGTGAATGTACATTGCAGTGTCCTAATCATCAGTGCCAAAACCAAGAATATTTATGAAATGCATTTAAACAAGTAATATTTCGCATAACTAATGAATTTAAATCAATAGCAAATACAATTTCATTTCGCAAAGCAGCAAATAATAAAGCATTTTTAGAATTAAAAACATCACAAGAATCATTTTCAAATTTAACTTTAAAACCATCCTCACAAAACTGAGAATTACATAGTAAATTAAACTTAACCCCATCAATAAATACAACATTAGAAATTAATAGTGAGTCACTGTTACCAATCTAGCCTATGCCGATGATTTTCCTTTTAGAATTATCACTAAAAGTGACAAAACCTCTATCAACTCTAACTAAGCTTTTAAATCAGCAGAAGTATCCTTACATATGTCTTTAACATCCCTTGTCCAAGTACCAAGTCTTTATATAGGATCTCTTTAATCAGGTTCCCTATAAAACAGATTTAGATAGGAAATGATTTTTGTACCCAGATTTTCTTGGGTCCAGACAGGTTAGCTAATAAAACTTTAAATACCCAAATTTTTCTTATGGGTCTCATAAAATTTGTGAAATAAACATATTTTGAAAGATAAAATTTATTATATTTGTAACTATGAATATAAATAGTTGAATCATATGGACTTCTAGAACTATAACTGTCTACATTCTGTCCAGATTTAGAAAGAAATCTAGTTTTGGTAATTTTTATTTGTCTAGGTTGGTATCCTATAACAGTAGTATATCTTGGTGCAATCTGCTTTCATAGAATTTGATTAAGATTATCTTTTCCATTTGTGATCTTTTCTAAATCCTTCCTATGTTTCTAATTTTACAATATCATTTCAGTGTTTTCTTTAAGCAACTGAGCATTCTTTTTTATTTCTATGACAAGATCAGATTTATGATTAACAGTTAAAGCATGATGTTTCTTTAAGCCATTGTATTTTTCTTTCATCTCATTACAGGTTTCTTCCAACATATCACAGTATTCAAACAGTTCATATTTTGAAATATTTTCAGAATCAGAATTATCTTCAAAATAATAAGAATTTAAAGCAGGAGTTATAGATGTTACCTCAGAAGTGTTTGTCATAAAACACAGGTTTGCCTTATTTCTGTTTTCAGTCTCAGATGCTTCAAGTTCACTAGAGATATCCTCAGAAGCATTCCAATTATCCTTCATGGATTTATTTTACTTATTGTCCTTATATTCATACTTCTTCTTGTATTTCAGCTTTGGACAGTCGGCTTTTATATGTACTTTTCTATTGCATTCATAGCAGGAAACTTCATCAGATTTGTTAGATTTCTTCTAGTCCTTTTTCCAGTGACCCTTTTTGTCATACTTACCTTTGTAATTTTATTTTCTAAAAACTCCTTTTTCCTATAAAATATCTTAAATCTTCCGTCTATGTGAGCCATTTCTTCATCACTGTCAGATGCACTTTTACATTCTTCACTGCTTGAGCTATCACTTACAACTTGAAGTTTCTCCTTATCCTTATTAATTGATGTAGATGTCTTGAAGGCAACTGACTTCCTTTTTGGTTCATATTCTTCTTCTTTGTTTACCTTATGCTCTTCTTCATACATCATCAACTTTCCAATGTGTTCCTTTACTAGCAATTTACCAATATCACAATATTCTCTGATTGAAAGAGAAGTGCACCTCCATCTATCAAGTAGGCATCTCAAAATTCTCATGATCTGCTCCTTTGATGAAACGTCCTTTCCCAGGGAGATCATTGTAATGAAAATTTAGTTAAACTTGATATACATATCAGTAATAGTTTCATCAGGCTTCATCTTAAAATTATTATATTTAATAGTATAGTTGTTCAATCTCATTTCCTTAACATTAGTTTTTCCTTCATGAGAAACACCTAAAGTATCCCAGATTTCATATGTAGTCTTACAAGCAGATATTCGATTAAATTCCTCATCACCTAAGGCATAATACATAGCATTCATAGCTTTGAAATTATTATTGTGAGCTATCTTAGTAGCTTCATTCCAAGTAGATCTAACAGTAGTGGGAATTTTATATTCTGATTCTATGGCAGTCCAAATATCAAAACCCATGCTTTCTAAATTAATTTTCATCTTAATATTCCACTAAGAATAGTTGTTTCCGTTGGAAAATGGTGGTCTATTAGTAGCAACACCTTCAAGTCTGTTATCCATGATAACTAGGTTGAGAAAAAAACATTAAATAGATAAAAATTTAGAAATAACAGAAATTTTATGACCTTTAAAATAAAACTAAAATCACAGTTGAAAAACATAGTACTTTAGAAAATATTTTAAACACCTCTGATACCAAATGTTGGTTGGAGTGGACACTCAAGAGGGGGGGGGGTGAATTGTGTTGAAATTAAAATTTCTGTTTAAAATCCTTTACTAAAATCCCCTAATTTAAAATACTAATTGAATTATAGTGAATTTGAATTAAAGCCAACTTTTAGATAGGTTCTCAAGGTATTGATTAATTCCCAGTTAATCTAATCAAAATATCAGATTAGCTTTTGAAATTAACCTAATGATTTGAAAATAATGAAAACACTTACTAATTCAATTATCAGAGTAACTTTGAAAAACAGATTAAGTATTAAAGCACTTAGCAGTGGAATAAAAGGTTTTAGATAAAACTAAATCAAGCACAGCAGATATAACCAAGAGGTTCAGACTCAAGAAGAGGCTTATTCCTCTCAACAATTTATATAAATTTGATACACACCCTGGATCGGGGTTCACAATAGTTTACAATTGTCCAGGTCAAAGACCTCTACCACAGTTCTTCGTGGGAAACAAAAACAACAGCAAATACAGTTGTCCAGGTCACACACGACCTCTCCCACTATCCATAGTGTGAAATAGAATATGTATGGAGTTTGAATGAGGTCTTACAAGTCCTCTAGTTAAGGTTCAGGAGATAGTGTGTGTATAAATTAAAACTGATGATACACACTCCTCATAATGTAAATAATAAATCACTGAGCCAAATTTAGAGTTTAGAATGGCTCTAGTGATTGTAGTGCAGCTTTGGACTCCTTCGAATTTGATCAGATATGGTTCTGAGTCCTCTTCTGGTTTTTGTTTGAAAAACAGAGTGTCGTTTGCTTGACATGCAGGTTTCGAGACAGTGAAAATGTAGTCGATGGAGTTCTTAAAAATCCTCGTGAATGTACACATCTCTTCTTGAGGAAGCGTGAGTGTGTATGAGATTCTATGTCTTCTTGGTCATGCATGTATATCTGTATGAGCTCTTCTTGTGTATGTCACTTGGATATCCCTTTAGTATTTATGTTCCGTCTCTTCTATATATTGTTCCTTTGCAGCAACATGGACTTCTTATATTTATGGCATGAGCTTCTGAAAAAGAAATGACTTCTTTTTGCAGGTACGAGGTACGGTTCGCCGACAGCCAACAACCATAATTAAATAAATGATAGAGTATTTAAAATATACCTGATATGACCATTGGTTTGATTAAATAAAGATAAAGAAATTAAGGTAGCGTCAGATTCTCTGGAACGGTAGCTTTGGATATCAGTAGCCTTGTGTATCAGTAAGTCTTTGTATCGGTAACCTCTTGTATCAGTAACCTCTTGTGTAACGGTATCCTTTCTATCGGTAGACATCATGTCTGTCGGTAGACTTGATCGGTAGTAGTAGAGTTAATGTATCGGTGACCTTTCGTGTAATGGTAACTTGTCTGTATCGGTAGGCTTGAGTAACAGTGACTTTTTTGTATCGATGACCTTCACATATCGGTAGACTTGTTGTACTAGTGGAATTGATGTATCGGTGACCATCACATATCTGTAGACCTGCATAACGGTGACTTGTCTGTATCAGTGACCTTTACATATCGGTAGACTTGTTGTACCGGTGGACTTGATGTATCGATGACCTTCATGTATTGGTAGACTTTTTGTACCGGTGGACTTGATGTATCGATGACCTTCACTTATCGGTAGACATGCATAACGGTGACTTTCACATATTGGTAGATTTGTTCTGTAATGGTGACCACCTATATTTTTAATCATTCTATAGGCATAATGGGTTATGATAGAATATATATCCATCTAGTAATTGAATTCTTTGAAGATAATATAAATATTGTAATTTGTGAATATGTGCATGATGTACATAAATACTGAAATAATCAATTGATCATTAATCAGTATAGGGATTATCAAACCATAATTGAGCATAATTGGGACTATCAAAATATGATTGAGCATAATTGGGATTATCAAAATATGATAGAGCATAATTGGGATTATTAAAATATGAGTTCAACTAATTCTCCTAGAGGGTTCTACAGAGAGAACATATCATAAAACCCTGAGGATGATTTTTATCTTAAAAATGTAGAGACTATCAAGTTCATCTAATAAAAGAGTCTTATGAATAAGCAGAACATGGGTATCCTTTTACAACCTGCCTACAATCCCCCTTATAGCGTTGCGTCCTCAAGGAGATCTTGGAAGTACCGTAATAAAATACATGTTGACATCATCACATTTCTTCTCAATAATAGAAAATGGATTTATGTTTACTTCCATTCGATGATCTTCTACATTCAATAGCTAATAGGAGGAACACCGAGTAATAAATCCGATTATCTCCCATTTCATAATAGGCAACCAATAATGCTGACATAAATTTAAATATATATTCATCTTTCCTGGATAAAATTTCTATGATGGGGTATGAAATTACCACATAAAATTGCATCATATGTCTACTGAATCCCACAAAATTTCCTTGTATACATTGAATTTTAACATTTCCAATAGTACAACCAGGTAGTGAGTCTTCAACTTCCATGTTATCCTGTAAGACCAAGCCATCAGAATATGATAGTTGTCTAATACCCAACATATCTAGAAGATTTGATGTCACAATAAATGATGAGAAAATATTACTCAGGTGACTATCCAAATCCTCTAATTGCATCATTGATATAAATTCCATAAGTTACCACTTTTTACCGGCCTCTTGAATGACCCATGATTCAGTCCTCATAGTCAAACTATTGTAAAAAGATATTCACATTATATGAATATAGGCATTGAGTAATTTAAAATACTATAGGTATTCAAATTACCTTTGTTGTCTATGTTTAATTTCATGCAATGTAAATATATACTTTTGTATTTTGTGGTCCATTTACACCAATAAAATAGTCACCCATTATGTAATGCCTCAAACAGAGTAAGGAATGATCGAAATTTCTA
Organism: Viscum album; assembly: GCA_963277665.1. Classification (NCBI taxonomy): domain Eukaryota; kingdom Viridiplantae; phylum Streptophyta; class Magnoliopsida; order Santalales; family Viscaceae; genus Viscum; species Viscum album. The sequence goes on along the minus strand of OY728141.1, from coordinate 1,024,619,441 downwards.
TCATTAGAATGCATGGTGGGTAGATCATCCAGTGTGTCCTCAATTAAAGATACCCACACACCATGAATCACTCTTATATCATAACTACTCCCATCCTGATACCGGATTGACATCTATGTACTATATAGTTGTAGCCTAGCTCTAGAAGAATCATGATCTATATTGATTTTTGTCTCCCTTTCCTATCCTAAAAAATATGTCATTGTATTATAACAATATAAAATTTACACATATCTTATTCTTTCTCATAAGAAGAGATGATAAGTGTGACATGTCCTTTATGTGGATACTTTAATAACTAGCTATCAACTATAAACATTTTACATCAAATAATTTGTTCGGATTATTTAGGTAAACTACATATCTCACCAAACCTAAGTGAATTGATACATAATTCTATGTGATAATGTGACAAACTGAATCATATCCATCCAAAAGTGGAACATTTTGATGTCATCATTTAACTAATGCTCCCTTCCTGTGTTCAATAAGATCACAATATGTTTGGAATGGTCATGTCGAGTGTGAGAATATATTAAGATATTATCCATGAATACCACCAAAAATGAATCTTGATATGGATGGAATATTACATTCATCAGTGAAATTACAATTATTTCCATATACATTATACAGAATGACATAAAAAATAATCTTACAATCCATATATTAAATTGAATAATATTCATGTTATATATGATGGTATAATATACACATGAATATATTCCAATATCAATTTAGTCTTCTTGAACACTCTATCATCATTATGTTGGTCAAAGAGGACATCTATTTGGGGAAACTGATTCAGGTTCCTAACCATTAACTGAATAATTTTCTGATAATCCATGTACAAATGAAGGGTTACATCTGTTTTTTTGTGGAAAAGGACCACAGAACCTTGAAGAGAAGTTTTGGCTCATATAAAACTCTTTTTATTTTAGATCTTCTAGTTTCCACTTGAACTACTTTAACTCATTAGTATCTATCATGTAAGGTGGAATGATACTACTGCAGATCTAGGAACTACCTCGATAGAAAAATCTATGACCCTTTTATGTGGTAGTCCTACATACAATTTTTGTGAAATCCTTCCAATAACGATGAACCACTATAAAAAATTACACATGATTCATTCCATAATCATCCAAATATACACTTTAAATCTGGTAAGGCATCCCATACAACACAAAATGATCTGTTCTAACTTAACTAGACCAGAGATCCCATTATCCTTTTTGAATAAACACCCCACCCTAGGGTAATGTGATAGTCAAACTTTTATTGATACTATCCAATGTACTCCTAATGTGTAAAACCTATACATCCCATGAATGATGTAAAACCCTATCATCTCAATTATATTGAGGCTTCACACGAATTTACAACCACCAATATCAAGGGGGAACTACCGTTATTGATGTATACTATCCAATCATTTCCTCTATGAATATTCAATTGTCATCATGCCATAGGAGAACTGAAAATCAATCCCAAGGATCTCCAAAAATGGCATAAATATCATGAAATAAGATTCACATGAATCTAAAAGACTGGATACTAATGTAGTGAATACCATATTAATACTACTGACTATAAAATGATAAAAACTCTACACCTTAAGTATCAGATAGAAATTATACATCTTTCCTAATATATATCCTTGAGATATAGGCTTAATACACTACCCATCTCCGCTCAGCTGGAATTATATTTATGTTGTCTTAGAGCCTTATCCATGACCACCACTTCGACTGGACTTTCCATTCATACTCTAGTTCACTACATAATGAGATGCTCCCAATGAAACTCCAAAACATAGACTCAATGGAAACCCTATTTCACTGGTAGATGGAGGAATGGTCCTAAAAACCACTCTAGATGTACAATTCTATAAATGGATCATCCCCTAATGGGACTCTATCACTCTAGCTTATGATGTGGCCCTACCTCCTAAAATAATGAAAAAATGAATAGAACTACCAAAATTTTATCTGGATGGTATTCCCCTCACAAGATACCTCAAACTGTCTCTTCTTGACACCTAAAAAGAGCTACTATGTAATGAAGCTAGTATACCTTACTCTTGGCCCCCCATCTTCCCTCAAGTTACTTTCAATAAGTAGTTAATGATTTAAAATATATGATATAATAGTAAACTGAAAAATATTTACCTATGTTCAAATGTCATAGCTGATTCTATACTTAAATAACCAAGAATTTAATAAATTTTTTCCGAACATAATCTGTCTAAAATGTCAAAGGTCCACTAAATTGGTAGATTAGCATATGATTGTCATGATTACCTTCAAAAGATGAATATTACCTCTAGATTTATTGGCCCTCAATGTCTCGGGATATAAATAATCATATAAGGATATCAGCAAATACCTTGAAGGAATATCCAAATGATAATACATCTGTGTAATCACATCCCACCATCACATGGATGAATCCCGAAGCATATATGTATAGAGCTCACCAATCCTCTAATGTGGTGTCTAAATATGCACTAAAAGAAATAACATGGACTCTATCGATGAGCATATAACCTTTAGTCTATCATCACCAAAAAATGGGTAGATGTTGTTGTTGAAACACACACATCAACTATTCCATAGTCTGGATATTAAACACGGGTCTATGAAATGGATAAATCATGCTTAGAAGATCCTCTTGGAATTTAGAATCAACACCAATATTAGTTATAATTGTATGTTCTTCATGTATAAATAATGGTGGATATATTAGTTTCAAATGGCCCACCAACTCTTGAGCATGATCCTTTCATGAATCATAGCACACAATTAGAGGCCTCTACAATCATATACACTTAAAATTCAATGTTCACTCCTCATATGAGGTTGAATGACAACAAGACCATATATATATATAATTAGGATAGGTACAAGCCTTTTGAAAGATGATTCACACCCCTCTGCTGCTCTTAATTCTCGTTCTGGGTGACATAATAGTAATATTAAAATCATGAGATACTTCCTACTTTCCCCCACTAAAGTCACATTAGTGTTATGCAATCTGATATAAGAAATGGGTTCTAGTATAATGACTGTGAATTTTATGTTATAGTTGGAAACCCATTTATCTTGAAATTGGATTTTTCATTTAATGACAACCATTTCATTTCATAATTAAATATATTTTTAGATCATTCTCAATTATATGATATATCCAATAAATGGATAGACTATATATATATATATATATATATATATCAAATTTTCTAATTTATAATGATCCCAAAATTTATATATTGAATCGGGGAAGGCATTTAATTTTATCTGTAACAACTTCTAGCACAATCGTCCAATGCCCATCGATCAATGTTCTATAATTGACTAATTAATGTGTCAACATAAGTCTACATAGGAGACAACATTGTGTTTATTTAGAAATGTTTAGTAATCCATTTTGTTTGTTAATTCCTAGAAGTAAAAATTAGTAAAATAACAAGTATATCAATCAATGAACATATAATATACATCATGTATATAAGAAATACATCCTAATTTCCATGGTACAATAGATGACATATTAGTCCTATAACAAGATTAAAATGTTGCATGATCAATTCTCCCTTTTCATTTTTGGAAAAGGAAAAAATGTTACCAATGTCAAAATAATAATAACATCACATATTGTGTGTGTCAAAAAATGTTAGGACTAAATATAATGTAATTTTAATAAACTTGAACATCATATCCCATCCTATTATTATTAGTGTTTTCCATGTGTATGGGTTAGATAATATTTATCACATATCATTTCTATACTCGGTCACAATCCCATTATCCTATCTAATATTTATAAATATTATGAAAAATAAAAATAAATTTCTCTAATACCACTTTGTAATCTTCTGACCTGATCTACACTAAATGGTTCCCAAATCTAGGGGGTCACATTACCTCAAGATCGCATCCCTATATGGTTGATGCTATTGACTAGTTGCAAGGGCCTGTGGTGTTATTTTGGTAGGGGGGACTATACCCCCATGAATTAAGTGTATTATAATAGTATAATCATATCACTAAATAGAAGAAGCATATAAAATATCTGAACAGATGATGAATAAACATATACCATGTTAAAAACCATGTAATCATATCCAATAGTTTATTTTTTGAATTTTGATCCTGGATTTCTATAAATAAGACCCATAATGCATGGAAACATTAATCTTGAAAAATAAACCTATGAAAATATAATTATTACAACAAAGAAACAACCTCTATATTAAATAATGATCCATAGAGAAATAATTTTATCACATGGTCTTATTCATCAATAATTTATGTACAAGAAAGCGAGTGATTATACCTAAACAAACATGAATCAATTAAGTAATTACAATTACATAATCATGTCATAAACAATGTGGGAAATAAAACTCAATAGGAGACCAGCAATTGTGTCTATAACAAGACCATTAATTAAAAATATGCTAAATTATTGTGCCTATATAATAGAAGTTAAACACATACTAATAGAAGAGACGTTTCCCAAACTATTATTTCTTACTATATTGAGGATGCTAAATCAAAAGTGTTATCCATACATTTTGGTAAACATAATCATTGTCCTACACCATTTGATCAAGTAATGGAACTACATGAGTAAGTAACCAAGTAGTATAAATATCTATTGTATCCAAATAAGCGATGTATAATGGATCGTGGAGTAGAAATTTCCATTTCATCCATCTACGATAAATAAATCAAATAAAAAGGATCTAAGGATTATATGTGTCTTAGTCATCATAACCTGTAATAATTACTGAGTAGAAATGTTTATGGCATCCTAGTAAGATGATTAAACTATATCCATGGAGTATAAATATCTAAGGCATCCTAATATGTCATCGGATACAAGGAGTATATTTTTCCATGGTATCCTATGAAATATTGAATATCAGGTAATCAAATAAAAGGTATACAAATTTATATGGAATCCATGTACACTATTTAAATAGATTCCAAATAGTAGAAATGTCCAAGGAAACCGAATAGGTTTTCGGTGTCATACCATGAACCCTCCATTATAATTTTTTCCAATTCATTCAACAATTATAAACTGTTACCTTAATCATTTTATTAATCAAATTTTAAAGAAATAAATTACAAGGTATTATCCATTTCATACCGATTTTTTAAAAATTAAAAAAATCTATATGTTGTTTACAAGATTTAACAATTTAAATTGTTTCTATATTTAGTTCCAAATAATAACCATCTTACCGAAACTCCCCGTAGGGTGGAATAATCATTGTAAAATAGGATTAAGCCACCTTAAAGGGTTTTGGGTTGAGGTAAAAAAAACTCCATCATTATATAAAGGTTCCATAATGTGTATTAAACATGAATTAAATATTTAACTCAATGTTTTATTTATTTTAGAATCATCAACAAAATATTCCAGCATGTGGAACAGCTAGAAAAAGGTATGAAATATCATGACATGAGGGAAAAGGTATAAAACGTATACCATATGCCAAAATAAGAACACTAATCCATTATTAGCCTATAATTTAGTCTAGATATGGAGAAAATGTAATAATGGATGAAAACCCTGAAAATAATGAAAAAATATGTACAAAAATAGAATTTCCAGTAGAATAGAAAATAATGAAAAGAGACTATGTAACGAATAAATCACTAGTGGATATCTAATGTGAAGAATTCCACTCTAATTATATATTAGATGAAGAAATGAGGTCAATTTCTTGGTTTAGTGTTTATGATCTCTTACAAGTGTATACGAAAACAAAGTGTATACAAGAAATAAGAGAGAAATGGGGTGAAGTAAATAATCGGTGGAAATATAGAATTTTTAAGCCTAGAAAATTGGGTCACATTTTTTAGTGGAACAGTTGAAAAAACTTGGAACCATTCACAAAAACAGCTCTACCTCAATACCCTCTAACTAGAAATGGTGCACAGTCAGAAAAATAGTGGACCAACCGTGAATTTACCCAGTGATAAAAACCTACAATATAGGAAGAATTGTGTACCCCAATTCACACGGTTTGGAAAACTATGTGCCCTTATGTATTCATAGTCCTACCCCATTGATTTACTCTATCCATGTAGACTGGGTGTCATGGTTTGCACTGACTGTATGACATAGCTATTGTCTCATAAAATCAAGAATTTGGGCTCTATACAAGCCACTGGAACCCTGATTTCTTTCATAGACATACTAGTAATTCACATAATAATAAATACAGTGAAAATGAAATAAATAAAAATCTTTCATACACCCTATAAAATCTAGGTCGCTACAATATAATAATCTTATCAATGATTTTGGTATATTTTTTATTAACATAAAATTTATTATACAAGAGATTTAATAACATTCCAAAGATGTCGGACCTATTGAAAGGTATTTTTCTATCACATTTATTTTTTTGGACACATTCCATATACAATATTTATTTATTTTTATGTGGTGTATATAGTAACATCTAATTTATTTTATGATACATAATAAGAATGTTGTGGTAATTGTTTTTTATTTATTTCATGGGGGATTCTGATTCTAATATTACCAATATGGAAACAATTTTTTTTTCAAAATATCGTCAATTTTTTTTATTGTATGTGTGTATGTATCCATTTGTAGAATATTTTTTTTATGTACATGGTTTTTAAAAAATTATTATAAAATATATTTACTATTCCACTACAAAATTCTCAAATTATTTTTACCCATTTTTAATTTTACCAAAATGGTTTAAAATCAATCTATTTTTCATTTTCCAATATTGGAACATTATGACATTTATAACAATAATATCGATGTAATTTTTATAGATTTCATAGTATGAGAGGATTTTTTTCCCTATTTTACCTCAATTCATTTTTTCTTCCCATATATATTAAAATTTTGTTTTAAAAGGAAATGATTTCAGTTACATGTCTAATAACATTAATTGGAGAAATGATATTAAAATGGAAAATTTCTTTTACTCATTAATTAATCAATGTTATCCCTAAAAATAATTATTCATTTCTGTTGATATCCATTGATGACAATTAAGGGTGTCTGGAGATATAATCATAGGATACCATCCTTATTACTTTTGTGTATGATTTATAATTACCCTGAAAAGTTGAAATTTTTATGAAACCCATTTCTTTTCCATGGGTTATGCTATGATTGAGTGTTAAAAAATTTATTTACTTTAATGGGTTTTGATTTAATGAATTTTTTACAACTTATGACACATGTGTGTATTATTTTTATTATCTAATGGTTGTTATTTTATAAACAAGGACAATGGTCATACTATAGCTAATAAAGGGTGGTACCTGTATATACTTCCAATGTATTATGTAATGTATTATATCACATGAGATAGTTATGGAAGACATGTCATTCTACATCATATGTTATGAGAAACAAGTTTAGGTAATTTATCCCTTATGGGAAACAAGTTTATGTTCATAAACTATTATTATAAATTTGTATTATTACATCATATGATGGTCCTTGTACATAACCTTGAAAAATTAAATGGTATCCATACATAGGAATATTCAACCAATTTTTATGAAATGAAATTATGGTAAATGTTTTTATTATAGTGAATTCTCATTACTATTATTCCTGTCTTTTGAAAAGATAAGTTCTCAATCCATAATTGATGTTTTATGATCTTTATCAGATTGGGTTTGAACTTTTTATGTGATGGTAATAAACTTATACCCTTTGGATTATGTTATGTTTATATATTATTATCAATTTATGTCTCTTATGATTACCCTTATGAAGAATCTATGATCACAGATTCATATGTTTCCTTTACCAAGGTTATGAACATTTTTTAGTGGTGTGTGACTATGAATATTACAACATGGGAATATATTTATGGGTGATGTTGATGATATTTCACAAAAAAAAGATTTTTTATATCAAATATTGAAATAAAATATACTTATAAGGTAATATGAAAGATATATTAGTAAAATATTTTCAATATTATTATGTCATGATGTAATATTTTCTTTGAAAATGCATGGATGTTATACCTATCATGTAAATGAAGTCATTTTTTATTGATGAAAATTTTCAATTTTGAAGATTTTTTTTGTTATTTTCACATTTAAGTATTTGGTGAGTGCTATAGTAAAAAACATTTTTTAATATTTACAAAGGGATTCTCACACACAATTTCACTTTCTTCAAGATTCATAGAGGGTTCCCATTTTACCATTTTAATCTGGGGTTATAACATTCAACAAAGCAACATTTGACCTGGATCAAATAGAATTTCCTTCACAAAGAGGTCATGTTACCAGAGATTATGTTATAAATTCTTGTTACCTTATGTTATAAAATATATTACTACAAAAAAATTGTTCTCAAACATCATTTCATTGTTCAAAGGTCATACATCCATGAAAATAGTGGTTAATTTCTCTCTTCAATCGTCAAAGAATTTGAATTTCAGAACCAGTGATTTCCTTAACTTTATCATGACATTTTCAATCTAAGGAGGAAATAAATGAATTTAAAAAAAAGTATTAAAAAATAAAATTGAATAATATACAAAATCTATGTTCATTATTTATATAAATTTTTTTTGTATAATGTGAATTGTTTTTATATTAACGAATATAACTGAATTTAAAATATATAATAATATTTACAGTTTTTATAAATAAAATAAATTTTTTCTATTGGTCTTTTTTGTTTTTTCTTAGATACTTACTATAAAATAATATAATAGCGTACATATATTATTTTAGTAATATAATTATTGATCTAAGGTAATTAACTAACAAGAATATTTAAACAACTCTAATATATTTAATGTCCTCTCAAATAATTTTAATCACAACTCAATTTATATTCTAATTGAATGATCCTGATGATGTTATTAAATAGTGAAAATGAAAATACAAAACCACATTATTAGTTATAAATTATGTTTGAGTGACGATATCCCTGTACTTGTTATGGATACCATTGATATAGTATAATATGATTCAAACCTAATTTGTAAATCCTTTAGAAATAAAATGAACGTTTAGAAAATTTTATTAAAAATTAAATTTAAAATGTAATACAAGGGGTGTGAATTTTAGGTTCAACCCCCCAAGAGGTGCTTTAAATTAAAATATCCTTAGAATAGTAGTCCAGTAACTCTACCCAATCATTAGTGGGTGCATTTTGTATTTATTGAAACACTACATTCTGTTATTTCCAAATCTTCTCAAATTCAATTCTTCGAGGAACTCATGAACATAGTATATCATCTACAACACCTGATTAGTGTGATGTGAAACATAAAATTGGTCTGTAAGAATCAAAATCGGCGCCTCTTGTTCAATCATAACATCAATTGATTCTTCCTCTTAATTTTCATCACACAAAATTATTTATAGATAAGATAATATAACAGTGAGTTATGAAATAATTATAGTTATATATAATTAAAACACATCATCATTAGAGCAGTATTTATCCCTTAATATATTGATTAATCATTGTATAACTCTTTGTGAATGAACACTGTGTATTATTTTTATATTTTTATTCCATCCATATGATTTTCACAGTGATCTTTAGGTGGTTCACATTTTTCATTGACAATGTTTTCTAGAAACTCATCTGAATCTACATGATTAAAACAATGTACAAGACCACATAGTTTATCTTGTATGATTTTAAATTAAAAATAGTTCGAATAAAATTTTGTAATCTCTGAAGGAAAATCAAATAGAATTGAATCTATATAATAGAATAAGATACTATATATTCAAAAATTATTTTGAAACATATTAAAAATAATAGTGTCAAGATATTGTTTATCCATAACAAATTATACACCTATTATATCGTGTTTCTCATGGATTTAAATTGATGACACATTAGAATTTTTTGGGTGTATAGAATACATCATCAATTTTAAATATAATGTTTAATGTCATGGTGTTTTAGGTTTTAGATTAGGATCCTCTGGTACTCTCCTTTAAGAGTTACCTCTATGATAATTCATTAATTTTTTATCAAATTTTTTTATTATTTCATCAAATTGTTTAATGGTAATACTTTTATCAATATGGTTGAGTAAAAAAGAATATATTTCCGCTTATATGAAAATAAGGTATTATTTGTTTTATATTTTAAATTTTAATAGTATAAAATTACATACATAGTGAAAATAAGTGGTAAATGTCCAACCACACTCTCTAGAAATTGTTTCAAGTGGACCACATGATTGTTATAGGTCATGGAATGATTTTTTATATTTTATTAATTATGGAATGAATTGTAGGGATTACCAATATCAATTCATATTGAGAATCTACGGGTTTAATTATCACTATTAAAATTCATTAATTAATTTCCCATATTTTTCTAAAAAATTATGAAATAGTACGAAATTTATTTATTTCTTTTCATTATCTTTCGATTTAGGAATTTGAAACCAATTTCAGTTAACACATCATATAGTGTGAATGGTTTAATCTAAAATTAGTTCACTAATAACTCTCATTATCTATTTATATTTTCATCATACAATTCATAATGAACTCAACATCATGTTTTCATTTCCAACCTCTAGTGATATTATAAAATCATATATTCTTTTAGAATTATCCTAGGCACACATCATCACACATACCATGTGGTTACATTTTATTAACAAGATATGATCAAAGATAAGCCACCAAACTCCACCAAATTCTATCATAAGTTTTTCATCATTAAAATCCCGTAATTTATTCACATATAAAGGGGATAAGGACTAGGGAGAATGAGTCTAAAATGACTAGAATTATATGGTAGTAATTTATAAGAATGGTGGATAGTCAACATACCAATAATATAAAACCCCCACTATATCATCACAATTATATAAAAACATAATAAAAAATGATTGTGGATTTGACAAAAAATGAACCTTCCCTAGTAATTCACCTCAGGTTAGTACTCCATTCTAATGGAGTATACAAGATAATTTATATGATTAAATGGGATGAAAAAAAAGAAAATTTTTGGGGGAAGTGAGGAACAACACAAAATAAGTGATTGAAAAAATAATTGAATAAAATAAATGATGAAGATAAATATAAAAAATTATTTTGATTGATATATGAAATACATTTTTTACTAAGTGAGGTTGATAATATTTATATTAATCATCACTCTTCTTCTATCCTTTTATTTCTTTGAGGTTCTCGGATGGATGAAATGAATATAATTAGTGGAATATTTGTACCATAATCATGCCCATAAATATTTTGGAATTTTAATTGTGAAATTATATTCTTTTTTTGTGGGTGTAGTGGAGGAGTGTTCAATGTTCATGTTATGATGTTGGAAAATTGGATTGTCATTGATATTCATCTGTAATATGAGATAATTATATGGCTTCAAGTCTATTTATTGAAATGTTATTCAGCATTAGACCTAGAATGTTTCCCTATTATAAAATACTATACCATGGGAAAAATCAATTATTAATTTACTTTTTCTGATGTTTTGGTGTTCATTATCATGGTTCTAGGTTGCATTTGAAACTGATCTTCATCATGGAATGTTTTGATTCACTATAGTGAACATAATTGGAACTCTACCATTAAATGATGGTATATATACACATATATTCATTTTATATTTTATGTTTATTAATTTTATATTGATATTAAAATATTCCTTCTCCATTATCATTTCATCCATGTGACATCAATGTATCTTGGACATCTGAGTTTTCAATATGGTGTTCTGTGGCTCTACCATGGATGTGGTGTGTATGTGATTGTTTCTTCCACCCGAAAGCCGTTGTAGTAGGGATAAATCACTAAGGGATTAATATAGGTTTGTTATGGGTTACCCAATTGGTGATATTGAAATTGATGATAGGTTCTGTTGAATATGATTGGTTCTTCCTGGGAAGGTCGTTGTATGTTTGATGGATTCAATAGAGGTGCTCGGTTTGGATGAGTTGTCGTGACATTGATAGTGATGCAGTTAATGGATTTAGAAGTTACAGTAGGTTATCAACATATCAAGAATATGTCATGAGAGTGGTAGGGAATTTAATAATAACTATATTTTTCTACCATGGTGGAGGGAGTAAATATTGGATTGCGTTGTTGCTACCAGTGGAACAATATTAGCAGTATGAAAACATCATAAGTGGGAGTGAAAAAAAAGTAAATATAAATGGTAAGTACAAACAGTATAAATGATTTGATTATTGGTCAAATCACTGAGGACTATATCATGCATTTTACTCAAATAGTATTAGGTAGTGGTTATAGTGAGGTGAACTGGAATCGTCCAATGGTACCATTTGGCCGTAGATAAAATATTTCATAGACCTGAGTTTAAATAAACCAATTTTGCAGTGATAAAATTTTATAATTAAACTAAAAATATTAAAAATAATAATTTAATATCATTTATCAATTAAAATAAATTATTAAATTAATAATTATTTTAAATCAACCAATTTAAATAATATTTTTTCACAAACACAAATAATTTCTAATGAATTATTTTCAATAACAGTCAAGGATAAAATAGTGATAACATAAATGTTTTTAATAAACCCCTTTTATAAGATTTTAAATTCTATTTTTAATTTTTGTATTAATAAACTAATAAAATAATTAAAATTAAAAAACTACCTTTATCGAATAGAATTATAATTTCATATTTTGAAATACATGAGTGGCATAACAATTTATCTAAATATGATAAATTCACATAAATCCAATATTTGATCTATTTAAATATTTATTTTCAAATTTCACATAATTAAAAAACATCATTGTATTTTCAAGAAATTATAATTATATATATGGTAATATTAAATGAATAATAGAAAAAAATTCAAACCACCAGACTCACATCAGAACCATAGGAATAATAATACTTGATTACCAAAACACATTGTATTTTTTTCGGGTGATATGTGATGGAAAATATATTCTTGCACCATTAATATATGTATTTCCTGATATTATTTGAAAATAATTTATTAGTAGTCTAATACTTCCTCATATAATAATTAATCATCATATAATAATGAATCATCATCAACTCCTCAACTATTTATTCAACTAATTATTGCCTAATAATTTTCTTGCCCTCACTTCATCCCAATATGATACAACCTAAATCCAATTTCAATGTACTTCTATAAAAGGATCTCTCTCTATACATGAATGAGAAATGTTATTATATGAAATTTCAAAAAAAAATTATTTTTTGAAACTAAATTATTTGATAATCCATTTAAAACAATCAAATCATATCCTAAATTTAAATAATTGTGCACTCTAACTATCTATCTGATGTAAGATAAATGGTTTAAAAAAATTTATTTTAGTACCCAATGAATTTTGAATAACTTTCTACAAGTTATTTTTATAACGAGGACACATTATGATATAATTGGGTGATGAAATCCATTGAATATAATTATGTCATTATCATATATTATAGATAATTGATCCAATGGAATAATATAATGAATTGGGAGTAAAGGTCAAAATATAGCTAATCGACCAAATAAAACATATATATCATTCTTACCTACATATTTATTTCGTAATACATTCATGAAATACATTGATATATTCTCCCATTTCAAATCTTGAACAAGAAAATGATTTAGAACCCCCTTTGGTAATTATAAATCATCATTAACATGTTTAAAGGTCAAAATTTTCATAAAAACATTTAAATATACATTCTCATTCCTTATAACAACAAAAAAATTCATAAGGCCTTGATACATTTGTTTTTTTAGGTGATAAATCAAAATAGGACATATATGAGCCACAAAAACTAGTTTATTCTTCAATAGGGTGTCACATGAGTATAATTACCTTTTCTGAATATCAAAACCCATACTTTTTCAATATCAAATTCAAGATTCCTTCAATTCATAATAAATTATACCTTTTATTGAAAAAAATTGTTCCTTATGATCTTTTATAATCCCATGGAAAAATGACTATTATACATACATCTACAAATAATAGAGTGAGTTATTTCACACAATAAAATAATCATCAAATTATTTACTAAATAATCATGTTCTATAGGTAGCAAAGTTAATATAGAATTATCTTTCTAAAAAAGGAAATATATATTCAGTTTTCCTTACATTAATTTTAATTAAATGTGAAATCTTATTCAAATTTGAAATAAATCAATCATCTTTCAATAATTGTAATCTATTTCTGAATAAATATATACATTAATTTTTTAGGATAACTATATATTTCTCATTTTACATAATATGAATAATTTATCCAAATTCTTAATTTAAACACTACATCTACAAGTTCAAGGGCATATTTATAGTAATTTTTGTCAAGAGTTTTCAATTGAAGTGAATCATAATAAATTTCCTTATCATTATGTTTTTAAAAAACAATACCATATATAAACCATCATTGTTAATAAAAACGAAACCATTTTTAGAGGACATGACCAAAACTGGATTGTTCATAAATGTTCTCTTCAATTCAAGGAAACATTAATCACATTTCATTGTCTATATGAACCCAAAAAAATTTCATTTTAAATAAGTTATTGAGATAGATAACCATGAATTTTGTTTCAAAAACAGTCATTAATGTCATTAAAATCCATGAATCTAAAAGTACCTAGAACATTTTATGGCATTGGCCATTTATCAAGAACTTTTATCTTAGTGGGATCAATGGTTACACAATATTTATCTATGATATATACAAGTAATGAAATCTAATTTAACCAAAATAAATCTTATTAATTTCCCATATAACTTATCTTATCATTATAGGTTTTCATAATAATCATTATATGTTTTTATGATCCTCGAATATCTAATAGAATAAACCAAAATACCTTTCATATAGGTAACAAAAAATAGATTAGAATATTAATAAGAAACACTATTCATATAACCCCCCAATATTTTAGGGGGATTCCTTATCCTAAAGGTAATAACCACATACTAATAGTGTCCTTATTGAGTATTAAATGTTATATTAGGCACTTTATTCTCTGTCACCGTCAGCTGATGGTAGCCATACATAATATCGTCCGTTAAAAAATACAATTTCCCCAGGATCTAATCTAGAAATCCAGTGAAATGTTTCATAAAAACATATTATTGTCTATATAGTTATTCAGTTCTTTATTATCAAGGAGGATACTCATGGAACTATTGTTATTTTTAAAAAATAAAATAGGATCACCCCAGGGTGATTTTCTAGGATGACTGAATAATTTATTTATAATCTCATGTTACTATTTTCTCACATCATGAATTTTTTCTTGGTATATTAGATATTGAGTATTTAATATTAAATTGGCATGAGGAACTATGTTTAAATTATACTCATTTTTAAAGTCATGTATTATTATAGGTTACTCATTAAAAAAACTTCCTTATATTCATCAATAATCTTGAAATCATTAATTATAATGTTTTCATTATTTAAACAATATTATAAAGGATACATTCACATTCATATATTAAAAGATTAATTACATCATTAACTTTTATAAAAAGTGTGAATTGGTTATTGGATAAATATACAATTTAATCATGTAAAAAAACTTTTTTGGCTTCGAAATCAATCTTTAAATGTCCAACTAATAGCCTATTTATACCATGAATAAAAAAATTGTACAATTGGAAGGACAATAGGGTTTTCAGGGAAATATGTTCCACATATCATAAAAGGAAAATATTTTTAAATTCATGGTGGGTTAATATTATCAATAGGTGACATTACCAAAGGATATAAAAATATTTATTAAGATAAATTTTATATTTAGGGATTTAATCTCTTATATAATAGTGAATGTATAGTACCCAAATAAAAAAGGTTCGAAAATATGAATAAATAAGTAATTGACATATTACAACATAATTTTATCAGAAAACACCTACCAAATTATTTTAGAAGGATTTCACCACACCCTTATATTTATCATAATCCAATTTTTTATCAACAGTAATATTATTCATACATCAATATGTATAATGAATTATATAATTTCATTTAAAACACCACACAACATGCTTATCAGAAGTTGACTTAGCATTATAAAGTTATTTTTCATTTAAATAATGTTCCATATTCCAAATCAAAAAACATTAGAAATGATTCCTATATTTTATAATATATTCCCAATGGTAGTTTTTACCACACTCAAAACAAGGTGGAAACATAATCTTCTTAGATTAATATTTTATAAATGTATTATTCATATTTTATTACTGATTTGATATCATGGTTTTTTTATTTTCATGAAATATGTAGTCATAAAAAGTCAATATTTTTATATTCTCAACATAATTAAAAATCTCAAATAACATTTTAATTATTGAGAGGCCAGTGCTCATTGGTATCATGCCTTTAATCTAGAGTAAAATAGATTAATTTTACTTTCTAGACATGATACACAATTTGGGGGGAAAATTTGTATTTGGTGATGTTTTATTCATACACAACAACTTAATATGACCCCATCTACCAAAATTCCTTGAATTTAACATCATTCATATGCTGTAAAATAATAATATAATAATTCATAGTGAAATTATTTAGAAATATTTCCCATTACCCGGTGTCAATCTCTTCTCATAAGGTTGTAATCATATCTATTAACCATTATTGATAAGATCCACCTTAAAATCAGTTAATATAAAGAGTTACCCTTTATGATCTATAAAATTTATGAATTTAAATAACTTTTATAAAGCTTCAATCCACCCCTCATTTATAAATTATATTGAATATCTATTGATCTATGGAAGCTGATATATCATAAAAAGATCTACTATCAATATATTATTTTATGGTATATTTGGATTCCATATAGCATGGATACCACCAATATTTATTTATTCTCTCAAAAAAGACATCATGAAAATTGACTACTCAATTTCAATTCCTATTATTCCAGGTTACTAATATGATGGTATATTTTCTCATTCGTGACTTACTACTTCACATTACCTATTTTCTATTTAAAAAAATATTTTAAATAAAATAGTATAAATAAAGAAGCAATGTAATATCTAAATATTATATCATGATAGAAATAAAATAGTTTCACTTATGTCTATTAATTCACCTTTCACATCTTTTAAAATTATCTAAACTTATCTATGATACTACCTATATGGACCTAGTTGTAAAAAATCCATAAAAAGATTTTCTAGATAAAAATTCATTAAAGTTTATTTTCTCTATATTTTATATTTTTAGGTTTATAGAAATATTTTATCACCCTTATATAAAAAAATATTACATCATATAGTGGACTCCATTATACAATATCAATTTTTTCATATTACAAAACATTTAAAAAACAGATTTTCAATAAATAATATATGTTAGGAATTTTAAAAATAGCCACTCCCTTATCCCTAATAATAAATATCACCAATTAAAAACATATTTGAAAACATGTTATTAACACCAAATTATTAGAATGTGATATCTAAATCTAACTAATAAAACCCATTATTTCATGAGTTCTATTAAAAATTTTCCATTTTTGAAATAAACATTTGGCTCAAAATAAGGATTTTTATACCCATGAAAGAAAATTCTCAACCCAATTTTATAGATAAAACATTTAATATGAATATATTAAATTAAATATTAAAACTCATAATGTATTCCTTGAACTCATGGATAACTCATGAAATGTTTTAAAATTCACCTTTAATAAGTACCATATGCTTTCCTTTAAACTTGTTCTCATCAACATGCCTTTTGATATCAATAATTTATTTGAAACCCCATTGAATAAGATGATAAATAATATTAGAAACTCAATACATCATTTTCATATCACTATTACAAATCAAATAACATTCTAGGTAAATTAGAATTGTATCTTTAAGGAAACATAACCAATTAACTCCTTCCTTTACCAAATGCAATCGAGAGTTATATCGGGCTAACCCATCTTCGCAACCTATATACAACACACCCATCATTATAAGGTATATCAGGGTCACCCAACATTGTATTAAATTCCCAATAATAATTAATAAATTATAACACATAAATATTGAATGTTCAATTATCAAGATCATAAAAATATAATGTTTGAAAAACAAAATCATGATTTTGAAATATCTTTTCTATTTAAAATCCTTTTTGATAATAAAATGAACAAAGGAAATTTGGGTAATTATTTCTAGAAAAATGTGTTTTGTTTAAGAATTATGATAATTATATAACAGCTAGGGTGTTAGGAAGAACCATTAATGTTTTATACATAAAAAACAACAATTCTTTTTTCTTCTTCCTCAAAACCTTGAGTATAAAATATGTAAAAAATATTACATTTCAAATACAATGGATGAATGTAAAAAGTGAAATTAAATATCTATTATAATATTTTTTCATATAAAATTATCAAAATTATTATTTTAATTATATTGGAATATAATAAAATTATTTATAAAATAAATATTTAAAACATTTAAAACGTTATTTTTAAGGTACAATGACTATTACCTAATGCTTGATTTATCACATATGTTATTTATCATTGATAATTATTAAATTATTTAAATTATATAATTTATTATGAATGATTTGATTATTAGTATTACTTTAATTTTATGTATTACATCTTAATATATAACAATTTAATCAAATATGAACATATAGGTTGTTTTAATGATATTCAACAAATATATCCAAAATAACATTGGTAAGGTGACTTTGGTCATAGAGGTGGTTATAAAAAAATAAATAATGATAATTTAGCTTTAAATTTATAATTTTTACACAATAATTGTACATTTAAAACCAAACATGAATAATATTTATGAGAAATGAATCATGATATAATCATAGAGAATATAGGCTGCATGTACCCATGAGTAACATTTTTTTTTAAATGATCATGAGGGATTGATGGTAGATATTATTTTATCATTACAGAATGATGAATATATCTTAAATGTTTTATTATTTTTTATATAAAATAATATATATAATCTATGGGATCTAGTCAATAAAAACAAATCACATCGCTTCCTGGAGGTGGTAATTCACACATACCCAAAAATGATGTGATAATTTTTTAATGGATGTATAATTAAGCTAAAATATATATAATATATTCCTATAATGATACATATATAATTAATATAATATATATCTAAATTAAATAAATCATTATAACCATATGTGATTGGCTATTATAGAAAAATAATTAATTTGGTTTATGAAGGTGTAGTCCACCATACACACTACAAATGGTTTCATTTCCCATTTGATAGATAAGGGAGAATGTTACCAGTTATTATATTAACATTAATACATATCCATATACGTAATGTAATATTTTTATTATCTAATTATGTTTTAAGAAGTTTTTAAGGTGGTATAATAAGAAATAATATGAAAACACCCTGTCAAGAAGTATGAATCTTCTTCGAATAACCCCTTTAGATTAATATAATATCTATTATTAAGATTTTTTTGATCAAAATAGGGTCTCTCAATTCATTGGACGGAAATTAGAATAAGATTCTGATAGGTATGAGCTCAACCAAAATTCTATTGTAGTATTGATATTAGATTATACAGGAGTCTTTTTATAAGTGGTAAAGAGGCCACACTGTGAATTTTTAAAAAGAATAAAACAAATTATTTTCATTCTCAAGAAAAATGGCTCCAATATGAAACATTTAAAAATATTATATGAGATAGGGTGGAAATATATATTTATATCTAATAAAACATATACATTTTTCTAGGTCATTTAAATTCTAATCACTTGAGTTTTACATCCCCCTACAAAAACGTTCTTTGACCTTATCAATGGTCACAATTTCATATAGTTTTTACTATTCATTATGATTAAAAATTAAATTATTCCTATTGCATAAAAATTATTATGATGATTAAAAAGAAGGAAATCATTATATCATTTTCGACACATATTAATTGTAAATTTAAAAAAGGCAACAAAATTTATTTTTCTAAAATATTCCTTTTAATTATAAAAATGTATTTTATCAAGTTCTAGAATAAAATTAATTTTAAATACCATAAATGGAATAGTGATTATATACTTGAACTAATTTTTTTTATAAACCATTTTATTAAAATAAATTTGTAAATTTAAGAAATTATAACTTGTTTTTTAGTAAAAATTAATATTTTCCACAATTCATTGAATAATAAACAATTATGGAAAATTATATAAAATTAATCCAATAATTATTTTGAAATAAACAATTAAAAAATGATGTTCATTTTATCAAATTAAAACTCAATTATTTTGAAATAATTCTTCAAAATGAAAACAAATAATTCATGAAAACCAATTTTTTTAAATCTAATTATATTTATTTAGGATAAAAAAAATTTACAACTATTCTTATGATGATTGCAACATAATAAAATATAACTATAGTGTAGTAATAAATAAATTAAATTATTTATTATAAAATTAACTGTGTTGTTATAGAAGAAATTGATAATTGTTTTTTCACTTATATTAGGGAATAAATTGTCATTATTACAAAACACATTACTTTTTGATCATTTGACTTTCTTATAACTCATTTCATTAATTAGATTCTTCAACAAATTTTGATATTAATGATATCAAAAACATGTTATTTCATAGTAAAAATATTTTCATATTTTTGGATGAAACTTATGGTGTAATTCATTCCACACTTTGAAAAAATAGTAATTTGAATAGTCTCTATTTCATCATCGTTGTCTACCAATCATATATGAAACTCAATAAATGAATTATTTTGTCTAATCATAACTTCCAAAATAATCATGTTTTTAATCATAAATTGAGAAAATTAAGTGAGAAAAATCATGATTTTTAACAAATAATATGATATTTCTTATTTATTGGTACAATTATTACATTTACAATCATATCCATTATGTATAACTTGTCACCAAGATTCTATTATTTCATTTTTAAATGAATGTTAATTATCAGAAAATTTAATTTGATAACTATATAAAAAGGAATATTATTAATGTAAAATGGATAAATAATAAATGATATACATACTTTAACTTATAAATTTTATGCGTATGTTTTGTTTATTCTTTTCATATATCTTATTAGGTTTTATAACTATATAAAAATGACATTTTAAAATATTTTAGAAATATTCACAATTTGTATGTGAACCATTAAAGAATACCCCTTAGGAATTTCAATCCTTGTGTTTTTTAGGGATTGTTATCATGAAATAAGTGAATAAAAATTAAATACAGAACCTACCTTTTCATGGTTGTTAACCATATTTTCATCTGTGTCAATACAAATAATCACAATTAGTTTCCAGTCATGGATTTCATTGTAAGTTAAACCATAAAGTAATGACATTTCCAAAATTTTATGAGGATTATCTATAATTAAATTTATAATTATGGTTTTCAATGAACCTATCTCTTGATAATCCGAAAACTAATTTAAACAAACACCATAAATACTAAAAATAATCCATATAATAAAAAACCATACTCTAATTCAAACTAAGGCACAATAGACCCACACTCTTAGATCCAGTGAAAATAAAACACATTCTCTAAATACTATATTTGATTCAAATTGATATAACCCTTGTTAGAAATTAAAAAAATCAATAAATTAAAATTTAGATATAAAAATTACTATATTATCCAGATAACATTAGCTTCAGTGACTTTGAGGGAAATCTCTATCAAAAATTTATTTTTTGATACTTGTGAAAATGTATCAACTATTGAACCAAATTGTACACTATTATAGACATATAACAAGTTGTATACAAGTTCATAACCAAAGGAATGGAATCATAAGAAAGGGATTTGGTAAAATTATTATAATGGGAATTTATTAAAGTGTTATCCATAATCATATTAGAAATCAGGAAAATGGAAAATAATATATTATTATAAATAACATTGGACAATTAGAGTTGTCATCAAAGAACAATAGAATGAAATGTAGTCACAAATAACTACAAAATAACATTTCAAAATAATATAGAAACCAAAAATAATTAAAATGACCCACGGAAGAATACATAAGAATATAACAATGAGATATAGAAGATGAAAAACCATAGTAAGTAAAAACTTTCTTGTGAAGGCATTACATCCATATTCTCATAACATAGTAAAATAAATGTCATTATATGATTCACATTAATTATGTGAAATAGTAATAACTTCTTGATTCTATTATTATTATGGAGTATACATGAACTCCCAATTATATAACATAAGGGGCCATTCATAAATTCTTGATTCCCATAACACAAAAGAGTAGGCTTCACATCATTATTCCCATAACAGAGTGAGCATGAATACTAGAATCCCATAATTATATTATGAAATATATAAAATGAACCATTTCATGTAAGTTTTAAATTTGACCCCACACATAAATTACATATACATATTCATGATAGTTGAAAAAAATCATTCATCACATCAAAAAAACCCATCGAATTAAAAATGTGTTTCATAAACGTTTAAGAAAATATTACAAATATTAACTATGAGTATGTATATAGTTAAATCCAAAAATTAAAGAAAATTAATAATTTCATAATATAATTCAGATTAATATTTATGAAAAATAATTTCAAAGTGAAATATCAATTAGTGAAAAATTATAAAATTAATGTGAAACCATAATAATTTTTAAATCATTTTTAATATGGTCATAAAGGATGAATTCACGAGTCTCTTTAAAAATCCATCTTTAAAAGGTGATGTAATATTTTTTATAACACATAATTATAAAACCAATCATCAATAAGTTATCCTTGAAAAGTAAAAATTGACTTCTAATTAAATGTGTAGGGGAGGATAATGTTTTTTATTTACAATTGAATGTTATTTTTTAAATATTTTGAATTTCCTATAATGAATCCAACATCATAGAAAAGGAATGAAAATATTTTCTTTCAAAATGTGATGTAAAATAATATAAAGGTCACATGAAATAATACATATTTGGGTATCCAAAAAAGTAGTATATTATTTGTTGGAAGAGAAAATATAGACATAGATAAAAATTTTATATTTATGTGGATGAGAATAATACATAACCACCGTATAATCTTACAAGAGAAAAAAATTTGTTGAAAAATATTTTAATTGAAAATATTTTTCCATAGAAAAGAATAAAATAACCATATAATAAAATAATAGTGTGGAAGAAACCAAATATGTATAAAAATATTTCAGGATGAAACATTATAAAAAATAAAGGGCTTTATGATAACAAATGACCTCACAACATCACTATTGTTTGAAAAAAACTATTAAAAGGGAGGAGATTATATGAATTCATAAATAACATAAATTTTATGAAGGAACTGATAATAATATTTCTAAGGATATCATATAAACCATAAAATATTAATTATGTGGATAATATGGAATAAATATAAATGAATTGGAATTAAGATGTTAATCCCTTAAAATTACTCTCAACTTCCCGAAAGAAATATTTATATAATGAATAATAAATATAACCCACACAATAACTACTTCAATAACTTTATTAATAACTATTTCCTTATATATATATAATTAGAATCATATATTATACATTTATTTTTATACTAATAATATTCAACATTAGATGGGTAGAATTTTAATGGTTATTTAATCTATTAAAATTGTTGATTTAGATCCATGTTCCTTGATATAATTTTTATCGACAAAATTTTTTTTTTTGAATATGTGTTTTAAAATTATATATCATGTTCAGATTTATTTCTATGAGTGTTTTAGTTTTGGTTTATGGAGGTGAAATCTGTGTCTTGATTTCTTTTTGAATAGTAATGAACAATGGGTGGTATATTATTAGTATGTTAAATATTAATAAAACCATTATAAATATATAATCCAATAATAATTTTACATTTAATTTATAGTAATTATAGTATCAAATTTATATATTAAATAATTTTTTAAATTTTGAAAATTGATTATGAAGATGGATAATTTAACCCAAATAAAAACATGGTATAATGGATGTAAAAGTATTTCTTAGATATTTATTTTATAACAATAATATCATTATTATTGATGAATAATGATATTAATTTAATTTATTAAAGTTTTAATTAATAATTATAGATTATTTTGTAGAAGAGTAAAATAATATAATTATGGAAGATAAAATACATCACTTCATAGTTGACATAGTCTACACATAAACA
Organism: Viscum album; assembly: GCA_963277665.1. Lineage (NCBI taxonomy): Eukaryota > Viridiplantae > Streptophyta > Magnoliopsida > Santalales > Viscaceae > Viscum > Viscum album. The sequence goes on along the minus strand of OY728141.1, from coordinate 1,024,595,218 downwards.
TTGGTGATGTTTTCATTTTCCATAAAATGAGAGATGGGTATGAAATAGTTTATATTTTAGAGAAAATTTCTCCAGAAATAAAGATCATATGAATTAATTAATGGTTATTTTTAACCGTAAATTTATGTAGGTTATGAAAAACATACAAAAGTGTTTATAGAAGCTACAATCCGTAGACAACACTTGAAATGTTTGTTTTTTTATAGTCTCAGAATAATATAGAAAATTTACATCAAAGATAAATAATATAAATGTAGTATACTTATGATAATTATTAAACAAATTCAACATGGTTGAATTATATTCCAAGGTGGTAGAATAATAAAAAAATTAAACTATAAAAAAAATAGTTGGGAATTTTGTCTTAGTCCATAGAAGTGACCTTTTCCAAATATGACAAACATATTGGGAGGTTTTCTATTGAGATAAATAAAAAATATAATATAATTATAATATTATTTGGGGTTTTTAATTTTGTAATATTATTTGGGGTTTTTTAAATTTGATTCTTATATATGATTTTTGGGGTTTTAGGAGAGGTGGGGTAGTGAAGGATTCTTTTTTTAATGGAGATGAGTTACATTTGTGTATTAATATAAAATAAAAGGTTAAAATTCATGGAATCTGGTTAAAAAGTGGTAAATAGTTGATAATGGGGCGAAATATGTTCTATGGGGCCTGAAAAATAAATTGGTAGATATTTTTTACATGTTTTATGTCTTTCACTCCTATAATTATCACTTCTACAATTTTTAGTTTAATCTTTGGTAATAAATTATTACATAAGTTATTTATTTTTAATAACAAAAAATTGTAATTATTAAATAATTCATACCAACTAATTCAAAATATTCAATCCATTATTATGAGTAAAATTCCAATGGGTGGTGAAAAAGTAATTTATTTTTAACACACATATGATGTAAATTTTTTTTATTAAGTGTGAATGTATATGTTTATAAATTTCATGTATGATAAAATCAAAACATTTCTAATTTATTTATTATTAATTGGTTTTTTACTAGGAAAAGAAGGGTTTATTTGGCTAAAAAATTTAAAATTGAATTCAAATTTCTTGATAATGAGTAAAAAAATACCTCTAATATGTTTTTTTAGAGTAAAATATTACTTTTATGTCAAAAATGTTAAATAAGGGTTTTATAAATTCGACAATGTACATTAAAAAAATTTCATTTAAATTTTAAAATTTTTATATAAAATGGGGTTAGTCACTAAAATAATTATTATATTATGAAAATTTCATATCAATTCATAGTATTATAATATGATGTTTTTTCATTATTCTCCCAAGATGATACATTTTTAGAATAATTACTAAAATTCATGATAAAATAATTTTGATATGAGGAATTCAAAACTGTTGTTTTAAAAAAAATTAATAATAGAAAATTTATAAATTTATCCATTAAAAATAAATATGATGTGTAATGAAAAACTGATTCTAATGAAATATTTGGTTTTTACATAATTCTAATATTATTTCTTATCAATATCATTTTCCTCCCAAAATATCATTGTTTTTTTCATCCAAATGCCTATAATCATCGTGTTGGTGATTCTTTATGAATCCTTGAATAGTTGTGGCAATATTCATTAAATAATTTGTTAATAAACACATGAAAAATATTGTTTATGATTTTTTTTAAATATCACATCTTATAAACCATGTCCATTATAGTTTCATGGAATTGGAATCCCAGAAAGGAAATCTAGGTTTCATGTTGAACCTATGGTAGATATAAGTAATCTTCATTGGTTTCATAATAATAATATTATAATATACCCAAGGAAAAATTAGTAAGAACATCCCAAGAAAATCATCTATTGGGAGTAACATATAAATCCGCCCACATATTTTAAATAACTAGTATGAGGTGGTTATTAGTATTTGTCTCATGTATATAATATAGATCTTGAAGAGAGAGTAACATAGATAACCACCCACATGATTCATACAATTTATGTGAGGAAAAACCCTTGGATATTCTGATATAATTCCACCTGAAAATGATATTGGAAACCAAAAAAAATCCAAACTACCAATATGAGGGAGACCCCTATATAATCTCTGACATCACATGTAATATAGGAAGCGATCAAATCTGTTATTAACATAGGAAACCTCTCTCACAATCCAAACCACCCCCTAGATAAGGGTTATAGAACAACCACTATTATAATAATAATTGATATCCCCATATCTAACTATCATCTATCCATATTACATGTCATGAGCATCACATGCTTAGACACCAAACCTATGCATTAGTTATACTTGACATTGCCCCAATATTAATTTAACATCTCATATTGACTAGACCTCGATGGTAAATCATCCATGTTATGACTTGTAACCAATATAATTGTAATCTATTTTCATCGACATACCCATAGAGATTTGTAATTTAAAAAATCATTTCTCCAATCAATCATAGTCTACACTCACTAATACCAACCCACATTAAACATCCCAACGATGTTTACATTGAAAAAAGGATAATCCTAAACCCAACCTCACTATGCTAGTTAAAATTTTCATATCACCATAATGTTTATATATTCCTAAATTATTCCACATAATACACATTCAAGGAACATGGGAAAAATATTTTTAGACTATGAGAACTAATTCAACTAATCCACCATTAGTTCCCCCATAAAAATACATTATAAGAGAACATGAAAAAAATAATAGCCAAGTAATCCATTCTCACTAAACATCATAGTGACTTGAATGGAATGAAATTATATACATAATAAAAGAGGAATCAAAACAACCAATAATAGTTTTTTCTAAACAAATTGTTTGAAATAATGTTGTCTCATCAATCACCCATGGTATTAACCCAGTAATGAAAGTATTATTAGATTAATTAATCAACTATAGGATATTCTAAATAGATCCATTACCTGAAGAAAAATCTAGGATCATCATATACATAAATAAAATCACCTCCCCATGGATTTATAGTTATTAATTGATTCTACATTATATGATATAAATAGCTGATCACTCAGAAACCATTATATATTTTTTCCTCATGTAATTTGTCACTCAGGGAACTCCTGATCGGTTTATAAACACCCAATACCTAACCCTCCATGAATGATTTCAGTGTCATATATAAACAATATTATGGTTAATTATAACTATGAATAAATATAGAGACCTCAAAAATTACACATATTATTACACAAGATTACACACAATTATCTAATAAATAAAAACATTGGATTATAAAGTCTTGTGTCTTTAGAGGACTTGGTACATAATTCAAAAACATGAAACCAAAATATAACATCATTTAAAAGATGAAATTGTAACTCAAATCTAGCTCTAATAACTATATATGATTTCCTTGGAAAAAAACATAGACCAAAGGTATGAAATAAATAAACCAGTTAGGGAATAAGAATTGGAATTAAGTATATCATAGGAGACTAAGGCATTACATGATTAAATTGTAGGCATATAACCTGAATAAACATTTAGAGGTATATTATATAGAACATTTAATCATATTAAAATGGTAAAATAGGAATTTCGTAAAACCATACAATCTATCATAAACATGATTCAAGGATAACTACTAAGAATATATCACATGGTGGGAACACCCCCATAATGGATTAGGTTTACTCCTTAATTCCATACAAGAAATATTAAGAGACTAAACATTAACCAATGAATTTCACTACTGTGTGGGAAATACCATTATAACTTGTTGATTCTTATGTGTTACAAATAACGAATCATAAAAAAATACATATAAGGGTTACCCATGGAATGTAATGGGTAGCATAATCATGTAATAAGGCATTAACAAAGGGTGTATCATAACAGATTGCAAGAAAGAATGCATTTAAATCATACATAGAAATTATTAATGAAAAATAGGTATATATCATTATAAAATATGTCCAAATAATTGTAAAACATATAAACAATGTGGTAATGAAAAATTATAAATAAGTAACATTGTGGATTTTTATGGGAAAATATTAATGAGTCTTTAATGAGGAAAATATGAATATTTGGTTTAATAAAAATAGAAATAAAATATAGTATACATTCATTATGAAATGAGATTTTTTATAAAAATAATGGTGGTTGAAAAATGAATATGTAGTTTACATAAAAATTAATAAGAAGTAGAGAAGTACACTTTAATCAGGTTTTTTTATGAGATTGATGGGGAAGGGAACATTTTAAAACATGTATTTCTGAATTAAAGAAGGATGAATTGGTATAAATACATATTATTGGTACATAAATTTGTTTTATAAAATTTATATAAAAATCATTAACTAATATACTAGGGTAATGATATAGTAAGTGTAACCTGAACGAAAAAATGGATGTTTAGAGAGAGGCCTCAACATATGTACAAAAGTGTTCTATCATTGAACTTAATTTCCCTAATATTAAAATTAGATAGATTAAAAATATAAAAAATAACATATTATATATATTATTTATTTTTATATTTTTATTTTTATTTATGGATATTTATATGAGTATTAATGAGTAATTCTTTTGCCTAGGGGGTGTTCGAATCAAGCATTTATAGTCATTTCACTTGGGTATAATTATGGGATTTTTTATAAAATTAGAGAAAAACTCTATAAGTAGAATTAAATGGTATCATAATACTTTAATATTCTAAAATTTCCCCATAAATTAATTGAATTCTTATTTGTGGATGATTCATCAGATAACGCATTAATTTAAATTGATTAGTTTAATTGAGAATTTTTTACAACCATCACAAAAAAAGTTTCATTATATTTAATATTGTTATTATATATAGGCTAAAGAACATTAAATATGTTATATTAGATATAATATAATCTTTTTGACCCTAAAAATGGTTTTATAACCTCCCTTGAATCTGGTAATGCAAAACAAAAACTCATCATCCATAAAGGTACTAAATCGACTCCTCCTAGATGATGTTTCCATTTTTAAGATGAAATGGGAAGTTAAAATAATTAATCATGAATATTCCATTAAAAAATAATTTTACTTGTATGATACAACAGTTTTAATGTGACGTTTGATGGAGAGTTGATGGGAGGATATGAAATCAAAACAAATTAAAAGAAAAAAAATTAGGATTTTATGTATTCAATATCGTTTCCTTGAGAACCTCAGAAAATAACATAGAATTAGACTTTTTCAGAGACCAAAAATACTATTTCACGGGTATGTGTCTTGGTAAAGGAATTAGTCATAATATTAGCATAATTAAATGCTTATATGGTGTTATGTGGAGGGGAGATGTGTATTGGTATTTATATTATGTGGAGAGGGATAGTTTAGATTATTTTTTTCATTTCTTATCTTTATGGATGAAGACTATCATTAGTATTGATTACCATGACTAAATAAATTAAATGGTTCATGATTGTTTGATCCAAGGGGTGATTACATCATCCATACATAATCCATGACTTAAAAATTCATGTATTAGTAAAATACCATATATTTCCATATTTCACTCTTCATAAAGAATAAATCTTATTTAGAAGAATAATAATAAATAACACTAAACATTTTTGGATTTTTTTATTTAAAAAATAGATTATATTTTATGAATTTTTTTCTAAAAATGATAAAAATAATCATTTTATTAAAATCATCAATTATTAGAAAAACACCTATTTTAATATTATAATTATTTTTATGAACCTTTGAAAATATTATTAATAACTTATAAAATTGAATTATATGAATAATACAACATAATATTATCTTATGAATATTTTATATGAAAATAAATTTTATTTTAAATCATTATATTAATTATAAAATTTTAAATAATAATTTATGATTTAAAAAAGTACCAATAGTTAATTTATTATATAGAAACATTTAATTACTTTAGCCATGATTAAAATATATCATATTTTCTTTCATAACAAACATAAATTTTAGTTACACTTTCATTAGTGAGGTAACTATTCTAATGACCATATTATTATTATTATTAGTCACAATACTATTCAAATAGTAAGGATGCTATTCCAATTATCATATTTCCAAATTACATATGGGTTTACTACTTCTGATAAATACCTATTATCCCATTCATTAGATACATATCATTTACCTTGGTCATATATAAATCGACATTTTCAATGAGTATTTTCTTTTTAAAATTATTTTTTATTTATAAATTATTTTTCCTAAGTGCTATTATTCAAGTGGATCATGAAGATCCAATGTTTTTTGTTCATATTATATCATTTTCAATCCACTATAATATTTGGAATTAATATTGGGTTAATTTATTTCTAATGTATCATTCATCTTTTATTTGTATAATATTATTTCGGATTCTCTATTTGATGTTTTTGATTTAAAATATATTATATAATTATAACCAGAGAATTTATATTGATAAATTTTTTTCATTATGTTCTTCCCCATTATAAAAAATTTGACTTTGAATTTTTTTTTTACTTTCTAATGTAAATATAGGTGACATAATTCTACTTCATCATATTCTTTAGTTCTCATGTTGTCTCTTTGTACTTATGGTTCTACCATAGTATTATGACTATGTGGGTTGTCTTGTTGATTAGTTATTTATATATATAGTACAAGATCATCTCCAATTACTCTATATGTGAGATTTCATTTTCTAGTTGTACAACATCTGAATTATGTACATGTGAGAGATATGTTATAAACATCCTTAAGTGGGATATGTGGATTACATAATGCACTTAAGGCATTATTGGTGGAAGTGATAGCCATTAGGACACATCTAAAAAAATCCAGAATCTAAAAGGGGAAAATGTACATGGAATATATATTTTCATTCTCATCAAATCACATGACTCTTTCCCATAGAGACATAGAGAGGAATACAATGTCTCCAACCTCAAACTCTAGTTTTCATCAATGATTTTCTGCATAGATATTTTGTCGACTTTGGACATTATTAATATTGTGTAGAATGGTTTGAACATTTTCTACAATTACATTGACCATATTGGATCCTAGCATTTTATTTTCACCGAATTCATCCTAGCATGTTTTCATTCTATACGTCCTTCTAAAACATGCTCCAAATGGGTAAATTTGGATGCCTGAGTGGAAAATATTTTTGTAAGAGAACTCATATATAGGTAGACGTTGAAACGATACTCATTTTATACCATATAACCTGATCTCAATAAGTATTTTAATGTATGAATAGTATGATCAGATGGGCATCAGTTTTAGGATAACAATTCGTAATGATGTTCAACACAGTTTTTAGAGGATGTTTGATAATTTTCTAGAAATTGGATTTAAATCTTAGATATTAGTCGAATATAATTAATAATGTTGCTCCATGCAGTCTCAAAAATTATCTATTCTTTCATTGAATGTTGATGGAATGAGAATTCCACCTATGTTATAATAAACTGAGTTATGTTTCTATGATGATCTAAAATAATCCATATATCATTATTTTATCTAGATGTATTTGGACGTCCAGGGATGAAGTACATGGTGAAATTATCCCATTTCATGATGGTATATGTAATGGTTTCATCTTCCCATTAGAATGTTTTATTTTATATTTCACTTTCCAACATAACCTTCTCATTAATGTATAATAAGAAATAAAATTCTTCATGTTGTCCTACCAACAATTCCATCGAAGATATTGATATAGAGTCGAGCTTTCTGGAGGGATATATAAGTTTGGTGGATGTGAAATATTCATATTCTATTTGTTTATCTCCAGGTCTAATGGTACACACAGTCCTGACCCAAACCTTACCAATTCTTCCTCATCCATTTTTAGCTTTTAGTATTTCCCTTCCCTAATATATTCCACCTTCTTCTAGATTTTTATATCATCTTATTGTGTATCCTTTACAATATCTAAATGGGATGTTTGAGAAATCATTTGAGAAAGGATTGATGATATTACTTAATTAATTATTCTCATGCCCATCCTTTGGAATCCTAGAATATTAGATATGTCTCAATTAACATTATTTATAAAACTTCAATATCATTTTCCTGTAGATAATCATCCACATTATTTTCTCTACCTGGATGGTAGTGGTTTTAATAGTTATAATCATTAATTAGCCAAAAAATATTCAATAGAGAATATTAATGATATTATAATTTAATAAATATTTTAGGATCTTGTGATCATTATACATCTCACACTTCTCCCCATATAGATAATTCATCTAGATTTTCAATGCGAATATAATATATTATAACTCCAGAACATGTATTCGATAGTTTTTCTCATGATAATTCAACTTTCATGATGTGTAGGCCATCAGTTTATAATTTTACATTCTTACGTAACTTATTACCTTTCTTGGTTCATCTTTTTATACCAAATGTTGTTCCCCACAAGCCTGTAGTGTATGCACTAGTGCAATGAAAAGAAAAAATTTCAACTCATTAAAGAATTATTCACATTCACTTATCAAGAAAAACATTACTCCCATCCATATCATATTGGTTAGTGGATTTAAAAATCATGAGAAGTACCAAAAAATAATTTCTAATACCCAAATGGATGATGTAAACTATGAATCTCCTGGACTTATTTTTTTCTAGGCCACTCATCAATTTCCTTTGTTTTATAATATACCATATATATTACCTTATTGGTGATAAAAATACTCATTAATAATAATTTCTTTATGTGGAAAATAATGTTTTTTTATTATTTATATAAATTTTTCCTTCACAATTTCATTAGCACTGCATTAAAATTCTCCCCACATTCCTTCTTGCATTCGGTTTATATCATACTCTCATCATTAATGACTACCCTAGTTTTTTCAAAGTAATATCAAAGTACTATATTCAATAATTTCGTGAAATTATATAAGGAAATAGGGATTCTTAGTGGCAATACTATGTGGTAATAGTTTCTACACGTCACTAAATAGGGGTTCATGAGAATATATCCCTTCATCACCATTAATTTGTGATATCTTGTCCAAAAGGCCCACCATAGAGAAATACATATCCCCACATATATTATTGATAAAAATCAAATAATTTGTGAAGGGGATACATTTTATTATCCTTATTTCGTAGAGATAATAATAATCAATGTTGAGTTACATTATTCCATCATTCTTCTTGACAAAGTGGACTAGAACACCCAACATTGACACCCTCGGACCAATAAAACCCCTGTTTAGATTCCCTTTTAACAATTTCTTAAATTCTTATAAGTGAATGGTTTCCATTATATATGACTATTTTTATATAGGAAGAAATATAAGAATAAATTAAATTGAAAACTAAGACTCTTGGCCAGGAGGAAGACTAGAAAATTTTTAAGGGAACAGATTAGTCTAGTCCATTACAAAGGTAATTTCATTTTTAATGATCATATAAATTGTCTTAATACTTTGAGAAATATATATTTAATCATTGGTAAATTATATAAACAATTGACATGATGATTCTAAAGGATATTAAGCCTCCTTTTTACACTTGTACAAAATTAGGGGATATCTCAAGATGTGATGAGTGGTTTCCCTTTCCTGATAGTTGATGTTGCATTTATACAATTATATCTAATACATGTCAAATTATAGTATCAAACTACATAGAGTGAAGTATGATGATAATTTATGGAGGGATCATCTCACAAAGAATTATAATGGAGGAGTTATATACTATGGATTGAATAATATCACTATTTTATATTCTGAATGATGAATCAACATTAATATTTAGTGGTGGTGTTTGAATAGTTATAAAATAACATAAAAGATAAGAAAGAATTAATATATCAATAATAATATATTATATTTTTATATTCATATATATGTAACTACAATACCAGTAAACACATCATTTTTAGGATCCAACTCGATAGTTGTGATAGAATATATCCATTCTAAGTAACATAGAGGTTGTTGATGTTGACTACCTCAAAAAAACGTCGTCATCAAAAATTTGACCATATAATGCCAGTGTTAATTTTAATTATTACATGGTACTACCCTTTGAGTATTTTTATGAACCTTCCATTCTTCGTTGAAATTTTTTGGTATCATAATATCCCTTCAGTAATAGACTCACCAACCTCTTCTTTCAGTCTGAGTAACTCCCTATCCATCTTAAGACGATGAGTTTGGGGAAAATATTTAAAAAAATTATTGAATTTAATCCTTATCACTAAAATAAATCAGTGTATTCCATAGAATAAATGTTTTTGATCAGTTTCAACCAATGATAAAATTTCCCATAAAAAGTATAGACCACCAACATGACTTTATCCTCTTTTGAGAACTGGAGGACAATGAATATTCTGTCAACAGAGTTAATCAATTACTATATTAGAAGTGGTTAATAATTTACTCAAAATATAAGAGTGTTTTATAAATAAAGGAATTTATGGAATCATGATTTTAATTAGGATTGGTAATCCCATATGATTCATGTTATTATTGAAAACATTATCTTCTAGGAAATGTACTTCATTGAAGTTTTAAGGTACCATTCCCATCTTATTTTTCATTTCATTATGGTAACAGTAAAATTTCCTATCATATTGAATTTTCAAACATGTTCTCTTATTTTTATCCATTAACTAATAAATATAATATAAAATAAGTGGGCCTTTAATACTTATCTAATAATAATATAAAAAGGTAAAATTG